>CM065813.1:22707107-23318357 GCA_033398695.1 Orobanche coerulescens
TCATAGATTGCATTAAATAAACATCTATTGAGAAAAAAAAAACACAGAGAGGAAAAATACACCAGTATATGATTAATGACAGTATATGATTACATATATCATATTGTTGTTTCTCACCTAATATAAAATGATCTATTCACTCGGTCACAGTTCATGGAGAGATTATATATTTTAACTCCCCCCTATTATCATTTAAGTAGGTCTCCTATGAGAGGGGGTTACGGATCTTGATCTGTAAGACCGTCCCCTAAAACTAAATCATAAAAGAAAAAAATACCAAAAAGACAGAAAAATATATTAAAAAAATAACTAAAACTAAAAAAAGAACCATATAAACTGAAAAACTTTAAAAAATAAAAGTAAAAATCCTAAAACCCCCGGAACCCAAAAACCATAAAAAATAAAAGAACTAAAAACTGAAAAAGAACAAACCTAGAACTGAAAAAAAAAAACTAAAATTTAGACTACGCCTTACGGTCTCACACAAGTTTTTGGATTATTATTTAAGCAAATACAAGCTACCACCATCTGTCCAACAATTTGATTATTATCTCAGCCACATAACATAGGCTGAGCCTTAACCCCAAAATGAAATGGGCTCGGTTAACATAAATCATCCTTTGAAACCGTCAATGACCAACAAAAAGAAAAGAAAAAGGAAAACATATGCACTGAGAGAAACCTTATGAAGTTGTTGTAGTCAAATCAAATCTTATGTTTCCAAAGAATCACAAAAACTAGGCCAAGCAAGGTTAATAATTTTAGGATCCCAACAAATTTTCTCAATTGGAATTAATCTAAAAGTGGGGCAGCAACACCTTTTCGAGCAACAAAAAGCTTCCATGTTCAATCACTAATATCTACGCTTTTGATTAGAACAAAAACTTTTGAACTTTATCATTATATAGAAATGAAAAAAAAAAACATAACACCAAAAACAAAACACCCCCCCACCCCCCCCCCCCCCCCACCTCCAAAACACCCCAAAGAGAGGGGGTAAAAAACAAATGTTTTGAAAACAGATAAATCCCAGCATTTCAGTATCATGATATCTCTTTGTTGGGGAAAGCACATAAAACGCAACTTACTCCGAACTTTTGAATCACATTCCAAAAAAACAGCAAGAAGGAAGAGGCAATACTTTTCTTAAATCATCATGAATATTGTCAATCTTAAAAACAACTTTAAACTTCTTTTAAAATGGGTATTATAAATTTTAATAATAATATATCCAAGAAAAATCTCATGACTGAAGTAAAGAAAAAGTGCTACAGAGACTAGAAAGTTTTTTTGTCTTCCACACTGCCATGAAATTTTAAGGGATCGCATCAGTAAGTCATTAGTGTAGATTCCACAAAGATGTGTTGAATACTGAAGAATCGGAACTCAATACTAGAACACAGATTGCACTAAGAAATAGAACAACAAAAAGAACCCATTTATTTTATAGAGAACAATAATGGAGGTCAGACTGGCTCTTTTCCTTCACCGTGGGCTCCGTGATTGTACTATTTCATGAGTTATTTGGTACCAGAATATATATATATATATATATATATATATGCACACACACACACACACACACACATACAATGATGGAAATAAGGAAAGGAGACCTATATATTAAGATAATATTAAGTATTTTAGGTTATTTTCTATTATAGTTTAAATAGAATTTTGATATCTAGTAATTTATAGTTTAATAGGATTCTATTTCGTAGTTTAATTAGGAGTTAGGACTCTTAGCCTATACACACACACACACACACACACACCATTAACCAGTTTCTACTGTCACCTAGTACTTCATGTGAGTGCTTCTCATTCATAAGTCCACTAGAGCGAGTTACCATGGGCAGCACATTCACACACCACGAATTTTTACTGCTTATGTAAGACAGGATGCCAAAGCTGACTCGTGCTATAGTTCTACTCCAAGCTGTCCAAAATCCTTTTTCCTTTCTTACGTTTAGTAGGAAATGAGGTGCTTAGAACGCAATCTCCTAATATCTAAATGCCACTGCAAAGCGAGAAATGATTATGAGAAACTTCAACTTATCCCACTACCAACAGCCATGGATGTTCACATATATGGTTGTCCGTTATCGACTTATCGTACCTATTCATTTCAATATTGTAAAAACTCTGTTAAAGGATTGACAAATATCACTCCCAGTTAAAATAGACATGTGCATACTTTATTCTACTGTCTTTTTGCTTGTATTCAACAAATACTAGCATAACGAATACTGTTTCTTGATTTATAGCAATAGATATCTATATTTGAACAATTGGCACAGAATGACCTTCAAATCAGATATTGCTAAAAGCACGCAATATACATTTTCAAATGAACACTTGACAAATTCACACCTGGATTTGGAAAGAACCTTCTACGGTCGTTAGGGCAAGCCACAAAGAGTGGATTTTGAGGGTTGAATATTGCTTGGCATACACAGAAAAACCACTCCCGCAGAACACCAGGACCAGTTGCCTCTTCATTCTTGAACTCCATAAACAAGCCAGCACGCAAGGATTCTAAATCTGCATTTATAATGTACTCGAATGACTCTGCCAACAAGTTTGAGCGGTCGATGAGCATTTCATGCAGCTCATCAAAGTCGTCCTTCACCTCAGGAAGAAGCAACATTGCTAAGTGTCTCCGAGCCTCAAAATTGGTCACTTCCTTGCACTCAAAAATCCAACTGTGATCATCGATCCTCTTGGCACACCTGACAATGAGATAACAGAAAGCACTCTTTCTCTGTTTCATGGTCTCCCAAAACACCTCTTCACAACCATGATAAAGTTTTGAAGTATTATTGAGTTCCTTCAAGAGAGCAAGATACTGGGATCCAACATAAGGGATCTCACCGCCATGTTTCTTTGTCCGGTCCAGATGCTCCTCAATCTTCACCAGACACTTCTCTAATTTACTCAATAGATCGAAAAAAATCCCATGCAAAAAGATAATCTCATTTGCGAGACACAGTGGTAAACTAAAAAGCTCCTCACTCAAGGGAACTCGTATTGGGTTACAAAACCCTATGTCTCCCATGATCCCATTCCTCACAGGAGCCACAAATGCAGAGAAAGCGTTAACAGCATCCATTGAGGGCACCAAAAAAGAGGTCGACTCTCTACTTGCCACCAAATCACGGGACAGCTTATCTGCTAATTCACTAACAAATGGAAATATATCACGAAGTCCGATAGATCCTTTATTTTCTCCAATATCAATAGACTCCAGCATTGCTCCAAAACAACTCCGACACGAACCATATAATGGATCATCAATCCCCACAGCCCTATTCAACAACCTACAGAATTCCAAAACGATCGGCACACAATAATGATAGGCATTCTTAGGCAAAACAGTCTTACATGAAATAATGAAATGTTTAATGGCATCCCCTGCTAAATCCCTGTTCCGTTTATACGAAGACATATAGAGCATTACCAGAGCCACTGGGGCAGATGATGCACTGAAAATCTGCAAATGGCCGGAGGCCTTGTCGGAGTCGGTCCTTGGCGTCATCGTTAGGAAATCGACGAGCATCGACTTCAAGGTTTTCCGGTCGAGGACGGGGGAAAACGGCGGAGACGAAGGTTTGTTCTTGTAGATGTAGAAAACCAAGGAAACCAAGTCGTTGATCAGCTGCCATGCCTGGGGGTGATCGGTGCTCCTCATTCGGCCGACCAAGTGCAAACCGGCGTCGTTCTGGACTTGGCAATCGGCCAGAGTCTGCTCCCACTGTAACTGCTTCCCACGGTAAATTAATCGCTGCTCGATGACGGGAATACCGGTGATCGACTGAATCTTCTCGTGAATCGATCTGATTGTTTCACGAGGATCGGCGTGAAGCACGAGGGTGTGGTCGGAGAGTATGCGAACGAAGAATTGGAGGCGATCCAGGGAGGAGGAAGGGTCGGCTGGGCCTGGTGGGGGGCGGGGGGAGGGGAGGCGGGGGGGTGTGGAGGAATGGGAGGATGACGATGAGGAGGGTAGCGCAGACTGGTCTTTTCGTATCGCAGTAGGGTTTATCGTCGGTAGAACGGCGTCATCTGCGTAATCTTCAACCTTGCGCTTGGAGAGAGATGACGACATCGTAGTATTGGGCCCTCTACGGGGGGGGTGAGCCCATGGAATCGTAAACCCCCCTGCGCAACAGAGACCCAGTGTTTCTGGTTCTTGTTCTTCACTATGTGTGTGTGAGAGAGAGAGAGAGAGAGAGAAAAGAGAGACTCAGAGGATTCAGAAAAGGCCAAGCAAAAAAGAATCCTGTGAAGGCATAATGTGTGTGTGTGTGTGTGTGTGTGTGTGTGTGTGAGCGATGAGATTGAACTGTATAGGGTTTTGGATCCGTCTGGCAGGTGGGAAGGGATGATGAGTAGTAAAATGAAGGCTTTCCATACGCTCCTTACGTCAAATTACCAAAGAGGACATTGAGCCTAGCGAATAGGAACGAACTTCCCTTTTTTTATTAATTAATGTAATCTCTTCTCTACGACTACAACAGATTCAGAGCACCGAAAAATGTGTTAAAATAGTCGTATTATTTTTTATATTTTTTCAAAAATAAGCAACTTATTCTCTTATTAAATTAAATAGGCATATCCCGTCTTAAAAAATAAAAATCAATCATTTATATTTTACACGGTGCGAATCACCACATCTATACTTAATATTAAAAGAGAATCGCAAAAAATTTTAAGAAAACATGTGTCATCTCCACATTAATTCTCTTTTTAAAAATTTAAAAAAAAAATAATATTTAATTTGGGAGGGGGTTAGATGGTTATTCCATTATATACTATCTATCAATTAAAAACTTTCTCTCATTTTATTCCTTTTATTTTTAAGCTAATAGTTTAAACAATTATAACTTTTACGTATCAATTTTATTTTTAAAAAAATATATCAAATTAATTCTTACTTCGTGCTCTTTAATTTGACATCCATATAGTATATATAAAATAATATAAATACAATTATAATAGATTTAGATAATTAAAATATTTTAATATAAAAATATAACAATATTGAAGAAAAATATATTTTTAGTTTATTTTCATAGCTTTTTAATAACTATTTGATTTTTAAAAATTATTTTGTTCTGATTATAAAATAGTAAAATATATTACATTAGTGTCACATCATATAAAATTATATTAGTAAGAATATTGGTTGTATACTATTAATGAAAGTTGATAATACAACAACAATAACAACATCAGAGACTTAAGATTCATTCAGTCCAAAATATAAATGCTACAGAATAGAAGTGGGATATGTAAGACTAGACCTCGCAAACGGATTTGGTCAACCCAAATGGGTTGGATTGACGACGGGTTGGGTAATTCTGTGTTGGCCCAAAAAGACCCATTTTTTCGGGCCAAAAAATAGAGACCCATGGCCCAACTCGGATGGTCTGGCCCTGGCCGTGGGTGTTTTTTTAATATTAATATACTTCTAACTTTTCATTTCTTATCTTTTTTTTTTCAGAAAATATTAAAATAATCATTGTTACACAATCTTCAGTTTCTCATCCGTTGTCCATATATAAAAATAATTCTAAGATTTCTAATAGAGTTACAATAATGAAATTTTAATAACAAAATTATATTTTATATATTAGGATAGCTAAAGAAAAAAATATTATTAACCTAAATTGATCAGGAAATGATATATGTATGTTAAATATTTGGTTTTAATATTATTTAAGTTCATTTGAATTTGTGACTATACTATGTTGATGTACTTAATTAAATTTGAAATCATATTAAAAAAATTAAAAAATAAAAAAGATAGGCATGCGGACCGGGCTGGGCACCTATGAGTTGGGCGAGCAATGGGTGGGTAATTTTTGGGTCTGGCCAAAAAGACCATTTCTTGCGCAAAAACATAGAGGCACATAACCCAAGTTTTACGGGTGGCCCAACCCGACCCATGGGTTTGGGCCAATTTTGCGAGGTCTATATAAGACTATAGTGTATAATTCCTTAATCTCTCATACTAATGTAATGCATAATCCGCTGAGTCTAAGTGATAGCTTATCATACTTCGGTTGTTACATGCCTTCTGCTGGTGCTTCGTATGTGATATAAATATAATAAAAGTATTTTGTTGGTTAGTTCGGCTGTTACATGCCTTCTGCGAGCTCTAGTCTTACATATCCCAAAATGCTTTGGGGTTGGCTATAATGAAAGTTGATAATAATAAACATAATTTAATTTTTTATTTATAAAATTAGATATAAGACTCATATTGTTCTATATGAAACAATAAATGTCGGTGCTTAATTAATTTACGATTTTCCTATCATGTGCCCTTACATCACATGATAAAAGTTTATAAATGAAATTAAATCAAATAGTAGTATATATATATATATGTGTGTGTGTGTGTATACCGACTCATGTATATTTTATAATAATTTTATAATATTATTGAAATTCAATCACATATTATTAATATAATAAAATATTTAACATTTTACGTCGTGCATTGCACGGGAGGACATCTAGTTATGTATAAGACGATGGAAGCGACGGTGCATATTTCCGAAAACACACAGAGGTAATCTACTTATTTAATTTATATAAATGAGTAATCTAATCTATTATTTAAAAAATCAGAAAAAATAATATGACTATTTAATTTATAAATCACATAGAGCCCGTAAAATGGAAAATCTGTATGGTAATTTCTCAAAAACCAGTTAAAATTAGGCATTCACGTAGGTAAAAAAAATGAGATTTTAAAAAACAATTTAAAGTTTAAAGTTAACATTTTAATACTCTGGATTATTATATTAGGTGTACTACTTTTTTGCTAAATTAGCTCGTGATTTTTTTATAGAGGTAATACACTACTTTGGGCATTTTATCCTACTCAATGTCAATATTTGTCATGAGATTTAGGCCCTGTTCTTTTGGACTTATTTTTGATTTTCGATTCGATTCGATTCGATTCGATTCAGTCCATTCAATTCGATTCGATTCGAGTCCATTCATTCGATTCGATTTAGTTCGATTCGATTCATTTCATTTCTTCTTCTTCTTATTATTATTATTAATCTTAATTATTATTATTGTTATTATTACTAATAATATTACTATTATCGTTGTTGTTGTTAATTACTATTATTATTATTATTATTTACCATTATTTTTATTATTATTTACCCTTAATATATATTTGATTTAGTTCGATTCGATTCGATTCGATTCAGATCCATTCATTCGATTCGATTCAGATTCATTCAGTCCAAAAGAACAGAGCCTTAGTTTGTACAAATTCTAGCCAAAAAGGACAATTCCGAACCAATATACCCTTACTTTTCATTTAATCAAAACATCATTCCCTTTTCTCTTTCCTCATTTTTTTATCTCATCCACTTTCAGATCCATTTTCAGATCCATCCTTTCTTCTCTTCCTTTTCTTCTCTCTTTCACTTTTTAAGATCCCACCTTCTTTCCTGTCATCTCTCATCACCTATGTTTTCTCTTCCCCTTTTTTCTTAACGCCATCTCCGAACTGGACACCGAGCCATCATTCACTTTGTGAGCTCCCAACTTTTCTCTTCCCGTGGACATACGGCGGCGAACTGGACATCCGGCCGACGGCGGCGATCGGCGGCGAACGATTTTGATTTTTACTCGTTCTCAATAGAGGTATTGCCATGGATTTTTATCTTTATTCCACTTATATATTATCTTTTATATTTTCGTGGAAGGGAGGATTGGTTGTTGCTTGTCCAATATTAGTAAATTTAGTTTGGTTTATCTCTCACTTGTTTATGGTTACGAAATTACAGTCGTTACGACTTATGTATTTCGTACCAGTTTATCTCTTACTTGTACATGGTTACGAATTTACAGTCGTTACGACTTATGTATTTCGTACCGGTGTATCTCACTTGTACATGGTTACGAATTTACAGTCGTTACGATTTATGTATTTCGTACCGTCTCGTTACTATGTGTTTACATTTTATTACTGTGCATGTGTTGTTATTGTTTCGTAACTGAGTTACCAAGGTATCGCCATGTTTTTTATCTGTATTCTAGTTGTATCTCTCACTTGTACATGGTTACGAATTTACAGTCGGTACGACGTATGTATTTCGTATCGGGTTATCTCTTACTTGTACATGGTTACGAATTTACAGTCGTTACGACTTATGTATTTCGTACCGGTTTATCTCACTTGTACATGGTTACGAATTTACAGTCGTTACGATTTATGTATTTTGTACCGTCTCGTTACTATGTGTTGTTTACATTTTATTACTGTGCATGTGTTGTTATTGTTTCGTAACTGAGTTATCAAGGTATCGCCATATTTTTTATCTGTATTCCAGTTGTATCTCTCACTTGTACATGGTTACAAATTTATAGTCGGTACGACGTATGTATTTCGTACCACTCGTTACCACGTGTTGTTTACCTTTCGTTACTGTGCATGTGTTGTTATTGTGTCGTAACTGCGTTACTATGTCTTATTTTACCTCAGCACGACACTATTTGTCATGTGGTAACGCAGTAAGAGATCACAATTTCGTATATTATTTACCGTGTTGGAATATAGTACACGAGGTACCAGTAAGCGGATATGATATTTATTTTTTCGTTACGTTCGTTACCATTACATACTGAGCTGTTCATTCGTTACTTATTTCATGCAGATGAGATCATCTTGTTTAATTGTTGCGCATGGAGGATCATGGAACGAAAATATATATGAGGGAGGCAGAAAAGAGTACATTCCTATTCCGCCTATGCGTATAACATTTGACCAGTTTTTTGAGTAAGCTTGAGGTGCGATTGAAGAAGGATAAAAACATGTATGTATTTGATGTAGATGCTTTAGTTATGTCGCCTGCGGGTGAGACTATGAGAATAAAGATTACCGATGAGTTTGAGTGGTCTAGTATGATGGATTTATTGGATGTACCTACTGTATATGTCACAATTTATCCTAGAATCAATGAATGTTCACGTGGTAGGCGTAATCAAGTCACTCCTCGGAAGAATCAGATTTTGAATGTTCAAAAGAATACACAGATTGTTGATGATGATGATCCAGAATTATCAAATGATTGTGATGACATGCATGATAGTAATGATGATGAAGCAATGGACATAAATGATCACAATGTTGGTAGTTGTAGTAGAGATCTTCATACTGTGCCCTCATTAGATTTACTTGATGAACCTAATGAAGTAAACAATGAGAAAAATCACAAAGATGGCCGTCAGTGGTTGATTATTGGTGGTCCGCATCAAGCTACTCTTTCATGCGAGGATGTAGTTATCCCGTCTGAGCCTCTTACAAATGAACTTGTTATGGGCGGCATATTTCATGACAAGTTGACCATGACTACAGCTGTTGGGTTTTACCATATGAAAAATCATGTGGGGACAATTATTGTGCGATCAAGTACCACTAGATATCATTTGATATGCAAATTTGGTGAAAGATGCGATTTCGTCATGCGATCGTCATCAATGGGTAAAGCGTGGAAAATCAAACAGTGGAGAGATCACACTTGTGAGATGGATTTGAGATATCATCCTCTTCCGAAGATTTCTTCTAAAGTGCTAGCTGCTGAATTTCTTGACAATTTGACGGAGGATGGTTATGTTCTTAGGCCTTGTGATATGCAGGCAAAGTTATTAAGGGATCATGGCGTTAATGTGAAATACCGTACTGCGTTGGCCGGGAAGCACCATGCACTAAATCAGTCTTACGGTGATGCGGACAAATCTTTTCAGGTATTTCCCCCTCCTATTTGATATACGTTAGATGCTTGTACGTTGGGACGACAAGATTTAATTGATGTAGTTCTTATCGCACGCAGATTTAACATACATAATTCGTACCAGTATTCATTTTATTTAATTTTATCGTACTTTTCGTTCCTAGCATGCCTGTTTTTGATGAACCTAAATTATTTTCAGCTTCTGCCCAAATACTTGTACATGCTACAGAATTTAAATCCCGGATCGGTTGTGGATTTACAGACATGCAATGATGATTCTTTTCATTTCGTTTACTTTGCTCTTCATGCATGTGTAAGAGCATTTTGTGCATGTCGCCCAGTGATTGTGATTGATGGCACCCATTTGAGAGGCAAGTACAAGGGCATTATGTTTATTGCAGCAACAAAGG
Organism: Orobanche coerulescens; assembly: GCA_033398695.1. Classification (NCBI taxonomy): domain Eukaryota; kingdom Viridiplantae; phylum Streptophyta; class Magnoliopsida; order Lamiales; family Orobanchaceae; genus Orobanche; species Orobanche coerulescens. The sequence continues at coordinate 22,717,285 of CM065813.1, forward strand.
ATGGTAATGAGCAGATAGTCTCTTTAGCTTTTGGGATTGGGGACAAAGAGAACGATTTGTCATGAACTTGGTTTCTCCAACAAGTTCGAAGGACATTTGGATGTCCAAATAACTTGTTGATTGTATCTGATCAGCATTTGAGTATAAAGAATGTATTGGATTCGGTATATCCAGAGGTTCATCACGGGTTGTGTACATTTCATATTGAACGCAACTTGAAGAAGTGGGGTTTTCGTGCATTCGTGACTGACATTTTCAAGGTCACAGAATCGCTTACAAGAGTCGGGACTTTGAGGAGCACATGCAAAATTTGGAACAATCCTCATGCGGCATACGAAAGGATTATGAAAATTGACCCTATTAAATGGGCAATTTGTAAATGCCCTGTGCGGCAATATGGTATGGGAACCTCCAACGCTGTCGAAAATTTGAATGCTCGGATAAAATGGGCTAGAACATTGCCGGTATGTGTTTTGCTTGAGTATTGTCGTAACATTTGTCAGGATTGGTTTTATAAGCGTCGTACCATAGCTGATTCTAGAGTTCAGGAGCTATCATATTATGCAACCCAAAGACTAGAGACTGCTATTGACGCTGGTCGATACATGAAGGTTGATCCGATAACTGATACAAAATTTAAGGTCATTTCTGGAACAAAGACACATATTGTTGATATTGTTTCCCAAGAGTGCTCGTGTCATGTGTTTGATCTTGATCTTATACCATGTTCTCATCCCACAACAGCACTAAGGTGAATTTTATTTTTTGCACTCATGTGGTAAGAAGTTACGATATTCGTACGTTGCGTATTTTGCAGATAGCACGTGGTAAAGAATAGAGTTGGCACACACGTTATGAATATATTGTATGGCGTACCTTCCTTAATGCTGAAGTTGGCACACACATTACGAATTTATTGTATGGCGTACCTTCCTTAATGCTGATGTTGGTACCCACGTTATGAATATATTGTATGGCGTACCTTCCTTAACGCTGAAGTTGGTACCCACGTTACGAATATATTGTATGGCGTACCTGCCTTAACGTTGAAGTTGGCACACACGTTACGAATATATTGTATGGCGTACCTTCCTTAACGCTGAAGTTGGCACCCACGTTACGAATATATTATATGGCGTACCTGCCTTAACGTTTAAGTTGGCACCCACATTACGAATATATTGTATGGCGTACCTGCCTTAACGCTGAAGGTGGCACCCACGTTAAGAATATATTGTATGGCGTACCTGCCTTAACGTTTAAGTTGGCACCCACGTTACGAATATATTGTATGGCGTACCTGCCTTAACGCTGAAGGTGGCACCCACGTTACGAATATATTGTATGGCGTACCTGCCTTAATGTTTAAGTTGGCACCCACGTTACGAATATATTGTATGGCGTACCTGCCTTAACATTGAACTTGGCACCCATGTTTTACTTATTATACGACTCTTACATGCTCAGTTTTGTGTGCTTGTTTACAGTTATGCGAGACAATCCCCATCGGCATTTGTGCATTCTTATTACACTACTCAAACATGGCGTCAAATTTATGCGTCCGAGGTGATGCCAATCCCGGATCAAGATGAGTGGTTTGTCCCTTCCGACGTTGTCTTAAGGGTTGTTGGAACTCCCACTAATCCTAAACAAGCTGGCCGACCACGTTCAAAGAGGATTATGTCTGGATATCATAAAATACACGGGCGCATGTGTTCTCGATGTCATCAACAAGGGCATTACCAGAACACATGCACGACATTTTGCTAATACTCCCCTTGAAGAAGTTAGTAGTAATCAAACAAGTGGTAGTAGACCTCGCAAACCGAAGAAATGCGGCATTTGTGGTGTAGTTGGGCATACTAGAATAACCTGCCAAGACCCACATAGGTTTTTTTAATATTTTATTGAGTACTTGTACGGGTATGAAATTGCAACTTTGTTACAGTTTTCACTTATAAAATGCAGTCATATGCACGAAATGCAGTATTTTCATAACTGGTTACTACTTTGAATAATACTTAACTAGGAACGACATACCATTACGATATACGAAAATATTATGGTCACCCGGATAAGATTTTGTCATTTCGTATCTACATATCAATATACATATTCATTTTCAACAATTTTCCATCATACTAATTGCATTGGGATTCAGACCTAACAGTTCTGCCATGCTGTGAGCATATATTGTTCGGGCAATGTGGTCGCGGTGCAGAATAATATTGTGTGGCGTTACTTCGCCTAAACACACCAACTCATCATACATTGCATTCATCTGTGTGTCAGACGGGTCATGCATTTCGTGGTCTGCAACATTGGAACATTGAGTACGATTTATTATTTGCTTGATGGGGTTATTGTTTCAAGTGTTCCTAATGGTACGATGCATAACAGTTACGCTGGTACGAAATATAAATATCGTACCATGCATACTACGTACGATGGTAACGAATTATAAATAGAGGTACAATTCTTACGAAAATTTGTAACGAAACAACATCACATTAACGAAATGCAGTATTTTCGTACCGGGGTTCTATTTTTAGTAATGCGTAACTAGGTATGACATACCAATACGGTGTACAAAAATATTATGGTCAACCGGATACGATTTTGTCATTTCCTATCTGCATATCAATATTGATGAGACATTTCCAACAATTTTCCATCATAGTAATTGCATTGGGATTGGGATGGGGGTTCCACTGTGCTGTGAGCATATATTGTTCGGGCAATGTGGTCGCGGTACAGAATAAGCTCGCGTTTTGTCTTCAAACTCTTGGGCATTGATGTCTTCGATATAAGTTGCTCTACATATTTCAATGCGTAGAGACCACAATTTGCATTGTCCATTTGCTTGAACGCATTTTCCCCTTAGTTGGTGGGAAACACAAGTCCCACTGTGCAAATTGTGGATTTTTAACCCGATACCGCTCGAAGTACCCTATTCGCTTTAAGATTTGGGGGACTATCCTCGTCATGGGCAGGAATACATCTTTTCTATTTTTTTTGTGGTGGTCTTCGAATTTCCATGCCATGGATTCGTAAAGCCAAATTTTTTGCCTTTTCAGATCCAGTAAGATTGTTCCCCAATGATCATTGTAGTTGCAGACAGTGACGACCTAGGAAAAAATATTAACCAGATTATGGTTACGCGTGTACGAAATAGCTTATTTCGTATCAAGTTACCATATCATAACTTAGATACGAAATAGCTATTTCGTAGTGGTTTACCATATACCAACTCAACGAGTTAAGAAATACTTTTAGTGTTACCTTATCGCATTGTATCCATTGCTTCATATTATCACCCCAATTTGGCTGGACTGCTTCGGCAAACAGGCATAGCCTTTCCATCTCCTCTACTGGAATAACTTCTTCAATTGTAGGGTCGAATAAATTATGGTCATACCGCTGGAATTCTTCTCTCATACCCCTATGCATTGCATCAAACACCTCCTCAACTGTTTCCTATAAAATCAGAAATCCATTTTATTATTCACGACACAACAGGGTACACTGGATACGTTTTTATACTTTTTCGTATCCTGGTACCCACAACAAAACAGGATGGTAACCCGGGTGATAGAATAATTTGTTTCGTAACTGTGTTACCACAGAATACAAGGCATTTTTATGTATAGAAACTTACCATGAAGTAAGACGACGTCAATGCAATATTTGAGTGGACTTCTTTCAAACCTGCAAAATCTGGCCTCGATGACAATATAGCCATAGGATTCGATGTGTTCTATGTGCAGCTGTTTATCTTGAAGCATAATTTCTTCAAAAAATGTTTTGTCCACACCACATGGCTGCCCAACGTTTCTCCTGTTGTTTTGGTATATTAACTATTTCGTAATATATGAAAAAAACTATAGGTTGTAATACCCGGATTTTCAGTATAAATTTTTCGCGTTATTTTATCTGAAGTATACTGTATAGTTTGGTATCTATACAGTATGGATAAAATAAATTGAGAACCGAGACAGTTATACTGGTGTGGCTACCATTTTGGATTGACATTTATATTGAGGATTTCCTGTATCAGGTTGAACTGATTTGGATATCAGGTATATCGTATGAGAATATTTTTGGATTGAGTATATGTATTGATTTTTGCCATATGCTCGTGTTTGGTATGCCATGACATTGGACAGGAATTGCTGAAATTGGCTAAGTATGAAATTATTATGTACGTTAACAAGGTGAGCTAACGTACATAAGATTGGCATGGTTACGTACGTTAAGGCTAAGGTATTACGTACGTAACGAGGGCATCGGACAAGACCGAGTCATGGTCGGCAGGTGGGACCCGGTGTCGGCAACTTTCGGCGGAGGATGTTGACAGGTGAGTCAACGTACGTGTTACGTACGTTATACAGGACGTGTTACGTACGTAACACGACCATAATACTGTAGCAAGTCAACGTGATTACGTGACGCAATAATAAGTGTTACGTACGTTACGGGGCGGCTGGCCGAGTCGTGGCCGAGAGGACCTGTAGTGGCCGAGCATGGTCGGCAGTGACTCGCATGGATGGCCGATCACGGTCGGCAGTGACTCGCAGGGATGGTTAGGACTGGCCGATTACGTACGTAAGGCAGTGGCCGGTTACGGCCGTAAGGGCCAGTTACGTACGTAAGCCATGTGCCGGTTACGTACGTAAGGGTGCCGAACGGACTGAGCAGTGAGCAGGCCATGGCCGGTTACGTACGTAAGGCAGTGGCCGGTTACGTACGTAAGGTACCGACAGGTCTCCGCCTATATAAGGCCTGGACCGGGTCACTTCGGTATTTCATTTTTTTCTTCGTTTTTTCGCGATTCCTTCAGCAAGAATTGATGGATTTGAGTAAGAGCAACTTATAACAACATGTTTTGGAAGTTGGAATCATGGATTAACATCATCTTCCACCCGGATCGAAGGTAAGAACACCTAAACACTTGGTTTTGGATATTTTTGGAGTTCTTGATGTTTTGGCCGATTTGATTCGTTTTAACTCAGATTATTGATGGAACCTTGTTGTATTCTTAAGATTATTCGTTGCTCTTGAAGTTTTGTGGAACGAATTCGAGTATTTCTTTGAATAATCGATTGAATTAGTCTATGCCTTCAAAGTGTTCGATGAAATGTCTCAATGAGTAGAACTTGGAAAATTCTACACGTTTTCGTATGAATGATGGTTGAAATGATATTGTTGTGATGACTCTTGGTATTTACGAGAATTTTGTTAAGGGAAGATAATGAATTGGTGATCAAATGATTCGATTATGTTGTTATGATTATGGAATCGTAGTATTCCCGATGTTCTTGGTAGTTTGTTGCGATTCATTATGTTATGAGAAGTATATGTTGAAGAACATGATTATATACATTTGAATTATGAATAAGGGTTGTTTAGATGTTAGAAAACATCGGGTTATGTTGTTTTATGGATTACGAACGTGAATTTGGATAATTCGTGTTCTTGAAGAACTCTTGAGTTACATGTTATGATTTTGGAAGGATTTCGGATAATTTTGGAATGTGATTATTCACGATAATAATCGGTAAATTGTTTTCTTCGAATTTACAAGTATGAACAAGAAGGAGTTTTGTCTTCGTATTTGGAGTTGAAGTTGGAATCGAATGTGTTATGAAATCCTTAATGTCGAGATGAATTGATCATTGATTTGATGAATACAATTTAAAGTGTTGGTGTTTTGGATATGAATATGGAATATTCACATTTAGAACTAAGTTATGTATCTTGGTACAATATTCGTATAGGAATACGAATATGATTTCGAGTTTGATGAGAATTATTATTCATGTTTGAATTTGGAAATTCATACTTATTGAATAAGTGTTCAATTCGGATAATGTAATTATTTGAAACCTTTGGAATATGGTTATCTATATTTTTGAATTAATTGGATTGTCCGGATTGATGATGATAATCGGTAATTGGATTTTATTATGATTATACAAGGAGGAAACTTGTAATTGTATTTAAGATTGAATTTGGAATCGGTAATGTTAGACCCTTGTTGGTTTAAATAGATTATGGATATGATATTCGGATTGTGGAATCGTATTGTGGTTTCGAATTCGTGATCGATTGATTTGGTTGTTCGGATTTGTGTTTAATCGGGATATTGTAGAACCGTTGTGCTTGTTGATCGGTTATTGATTGTTATTTGTGATCATCGAGTTACGACTTGTATCATGGATATGAGTTCGTATTTGTTTGAGTTGTATTGTTCGGTTGTTTATGATCGGGGTATTGTTGAGTCGTTGAGTCGCTTGGTTGGCTATGTCGGTTATTGATTGTTATCGGATTGTTGTTAATTGATTATTGCAATAGGTTGATATGTTTTGATCGTGGATTATGACCGTTGTGTTGCGGTTGAAGTCGACGAGTTCGTAGATTGATTTTGGTCGGGGCTGAGGAGCTCGTAGACAAAGGCAATGGATATTGGTAACGGCTTCGTGGTATCGGTATCGAGGCAAGTTTATACTTGTTCAGTTTATAATATTTGATGAATGGTTTCGTTTTCATTTCATTTATAATTCATATAGCAATGTTGTTAGAAAGGTAAATTGTTGATTAATGAGTTGTATATCGTGCTCTGGTTTGTATTAAATCATAAGGTATATGATTTAATTGTGTTCAAGGAAGACGTGAGTTATCTTTGGTCAAGGATATCGAATATCGGATATCGAGGATAGTTATCGTGTCGATATTGATGTCGGGATGGTGGTTTGTTGGTATAAATGGACTATACCTATTTCGGGATTATCCGTATAACTGTGTGTTCATTCAGGGATGTTGGTTCGTGGAAAGGATGTTGTCTCCGGCTTTGAGGTAATTTATGTATTGTTCAGTTATGAGATAATTATTATGTTGAGTTGTTGTATATGTTGAGGTTTCGTGTAATGAGTTTTGTATCGGTTATTCGTTGAGGGATGTTGATCCCAGGACTGTTGTATTGATATCGTAGATCGCGTTGGTCATTCATTTGGGGATGATGATCCCAGGATTGATATTTTGGATATTGATTGCTCGTGTCGACTTTTCATTGTCAGTCTGTTGTTGTTCACTTCGGTGAGTCTTTTGATCCATATTGGATATGTGTTTCTTTGAGTTCCGTTGTCATGTTGCATCGTGATATATCTGGAGTCATATCTGCGTTCCGATTGGATATTGTGTAGGATTTTTAGCCGGGCACATATATAGTCATGCGTGAATATTTTCCGTGAAAGTCTATGCACACGAGACGTAGTTCGTTGAGGCTAATTAGGTATATTGTCCCACGTATATCCTGGATTCCGTATACGGGGTGGACATGTGCACTGACACATATTCGGATCGGGCGTACTATGATTTCCATCTTTGAGCCATATTGTTTGGTCGTTCATCCTCCATTCATGGTTGGGTATGTTCGACGGTTTGTGACTGGTTGTTTATACGCCCGAGGGGTATGTTCGACAGTCAGAGTTATTTCTTTGAGATCCATTATTGTTGATCATTTGGAGTTTACCTTGTTGATGGTATTCTCGATTATTGTTGATCCTTTGTTGATCGTGTCGGAGTTATCATGTTGATGGTATTCTCAGTTATCGTGATCCTTTATTGGTCGTATTGGAGTTATCATGTCGATGATATTCGCAGTTGATTTATCGGTTGATCTGGTTATTGATCGTATAAGCATTCGGACTATATGTCGATGTTTCAGGATTCGTTATCATTATCATGTGGTAGTTGATCTACAGATATGTTGTGTATTATTAGTTTATACATGTTGAGATTTGATTGCGTAATCCGACGGACAGGATTTGGCACAGATTGGATTATTTCCACACTTATGAGTTATGATGATGTTTTGAGGATTGTTGGTATTTTTGGAATACAGTAGAGATGATTGTTGTTGAATTCATTTCGTCATTTGAGAATACGAAATGTGGAATATGTCAAGGATTGATTTAGTATGGATTGTTATGGATTGGTAAGGTATGACGGTAAGATTACTTTGGTAGTATTCTTACAATATTATTACATTGGTATGTAATTATTTATGATGATGTGATCGATATCATTATTGAGTATTGTGGCTGACCCTGTCGTGGGCTTTATTTTTAGGTACTCGGAGATCGAGCTAGTAGCGGTCGTGAAGGGATGAGCTTCCCAATGTGATACTGGCAGTGGCATGTTTTGGAGTATCGAGTATTTCTTTTCTGGTTATTCATTTCCGCTGCAAATGTGTATATTTCAAAATGGATTTATGGTATCTTTATCCGCTGCGTGTGTGTATTTTAAATGGCCCTTTTGGCACTTTGCGAACTTGGGTTATTTCGTTAAACCTTTTCCTAAACTATTTTATCGGTACGTTTAAGCGGCGTCTTAACGTACATTTTGAACTATTGAGATTTGGCACTTCGCCTTGTATTTTCAAATGGTATTTTATGACGGTATTTCAAACTTATGTTTTTAAAAATATTTGAGTATTTGCAAAATATTACCGTCATCGGCCTTTTTGGCGTTTTTGAAATGGTTTTGTAAACGGTTTTTAGCCTGGTGGGTTCCGTCACGGGGCCCACGGCGCTGTAATATCCCGGATGATTTTGGGGGTGTTACAGAATATGGTATCGGAGCTTGGGTTTTGTGAAACCCAGGCGTGTGTGTTATGTGGCTCTACCAGTACGGTAGTAGCTAGGGGTGAAAACGGATCGGATACGGGCGGATAGTGCTCTTCCCGTATCTTAACCCATATTTTTCTCTCGGATTCGGAGTCGGATACGGGAAGGCCGGATACGGATACGAATTCGAATTATTCGGGATACGGACACGGGACGGATACAGGACGGATTCGGGCCGGATTCGAATAAATATAATCGGATAATACATGTCATACAAAAATCGTTTGGAGATGATTGCAGCATATAAAAAAACTACCTACACAATATTTATAAAAGTTCTAATGCAAACTATAGTAATTTTTTAAAAAATCGTTTCATAATAAGGTTCCCTCATTTTTACTTATTCAGTCTCTCCCATAAAAAAACATAAGATCCATACTTAGCAAAGACTAAAGAGTGTTAATTTAATTGTTTTTAATAATTATTATAATATATATAATTGCCCCTCTATTTACTTGAATAGAACATTTATTTTAAAATATATTTCATATGAAACAAATAGCTTATAAGTTAGTATTAAAGTGTTTAGCTATTACATTTCTTTTAAAAAATATTTTTGTTTTAAGAAAATAATTTTTTTTTTCGAAATATAATTTTTTTCCAGAAAATAATTTATTTTATTTTTCGCAAAAAGTAATTTTTTTTATTTTTTCAAAAAATATAAAAAATCCAGAAAATAATTTTATTTTTTCGAAAAAATAATATATTTTTTCCAGAAAATAATTTTTTTTCGAAAAAATATTTTTTTTGCCAAAAAATAATTTTTCTCCAGAAAATAGTTTTTTAATTTTTTTCGAAAATAATGTTTTTTTTTTCGAAAAGATAATTTTTTTCCTAGAAAATATTTTTTTTTTATTTTTTTCGAAAAAAAATATATTTTTCCAGAAAAAAACTTTTTTTTTTGGAAAAAAATATTTTTTTCTTAAAAGTTTGAAAATTTATTAGACTGAAGTCCAAAAGTATTATATATATATATATATATAAATAAAGTATATTTAAAATTTAAAAATATGGATATCCGGATTGGTATCCGGATATTATCCGATAAAATATGGGAAAACTCGGATACGGGCGGATATTGCATTATCCGAAGTCGAACCCGTATCCGAATTCAACTATCCGGATCCGTATCCGAATCCAACTGGATACCTATTTTTCATCCCGAATTCAATCCCGATCGGATACGGCTCCGGATCGGGTGGGAAATATCCGCCCAGTTTTCACCCCTAGTAGTAGCATGGCTTTTGAAAATGAGTTTTTCTGACTTTTGAGTCAAATCAATTTTTGGAGTTTCCAAAATTTGTGACATCTTTTTAAATTGCTATTTGTGATATTGGTGTGTGTTGGTTGTGTTGAGACTTCGTGTGGGAGTCGTGTGCTAGTATCACGGGAGATCATCGGCTTCACCTACCAGTAAGTATATTGGTTTGGTTATTCGCTTGTGGAGACGTTTGATTATTTTTGTGATGAGTTGGAAATTTTGGATTTATCTGTTGTTGGCGACAGGTTGCAAGTTTCGAGGACGAAACTTATTTTAAGGGGGGTAGTATGTAATACCCGGATTTTCAGTATAAATTTTTCGCGTTATTTTATCTGAGGTATAATGTATAGTTTGGTATCTATACAGTATGGATAAAATAAATTGAGAACCGAGACAGTTATACTGGTGTGGCTACCGTTTTGGATTGACATTTATATTGAGGATTTGTCAGAGTTGTTGAATCGATTCGATATCGTATATCGTATGAGAATATTTTTGGATTGAGTATATGTATTGATTTTTGCCATATGCTCGTGTTTGGTATGCCGTGACATTGACAGAATTCTTGAAATTGGCTAAGTATGAAATTATTATGTACGTTAACAAGGTGAGCTAACGACGTAAGATCGGCACGCTACGACGTTAAGGCTAAGGTATTACGTACGTAACGAGGGCATCGGACAAGACCGAGTCATGGTCGGCAGGTGGGACCCGGTGTCGGCAACTTTCGGCGGAGGATGTTGACACGTGAGTCAACGTACGTGTTACGTACGTTATACAGGACGTGTTACGTACATAACACGACCATAATACTGTAGCAAGTCAACGTACGTATTACGTACGCAACGGAATAAGTGTTACGTACGTTACGGGGCGGCTGGCCGAGTTGTGGCCGAGAGGACCTGTAGTGGCCGAGCATGGTCGGCAGTGACTCGCATGGATGGCCGATCACGGTCTCGCAGGGATGGTTAGGACTGGCTGATTACGTACGTAAGGCAGTGGCCGGTTACGGCCATAAGGGCCAGTTACGTACGTAAGCCATGTGCCAGTTACATACGTAAGGGTGCCGAATGGACTGGGCAGTGAGCAGGCCATGGCCGGTTACGTACGTAAGGCAGTGGCCGGTTACGTACGTAAGGTACCGGCAGGTCTCGGTCTATATAATGTCTGGACCGGGTCACTTCGGCATTTCATTTTTTCTTCGTTTTTTCGCGATTCCTTCAGCAAGAATTGATGGATTTGAGTAAGAGCAACTTATAACAACATGTTTTGGAAGTTGGAATCATGGATTAACATCATCTTCCACCCGGATCGAAGGTAAGAACACCTAAACACTTGGTTTTGGATATTTTTGGAGTTCTTGATGTTTTGGCCGATTTGATTCGTTTTAACTCAGATTATTGATGGAACCTTGTTGTATTCTTGAGATTATTCGTTGCTCTTGAAGTTTTGTGGAATGAATTCGAGTATTTCTTTGAATAATCGATTGAATTAGTCTATGCCTTCAAAGTGTTCGATGAAATGTCTCAATGAGTAGAACTTAGAAAATTCTACACGTTTTCGTATGAATGATGGTTGAAATGATATTGTTTTGATGACTCTTGGTATTTACGAGAATTTTGTTAAGGGAAGATAATGAATTGGTGATCAAATGATTCGATTATATTGTTATGATTATGGAATCGTAGTATTCCCGATGTTCTTGGTAGTTTGTTGCGATTCATGATGTTATGAGAAGTATATGTTGAAGAACATGATTATATACACCTTGAATTATGATTAAGGGTTGTTTAGATGTTAGAAAACATCGGGTTATGTTGTTTTATGGATTACGAACGTGAATTTGGATAATTCGTGTTCTTGAAGAACTCTTGAGTTACATGTTATGATTTTGGAAGGATTTCGGATAATTTTGGAATGTGATTATTCACGATAATAATCGGTAAATTGTTTTCTTCGAATTTACAAGTATGAACAAGAAGGAGTTTTGTCTTCGTATTTGGAGTTGAAGTTGGAATCGAATGTGTTATGAAATCCTTAATGTCGGGATGAATTGATCATTGATTTGATGAATACAATTTAAAGTGTTGGTGTTTTGGATATGAATATGGAATATTCACATTTAGAACTAAGTTATGTATCTTGGTACAATATTCGTATAGGAATACGAATATGATTTCGAGTTTGATGAGAATTATTATTCATGTTTGAATTTGGAAATTCATACTTATTGAATAAGTGTTCAATTCGGATAATGGAATTATTTGAAACCTTTGGAATATAGTTATCTATATTGTTGAATTAATTGGATTGTCCGGATTGATGATGATAATCGGTAATTGGATTTTATTATGATTATACAAGGAGGAAACTTGTAATTGTATTTAAGATTGAATTTGGAATCGGTAATGTTAGACCCTTGTTGGTTTAAATAGATTATGGATATGATATTCGGATTGTGGAATCGTATTGTGGTTTTGAATTCGTGATCGATTGATTTGGTTGTTCGGATTTGTGTTTAATCGGGATATTGTAGAACCGTTGTGCTTGTTGATCGGTTATTGATTGTTATTTGTGATCATCGAGTTACGACTTGTATCGTGGATACGAGTTCGTATTTGTTTGAGTTGTATTGTTCGGTTTTGTTTATGATCGGGGTATTGTTGAGCCGTTGAGTCGCTTGGTTGGCTATGTCGGTTATTGATTGTTATCGGATTGTTGTTAATTGATTATTGCAATAGGTTGATATGTTTTGATCGTGGATTATGACCGTTGTGTTGCGGTTGAAGTCGACGAGTTCGTAGATTGATTTTGGTTAGGGTTGGGGAGCTCGTAGACAAAGGCAATGGATATTGGTAACGACTTCGTGGTATCGGTATCGAGGCAAGTTTATACTTATTCAGTTTATAACATTTGATGAATGGTTTCGTTTTCATTTCATTTATAATTCATATAGCAATTTTGTTAGAAAGGTAAATTGTTGGTTAATGAGTTGTATATCGTGCTCTGGTTATCTTTGGTCAAGGATATAGAATATCGGATATCGGGGATAGTTATCGTGTCGATATTGATGTCGGGATGGTGGTTTGTTGGTATAAATGGACTATACCTATTTCGGGATTATCCGTATAACTATGTGTTCATTCAAGGATGTTGGTTCGTGGAAAGGATGTTGTCTCCGGCTTTGAGGTAATTTATGTATTGTTCAGTTATGAGATAATTATTATGTTGAGTTGTTGTATATGTTGAGGTTTTGTGTAATGAGTTTCGTATCGGTTATTCGTTGAGGGATGTTGATCCCAGGACTGTTGTATTGAGATCGTAGATCGTGTTGGTCATTCATTTGGGGATGATGATCCCTGGATTGATGTTTTGGATATTGATTGGTCGTGTCGACTTTTCATTATCAGTCTGTTGTTGTTCACTTCGGTGAGTCTTTTGATCCATATTGGATATGTGTTTCTTTGAGTTTCGTTGTCATGTTGCATCGTGACATATCTGGAGTCATATCTGCGTTCTGATTGGATATTGTGTAGGATTTTTAGCCGGGCACATATATAGTCATGCGTGAATATTTTCTGTGAAAGGCTGTGCACACGAGACGTAGTTCATTGAGGCTAATTAGGTACATTGTCCCAAGTATACGGGGTGGACATGTGCACTGACACATATTCGAATCGGACGTACTATGATTTCCATCTTTGAGCCATATTGTTTGGTCGTTCATCCTCCATTCATGGTTGGGTATGTTCGGCGGTTTGTGACTGGTTGTTCATACGCCCGAGGGATATGTTCGACAGTCAGAGTTATTTCTTTGAGATCCATTATTGTTGATCATTTGGAGTTTACCTTGTTGATGGTATTCTCGATTATTGTTGATCCTTTGTTGATCGTGTCGGAGTTATCATGTTTATGGTATTCTCAGTTATCGTGATCCTTTATTGGTCGTATTGGAGTTATCATGTCGATGATATTCTCAGTTGATTTATCGGTTGATCTGGTTATTGATCGTATAAGCATTCAGACTATATGTCGATGTTTCAGGATTCGTTATCATTATCATGTGGTAGTTGATCTACAGATATGTTGTGTATTATTGGTTTATACATGTTGAGATTTGATTGTGTAATCCGACGGATGTGATTTGGCATGATCGATTATTTCCACACTTATGAGTTATGATGATGTTTTGAGGATTGTTGGTATTTTTGGAATACAGTAGAGATGATTGTTGTTGAATTCATTTTGTCATTTGAGAATACGAAATGTGGAATATGTCAAGGATTGATTTAGTATGGATTGTTATGGATTGGTAAGGTATGACGGTAAGATTACTTTGGTAGTATTCTTACAATATTATTACATTGGTATGTAATTATTTATGATGATGTGATCGATATCATTATTGAGTATTGTGGCTGACCCCGTCGTGGGCTTTATTTTTAGGTACTCGGAGATCGAGCTAGTAGCGGTCGTGAAGGGATGAGCTTCCCGATGTGATACTGGCAGTGGCATGTTTTGGAGTATCGCGTATTTCTTTTCTGGTTATTCATTTCCGCTGCAAATGTGTATATTTCAAAATGGATTTATGGTATCTTTATCCGCTGCGTGTGTGTATTTTAAATGGCCCTTTTGGCACTTTGCGAACTTGGGTTATTTCGTTAAACCTTTTCCTAAACTTTTTTATCGGTACGTTTAAGCGGCGTCTTAACGTATATTTTGAACTATCGAGATTTGGCACTTCGCCTTGTATTTTCAAATGGTATTTTATGACGGTATTTCAAAATTATGTTTTTAAAAATATTTGAGTATTTGCAAAATATTACCGTCATCGGCCTTTTTGGCGTTTTTGAAATGGTTTTGTAAACGGTTTTTAGACTGGTGGGTTCCGGCACGGGGCTCACGGCGCTGTAATATCCCGGATGGTTTTGGGGGTGTCACATAGGTAGGGCGGATAACTTACAATCCACCATCTCCCAATCTCAAGTAATGATCGAATGTATCTCCTCCTCGTATGTCATCATGAAGGAAGGGATACCTAACAGCTGCCGCAGGAAATCTTCTTCTTAGCGGCCTCACATTCAAGATCACTTTTGGAATTGGTATAGCGGTCATTGTTGGTGCATGTCTTGATGATCCTCCTGCACATGATAGGATACCTTGTGCAGGGGGCGTTACTTCGTCTAAAATCAACAAGTCATCATAAATAGCATTAATCTGTGTGTCAGACGGGTCATTCATTTTTTGCCCAGTGGCCTGCAACATTGGAACGTTGGGTACAGTTTAGTATTTTCGTTATTTAAATATCGTTACTACGGGTACGATGCATAACAGTTACGCTGGTACGAAATCTAAATATCGTACCATGCATACTAGGTACGATGGTAATGAATTATAAATAGATGTACAATTCTTACCGTGGGCTGCCCCACTGCTCCCATCGCCCCTCCTGCACCTGGTGATGATACAGAAGCAACAGAAAATAACACAAGAGGAATAGAAAAGAAGTATCTGGATTTTGGTCAGATTGATTCAAGAATCTGGAACGATTCTGAAGTCCAAAAATTATGTACCATACATGGTTGGAAAGATGAAGGTTTCTAGTTTTTAGAACATCAAACGGATAGTTAATTGGATGTTTCTAGAGGAAGTTATGGCAGTTTGAATACAAGGTAGTCAAAAGGACATTTTGAATGCGAATATTGACCATGTTTGTTTGTTTTCTTCTGTATTACACTAATTACTTTAGTAATTTTCGTTTTCTTATCCTTGGAGGGATGTTCCAAGTGCCTATAAAAGCCCCCTAAGTCATGTTTTGGAAACACACTTGAAATTGAAGTAATATTATTTGAAGCTTTAAAGCTTATTGTGTTCTGTATCTCATTTGGTTCTTTTTCCTTTGAGTGATGAACTTGTATCAATTCTGTATCTCTTAGGTGGATTCCTAAGGTGGTGAATTGATTCTCTTCCTGTATCCTTTCGGTGGATTTCCGTTAGGTGGTGGAAGTTTTCATTGTCTCGCACTATCCCCGTATCAAGTGGTATCGGAGCGCTTAGGTTCAATGACGGGTCGTGGTCGCCGAGGTCGTAATACTACTGGAACTCCTGTTCGTGAGAGAGAACTTCGTGATATTGAAGTTGACGATTTAAGAAGACAAGTGCAGCAACTTCAAGAAGAACTACAACGTTTAAAAACCGTAGATGAAGAGATCACGACGTAGTAGTCAACCAATCGTTGGGGACAGCGAAGATGATGAAGAAGTCAATCATTTCTGTGAATACTCCAGTTCTGTTCATCCAACTGATAATCGTGGAAGAAGAAATCAATTCAGGGAGTATGTATAAAGGTTGATATTCCAGAATTTGAAGGAAGAATGCAACCTGATGAATTTCTCGATTGGCTTCACACTGTCTAGAGAGTTTTTGATTTCAAAGAAGTTTCTAATGAAAGAAAAGTGAAGCTAGTTGCATTGAAGTTTAGAAAATACGCTAGTCTATGGTGGGAGAACACGAAGAGACAACGAGTTCGAGATGGTAAGCATCCCATTCGTTCTTGGGAAAAGATGAAGAGAGAACTTAAGGGAAGATTTATGCCCGATAATTATAGGCATGATTGTTTTCTTAAGCTTCATAATCTCAAACAGAAGGAGTTATATGCGGAAGACTACACTGCTGAGTTTGATCACCTGATGATTAAATGTGACGTGGTGGAACCTGAAGAGCAAACAATAGCTCGTTATCTTGGAGGTCTAAGGGCTGAAATTAGCAATATTCTTGAATTACAACCTTACTGGAGTTATAGTGATGTGTGTAAACTTGCTGTTAAGATAGACAAACAACAAAAAGAGGGTCGTGATGCTCGCAAAGACGGATCTTTTAATCGAAAAAATTTCCCAACTTCAAAACCACCTGCTGAGAGTTCTTCATTTTCTAAGGCTCTAAAGAAGGAATCCTCTACAGCCCCAAAGCAACCAAGTTCATCTAATGCAGGCTCTAGAAAGTGCTTTAAGTGCCAAGGCTACGGTCACATTGCATCGGATTGTCCCAATCGGAGAATTATCTCCCTTGTTGAAGAGGAATGTGAAGAAGATTATAAACCTGAATCTGAGAATGAAGAAGTAGTATATGCGGACCAAGGAGAGCTTCTTGTTTGTAGAAATCTTAGCGTGCAACGAAAAAGTGAAGATGATTGGCTGCGACACAACATTTTTCACACATGGTGCACCTCACATGGAAAAGTTTGTGATATTATTATTGATGGAGGAATCTTTGAGAATGTGGTATCTTCAAATATGGTGGAAAAACTACAACTGAAAACGGAGGAGCATCCGCATCCTTATCATCTAACGTGGCTTGACAAGAAGAAGGAGTTTAAGGTGAGCAAACAATGCCTTGTGCAATTTTCAATTGGTGCAAAATATAGAGATGAAGTTATGTGTGATGTTGTGCCTATGGATGCATGCCATTTGCTTCTTGGTAGACCATGGCAATACATCTCCCGGTCTCATTCGGATTTGATGGTAACCGCTACGAAGATCAATTCGTGAAAATACTACGGCACCATATAGTTGATCTAAAAGTTCATCCAAATGAGGAATTGGATAGCGGTAGCTAATAGTAATTTTGTTCACAGCCCTACTATCAACACACATACGCCAAGTACCATCGTTTTTGGGTACAAGAAGAGCCGGTACAGCACACGGGCTCTTACTTTCTCTCAAATAACCTTTAGCCATCAACTCCTCCACTTGATGTTGCAACTCTTCATGCTCTTTGGGGCTCATTCTATAAGCGGCTTTGTTTGGAATAGATGCCCCGGGTATGAAATCAATCCCATGTTGAATGTCTCTCATAGGGGGAAGACCAGGTGGCATTTCTTCTGGAACAACATCAGCAAACTCATTGAGTAGAGGTTGTACTGTAGACGGATGATCAGTAGTTACTTTATTTTCTTCAAAAATCACAAGAGCATAACATTTCTTCACATCTTTAACCTCCCTAAACATGGCAGATTTGGATAAAAATGTATTTCCTTCTTTTCCTGGTGGTATAGGGCTGCTGACCATTTTAGATGGAGCCAAAATAATTCTCAATCCATCCTTGTAAAAAGTATAAGTGTTTTTATGACCATCATGAATCGTTGCCTCTTTGAATGGCTTGTCATGCCTTTCGGCCTTTCGAATGCACCAAGCACTTTTATGCGACTCATGAATGACGTGTTCAAGTCACTAATCGGAAAGTTTGTTGTCGTCTACTTTGATGACATTCTTGTTTATAGCAAGAGTAAAGACCAATATTTGAGTCACCTTCGTGAAGTCTTTAGCACTTTAAGAGAGCAAAAGCTTTACGCAAATTTGAAGAAATGCGAGTTTTTCTCTAACAGCCTAGTGTTTTTGGGTTATGTCGTGTGTAGCAATGGAATAAAAATGGATGAAAGCAAGGTGGAGGCAATTCGGAGTTGGCCACAACCACAATCAGTCCATGACATCCGGAGCTTTCATGGACTAGCATCATTTTATCGTCGATTCATAAAAGGATTTAGCACTATCATTGCTCCTATTACCGAATGTTTAAAAGGAGGTACTTTTAAATGGGGTAAGGAAGCACAAAAAAGCTTTGAACTCATCAAAGAAAAGGTAACCCAAGCACCTATTCTTTCACTTCCGAATTTTGACAAACTTTTTGAAGTTGAATGTGATGCTTCTAATGTTGGCATTGGTGCCGTTCTTAGCCAAGAAAACAGGCCCATTGCATTTTTTAGTGAGAAGTTAAGTGAGTCTCGACAAAAGTATTCAACTTATGATAAGGAGTTCTATGCAATTGTTCGTGCATTAGATCATTGGAGTCAATATCTTCTTTCCAAACCATTTGTCCTTTATTCAGATCATGAAGCTTTGAAGTTTATAAATGGGCAACATAAATTGGATCGTCGTCGTGCTTTATGGGTTGAATTTTTACAAGCCTATACCTTTGTTATTAAGCATAAAGCAGGTTCTCAAAATCGAGTTGCTGATGCTTTAAGTAGAAGGCATACTTTGTTGTCCACAATGCAAGTGAAGGTTGTTGGATTTGATACAATTAAAGATTTGTACAAGGAAGACCTATTCTTCAGAAAGATTTGGGCAGAATGTTTTAAAGGGCCATATAAGCAATTTTTGTTACAAGACGGATTTCTGTTCAGGAAGAATTGTTTATGTATTCCTCATTGCTCTTTGAGAGAGGCTATTCTCATAGAAGCTCATAGTAGTAATCTTGGGGGACACTGGTAAAAACAAGACTCTTGCTTTGATTCAAGAGAATTTTTATTGGCCGAAGATGGAAAGAGATGTGATAAGGTATGTTGAAAGATGTGGCACATGTCACATGGCAAAAAGTCGGGCTCAAAATACAGGTTTATACACCCCACTTCCTGTTGCTGAAGCTCCTTGGCAAGATGTTAGTATGGATTTTGTCGTTGGATTACCAAGAACACAAAGACACAAAAATTCGGTCATGGTGGTGGTGGATCGTTTCTCAAAAATAGCTCACTTCATCTCATGTAGCAAGACCATAGATGCATCTCATGTTGCTGATTTGTACTTTCGTGAGATTGTGCGGCTACATGGTATTCCTTTAACCATTACTTCTGATCGAGATCCTAAGTTTATGAGTCATTTTTGGCGAACACTTTGGAGGAAACTTGGGACACAACTTCAATTTAGTACCACAACCCATCCCCAGACGGATGGACAAACTGAAATTGTCAATAGAAGTTTGGGAAGCATGTTAAGATGTTTTGTGGGAAAGAACATTCGACAATGGGATTTATTGCTACCACAAATTGAGTTTGCATACAACCATTCCAAAAATCAATCAATTGGTTGCAGTCCATTTGAAGTTGTTTATGGAAAGAATTTAGTTAGCCCACTGGAGTTAGTTCCTTTGCCTACTAATATTTCTTTCAGTGGTGATGCAAGTGAAAGAGCGAGTCAAATTAAGAAGTTGCATGCACAGGTCCGTGATCATATTAGTAAACAAAATGAACGGTATCGCAGGCAAGCTAATAAGCACAAGAAGCATGTTGAATTTAAAGAAGGTGATATGGTATGGATACACCTACGAAAAGAAAGGTTCCCACAAGGTCCTTATTCTAAATTAAAGTCCAAAACAGCTGGACCGTTCAAAGTACTAAAGAAAATCGGGGAAAATGCATACAAAATTGACCTTCCAGCAGAGTACGAGGTTTCAAACACCTTCAATGTGTCGGACCTTATTCCTTATTATGGAGAGTTTGATTGTGAGGACTCGAGGACGAGTCTTCTTTAACCAGGGGAGAATGATACAGAAGCAACAAAAAATAACACAGGAGGAATAGAAAAGAAGTATCTGGATTTTGGTCAGATTGATTCAAGAATCTGGAACGATTCTGAAGTCCAAAAATTATGTACCATACATGGTTGGAAAGGATTGTTTCTAGTTTTTAGAACATCAAACGGATAGTTAATTGGATGTTTCTAGAGGAAGTTATGGCAGTTTGAATACAAGGTAGTCAAAAGGACATTTTGAATGCGAATATTGACCATGTTTGTTTGTTTTCTTCTGTATTACACTAATTACTGTAGTAATTTTCGTTTTCTTATCCTTGGAGGGATGTTCCAAGTGCCTATAAAAGCCCCCTAAGTCATGTTTTGGAAACACACTTGAAATTGAAGTAATATTATTTGAAGCTTTAAAGCTTATTGTGTTCTGTATCTCATTTGGTTCTTTTTCCTTTGAGTGGTGAACTTGTATCAATTCTGTATCCCTTAGGTAGATTCCTAAGGTGGTGAATTGATTCTCTTCCTGTATCCTTTCGGTGGATTTCCGTTAGGTGGTGGAAGTTTTCATTGTCTCGCACTATCCCCGTATCAGGTGAGGTACCTTGTGCAGGTGGCGTTACTTCACCTAAAATCAACAAGTCGTCATAGATTTTATTCATCTGTGTGTCGGACGGGTCATGCATTTCTTGCACAGTGGCCTGCAATATTGGAACAATGGGTACGATTTACTATTTTCGTGACGACGTAGTAGTTTCAAGGGTTACTACTGGTATGATGCATAACAGTTACGATGGTACGAATTCGAAATATCGTACCATGCATAATAGGTACGATGGTAACGAATTATAAATAGAGGTACAATTCTTACCGTGGGCTGCCCCACTTCTTCCATCGCCCCTCCTGCACCTGGTGAGGTACCTTGTGCAGGTGGCGTTACTTCACCTAAAATCAACAAGTCGTCATAGATTTCATTCATTTGTGTGTCAGACGGGTCATGCATTTCTTGCACAGTGGCCTGCAATATTGAACAATGGGTACGATTTACTATTTTCGTGACGACGTAGTAGTTTCAAGTGTTACTACTGGTACGATGCATAACAGTTACGATGGTACGAATTCGAAATATCGTACCATGCATAATAGGTACGATGGTAACGAATTATAAACATCTTACAATTCTTACTAAAATTTGTACCGAACCCACATCACATCAGAGCTGACTTATAAAATTTGGATGGCTAAATTCCTTCAAAAAAACATACATAATTGTTTCAAATTTTATCCCGAACATACATAATTGTTTCAAAGTCTTTTATTTCCAAACATACATAAATTTTTCGCCGAAGTTCATGCCTTGTTTTATACCCTGTCGATCGTGGGCATACTAATACCATCTGCTGCTGCTGCTGTTGCCTCGGTCGCCGTGTCCTCTGCCACACTCGCCGTGGGCTGATCCATTGCTTCCTTTGGCGGGGCCTGGGGCATGGCATCCGGAGTACGCTCCATCGCTGCGAGCCTCCCAACAACGTACTCCCCTACTGCTGCGATAATATGATCTTGGTGAATTCGTAGAAGGGCCTCCACCTCTATTCTTGCTCTTTTTGCCGCTATCTCGCCGGCATAATCCCCGATCTCTTTGATCAGTGCCTCCCTATCTGGACCGACCAGTATGTTGGGAGGGAGCAACTGAACATTGGCGGTTGACGTAGAGGTACCCACAACAGGGACAACTTCTTCATCCTCGTCTTCGTTTCGCTTTCTCTTTTTTTTGCTGTGATTTGCATCAAACTTGAAGGCAAAGGGCTGTGTTTCTGGATCTTCTTCAAGAGTCTTAAAGTAATCTGTGTCCAACTCTCTCTCAGATGGATCGAGCGCGCTGATCAGCTCCTACAAACAACATAGCAACATGGTTAGTTTAAATGGTACACTTGGTAAGAAGTTGCAATTTATTAACTTCGTAACTGGATGATAATACGAAGTTACAATTGGTAATAAGTTACAATTTCTTAACTATGAAGTCATTATTTGGTAACTACGTAAATGGATGATAATACGCAAATGAAACAATTGATAAGAATTTACAATTTCTAACAAATATACCAGATCTGAAAACAATTCGTAGCTGGAAACAATTAGGGTTACGCCAATACGAACTCATCGTAGCTTGAGGTGAAGTTACAATTGGTAATAAGTTGCAATTTCTTAACTTCGTAACTGGATGATTATACGAAGTTACAATTGGTAAGAAGTTACAAATGTCTTAACTACGAAGTAATTAATTCGTAACTTCGTAACTGGATGATAATATGCAAATGAAACAAATACATACAGCTAGCTGGAAGCATTTACATCCACTGATCCACCTGTTTTAGTGTCTCTATTTACTTCATTTTTCATGCCAAACAAGGTTGCTTTGTTTAAAATATATGCATACACGCACACTGTGGAGAATCTTCACGGTTTTGACTCCACTTTGGAAACTCTGATGAATTGTATTATAAATATAAGGCCATTGTTGGGCTTGATAGTTCATCTGGACCAGAGAATGTAGTTGGGCCTCGACTTGAGGCGAAGTTACAATTGGTAATAAGTTGCAATTTCTTAACTTCGTAACTGGATGATAATACGAAGTTACAATTGGTAAAAAGTTACAATGTCTTAACTACGAAGTAATTAATTCATAACTTCGTAACTTGATGCTAATATGCAAATGAAACACTTGGTAAGAAGTTACACTTTCTTCCAAATATACCAGAACCCCATAAAGAAAAACACTAATTCGTAGCTGGAAACAATTATGGTTACGCCAATACCAAGTCATTAATTCATTACTTCATACTAGTTTACCATATAAAAATAATAGGATTCGTACTGGATGGTAAGTTTGAGGTGAAGTTACAATTGGTAAGAAGTTGCAATTTCTTAACGTCGTAACTGGATGATAATACGAAGTTACAACTGGTAAGAAGTTACAATTTCTTAACTGCGAAGTCATTAATTCGTAACTTCGTAACTGGATGATAATACGCAAATGAAACACTTGGTCAGAAGTTACAAATTTCTTCCAAATATAACAGAATCCCATCCCATAAAGACATACACTAATTCGTAGCTGGAAACAATGACGGTTACGCCAAAACGAAGTCATTAATACGTTACTTCGTACTAGTTTACCGTATAAAAAATATAGAATTCGTACTGGTGGTACTAGTTAATAAATCATATTTTTACCTTAGAATGATATTCTGGGAAGTCGTTGCCCGTGCTATAGCTATACCTCAGCATACGGGGCCTCTTTTCTTACTCCTTACGGCTAGAGATGTTAAACGGGCTAGCCCTAGCGGGCTTCGGGCTAAACGGTCCGGGCCAAAAAAGTCTGGATTTAAACGGGCTAGGAAATATCGGCCCTAACCCTAACCCTAACGGGTTTCGGGCTAAACGGGCTAAATATTTAAAAAATCTATTTTTTATTTTTTTATAAGTCATAAATGTAAAAAAAAGAATAATATATTTTATATATATAGTAACAACTATACTATAATAAATATAACACAAAATACACTTTTATGTATATACATACATATATATATATACACACTATATTAACAAATACAGTAATAATATATATTATATATAATATTAATATATATTACATATATAATATTAATATATATTATATAAATATAGTATTATTGTATGTTGAAATTAACAATATATATATATATATATCGGGCTTCGGGCTAGTCCTAGCGGGCTTTGGGCTAGCCCTAACGGGCTTCGGGCTAAATGGTTCGGGCCAAAAAAGCCCGGATTTAAACGGGCTAGGAAATATCGGCCCTAACCCGGTTTTTTGACGGGTTAAACGGGCCAGCCCTACGGGCCCGAGCCCGTTTAACATCTCTACTTACGGCCACCAATTTTCAGCCCAATAGATGGAATTACTTCATAAATCCAAGCCTGCATAGAATATAATAATAAGAATGTCAAACACATAAAATGGTAATCCAGATAAGAATTTGCGCATTATTTATTTCTTAGTATCAAGTTAAGATATAATAATTGCGTTATAGAGTTATGGTAGTAGTAAGTTACCAAGAATGCAATTGTATTTTCTTTTAGATGGTAGGGTCCTAGAATGTGTTTTTTTACGGTGTTAATTTGACCAATCAGCAGCTGGTATGACATGCTTCCCCATGGAAACTGCTCCTAAGAATCATTGTCCTCCACTAGTATCCACATCCAGTTTGGAATCTTAGTCTTGTTATGGTCAATCCCAACTACATACATAGAGGCCATCAAGACCTTAGCCACCTTCAGATAATCGGATTCACTACCCTTCACCTCAACTTTGTTCACTTTAAATTTCTTGTCGATGAACTTAGTACGGAGATCAACAGGGAGTATGGGTTTGCTCTCGAGTAGCCGTGCATACACAGAATCAACCGGAATCTGATGCATCATATATGGATTGACCTTGGCTGGCCCAAATTTGAGGCCACTAATCAGCGCAAATTCCACCCTCGAGAATCTCAAAACCCGACCCTGAACCTTGAACCATAGTGCTGTTTTGTCTAGCTCGGGCTTTGGGGTCATCTGACGGGATATCATGTAGTGCAGGGCTTTGCCAGACCGCGTGACCGTGTCCGGGAGCTTCATGTAGTACCCAAAAACAGATTTATTCATCTCTCTTATCAATTGCCTTCCAAATGACTCGAGGCAACATCGGATATCACCAACCGTAGACTCGTACCCAGCTACCATCACTTTGTGGTGTTCGGCTGCTAAATTCTTCCTTTTGAATGTCCAAGTGATCTAGCATAAAACATTAACATTAAATGCTCAATGAAATATATCAATACGCGGTAAAGAAATTATCATTTCGTAACCACTTACCAGTAACGAAATGATCATTTCGTAACCATTTACCATCACACATTTCGTAACCCATACAATTCAAATCAATTTAGACGCAAATTATCAAGAAAAATGATTTACACTGCATAATTATAGCAAGACGACAACAACTCATACCACACAGTTTTCCCAATTTCGTCACTGCATAATTATAGCAAGAAAACATGATTTCACAATTTCGTAACTTTTTCCAACCCAAACCCTATACTTTTCAGAAATGAAGTGAAACATTGAGGATTACCAGCATTTCTTCGTACGGGATCCGTCGAGGACGGTCAGCGCCTCTGATTATGGCCGGAATTTGCGCTTCGTCGGTGTCTCTCGGCTGTTCGTCATTTCAAGACTTCTCTGAATCGTAGTAGTACGACTCTACGGCGGCATTTCTGGAATCCGGTAGGACTTCTCGCTGTCGTTCGGCGTTTCCGGACTCCATTAACAGTTCTGGAGGCGGCGCTCGGGTGATGCGGCGTTTGGTGAGTCGGACCTCCGGTGGTGGTACAAGGCGGGGATGGTGTGAGGCGGCCGTTCGATGTGAGGCGGGAATGGTGTGAGGCGGCGCTAGATTTAGTTTCAGTATCGCTGGGATGCTTTGGTTGCTGTAGAGAGAAGAATGGCGACGCCCGAGAAGAGATAGAATTAGTCAAACTTCAGAAAATCATATTATATTTACTCATCCTTTAGTATGGGCAAATTGGTCCAAATGTGTATTTTTTGGCTATAATTTGTATAAACTAAGTTCAATGACAAATGTTAAAATTTACTAAGCTATTTGGCTAATCCATGTCTTCTCTCTTTTTTTAAATGTAGTCTCTATTTTGGAATTTTGGGAACTAGTATTAATTTGATTTTAATCAATCAACATTAATTCCAGAATTCACAATGTGTATTATTAGTTTAAGGATAATTTTTTAATTTTGGCTAAAATAACGTTGGCCATAACTTTCGATTTAAATACAATGTTATATTTTTAATATCAAAAAAATATAGCAAAATATTAAATAAATCTGGAAACATATAAAATTGGTTAAATGAATATACAGATTTATGAATAATTTTAATTTATTTGCTAATAGATTTGAAAATAATAAATAAAATGAAACTCATCAATATTACAAATATATATCAGTTAAATAAATATAATGTAGTTATTTTCTATACAATTGTCTATATAATCTGAAAAGGAAAAACAAAATGAGAAATCAAAAACAATATGAAATATTATAAAAGAAAACTAAAATTTGAGCCAAAAACAAAACAAATACGTATAAAATAACAATCCAACCCATTGCCCAACATTATCACGACGGCTCCTAAAAAGATTGTTAAAATTTAATAAGAACTGGTGGATAGGCCGTCGAAACTCGACGGATAATCACTTTATATTGTAATTTATAAGTAAAAATGAAAAAATAATTTAATACTATGTTAGGGTTCACTCACTTGCAATTGTACCGCCGGAATACACCAATAAACAGAAATAAAGAGTATGTAATTCAACCGCCCGAACTTCTTTAAAATTTATATACTTGTACTCGTCATAAACTCAATTGAAAAATAATTTTACTACTTATTCCAGTTCAGAACTCATATAGTAACACATGAAATAATGAAAGTATGATACAAATATTCAAACTTGCTTATGTAACACCCCCAAGACATTCAGGGCATATTACAACGCCGTGGACCCCACACTGTGGAATCCACCAGGCTAACGTACCGAACAAGACATTCGACAAAGATAAACAACCATCAATAAGACGACAATCCCAAATAAAAGACTACAACCCGACAAATAGAATCCAACATCAATCCATTTCCCAAAATGGGAACACAACATTATCAATTTTTAAACAAGAAGTACTCGAGTACTTAAACCAATTTTATAATACAAAAATCCCAAAACAATACATCAACCATAATCGACAGAACAAAACACCAAGAATCGACTACTGGACAATATCATGCTTGCCCATCATCCTCATACGGCTCTAGTGCTCGCTTGTCCCCACGATCAATACCTGAAATACAAAAAGTATTTCCCCCATTTAAGGGGTTAGCGACAACTGCTAGTGCAAGTATAATCCATTTGAACTACATTCTAATCAAATGAATATATGCGCCAAAAATCATTTTAGAAAACATTTTGTATTCCGGAATATTTACAATGTACAAACATAAAACACAGTATCTCCAACAAATCAAAATTCAAAGTTAACCGTCGGTACGAGACTCACGGCCACCGTACCCCGCAGAGCCCCGTCGGACATCCCTGGGTGGCTAACCACAGTTCGCGATACGCACACTCACGGCACTACGTATCCCTAGAGGTCCCGTCGGACCGTCCCTATGTGAACATACACATATCCATCCACAACAACCACGATAAAGCCATAATTCAAATACTAGAACATGTAAACAAATGTAAAGTACTTGCCTTTGAGACATTCTTGAAGAAACGGAAGTGAAACACGACTACGAACGGTTCGGGTGGAAAACGACGGTTCCTAAACGAAGGATCAATATAGTTCAGTCCCAACGGACAACAATAACCGATCGGAATACACCCATAATCCCCGTTTACAATTCATGACAAAAATGTTCAATCGATACGGGCGAGGGTTTACGCAAAATCTCCCCGTATCAATAATTCACGGATTAATTCGAGTAAAAACGGATTGAGAATCACTCAATAACAACAACCGGTAAGAAATTACGTAACATGATTGAACAATTCGGAACTAATCCCTAGAATCCCGAAAACCCCCCAAAATTGACAAGTTAGGGTTCTAGATGAAAATACCTTGAATTCGGACGATGGAGGATGATTATGCTGATGATAATATGTTAACACGACTCTACGGTGGTGGAATTTGAAGAGAACTCTGATCAGTACCGGTGGAAATCGCCTCCGAAGTCGCACGTCGAAGAAAACGAAGAGAAAAGAATAAAACTGTTGTTCTGAAACTGCCCGCTGACTTAAATAAATGTGAAGTTAGCGCACGCTAACTATCATATATAGCGCGCGCTAACGGGGCTGAAACCGGTCCAGTAGCTACTGCTACCACTCGTTAGCGCACGCTAACGATAGTGAGTTAACGTACGCTAACTGCACATCGGTAGCGCACGCAAGGTGACAGGAGTAGCGTGCGCTACCTACATGCAGCTTCAAGATCGCCGCCACATCGCCAGACTGCCGAAGGTACAATACTCGAAACGCACGACAAGGCCAGAATACAGAAACATAAACGCGAAGCATACAAGACTACGGAGTTAAGCGCTGAAAGAAAATACAATTCCGACCACCGGAGGGTCCGTAACGCGACAACGAAAAGAGATTCCCTAAACTATTAGGAAATTACAAAAATGGCCCAAGTGTCCGAAAATAACGACACGACGTCGGATTTACAAACCGAAAGTCTCAACATGACCAATTCAACCATACGAACTTGTACAAACCAAGAAACAACGAAAACGAACGAGTTTTACAAGAATCGAACGTTCATACGGCAAAACATGTCACAAAATGAAATTACGTGAAAACCTCATCAAAACTCGTCCAAGTGGAAAAACTCCAAGAACAAAGTAGATTCGAAATGTCGAAACGGTTACAAGCGAGTCGATAAAAATAGACATACACCAAAAATGGAAACTGCTAAAAATGGAAAAATTACGGATATTACATTCCCCCCCTCTAAAATAAAGTTTCGTCCCGAAACTTAAGAATCAAAAAGCTCGGGGTGTCTCGAACGCATATCCTCCTCTAACTCCCACGTTGCTTCTTCTACTCCGTGCCTCGACCATTGCACCTTAACCAAAGGAATGGTTTTGTGCCTTAACTGTTTGTCTCGACGCTCCAAAATCTTGACGGGCCTCTCTTCAAACGTAACATCCTTCTCGATCTCCACGTCCCCAAAGTCAATAATATGGGACGGGTCCGGAACGTACTTCCTCAACTGGGAAACGTGAAACACGCTATGCACATGACTCAGCGACGGAGGTAAAGCCAGACGGTATGCCAACTCACCGACTCTCTCCAATACCTCGAAAGGTCCAATATATCTCGGGCTGAGTTTCCCCTTCTTCCCAAAACGGAAAACTCCTTTCGTCGGAGACACTCTCAACAGAACATGATCTCCCACCTCAAACTCCAAAGGTCTACGCCTAACATCCGCATAAGACTTTTGTCGACTCTGAGCAGCCAACATTCTCTTCCTAATCAATTCAACTTTCTCCCTCGTCTCCAACACAAGGTCCGGCTCGGTGCCAACCAAATCGGACGGCTCATCCCAACATGTCGGTGGTCGGCAACGTCGGCCATAAAGTGCCTCATACGGTGCCATCTTAATCGATGCGTGCCAGCTATTATTATAAGTAAACTCAATTAAGGCCAAATGCTTCTCCGAGTCACTACTCCAATCTAACGCGCACGCGCGCAACAAATCCTCGAACGTCTGAATAGTACGTTCGGACTGTCCGTCAGTCTGAGGGTGGAAAGATGTACTCAAACGCAACCGTGTCCCCAATGCCTTATGTACCGCCTGCCAAAAGTGCGATACAAACCGGCCATCTCTATCTGAAATAATGGTCCTCGGCGTACCATGAAGCCTCACTATCTGTGCGATAAAAATACGAGCCAACTTTTCTGGACCCCAAGTATCCTTGATGCCCAGAAAATGTTCCGACTTAGTCAGTCGGTCTACAATCACCCACACCATATTCATACCAGTCTTCGTCCTCGGCAAACCCGTGACAAAATCCATAGAGATATCCTCCCACTTCCACTCCGGGACGGGAAGTGGTTTCAACAACTACCGGTCACGATGCTCAATCTTGACTTGCTGACAAGTCAAACACTTAGCCACAAACTGAACTACCTCCTTCTTCATGTCGTTCCACCAGAAATTCTTTCTTAAATCCTTATACATTTTACTCGAGCCTGGATGGATTGAGTAAGGTGACGCATGAGCCTCTCGCATGATACTCTGTCTCAATTCCGAGTCGTTCAGAATGCACAACCGACCTCGGAATCTCAACACTCCATCCTCATGAATAACGAATCTCGGGGCTTTCCCCTTCCCTACACTCTCTCGAAGCTGAATAAACATCGAGTCCTCCAACTGTCCCGATTTAATGTCATCGACCAGAGATGAAGAAATCTCAAGAGTACGCAACTGCCCGGAACTCTCTGGCAGCACAATCTCAATGCTCAACCTCATAAACTCTCGTTGAAGTCCCGACTGGGCCGTGAGTAACGCAAGTGCCCGAAGCGATACCGATTTCCGGCTCAAGGCATCTGCTACCACATTAGCCTTGCCCGGATGATAAAGGATCTCGAGATCGTAATCCTTAATCAACTCCAACCATCTCCTCTGTCTCATATTAAGCTCTTTCTGCGTAAATATGTACTTTAGGCTCTTGTGATCGGTGAAAATCTGACACGACGAGCCATACAAGTAATGACGCCAGATCTTCAACGCAAATACGACTGCGGCCAACTCAAGATCGTGCATAGGGTAATTCAATTCATACGGTTTCAACTGACGGGAAGCATAGGCAATCGTCCTCCCGTGCTGCATAAGTACGCATCTGAGCCCTTGGCCCGAAGCATCACTATAAACTAAGAACCCATCATTACCACTCGGTAAAGCCAAAACGGGAGCGGTCGTCAACCGCTTCTTCAACTCCTCAAAACTATTCCGCCTTTTATCGTTCCACACAAACTTCTCTGACTTCTGTAACAACTGAGTCAGCGGTCGAGTGAGCTTAGAGAACCCATCGACGAATCTACGGTAATACCCGGCTAATCCCAGAAAACTGCGGACCTCCTTCACGTTCTTGGGCGGCGCCCAATCCAACACTGCCTCTACCTTATGTGGGTCCACACGAACACCCTTGGCCGAGATCACATGACCGAGAAACATAACCTCCCGTAATCAAAACTCGCACTTTGAGAACTTTGCAAAAAGATGCTGAGTTCTCAAAATATCTAGCACGATATGCAAATGATAGGCGTGCTCCTCCTCGCTCCTTGAGTAAATCAGGATGTCATCGATAAAAACGACTACACACTTATCGAGGTACTCGATAAAGACTTTGTTCATAAGCTGCATGAACACGGCTGGGGCGTTGGTTAGCCGAAAAGGCATAACCACAAACTCGTAGTGACCGTATCTCGTCCGAAAGGCCGTCTTCCGAATGTCGGTATCCTTCACTCGGAGCTGATAATACCCCGATCTCAAATCAATCTTCGAGAACACAGTTGCCCCTTGCAACTGATCAAACAAATCATCAATCCTCGGAAGCGGATACTTGTTTTTGATGGTCACTTTGTTCAACTCTCGGTAGTCGATACACAAACGGAGTGACCCATCATTCTTCTCTACAAATAGGACCGGCGCGCCCCAAGGTGAAGCGCTCGGTCGAATATATCCCATGTCTAGCAACTCTCCCAATGCTTTTCACTCCAAAGATCTCGGCGGGCGCCATACGGTATGGCGTCTTAGAGATCGGTGCTGCACCCGGCTCTAAATCGATGGTAAACTCAACTTATCGGTCCGGCGGCAAACCCGGCAACTCGTCTGGAAAGACATCAGGATACTCACACACTACCGGAATAGACGAGAGCTCGACTCCCCCTTCTTCCGATCTCAAGGCGTAACACCAATAACCCATGCAACCTCCCCGAAGAAGTCTCACCGCCCTCAAGGTGCTCATCAGTAATCTCTGGCTACTCCGCTTATGCCCCACAAAAGAATGCTCGGTACCGTCAGAGGCTAACATCGAAACGGTTCTCGTTCTATAATTCATGATCGCCCCATGACGGTCCAGCCAATCCTCACCCAGAATCAAATCCTCATCCTTAATATCTATCACAATCAGATTAGAAGGCCAATCCCTCCCCGCGATACTCACAGAAAAATCTCTAATCTCACGGTTCCCCACGATGCTATCCCCACTGGGAAGTTTAACAACAAAAGGCTCACAAGCAACTAAGCAATCAACATGCAGACGACGCACACAATCCATAGATA
This sequence comes from Orobanche coerulescens, assembly GCA_033398695.1. Classification (NCBI taxonomy): domain Eukaryota; kingdom Viridiplantae; phylum Streptophyta; class Magnoliopsida; order Lamiales; family Orobanchaceae; genus Orobanche; species Orobanche coerulescens. The sequence continues at coordinate 22,749,476 of CM065813.1, forward strand.
TAAAAGAATGCGTAGCACCAGAACCGAACAATACGGAAACAGGATGATCAAGGATGTGGACGGTACCTGTAGCCACCATCGCGTCAGGATCCCCTGCTCGTCTCATCTCGTACACTCGGGGCGGAACAGACCCCGCACTAGAAGCTCCCTCTCTAGAAGGCTGACCACGCCCTCGACCTCTACCAAAACTCTACCGCGGCCGAGGAACCGCTTGCCTCGATTCACACTCGGCTCTCCCGCGGCTGGGGCTGATATCTGAGTAACTGGAGCCCGAGCTGCATCCGTACAAAACTTAGCACGATGACCCATCCGACCACAAGCAAGACACTGAATCGGAGGCCTATCACACTCACTCATCATGTGGCCCGGACGACTATAGTTGAAGCACGTAGGACGACGAACGGAACCAGCAGGAGCAGACCTAGAACCGTTTCCTCGACCAACTGATGGCGACTGACTCCCGAAGACTCGCGAACCAGACTAAGCCTTCGGATACCCTCCCGACTTGCCTCCCGAAAACTGACCGGAGGTCTTCTGCTTCTTTCCTTCAGTTGCCGTCTCTGTCGCAGAAAACGACATCTCGTAAGCCATCGCTTTGTTCTGGTACTCCTTTAAAGTCGTGCACCCCAGACCAGCCATATAGTGGCGCACCCTCGGTTTCATCCGCATATCAAAGTGGCGGATCTTATCAAGCTCATCTCAGACTTGGTTTCTCACATAATGCAGCTGGTGATTGTAGTCTTTTCTAGCTTGAGATATAGGAACATCTTGGGGCTTAGCCTCAAAGAAGGCTCGAATCCTCCCCTCTTTCACTGGCCATGGACAAAATTCATCTTCCATCAGATCCCGAAACTCTGCCCACGTGGCTGCCCGGTCACGCGGTTTCACCGCTTGCCACCACGTTGCTGCCTCCTTGGCAAGGAAGTACTGAGCAATGGGTACTTTCCTCTCCTCAGAACAATTAGCAGCCTCAAATACTTTCTCCATCTCGAATAGCCAATTCTCCCAACCAGAAGGGTCGGAAGCACCATCAAACTACGGAGGACGCATACGAATCACGTCCTGAAGTAGCTTATCATTGACGGATCCAGTAGGCGGAACCGGGTTGGCATTAGCTCGCCTACTAGAACGGCTTGAGCCGCAGAGCGTCATCCGGTTCACTACTTGTTGCAAAATGTCACACTCCAACATTCTCATGACACGGAGCTAGCAGATCGTCCCGCCGACCTCCGAACTAGGGGAACACTGCTCGACAAAGAAGGCATCGCCGAATCAGTTCCCGAGTGATCGGACATGGCCACCCCACCGGCCGCGCCACGCCCCGATCAAGGCCCGCGATCAAGGCCCGCCCTCTACCAGCAGGAATTCTGAAGAAGCAACGGGTAAGTACAATTCAAACGCAAAACGCAACAAGATACTAAGACAGGAATAGAACATAACGGTGAAACGAGTCAAGTTAGGAAAAACTTACGAGCACCGGCGTACTGAGATGATGGCATAGCAATGATACTGTCCCAAAAACGACACTTAACTAGACCCAAATAACCGACAGCCTAGGTATCTATAAACCTAAGCTCTGATACCATATTCTGTAACACCCCCAAGACATTCAGGGCATATTACAGCGTCGTGGACCCCACACTGTGGAATCCACCAGGCTTTAACGTACCGAACAAGACATTCGACAAAGATAAACAACCATCAATAAGACGACAATCCCAAATAAAAGACTACAACCCGACAAATAGAATCCAACATCAATCCATTTCTCAAAACGGGAACACAACATTATCAATTTTCAAACAAGAAGTACTCGAGTACTTAAACTAATTTTATAATACAAAAATCCCAAAATAATAGATCAACCATAATCGACAGAACAAAACACCAAGAATCGACTACTGGACAATATCATGCTTGCCCATCATCCTCATACGGCTCTAGTGCTCGCTTGTCCCCACGATCAATACCTGAAATACAAAAAGTATTTCCCCCATTTAAGGGGTTAGCGACAACTGCTAGTGCAAGTACAATCCATTTGAACTACATCCTAATCAGATGAATATATGCGCCAAAAATCATTTTAGAAAACATTTTGTATTCCGGAATATTTACAATGTACAAACATAAAACACAGTATCTCCAACAAATCACAATTCAAAGTTAACCGTCGGTACGAGACTCACGGCCACCGTACCCCGCAGAGCCCCGTCGGACATCCCTGGGTGGCTAACCACAGTTCGCGATACGCACACTCACGACACTACGTATCCCTAGAGGTCCCGTCGGACCGTCCCTAGGTGAACATACACATATCCATCCACAACAACCACGATAAAGCCATAATTCAAATACTAGAACATGTAAACAAATATAAAGTACTTGCCTTTGAGACATTCTTGAAGAAACGGAAGTGAAACACGACTACAAACGGTCCGGGTGGAAAACGACGGTTCCTAAACGAAGGATCAATATAGTTCAGTCCCAACGGACAACAATAACCGATCGGAATACACCCATAATCCCCGTTTACAATTCATGACAAAAACGTTCAATCGATACGGGCGAGGGTTTACGCAAAATCTCCCCGTATCAACAATTCACGGATTAATTCGAGGAAAAACGGATTGAGAATCACTCAATAACAACAACCGGTAAGAAATTACATAACATGATTGAACAATTCGGAACTAATCCCTAGAATCCCGAAAAACCCCCAAAATTGACAAGTTAGGGTTCTAGATGAAAATACCTTGAATTCGGACGATGGAGGATGATTATGCTGATGATAATATGTTAAACGACTCTACGGTGATGGAATTTGAAGAGAACTCCGATCAGTACCGGTGGAAATCACCTCCGAAGTCGCACGTCGAAGAAAACGAAGAGAAAAGAATAAAACTGCTGTTCTGAAACTGCCCGCTGACTTAAATAAATGTGAAGTTAGCGCACGCTAACTATCATATATAGCGCGCGCTAACGGGGCTGAAACCGGTCCAGTAGCTACTGCTACCACTCGTTAGCGCACGCTAATGATAGTGAGTTAACGTACGCTAACTGCACATCGGTAGCGCACGCAAGGTGACAGGAGTAGCGTGCGCTACCTACACAGCAATTCAGTACTGCTGCCACATCAGCGGTACGTTGTTGTCGAAGGTACAATACTCGAAACGCACGACAAGGCCAGAATACAGAAACATAAACGCGAAGCATACAAGACTACGGAGTTAAGCGCTGAAAGAAAATACAATTCCGAACACCGGAGGGTCCGTAACGCGACAACGAAAAGAGATTCCCTAAACTATTAGGAAATTACAAAAATGGCCCAAGTGTCCGAAAATCACGAAACGACGTCGGATTTACAAACCGAAAGTCTCAACATGACCAATTCAACCATACGGACTTGTACAAACCAAGAAACAACGAAAATGAACGAGTTTTACAAGAATCGAACGTTCATACGGCAAAACATGTCATAAAATGAAATTACGTGAAAACCTCATCAAAACTCATTCAAGTGGAAAAACTCCAAGAACAAAGTAGATTCGAAATGTCGAAACGGTTACAAGCGAGTCGATAAAAATAAACATACACCAAAAATGGAAACTGCTAAAAATGGAAAAATTACGGATATTACAGCTTAAAATCTTTATACTCATATTCATCAAACTCGATTAGAACCCGTTTATATACCATACCATATATAATATCTGCTAATTACTCAACGTATTTAAATTCATATAATTTAAACAAGTAAACATAAGTTGTTATAGTAATTGATTAATCCATCTCACTGTAAACTCAATCATTATAAAGTAAAAGTTAAGAATAAATATTATATGATTAAAGATTAAAAGTTAAATTCCTAGTATAATTTTGAAACTATACAATCTTCAAAACCCTTTACAATTTATATACATATACTTTGATGTTGGATTCAAGATTTTAGATAAATAATAATAAAAAAAATCATGTAGGAGAGAGGGATAATAATCTGGTACTTCGAATCCATATTGCTATTAGATACTTTATATATTTATTTGTAAGTGAAAAGAATCGAGTTTATTAGAAAAATATAAAAGTATGAAATTAATATTTATGCTATATAAATTAGATATTAAAAAATAAATATGTACATATTTGGGCCAATGAGGTTTAGCTAATAATTTGTCAAATTTAATTTTCTAATAAGAATAAATTAATTTATTTGGCCAACTCAATAGATGACCAAATTAACGTGGTGGTGTAAAATAATTATGGCTAAAATACGTATTTATATTAAATATTTATTTAGTTATTCATTGAGTGGAGTGTCATTTAAAATCAAGATGGGATAAAAATTTTAAATAAATAAGAATCTAGAATATAAAAAATACCACATATGAGAGAGTTAACATATATATATATATATATAATAAAATTATATTTTTGAATCAAATTTATTAATGCAAAAAACTCGCCAAATATATTTATTAGTTAGCTTAAGCCATTGGGAGTTCCTCACCGCGGCAGAACACAACGAAAAACTAAAAAGATGAGACAAGGATTCTCGAACCCGTTTATAATTTATATGACCGTACTCATCCGACATCTGACTTAAATGTGAATTTACTACGCGTTTTCATCTCAAAACTATATAGTGATACCATAAACAATACAGCTAGGGTTCAGGCTTCGAGCCATCTAAAACTCATTTAGATATTATGTACCTATACCCGTCTCAAACTCAATTAAAAAATAATTTTAGCACATTCTCCCCTCGCAAATCTATATAGCTATATGCACTAATTTCTCAAATATACTAAAATATATAAAATTTAAATAATTAAATTTAAGTTGTTATAATAATTGGTTGTTACGTTTGACTTCAGAAAAATTCAAATTTGCTCAAATTGTTATAGGTTGATACACAGATTAAGTTAAACGTCAATAAGTTAGCCAAATTATTTTTTAATAAAAAAATATATTCGGCCAACTTAATAATTGGTCAAATTACATTTCAATAAAAGTAAAACTATTTATTTAGTCAATTCGATAATTGGTCAAATTAATTGGCGATGAGAAATATGATGGTAAAGTACATATTGTTTATATGTATAAGTAATTTTATTTAATTCGTCAACATAAAAATGACCAATTAATATAGACAAATTTGTTATGTCTAGGCAATAATATTGGTCAAATTAAGTTTTCCAATAAAAATAAAACTATTAACGGGTGGTGCAAAATAATTGTGAGGTGCAAAAATACATATTGATTATGAGTATTTATTTAGGTTATCCAATCGATGGAGTCTCTTTTACCAATGGGGGATTTAAATTTATATATAAATACTATTAATACAAACCTAATAATTGGCCAAATTAAATTTTCAATAGAAATAAAATGATTCATTTGGCTTAATAATCAACCAAATTAATATTAGTCAAAATATTTTTTCTCAATAAAAATAAAACTATTAAACATGCAAAATAATTATAGAGTCAAAAATAGCATTGATTTACATATTTATTTAGTTCTCCAATCGGCAGAGCCTCATTTGAGGTCGGTGTGGTAATTTTAGATAAATATGATTAATGCAAATTCGATAATTGGTTAAATTAGATTCTGAAATAAAAATAAAGTAATTTATTTAATAAGTGAAATTATTAATATTGACCAAATTAAAATTTCCAATTGAAATAAAACTACAAAATAAAACAGATATGATATTCAAATTTTAAACAAATAAATTAATGTAAATTTAATAATTGGTCAAATTAAATTTTCATAAAAATTTTAACTATTTATATGTCCAACTTAATAATTGGCGAAATTAAACATAATAAAAATAAAATTCTTAAGCTTGTGTATGAAATATAAATATGAAGGTAAAAAATAATATTTAAATCTATGTGGGATTGAAGACACTGAATTCTATTTATTTAGGTTGTCTAAGAGTTAAGTACCATTTTAAATCGATGTGAGATTCAAGATTTTAGATAAATAGGAAAAAAAAATTAAGAGAATACCACATAGAAAAGAGAGTTAATGTGGTGCTTCCGATCCGTAACGCTAATATATATTTTCAATTATTATAAAATCACTAAATAAAATAAATGTGAGATTCGAATTTTAGATAAATAAAATTATTATAAATTTAATAATTGACCCAATTAAAATTCACTGAAAATTAAAACTATTTATTTGTCTAGCTTAATAATTGACCAGATTAAGCATAATAAAAATAATATTTTTAAGTTTCTGTGTAAAATAACTATGTGGTTGAAAAATTCACATTGAATTCTAGGTATTTATTTAGGTTCTCTATGGGTGGAGTTACATTTTAAATAAATGTGAGATTCAAGATTTTAGATAAGTAGAAATCCAAAATTAATAGAATGCCACATATGAGAGAGAATTAATCTAATACTTAGAATCCGTAACGCTATTATATATATATATATATATATATATATATAGAGAGAGAGAGAGAGAGAGAGAGTGAGGTTCAAACGAGAATGCTAACTATTTAAGAGAATACGAGAATGATCACTCATGTACAAAATCATATATGATTACGTGAGTGTGTACATCAGTATAAAATGATATATGATTTTATACGTATATATTTGATTTTTTTGGTCAGTATAAAATCATATATGATTTTTTTCGTCAGTGTAAAATCATATATGATTTTATACATGGACGACCATTCTCGTATTCTCTTAAATAGTTAGCATTCCCGTTTAAATCCGACTCTCTCTCTCTCTCTCTCTCTCTCTCTCTATATATATATATATATATATGTTAGTGTGTTATAAACTTTATTCTTTTAACATCTATTTAACACATCTAATTAGTGTAGAACCCGTGAACAAATTCACAGTATAAGACATAATTTTTTATAATAATATTTATTTTTATATATTATTTTTATATCTTTGAATTATATATTAGACAACAAATTATTTATCCCATCTAATTTCAAAATAAAGTTAATGTGTATTTGTTTTCTGTATTAAAACTCGACAATAATTACATACTTCGAACAAAATTTAATACTATTATTTCATTTAAATCTCATTCATTACTTAACTTTTTTATTTAAGTTTATTCAATATATATACATTTTTCCAACAATAATTTATTTCAGAATTACAAAAAACTTTAATGTAATATTAGTAGATGTGTTCAGTGGGCCGACCAGCCCAGTACGTCTTAATCCAACCTGAAAATTTGCATTGCGCGACCATGCATGGTCTGGCCCAGCCAAGGACTGATTGGCCAGTTCCAATTTGAATATGGGAAAATTACATATCCTACTACATTTAAATAAAATATTACAAATATATCATCAACTCAAAATATTTACAAGACTAAAAAAAAATTATGGATTTGAGAAGACATTTATGATGTTGTGATGGTCGGAGGTTTTGCGGCTGGTTGTTAATCGAAGGCGACGAGCGATATAGATAAGAGGTCATGGTCGCAACCTGCGTTCTTGGTGGTGGTTGGCCGCAGTTGATCGGAAAACGGCAAACGAATTTGTTCCGGGCAATTTTGTTTGGAGGTAACATTCATCTTGTATGATGTATGAGGTGGTGAGCGGCCATGCTGTTTAGGTTTCTGCTGTCCTTATTTACAAAAGAGAGGGAAGTTTCATATTTATTCAGATTTTCATTGTTTTTCAATCGCATATTGCAAAAAAATTGCAGATCTGATAACCCGACGGACCGCGCCCAGCTTTGTTGTTGCTCCCCCGTCGTCCCAGCGTCCTCCACAAGAATATTGCTGCCCAGATCTGAAAACTTAGTTGGTTACTGCCCCCAATCTCTCTCTCTCTCTCTCTCTCTCTCTCTCTCTCTCTCTCTCTCTCTCTCTCTCTCTCTCTCTCTCTCTCTCTCTCTCCCAAATCTGCAATATTTATAACATTTTTATTTTAAGTCATGTTTCGGAGTTTCTCAATCACGATGGTTTTGGGCGCGGATCCGATTTGACACATTCAAGATTCGCTGGAACATACTGAATTTGAAGTTGTGCTGGATTTTGACATATATGTCATGGATACTTCTTCCCAATATTTTGTTCATACGGTTGAAATAGATTTTTCATTTTATAATGCTTGTATAAATACTAGGATACATGGTTGTGTAAGTCTGTTGCGATGGTTATATTATTTGTAAAGTTTCAATACATGTTTGTGTACTTCATAACAATATCACTCTTTTTCTGGTTATGCTCCAATATTTGTTTGGTTACTGTCGGACAATTGTTTGGGTTCTTCGGCTACTTGAAATGCAGATTAGGAAAATTGCCTCATATTAATGTGCTAAACTAGTAACCCTCATACTAAGCTAATGAATCACGAAGGGTAACTATACAAATTAAATACGATAATCAAACTATATAAAAAAATATCCACCACATCAAAATGATAAAATAAATGGTATCCGTTAACGAGCAATGGAGTAACCAAATAATAAATGGTGACCAAATAATTCTTTGTATGGTATTGCAATTGGATACTAAACGATCCATGAATGGTTACCCTAATTAATATATATTGTTATTTTTATTCTGAGTTCACAAGAATAAATATCTGGTCATCTCTTTATAAAACAGTGGGTATTATTATTTATGATTAAGTAACCAATAAATTATTAAAAGTATCCAAAGATGTATTCATTGTTTCTCATATATATTTGTCATATAGTTTGAAGTTAATATACTCTATGCTGGCGTATTCAGTTATAAAAATGGGATACTCTAATAAAGGTATTTGGTTATTCTGATAAACAGTACAAGATACTCGTTTTGGACATACTAGTTATTATTTATTCTAACACGTGTTAAAAAATATTATATAACCAATGTGTACGGTAACAAAAGTGTAGAGTTATTTTAAAGTGGGACATGAGATACATATTTTTTTTTTAAAAGTAGTTTTCAATGAGTATTGTATTTACTAAAAAATAGATACTTGAACAAAATTGTTTGGTTAGTTTAATACATAATACGAGATACATACTTATTTTACGTAATGGTTTTCAGTTAGTACACCTCAAGTTTGGTGACATGATTAGATACAGATTTTGTGTATAACTATTTTTCAATCAATATAATGAATGCTAATGTATTTATTAAACAACTAAAATATTTGAATAAAAGTATTTGGTTACTTCAATATAGAAGAACAAAAAAAGAGTTTTTCAAGATATTGCTACAAAATGAAATTTTGGTAACTAAATCCCAAGAGAATTTTCCCATAAAACATGACGATTCTTGCATGGTTGTGATCCTTTTCTTCGTATATGCTGTATTCTACTTGGTTCTTCTCTTATTATGCACTTTATATCTTTATGCCTTGTGGATATGTATTTGCATGTAAAAATCATGGTATCCAACTGAATAAAAATATAGCAACTCTCATTAGATTGATAAGCTACAGAAAGAATTCACAGGAGGCAAACTCAATAAAAAGATTAAAATCATTAATAAATTTAAATATTTTGAAAGCAAGTGTACTTGTTCCATATATCGAATGTATTTTTATAAATAAATTTAAAATAGTGGAAATTAAGTAGTATCAATATTTATTCATTACAGTAATTATTATCAAATTCGAATAAATTATTACACATAAGTTAATGAATATAATTACATCCTAAAAGACCCCATTCAATACAGTAATCGGGGATGGTATCTTAGTACATTCATAAACGTAATCAAATTAAAAATTGGTGCAGAAATCATCCCAATCATCAAAGATAGTATCCAAATACAACATCCAAGTAACCAAACTACTAATTATAAGTATCCAACTAAGATATTTTCAGAAATTAACTAAATACAGTAACCCAAAACTGCGCCCAACCACCATCTTTCTCGGTAAGCTGGTTATCAGATCTATTATCAAAATCAAATCAATTAATAAACTCACCTAACAAATCTAACAAACCAAATCAATGAAACCTAAACAAACAAAACACCTCATACTAATTATCAAAATCGGACGATTCACCTAGAAAAATCTCCTCGAGAAAATATTTGGCTCGCCGACTACCATATTTTTTTGAGAGGAAAATAAGTCTTGGAAATAATTTATGAACTGCGGGAACTTATTTGCAATGGTGTGTTGCAGAGGAAAAAAAATCTCTACGGGTAGAGGGGGGCATGTCTGCAGAGAAGAAAGAAGAAAAGAGGAGGAGGAACGACATAGGAAAAAAGGAAAACGGAGAGAGAGAGGAGAGAAGATGTGAAAGGTTGGAAACTTCATAAAATTACTGTTCGTTTTTTATATAAAAAAAAGAGATAAAAAAAGCATGACTGAAACCCTAGCCGACACCCATATGACTGAAAGCCCTAGCCGACATGGTTTGCCACCGGAGCCAGACCCACTTAATCTGATGGTGGCTGTCGATCCCCATGATCGGAATAAACGACGGAGATCACTACCGGATATTGTCCCTATCCCCGAAAACCTAGTGTTCAGTGCAGGATCTTCATGGGCGGCGAAGTTATCCGAACCACCGAGAGAGGACTTTCGTTTTCCCTCAAAGATTAATGATGAAATCCAGAAGATTAAGCTTGTCAAGTCCGGTGGAATTACTTGTAACACCTTAATTCACAAATGGGACATTACATGCCGTAGAACTCTCATGAGGTCTACTAGGCTAACACATGACACACATTCCGTACATGAAAATCCCAAAGACACAATCATCAATGTAAAATGGGACTGTGGCCTCGGCCAAAATGTTTTAATAGATGTACGTGAAAATAGAAATCAATACCATATCATTTCCCACGCAGGGGACTTTAACCGAATTTAATGAAAATCAGTCAAATTCCGATAACTCAAACAGTATAAATGACCACACATAAATAAAGACTCGAGCCTCACAATCATGCCAGTCCATCCTTTGCGTGCATATCCCGTGCCTGCTCCTCACCTGTTCCGGTACCTGAAATGAATAAGATGCATTTCCCCCATTTAAGGGGTTAGCATACGAATAGCTAGTGCAAGTACACAATTACACTACATTATATACACATACGATTTTACACAATCATCTCAATCAGAAATCATTTGCCATAAATATTCTGGAATACTATATTGGCAATCAAATCAGTTACCAATTCATCACGATATCACAAAATCACAACTGGTATCCCGTGGCCGTACCCCTTAGTATCGACCCCGGACATCCCGTCGAACGCTTCGGGTGGGATACCACTTCTGCGGCCGTACCCCTTAGTATCGACCCCCAGACATCCCGTCGAACGCTTCGGCTGGAAGTTCAACCACACACGCACCCAAGTCCACTTCTGCGGCCGTACCCCTTAGTATCGACCCCCAGACATCCCGTCGAACGCTCCGGGTGGAAGGAACACAACTCACGCACCCGAAAACCACAATTTATCATTCATTTCGAAAACGTAACATACATAACGGAATGTAATACATGTACTTGCCTTGGTTAACACGACGTGAAGGAAAACGGTGATCGGAAAGGTTTTTGGCCCGAATAATCTTCACAAATCCGATCCTAGCACAATAACGATATACAACCAATCTCAATACTATGAAAACGTAGGTATTCATCCTAATTCTACCCGTTGGAACAATTCATCGGACAACACAAGGTCATAACCGGTTCCCCTCTATCAACGGAGAAAAATATCGAATTCAATCCGCAAAAATCGCGAGAGAAATAAGGGATAGTGATTATACTATCGAAATCTAACAATCATGAGAAACAATCGGACTAGAAGGGTGAAAACCGAAACAAAACCCCAAAATCCCCAAAAGCTTGGGTTCTAACGAAAAATACCTCGATTCGGGCGGAGAAGGATGATTGTGATGATGATTAACCTCCATTGGGTCACAATATTCGATCTACGGAGGAACTCTACGGATTGCCCTGCTCGAATCGCCCCAAAATCGCTCGAAGAACTCCCGTCGCGAGTAAAGGAAGGAAGAAGAAACGAAATAACGCATCTGAGGTCAACTTAGAATCTAAGCCCTGACAGTGCGTTACGTACGTTAACACAAATTGTTAACGTATGTTACGACGTTTACGTACATAACGTCTCACCAGTTAACGTACGTAACCGAACCGCATGTACTATCTGATGAAGGCCATAATGTACGTTACCAGAAGGGCATAATGTACGTTATGCAGGTGCCGATAGCACACGTTAAGAAGCATGCATAACGTGCATTATGCATGCAACAGTCCCACATCGCCAACGTCGCTTTCGCATGCACGATACAACGGTTTTAACGCAACACAAGGACAGAACCAGAAGTCTAAACACGAGGTATCCGTAACAACGAAGCTAAGTGCTGAAAGAAAAATACACTTCCGACTATCGGGCAATCCGAAATATAACAAGCAAGATAAAATTCTCTAAACTTCTAGGAAATTATAAAATGGCCCAAACATCCGAAAAGTCACGATACGACGTCGAATTAACAATTCGAAACTCACAACATGAGCAACTCATCCATACGAACTCATGGAAACAGAGAAATAATGAAATCGAACGAGTTTTTACGAAAATCGAATGTACATGCGACAAGATATAATTCAAGATGAAAATACGTAAAAACATCCCCGAAACTCGTCCAAACGGAAAAACCCCAAGAACAAAATAGATTCAGAATTCCAAAATAGTAACAAGCGAGTCGTCCGAAATGAACATACACCAAAAATAGAAATTACCAAAAATAGAAAGTATGGATATTACATTCTCTCCCCCTAAAAATAAGTTTCGTCCCAAAACTTACAACGCAAATAACTCGGGGTATCTCGACTTCATACTCTCTTCCGTCTCCCACGTGGCTTCCTCAGATCCATGTCTCGGCCATTGAACCTTAACCAAATGAATGGTTTTGTGCCTAAGTTGCTTCACCCGGCGCTCTAAAATCTGAATCGGCCTTTCCTCGATGGTAATGTCGGGTCCCAACTCAATCTCTCCAAAATCAATAATATGGCTAGGGTCCGGTACGTACTTCCTAAGCTGGGAAACATGAAATACGTTATGCACGTTACTTAAGGACGGCGGCAAGCCTAACCGATATGCAAGCTCTCCAACTCTCTCTAAAATCTCGAACGGTCCAATATATCTCGGACTAAGTTTACCTTTCCGACCGAAGTGGTAAACTCCCCGTGTCGGCGACACCTTAAGCAAGACATGGTCCCCCACCTCAAAATCCAACGGCCGGCGATGTGTGTCGGCATAAGACTTCTGTCGACTCTGGGCCGTTAACAACCTATCACGAATCAAGGCAATTTTCTCTCTCGTCTCAACTACCATATCGGGCTCGGTACCAATCAGCTCGGACGCATCATCTCAACACAACGACGATCTGCACCCCCTCCCATACAATGCCTCAAATGGTGCCATTTTGATCGAGGCATGCCAACTATTGTTGTACGCGAACTTGATCAATGACAGGTGTGACTCCCAATCATTCTTCCAGTCTAAAGCACAGGCTCTCAACATATCCTCTAGCGTCTGTATCATCCGCTCTGACTGTCCGTCTGTCTGAGGGTGGTAAGATGTACTGAGTCTCAAGTCCATCCCCAAAGCTCGATGAACAGCCTGCCAAAAATGTGATACAGACCGGCCATCTCGATCCGAAAAAATACTCCTAGGAGTCCCATGCAACCTCACGATCTCTGCAATAAACACTTGTGCCAGCCTCTCCGGCCCCCAAGTGTCCTTAATACCCAGGAAATGAGCTGATTTGGTTAGTCGATCGACAATAACCCAAATCATGTTCATTCCAGTTCGAGTCCTAGGCATCCCGGTAATGAAATCCATAAAGATGTCTTCCCACTTCCATTCCAGAATGGGAAGTGGTCGTAGCAACCCCGCGGGCCGCTGATGCTCAATCTTAACCTGCTGACAGGGCAAACACTTCGCCACAAACTCGCTAACGTCCGTCTTCAAATTGCTCCACCAGTAGTTGCTCCTCACATCCTTGTACATTTTGCTCGTACCAGGATGTATGGAGTAAGGCGTGGTATGAGCTTCACTCAAGATCTTCTGTCTCAACTCAATATCACTCGGTACACATAATCTGCCGCGACATCTCAAAACTCCATCATCCTGAACCACAAATCCAGGGGCTTTCCCCTTCCTCACATCCTCCCTCAACTGGACCAAAAACGGATCATCACACAGTTTCGCCTTGATATCATCAGTCAAGGACGAAGTGATCTCCAACACACATAACTGACCCTGAACTCTCTGAACCCAAACCTCGATATTCTGACGAATCAAATCCCGCTGGATCCTGATCTGTGGTGTAAGTACCTCTAACATCTGTAACGCCATCGGCTTCCGGCTCAACGCATTAGCCACTACGTTAGCCTTACCCGGATGATAAAGTATCTCGAGGTCGTAGTCTTTAATTAGCTTCAACCACCTACGCTGTCTCATATTCAACTCTTTCTGACTGAAGATATATTTCAAACTCTTGTGATCCGTAAAAATCTTACACGACGACCCATAGAGATAATGCCTCCAGATCTTTAAGGCGAAAACGACCGTAGCTAACTCCAAATCGTGTGGGGGGTAATTTACATCATAAGGTTTCAACTGGCGGGACGCATAAGCAATAACCCTATCTCTCTGCATCAAAACACATCCGAGCCCGAGGCCCGAGGTATCACTATACACCACGAAATCCTCGTTCCCCTGAGGCAATGCTAAAATGGGTGCGGTAGTCAATCGTCTCTTCAACTCGTCAAAACTATCCTGTCTGTCTGCGGTCCACTCGAACTTCTGAGTTTTCTGGAGTAACTGAGTGAGCGGTCTAGCGATCTTAGAAAATCCCTCAACGAATCTACGATAATAGCCTGCAAGTCCAAAAAACTCCTCACTTGCTTCACATTCTTGGGTGGTTCCCATGCCATCACCACCTCTATCTTCTGTGGATCTACCCGAACTCCCTCCGCTGAAATCACGTGCCCGAGGAACATCACTTCCTTGAGCCAAAACTCACACTTAAAGAACTTCGCGTACAACTGCTCAGTTCTCAAAGTGTCCAACACAATCCGGAGATGTAAAGCATGCTTCTCTCGACTCCGGGAATAGATAAGGATGTCGTCGATAAAGACGACTACGAATTTGTCCAGATACTTGATAAAAACATTGTTCAGTAACGGCATGAACACTGCTGGGGCATTGGTTAGCCCGAAAGGCATAACCACAAACTCGTAATGGCCATATCTCATCCGGAAGACAGCTTTCGGTATATCGCTGTCCCGAATCCTCAACTGGTAGTAGCCCGATCATAAATCAATCTTCGAAAAGACTATCGCTCCCTGAAGCTGATCAAACAAGTCGTCGATCATGGGAAAATGGTACTTGTTTTTGATGGGCAACTTGTTTAATTCTCGGTAGTCGATGCATAAACGAAGCGATCCATCCTTCTTCTTAACAAAAAGTACGGGCGCACCCCAAGGCGATGCACTCGGTCGAATATTCCCTTTATCTAACAATTCCCCCAACTGTTTCTTCAATTCTAACATCTCCGACGGTACCATATGGTATGGCACTCGAGAAACGGGAGCCACGTTCGGCTCAAGATCAATAGGAAACTCAACCTCTCACTGTGGTGGTAATCCCGGCAAGTCATCTGGAAATATGTCGAGGTACTCACTAACAACTGGAATCGACGACATGCCGACTCCACCATCCTCCACCTACAGAGCGTAACACCAATAGCCGACACAATCCTGATTCAGAAGTTTCATCGCCTTCAAGGCGCTAATCATACTTCCCGATCTACCCAGTTTACAACCGACGAGAGTATGCTCGGTGCCGTCCTCAGCCACTATCGAGATGGTGCGAGTCCGATAATTCATGATAGCACCGTGACGATCCAACCAATCGTCCCCGAGGATCAAATCCTCACCCTTAAGATCTATAACAATTAGGTTCGACGGCCAATCTCGGCTCCTGATCCTCACTGGGCAATCCCTAACTTCCCGATCCCCAACCATACGATCCCCGCTAGACGTACCCACTACGAACGGTTCGCACACATACAAGCAGTCAATACCAATACGACACACACAATCTGAAGCAATAAAAGAATGATTAGCACCCGAATCGAAAAGCACCGAAACTGGATGAGAAATGATCTGAGTGGTACCTGACGCCACTGGAACGTCTACCTCCTCCGTGCGCCTCATCTGATATAACCGAAGATGGACTAAGCCTGAACTAGATACAGCTCGGCGATCCGGCTGACCCCGACCCCTGCCACGGCCCGAACTCTGAGGAACCTGAGTGGCTAGAGTCTTCTGATCGACGCTAAGCTCCTTCTGAACGGTGGTGGAAAATGGAATTCTGGCGGCTCTGGCAGCCCTCTCGCAATGAGCGGCCCTGTGCCCGGTCTGTCCACAAGTAAAGCAAGTAACGGGAGGGAATGGACAATCCTTCATCAAATGCTCATATTGGTTGCAGTTAAAACAAACCCTGCCACTAGAAGCAACAGTGGGATCGAACGACACCGAGATCCTCCATCGATGAAACGGCCTCTTCAGTGTAGGCGATCGAGCTCTCGAAAATCGACCACTCTTGCCGGCTGAAAAACTGCCAGCTGCTTTCTTGGCCTCGGAACCCAACTCTGATTCCGGTGCAGCCATCTCAATCGCCGGGGCGCGATCCTGGTATTCCTTCAAGGTGGCACACATGAGCGGTGCCATACTCTGCCTGATATGCGGTTTCATGCGCATATTGAAATAACGGATTTTATCGGCCTCGGTCCTCACTTGATCTTTCACGAACCCCAACTGCTGATTATAAGTGATGATGGCCTGAGAAATCGGCACATCCTGAGGTGTAGCAGTAAAGAATTCCATAATCCTGCGCTCCTTGACTGGCGGTGGATAATATTCTGCTTCCATAGCAGCCTTAAATTCCTCCCAAGTGGCCTGACGGTCTCTGGGCGTCACAGCCTCCCACCATTCCGCAGCTTCCTTATCCAGGAGGTACTGAGCAATATGTACCCTCCTGTCATCGGGACAAGCCACGGCGTCAAAAGTCCTGCTTAACAAAAAGAGCCAATTCTCCCAACCGAGGGAGTCAGAAGAACCAGTGAAACGAGGGGGGTGCATCTTTGTTACTTTCTGAAGCCATTTACTAGCTTCATCCTCTGGAGTCGGAGGCGGATTCTAGTGTCCACCCTGAGCTATCTGAGCTAGCTGGGCTACCAACTGCTGAAGTATGGCAGTAGCCCCGGCGTCGGCGTTATTACCCGACGGCACTGAATGAGAAGCCGAATCCACAGAGGACTGAGAAAGTGAGCCTTCCTCGTTATTAGCACCACGACCACGGCCTCGACCGCGCCCCCTAGCTGGTCTACCGCGACCTCTCAACATACTGAAGAAAACATGAAAAGAACAAGATTAGAAAGATTCACAATTTACAAGGTTGGTATCACAATTCACAATTTCCAAACAACACAAGATATAAATTACACGAATATAATAGTTCGAGGAGAGTTACAGCCATATGTCGCACGAAAAGACGGTAGCACGATGATATTAGGCTCAACGACTGACTCTAACGACATAACTGATAGACCCAAAATTAACCGACAGCCTATGCATTCAAAACCTAAGGCTCTGATACCATAAATGTAACACCCCAATTCACAAATGGGACATTACATGCCGTAGAACTCTCATGAGGTCTACCAGGATAACACATGACACACATTCCGTAGATGAAAATCCCAAAGACACAATCATCAATGTAAAATGGGGTCGTGGCCTCGGCCAAAACGTTTTAATAGATGTACGTGAAAATATAAATCAATACCATATCATTGCTCACGCAGGAGACTTTAACCGAATTTAATGAAAATCAGTCAAATTCCGATAACTCAAACAGCATAAATGACCACACATAAATAAAGACTCGAGCCTCATAATCATGTCAGTCCATCATTTGCGTGCATATCCCGTGCCTGCTCCTCACCTCTTACGGTACCTGAAATGCATAAGACGCATTTCCCCCATTTAAGGGGTTAGCATTCGAATAGCTAGTGCAAATACACAATTACACTATATTATATACACATACCATTTTACACAATCATCTCAATCAGAAATCACTTGCCATAAATATTCCGGAATACTACATTGGCAATCAAATCAGTTACCAATTCATCACGATATCACAAAATCACAACTGGTATCCCGTGGCCGTACCCCTTAGTATCGACCCCCAAACATCCCGTCGAACGCTTCGGGTGGGATACCACTTCCGCGGCCGTACCCCTTAGTATCGACCCCCAGACATCCCGCCGAACGCTCCGGGTGGAAGTTCAACCACACACGCACCCAAGTCCACTTCCGCAGCCGTATCCCTTAGTATCGACCCCCAGACATCCCGTCGAACGCTCCGGGTGGAAGGAACACAACTCACGCACCCGAAAACCACAATTTATCATTCATTTCGAAAACATAACATACATAACGGAATGTAATACATGTACTTGCCTTGGTTAACACGACGGGAAGGAAAACGGTGATCGGAAAGGTTTTTGGTCCGAATAATCATCACAAGTCCGATCCTAGCACAATAACGATATACAACCAATCTCAATACTACGAAAACGTAGGTATTCATCCTAATTCTACCCGTTGGAACAATTCATCGGACAACACAAGGTCATAACCGGTTCCCCTCTATCAACGGAGAAAAATATCGAATTCAATCCGTAAAAATCGCGAGAGAAGTAAGGGATAGTGATTATACTATCGAAATCTAACAATCATGAGAGGCAAATCGGACTAGAAGGGTGAAAACCGAAACAAAACCCCAAAATCCCCAAAAGCTACGGTTCTAACGAAAAATACCTCGATTCGGGCGGAGAAGGATGATTGTGTGATGATTAACCTCCCTTGGGTCATAATATTCGATCTACGGAGGAACTCTACGGATTGCCCTGCTCGAATCGCCCCAAAATCGCTCGAAGAACTCCCGTCGCGAGTAAAGGAAGGAAGAAGAAACGAAATAACGCATCTGAAGTCAACTTAGAATTTAAGCCCTGACAGTGCGTTACGTACGTTAACACAAATTGTTAACGTACGTTACGACGTTTACGTACATAACGTCTCACCAGTTAACGTCGAATCAACCGTCTGTATTATCGATGAAGGCCATAACGACGTTACGAGAAGGGCATAACGTATGTTATGCAGTGCGATAAGCGCCGCGTTAAGAAGCATGCATAACGTCGTTTTGCATGCGGCGATCCCACATCTGGCAACGTCGTTTCTGTCTGCATTTATACAACGACTTTAACGCAACACAAGGACAGAACCAGAAGTGTAAACACGAGGTATCCCTAACAACGAAGCTAAGTGCTGAAAGAAAAATAGACTTCCGACTATCGGGCAATCCGAAATACAACAAGCAAGATAAAATTTCCTAAACTTCTAGGAAATTACAAAATGGCCCAAACATCCGAAAAGTCACGATACGACGTCGGATTAACAATCCGAAACTCACAACATGAGCAACTCATCCATACGAACTCATGGAAACAGAGAAATAATGAAATCGAACGAGGTTTTACGAGAATCGAATGTACATGCGACACGATATAATTCAAGATGAAAATACGTAAAAACATCCCCGAAACTCGTCCAAAAGGAAAAACCCCAAGAACAAAATAGATTCAGAATTCCAAAATAGTAACAAGCGAGTCGTCCAAAACGAACATACACCAAAAATAGAAATTACCAAAAATAGAAAGTACGGATATTACATTACTGATTTGCCGCAACTTACGATTGCGGAAGACCTGTTACAGCCTATTAACAAGGAATGGGAGTCAGCGACAATTATTAAGATCCCGGGACGTGACTGGAATGTTGAACTACTCAGAGGCCGACTGGATTCTCTTTGGAGTTTGTTGGAAGTTCGAATTGATTAATGTCGGACCTAATTTGTTCTTATTAAGGAATCTGGATACTTTGAAAAGAGAGGAGATTTTAACTAAGGGACCATGGAAGATTGCGGGACATTTCCTGGCAATTCGAAAATGGTTTCCCGAGTTTGATCCATTGAGTTTTACAGTGGATATGGCCATAACTTGGGTCCGAGTCCAACAACTCCCGGCAAAGTTTTATCGGGAGGCAATTTTGAATCAAATCGCATGTAGCCTTGGAGAACCGATTAAAGCGGATGCTAGTACCTACTGGCGGGAACGAGGACATAATGCACGTCTATGTATTCAAGTTGATTTTTCGAAGCCTTTGGAACGGGGTATCGTCGTTAATGGCAGAAGATATGGGGTTGTGTACGAGAACTTGCAGAGTCTTTGTTATCATTGTGGGAAGTTGGATCATGTTATTTCAGCCTACCCGAGTAATGTGGCAAGTGAAAAGAGTCATGAGAATGGGACGGATCAACCTATTGTCAATGAAGGATGAAGAACAAACCCCCCTCCGGCCACACAAGATGATATTGTTGGTGGGGTACCTTCTGTCGGGGGAGAGACTAGTGCTGAAGGTTTTGGTCCATGGTTGCTGGTGACCAAGCGCCATAATAAGAAACCTCAAGCAAAAGGTAAATGGAGTGGCCAGGCAAACACTTGTAAACAACCTGTAGAAAAGCATAGCCAACCAGCGACCAAGACTCGTACACCGTTAAGGTCTTTGTCGGGAAATGGTTAGGCGACAAGATGCGGCTGTCCCAAATAAAAACAGACAGGCTACTCCGACTGGAGGTAACGACAACAGTTTCCAGGCTTTACAAAATTTGAATAAGGAAAATTTTCCACCTTTGCAACCAAACTCGGGAAGGCCACGTAGACTATGGCCAAGACCCGATGCTCAGCTTCTCAAGCGGGTCCAAACTCAAGGTGAAACCGTTGATATTGGTCAGCAAAGTTGTGATCTGCCGGGTCCGAGCTCTCTTTCAAAGTCGGATGCCATGAATGCTAAATTACCTTCTGGTGCGAATATGGGGCTGTACCAAGATGCCCAGATGTCCTGATGGTGGTTCGGGTTTAGCCAATTTTCCTCTCTTGCTTTCTGTTTATAATGAATTACAATCTTAAAATTTTGGCGTGGAATGTCCGTGGTGTTCAGCGAGATAATTTTGAGACGAATTTTAAACTTCTTTGTCTCATGCATAGACCGGATATTGTGTTCTTATCAGAAACAAATGCGAGTATTGTTGTGTCTAATAGAATTGGTCGTGATCTTGGTTTTCCAGACCAAATTTTTATTGCCTCAAATGGTGCGTCTGGTGGTTTATGGTTTCTTTTTGATAGAGGTACATGTGGCCTTGATGTGGTTCAGTCTGACTACCAAGGGATACACTGCCTTATGGATCCTAGGGGTATTAATCCTTGGCTCTTCAGTGGGGTGTACTCTAAGCCTACGCCCGCGGACAGATTTGTCTTCTGGAATGGTATTGTGTCGATTTCTCAACAGTATAATCTGCCATGGTGTGTGTCAGGTGACTTCAATGAGATTTTGACGATTCATGAGAAGAAGGGCGGTCGTGTTGACTCCCTTTACAAATGTCTTAGGTTTAGAGAGAATTTAGAAAGGTGCAATCTTTTTGATCTTGATAGTCAAGGGCCCAAATTCACTTGGTGCAATGGAAGGTTGGGATTAGCCAGAATTTGGGAGAGATTGGATCATACTGTTGTGAATACTGATTGGAGGGTTTTGTTTCCAAATGCTGTTGTGGTTAACCTACCTTGCACCTTCTCTGATCATTGTCCTATTATTACTTTTTGTGGTAGTTTGCATCAACATGCACCTAGGCCGTTTCGTTTTGAAGCTGCTTGGTACACTGATGAAAATTGTTTTCGTTTGATTCGTGATAAATGGCATGAGTTTGCATCTATCACTGAGGCTATGAAAGGGTTGCCCCCTATTTTGTTGAACTGGAATAAAGAATCATTCGGTAACATTTTCCGAAGGAAAAGATGGATCTTGGCTCGCATCGCTGGGGTTCAAAAGAGTCTGGCTGGGAGATTGGTTACCGATTCACTCCTTACTCTGGAAACTTCTCTTATTACTTCTCTGAACAAGAAATTAAAGCAAGAAGAGGAGTTATGGAGACAAAAGTCTCGAGTACATTGGATGGTGGAGGGAGATCGCAACACGAGTTTTTTCCACCACACAACTATTCAGCAAAGACGGAGGAATGCTATTACAGCTCTGAAAATTGAAGGGGAGTGGTGCATGGATGGGGAGAGTATTCGTGTGCATGTTTGGAATTATTTTAATAATCTCTTCCGTGAGAATGGAGCTTCGGGGTTTACACTTGGCAGATCGAGGTTTCAAACCTCTTTACTAGGGACGGATTCTCAATCCCTTTCTCAATTGGTTGATCTACATGAGCTTAAAGAGGCTTTTTGGTCTTTCCACCCTAACAAGGCCCCGGGTCCTGATGGGTTCCAAGCAAATTTCTTCCGGAAGTTTTGGGATTCTTGCCAGGCCAGTCTTCTCAGTTTTGTCAATGAAACTATATTGTCCGGTTCTTTCCATGATATTGGGGGTTCTTTTTTGTGTCTTATTCCTAAAGTACAAAACCCAGATGTGACCTCCAAATTCAAACCAATCGCTCTATGCAACGTGACTTATAAGCTTGTCATGAAAGTTATCACGTTGCGTCTGCATCAGTTTATGCTGGATTTAATTGCCCCTACACAGAGTAGTTTTATCAAAGACCGTGGTACACATGACAACATTCGCTTAATGCAGGAAATTGTTCATCTTCTTCGTCCACGCAAGCAACATGTTACTGGACACATGATCTTGAAGATTGACCTGGATAAAGCCTATGATAAACTATGCTGGAATTTTGTGAAGGAGACTCTGGGATATTTTGGTTTTCCTAGAAATATGGTGGACCTCATTATGTTTTACGTTCGCAGTTCTAAAGCTCGGATTCTGTGGAGTGGATCCCCTCTTGAGCCTCTTGCACCGTCTTGTGGACTTAGACAAGGTGATCCTCTTTCGCCCCATCTTTTTGTCTTATGCATTGAGCGTCTTTCCTATCTTATCCAGGAAGCTGTTGAGGAGGGTAGTTGGAAACCCCTGCAGACGAGTAGACATGGGCCGTGCTTCTCTCATATTTTCTTTGCAGATGACCTCTTTCTTCTGGCAAAGGTGGACTCTGATAATGCCCGTTGTATCAAAAGAATTCTCTCTGATTTATGTGCTGCTTCTGGTCTTCAGGTCAGTGATGTTAAGTCCAGAATTTTCTTCTCCAGCTCTCGTGGTATGGCTCGGAAAAAAACTATCAGTGAGTTTTTGGGTTTCACTATCACTTCGGATTTGGGGAGATATTTGGGGGTACCGATTCTCCATGGGAGAGCCTCTGCTAGGGTTTTTCGTGAGGTGGTTGACAGGGTGGCAGCCAAATTATCTGGGTGGAAAGCAAAGTTTCTTTCTATTGCGGGTCGTACTACATTGATTCAATCAGTTGCCAGCGCAATCCCCATACATGTAATGCAATTCGTTTGGTTGCCCGAGTCTACTTGCAAGCGGCTTGACCGACTTAATCGATTATTCCTTTGGTCGACGGATTTTGAGAGGCGCAAACTTCATCTTATTAGTTGGGAATGTGTAACTAAGCCAAAGAAGTTGGGTGGGCTCGGAATTCGTCGCGCACGACAGTCGAATATATCTTTGCTTGCGAATGAGGGATGGAAAATGTTGCAAGGTGAAAATAGTGTTTGGGGAGTGGTTTGCAAGGCCTAGTATCTTAAACATTCTTTGATTTCAGATTATGTAATCAGGGGTCATGAGTCGAATGCCTTCAAAGGGGTGGTGCGTAGTTGTGCGGCCATTAATCATTGCTTCGGTTGGAGGGTGGGGAATGGAGAGAATATTTCGTTGTGGTTTGATAAATGGACGAATGGGAAAAGTCTTTCTGAATGTGCGGAATTTGATATTGCCTCTCATGAACTAGGGTTGCGTGTTGGGGATGTTTGGAGTGTGGAGTCGGGTTGGCAAATCCGACAGTTGAGTACGACGCTGCCGGAAGAGGTAATTCATGTGATCGAGTCGGAAGCGATGCCACATAATGCGTGGGGTTTGGATAAAAGAATCTTCCTACGTGCTGCCAATGGAAAATTCACGTGCAGAGAGGCGTATCGCGCGTGTTTAGGGGCGGTGACACCACACTTGGGCGCGTCTTGGGGCTGGATTTGGGCAATGAAATGTTCCATGAAACTGAAGTTTTTCATTTGGTTGGGTGTGCATCAACGCCTTCCCACAGGTGAATTACTCGCGACCCGACAAATTGTGGACTCACCGTCCTGTGCCATTTGTTGGGCCCCGGTGGAAAATATTTTTTCATGTACTTGTGGAATGTGTTGCTGCCCGAGAAGTTTGGCATGCTTGTTTGGACGGCTCGAGTTCTAGGTTGTTGGGCCTAGGGGAGGATTCAAACTGGCGTCGACAGCTTATTTTCCATGATCAATTTTGGGGAAGTGTGGCTTCGGGTGTTACGTGGGAAAAAACTGCTCTTGCGACTCTATGGGTAATATGGAGAGCAAGGAATGAGAGGCTCTTTGTTAATCAAAGTCCACCTGTAGAGGTGAACCTTTTTCGTGTCAAGACAATGGTGTTTGATATGTCGTGTGCTTTTGCTTCTTCTTCGGGCGTTAGGACTGTTACGCAGGTCACGCTTTGGACTCGGCCGCCTGCCGGTTTTGTGAAATTGAATACAGATGCTTCATGGTTTGGTACCACGGGATCGGCGGCTTGTGGTGGTTTAGTGCGTGATGAGTTGGGGAATTGGCTTTGTGGTTTCTCTTTGAAATTACATTGTGATAATGTTGTTGTTGCGGAGTTACTTGGTCTGCGTGAAGGACTTAAGGTGGCTTGGGAGAGACGGCCCCAAAAATTATTGTGGAAATTGATTCAGAGGTTGTGCTTCATCTGTTCAATGATCCTGATACTTCTAATCATCCATATCATTTCATTCTGGAAGACTACAGGTGTTATAGAAATCTCCCTTGGGAGTTTTCTATTAGTCATACAAGAAGGAGTGGGAATTGCTGTGCTGATTATTTAGCAAGAGTCGGACATGACTTGATTGGTTTCCAGCTTTAGACTGACCCCCAGCCCAGTTGGTTCCTTTACTGTTACACGATGTAGAGGGATCTCCCTCGTGTCCTTAGCTCTTTTTGTCTTTTATATTATTTCCCTTCCAACGGAGCGAAAAAAAAAGGTCGGAAACTTGGCTGGTTTTTAGGGATTGAGATGGTGGATTTTTTTAATGTGAAATGGCCGATTTTTAGGGATTGAGATAGTAAATTTTTTTATTGTGGAAAAACATTGTTATATGTGTAAATATTTTTTTTGTTTTATTTTTATAATTAATTTGTATTAATTGTATAGATGTGTAAAGTCCCCTTTGAATATTTCCAAGACTAATCCAGCCTAACCAACGAACAATCTAATAAGCTTAATCCATGATCCAGCCCAACCCAAGACCAGCCCATTATAGTATTTTTTTAGAATTATAAAATAATATAAAAAAATATAACATAATAATATATAATTTTTAATTTTTATAAAAAGATATATTTAATTCAATTTCGAAAATACTAGGATAATAATTTTTTATTCTTTATTTTATTAAATATAACAAACTGGGCTACAACCGTCACATCCCAGCCCGTAACCGGCCCAACCAGAATACTACAGTGCCGGTTCCAGTTCTACCGACTTCAATCCAATTCGAGTCCAGTCCAACCCGGCCCTAGAACAACCAATGGTCAGTAGATGTGTCCAACCGGTTCTAACTGTCGGCTTCAGTTCCGAGCCGCCGTGCGAGATTTTCAAAACCTCGAACCAGAACCGAAACGACGAACCGCCGATTCAGGACGACTTTTCGAAGCACCGATCCGATTCGGAACCGGCCGGTTCCGGTTTGGCCCGGCGTTTTCTTTTTTAAAACTATTTTTAAGTCTTTTTTTCAGTTGGAAGGTAGGAATTGACAAATTAGCTGGTGAGGGAGGAAATAAATCAGAACTGAACTAATTCAAATTGTCAAAGTTAATGGCATAGGGCTGGGTGGTATTTATAAGTGATAAAAATACAAGCTAAAAAAAATGGAAAAAACATAGATTTGTCCAGTTCAAACAGATTACCCACCCACCTACCCCAACAAAAAATTAAATCTAAAAGAAAAATATTAATATTTTAATATATATTATTAAAAAAAAGGTGGTTCAAAAATGCCGGTTTGCGGATTCCTAAACATAACAAACCAGAACCGAACCACCTAGAAGCAATTCACGGTTCCGGTTTATGTTCAACTCGTGGTCAACCGGTTCCAGAACCATTGACCATAGTTCTGAATTGGCTGTTCAAGTTCGAAACGAACCAGCGACCGTGAACACGTCTAATGGCCAGCTCTACCTCAGAAGCTCGTCAGCAAGCTCCTTACTCCTTAGGCACAATCACAAAATTCAACATCATCATCACAGTAAATACCCCATTTTTTCCTTTTCCTCATCAAAATTGAGAATCTTAATTAGTTTCCTCTCTCCTTAATTGTCAACTAGCTAGCGGAATATCGCCAATCCAAATCGTTTAAGAGGAAGAGATTAATAAGTTATACACAACCTCCATCCAAGAATTCACATACAGCTTCAAAGACACATGCCCTCTCCATCAGGCATCCCAACCCAAGAAGCTTCAGTTCCTCTATATCAAACTTTCCTACACCACTTTGTATTCTATACTTTTTTTTCCTACATGTTTTCGACATTTAACATGCAGCTGTCGACTATTTGAATGTGCTTTAGACCATTAACACGTGCCATACGAAAGAAAGGATATACAAAGTGCTATAAGAAATTAAACATCGACTAAAGTGAAGAAAAAGAGATCCCGAAAACTACTACATATAAAAAAGAAAGAGAACCCTGAAAATTCTTGAGTACCAAATGGACAAAGCCAATGCAGCATCACACATCTGGAAAAAAAATGCACCATAACCGAGTAAACAGCTGCTTCCTGTATATCACAGAAAACGAAAGCCCACCACAAAATAGATACGTTCGAAAAGTTTGCATCAAAACAATCCGTTGGGTTTTTATATATACGCATACGAGATTAGCTAACAACTATATTCACGAGCAAAAGTAACTGACAAAGAGGAGGCAAATCAGCTCATAGGAAAGTACTTCATAGTTCATACTGAGTCCACGTCACATTAGTCAAGAACTTCCAAGCTGCAATTCTTCAGAGCACAAGCTTGAATCCAACCGATAGAAAATCATCCCTGCACAGACAACAGAAACAAAACAAGTGAACTCATATTAGGTAATAGAAAACTGGTGGTACAAGTTTTCAAAGAATTTTACTCACTCCACAAAGTAAGAGTGAAGGGTAACTAGATAATCTCAGGGCCATCAATGCGAATTAACGGTAGAACAAGGAAAAAAACACGTGAAAGCGAGATACAGAATGATGTTTCATGTTTAAGATACAATACAATAGTATAACCTAGGATCGAAAAAACAAAACAGAAAAAAAACGCCCAAACCGCAGCAAAATTGAGGGCGAGTGCCGCATCAGTCACCCTGCCGGCTCTGACCTGTGTCAACACCCCCCCCCCCCCCCCCGGGTCATGCATCTAGCAAGGAAAAACACTTAGAAAATACATGTCAAAATTATATTCGCCAAGACCTGCCCCGCCCCGCAAAATTGCAGTGCGGTGCGATATCAAATTATAATAATGCCCACGCATATAACTGAACCGCAAAAAAAAATGATGGGCGAGTGCAGTTCTACCTTCGCCCTGCCCCTACCAGAACGCCCACCATTCCTATAACCAGCAAAAGAGCAGCAAAAAATTATCTATGAAATGATAAATAAGTGACAAGGATAATAGTCGAATTCAGCAACCTCTTCTTCTTAATCTCTCTCCCCTCTTTGCCCCGCCCACCATTCTGCTTTGCAATCCCCACTTGACCAGGACTATTAGGCGAAACAAGGCTCTCAATACAAACCCAAGCATCAAGCAACGGATCAAGAGCAGTTGCGCCAAACGAAGCACTCAAACCATCAACACAAGCAATTGTAAGGGTTTTATTCCTCAAACTATACCAATTCAGACAGATTCCTTCATAATTCAAGAGAACATCATCACCGCTCTTGGAATAAGCCAATGGACACAGATTCACACAAGGCCGGGCAATCGGCGGATCAAAGCAGAATAACTTAGACCAAGATCCCTTCACCATATATTCTTTCATCACCCAAATCTCGCTGCTGTTCTTCTTCTTTCCAGAGACAACAGCCGCAAGACACCCTCCCATCACCTCCACCGATGCCAAACCACTAACTTCTGGTGTCGGAACCATATAATGTTCTTCCTTTGCGAGATCGAAAGCCATTATCACAGCACCCGAGCCGTCATCGTGTTCCATGCCAGTATGCAGAGCATCATTCAGATAAACCCCCCATGTTTTATTATGACCCAACATATAGGGAAAATCTTCAACCTTTTTCCAGGAATTTGTTTTAAGACTATAAATCGTTGCCTCTGAGCACATGCACCCAACATCTACACAACCACAACCCTGGGCCACCCTAAGAACCTTATAATCATCGTGCTTAGAGTCATAGCCCAAAACATATCGTCCCTCCTTACAGTTACCCTCAAACGATGTCGTAGGCAGTTCGTTGAGTTTTCTCGTAGAAGGATTCCACAGAACGATGTCGTTGGAGTCGGACACGAGGAGAACGAGCCCATTGCATGAGCCCGCTACATGCCGGGGTTTAAATCGGAGGTTTCCAGTATCCAAAAGCACGAAGGTATCCAATTCTAGGTAGAAAAGCTTGGTGGAATTCACTAAGAGGGTGCGGTTGGAGTTGGTTTTAGCGGAGTGATGCAGATGCAGTTTGATGAAATCTTCGTCGTCGATCAAAGAGCGCCATGGCTTGGAGACAGACCGGAAACGCAACAGAGGCTTCACCGGGAGCTGTCTGAGGATGACTCTGATGATTTCCGTCGGTACGTCGGACATTTTGAATCGGAGAAGGGTTTTCAGAATTCGGATTTCGGGAATCCTTGCTTTACGGCGGTTTCAGAATTTTTCTGCAACAGGGATTTCGCATTTCGGGCCCTCAATTTGCGTACAGTAAAATTCAGGCTAGGGCTCGTTTGATAATAGCTGGATGAGAGATTTTATGGGCTCGTTCAGAACAGGCCTCGTTAAAATTATTTGATAATCTTTCCTTTTTGGCTGGACCATAAAAAACTTCGGGACGACAAAAAAAAAAAAAAATTGCTCGACGATAAACTCTTCTTCTTCTCGTTCAATCGTCCAGATAGCTCTTCAATTCCTAAATTCCTAAGGTAACCTGCCACTATCTTATACACAATTTTCGCGCAATTTTTAGGTTTTTTTGCGGCTTTCTTCTTACCACTTCTAATTTATAGGTTTTTTAGTAGCTCTCTTCTTATCACTTCTGATTTATAGGTTTTTTAGCGGCTCTCTCCTCATCTTCTCATCACTTCCAGTTCTATCAGGTACAATTTTTTCTCTACCTAATTAAATTGTTAATGATTAGGATGTTCTTGTTTGTGTGTTGTTTTTATATGTGTTGCTTTGTTTTGATCGAGCCTACCTCTCAATTAGTTTTTTCTTTTTCTTTTTTGGGAATAAGTTTGTAAGTGTGAACCTGAGTATCGTATCTAAGGAATTTATACAACTATGCACCATGAAGTTAAAAACAAGCTTCTCCCTTTCAGATTGCGGACCGTTGCACTTGGGTATGTTTTTTTTATGGTAACTAACCACCCCTGATTCACTTGTATACAACAAGAGCCTTGATCTCAAATCAAACATGAATGGAGAATGTAAATGTATAAACCAGTGTAAGAATATACATCCGAGGAAAAAACACAAGTAGAATGGAGGGACTTATAAATAACAGTAATTTTGCAAATCCCAAATTGAAAAATATGTTCTCCAAAATTTGCAAGTGAAAAACCACTCTTAGCAAATAGGGCTGCTGCATGTAAAACTCTTAAACAATGGCATTAGCAGCACTAGCTATCCTTGGCCATAAATCTGCACATTCCTTACCAATTGGACCAGTTATAGCAGAACCTTTCATCTCCCCCTTCGGGTTTACAATAACACCAGAATTATCTTCAAAGTACATGAAAACTCCACCCTTTCTTCTCCACGGCTTTCGCTGCCTCACGATGACTGCCGACATGACCTTTTTCCTCAAATCAGGTTTACCCTTCTTCACCGTCGCCATCACCATATCACCCACACACGCAGAGGGCAACCTATTCAGCCTTCCCTTGATACCCTTAACGGAGATTATGTAAAGATCTTCGCGCCGGTGT
The DNA here is from genome assembly GCA_033398695.1 of Orobanche coerulescens. Taxonomy (NCBI): domain Eukaryota; kingdom Viridiplantae; phylum Streptophyta; class Magnoliopsida; order Lamiales; family Orobanchaceae; genus Orobanche; species Orobanche coerulescens. The sequence continues at coordinate 22,779,851 of CM065813.1, forward strand.
TATCATCGCAGTTCACCGTCGCTGCCACCGGTAACCCAAGGGACATACGGAACTTGTTTCCGGCTGATCCTCCTCGCCCTCGCTTCGACATTTTTGGATTAGGGTTTTCAGCCTACCTCTCAATTAGTTAACTTCTGATATTGCTAAATGCCAACGGTAGTAAGAATGGTGTCCTGGCCTTTAGTAGTATAAACATTCTTTTCCATCCCTGTTTGAATAAAATAGGAGAAACTCAAATTTAATTAGGATTATTACGTAAGTTGTGATTTTCCTAAACTTAAAACTTGGTTTTTACCTTGTAAGATATTAGAATTTGGTATAGTTATTTGGTTTTGGCTACAATATTTTTATTACTTTGTATATGGATAAAGATATGATACATATTGTGCATTCTCAAGATGATTAAAAATCAAATTCAAATATTTCATGTAATTGCAACAATTTGTTATGGGAACACTTGATTCTACAAAGGAATTAGATGTTTCTTTTATACTTTATCCAGATTATGTGATTGTGAACCATCAATCTCCCTGAAACCAGCAAAGAAATTTCAAAATATTCCTAAACCTAATGATCAAGTTATATATTTCTTGTTTTAAAAGAGGATCACGTCGATTCATAATAGACTGATATAATCCATGATAATAACATTTTTGGACATTATATTATCATTTTTGGACATTATATTATCATTGCTTGTCCTATGTAAAATTGTGTTGAGGTAACATGTACAAAGAACGGAGCCCTTCCAGTCCCAGCGCCTGGAAGGGTGGTATTATACCAGCGCCTACGTGGCGCTGATGTGGCGTCTACATGGCGCTGATGTGATATATTTTAATATAAAAAAATAGTAGGGGTGATATAAAAACACCCCTACTATCAAAACCTTACTACATATACAACATCCGGTACAACCCCTACAAAGCATGATGTAGATAGTAGGAGTGTTTTTGTATCACCCCTACTATTTTTTATATTAAAATATACCACACCAGCGTGATGTAGGCGCCACATCAGCGCCACGTAGACGCTGGTATAATACCACCCTTCCAGACGCTGGGACTGGAAGGGTGCTGGTACAAAGAATGACAGGAAAGCTGAGAAAAAAACTGTAATTAAATTTTGGAATTCCTCTACAGGAACTTCACTGATTTGTAGATATGTCATGTTAGTTAAGCCTGACTTGGTAGGATGAATTTTGCATTTCCTTAAGTAACAATATATGACTCATTTTTTAAGTTCAATCTGGTTTGTAGGTATGGACTAAGCTAGTGAAACCCAAAATCAGGCTAATGAGAGCCAAAATCAAGCTAGTGAAACTCAAAAAAAGAAAAAAGTATTGTGGAGGTGTGAACTTATAACTAAAACTTTTCTTGAAGCGTGCATTGAGGAAGTTACTGTTAGTGGTAGGCTAGGTAGCAATCTTAAGCCACATTCATGGATAAAAGTGGGAGAAATTCTTAAGAAAACCCACAATTTTAAGGTTGATGCTAGACAAATGAGAAACCGATATGATTACTTAAGATCTCGATATGTTGCTTGGTGTCGACTCAAATCCAAAACTGGGAATCATTATGATCCGACAACTAATACATTCAACTTCACAAAACAAGAATGGGATCAACTAGCAAAGGTATTTTTTTATTTATATTCAATAAAATTTAGTGACCACCTCTTGAATAAAATTGACTCTATACTCTTGTCTACAGGGAAATAAGATCATAGACACTTTAAGAACCACGCCTTTGAGCTTTCGTGAGCTTTGCACCAATCTTTATGATGGAACTGCTGCCACAGGAGTTAGTGGATGAGGACCTTCCTCTAAGAAGAGTAGGACTATTGATTTAAATGATGAGATAGAGAAACCGGGTACTGAAGAAATTCAATCAAGTGCATCGAAATCAAATACTTCGAATCCAATCATCAAAGAAAATCCAAAGAAAAAAGCTAAAAGATCATCAAAACTTACAAAGACTACAAAATTTGAAGATGAGATGAGTGGTGCACTTAAACTTTACCATCACTTGAAGAATGTAAAGAGAAATTGAACAGTCTTGGATGGGGAGCAACAAATCCCTTGCACCGAATGGCTCTTGGAATTTTTTGCGGGAGTGCAAAGTATAGAGAACAATGGATGCTTCTTGATGCAGATGAGAATGAGCATTGGGTTAAAATGGTGTCAACTAAATTAGGATTTAATGCTTAGTTTTCATCTGGTGTCATTTATTTTCTTCGCATTTTGATGCTTCGTATTTTATTTGTCTTAGAACTTAGTATTTCTTCAGCATTGTTGAACTTACAAATTGGTTTAGTTTCGAACTTCGCATTTTCAGTTGTAATGCATATTGAATGGTTATAATGAATGCATTTTTAGTTGTCAGAATCTGTTATTAGTTTTTGGTCTGTACTTATAACATGAAAGTATTTTTTACAGGATGAATATGGAAATTCAGGATCAATTACTATGTCTCATGATTATGTATTGTTATCCAAGAAAACTTCGCACAAGAAGTGTGCCAAGAATAAGAGATAATAATTCATCTTTACCCGGATTTGCTTATACATTGGAGTTATTGGAAGGTTCTAACAGTCAGTGTGTGGAAATGATGCGTCTTTCTCGTATTGCATATATTCAGCTTTGCAACCTCTTTAAACAACGTGGTTGGCTTAAACATAGTCGATATTCAACAGTTGAAGAAAAAATGGCGATGTTTTTACATGTTATAAGTCATAATGATTGTTTTGTAAAAGTGAAACGTAGGTTCCAACATTCTACATAGACAATACACAAATATTTTCATGAGGTGTTGAACGGAATGATGGAGTTTGCAAAAGAAATCATAGTTCCAACACCATTTAATGAAAACTCTAATGTTTCAAGGAGACAAAAGAGTTGCTACAAATATTTCCGGTTAGTAATTGCATTTTATATATGCCCCGTGTCATTTCTTATTATTTAGTATGTTGATATAATTTAATTATTCTTTAGTGAGCTTTCACATGTTTAATTATTCTTTAGTGAGCAATTGGTGCACTTGATGGTACACTCGTCCATGCTATTGTTCCAGTTGGCCAACAAGCTCGATACAGGACGAGGAAGGGGTGAATGCCACCAAAATGTTTTAGGTATATATGATTTTAATATGATATTCACATTTGTCTGGGCCAGATGGGAGGGAATGGCACATGATTCAAGATTATTAGCAGAGGTTGCACTTGATCCCGATTCCGGGTTTCATATTCCTCCGCCAAGTATGTATCTCCTAATATTTTTAAATGATATTATTTTGATATGGATAAGTAAAGAAAATTTTCTAATCACTTTATATTGCAGATAAATATTATCTTTGTGATGCAGTATATACAAACACTCGTGGTTACTTAACCCCATACCGTAACACAAGATATTGGTTAGCAGATTTTCGTCGTCAACGTGCTTTAAGTAAGGAGGAAAAATTTAATCATGCCCATGCAAGATTAAGAAATATTATCGAGCATGCTTATGGTGTATTGAAAGCAAGATTTCCAATCTTGAAGCAGATGACTCCATACACATTTTCTACGCAGCGAGATATTGTGATTGCTTGTATTGCTGTTCACAATTTCATAAGAAAAAGGAAATTAGAAGATGAAATATTTGATCAGTGCGATGAAAGCAGTGATGGGGAAGAAAATGAAAATGATTTGGAAGGACCAATAAATGAAACACAATGGGGATCTCAAACCACTCGACACATGAACGACCTTCGGGATCATATTGCTTTAAATTTGTGAAGAAATTCTTAATCATTTTATAGTTTTCTTATGATTGTGTTTTTGCAATAAATTTATTAATGACATTGACATTCTTATGTTTTTGTTTTGTTGTCGCGTAATTATATATGATTGGAAGATTATAACTTGTCATTTTATTTCATCTAACCAAAATATAATTTGTCTAACAAAATTAATCATACAATAGGGTATTATAGGAAATTATCATCATCCAGATAATTTAGAAAATTTATTAACAAACAGCATCATTCATTCAGATTTCCAGATTACCTCTCGTCCAAATCATCCAGAAATTCCAGTCGTTCAGAAATAACTATTCAGATTTAACAAATGACCCCTTATACTCTCTCCATCCGTTAAAAATTTGCTCCGATTTCTTTATCTAGTTGTCCGTCAAAAATTTACTCGATTTATAAAAAGAAAGTTTCTCTTATTTTTCTTCTCAATCCAACCTGTTTTATTTATCGTTATTGCCAGTTGGCTCCACTTGTTTAATTTTTTTGTACAGCATGTTTTGATTTTTAATATTCAAAAACAGTGCAATTAGTTTTAACATAATTCAGTAATTAAATTAATAATGTCTGTACATTTTTGGCCGCAACACTTAAATTATCAAGTGTAACTAAGATTTTAAGTACAAAATAAGAAATTAGACCATTTCTCCCTAAAATCACATTATACCAACTCTTCTTAATACTCGTGGTATGCTATTTCAATTGGGACAATTTTTTGGCGGACGAAACTCTTATGTTTTAGGCAGTTATTATATTTAATTTTATTAATTTGTCATCGATATATATGTCTATACATATTATAAAATATTATATTATATTGAAATCTTCGTCTTCAGCAAAAGTCCTGTAGCATCTCATCTGTCCCGAAAACAAACGCCCCTGCGACAACACCAACACCAAATTTCAATACATTCAACCCCAAAAATTAAGAAAATCAAAATAAAATAGCAAACATGGCCGATTTTGCCATTTTGGGCAAAACATAATAATCAACCATCAAAAACCAATATATATATATATATATATATATTCAGGTTCAAATGAGAATGTCAACTATTTAAGAGAATACGAGAATGATCGCCCATGTATAAAATCATATATGATTTTATATTGACCAAAAAAATCAAATATATACGTATAAAATCATATATAATTTTATACTAATGTACACAGTCACGTAATCATATATGATTTTGTACATGAGTGACCATTCTCGGATTGTCTTAAATAGTTAGCATTCTTGTTTGAACCTCTCTCTCTAATATATATATATATATATATATATATATATATATATATATATATATATATATATATATATATATATATACTACCTCCGTTCTCTTATAATTGCAACATCTGGACTTTCACGCTTGCCAATGTACAATTTTGATTATTAATATCTTTAATTCTATATTTTTAAAAATTATAATAAGTTGATATTTTGAAAGTATATTTCGAGATTAATCTAGCATGACTATATTTTTTCATATGTATAAATCACAAAATATGATCAAAAGAGAGTATGTGAATAGTGTAGTAGTCGTTGCAATAATAAGAGAATGGAGGAAGTATATATTACCAAGCGTAGGCATTAGAACAGACAACGCAACAATGGCAGCAATTTTCAACGGAGTCCCCGTCGCCAACATATCGCCGATCTCGATATACCCCGTCGCGAACCCCACGACATTGGAAGGGGTGCCGGTCGGCAACAGGAAGGCGTACTGGGCCCCGACCGCGCCGGGGACCATGAGCAGCAACGGGTGTAAATGCATGGTGTGGGAGATTTGGATCAAGATGGGAACCAAGAGAGTGGTGGTTGCGTTGTTGGAAGTGACTAGTTCGGTGATGGTGCTGCTGATTAGGCCCACGGTGGGGGCCACGGCCCAATACGGGGCTTCCTTGAGGAAACCGAGCATTTCGGATAGGATGTCGGTGAGACCGCTGTTGCGGACCCCGTCCGCTATGGCGAGCCCGGCGCCGAGGAGGAGGATGATGTTCCATGGGAGCTTCTTGCATTTGTTCCAGTCCATTAGTTTTTCGCCTGGCTGCCTCTTGCTTGGGATTATGAAGAGGAGCGTGGCCATCATGACCTGTATATACATTAAATTTTGTAAAACGCAATATTGTCGGGTTAATTTGTCGATAACTGAAAATTAAAGGAGCGATTTGAAATTCAGCTATCTATCCATGGGGGGCCTGAAAGAAAATTTCTACGAATTCGGAGAGTCTTCGAAGAAAATGAAACTATCAGTCTGTTTGTTTTAGGATTAATTATGACATTCAAAATTGAATAGTATTGTTTGCTGCAAAATTGATAAGGCTGCAGAGGACTCTGCATTGTCAGCCATCAGATCACACACACCCGCACGGATGTGTGTGTGTGCGTGTCCCATCCAACGCACAGCAGTGCACAGCATGGTGTTGTGCACTGCAGGGGATCCCATCCCGATTGATAATCCTATATTTTATTGTAGAAGTCCAATCATGTCTGAAAAAAATAGATATTTTTGTATTTTTTATATAGTTAGTTATACTGAGAGAGAGAGAGAGAGAGAGAGAGAGAGAGAGAGAGAGAAGAGAGAGAGAGAGAGAGAGAGAGAGAGAGAGAGAGAGTAGTATTTTTCTAAATATAAAAAAAAAATCAATTGTATTTTTTTTAGATTAAAAAAAAAAAGAGAAGGGAAATTAGTTGTATATTTTTAAGTATAAAGATTGGAGAGGGAGAAATCATTTTATTTTATAAATATAAAAAGAGAAGGGAGAAAGAAATGATGTGATATACACTACATTTATATAGTAACATGTAAGAAATTGTTAACTAGATACGGAGAGAAAAAAGCAGTTGTATATTTTTAAATATAACTAAATTAGTTGTATTTGTTTAGATTAAAAAAAAGAAAAAAGGGAAATTAATTGTATATTTTTAAGTATAAAGATAAGAGAGGGAGAAATTGTTTTATTTTTTAAATATAAAAAGAGAAGGGAGAAAGAAATGATGTGATATACTACATTAGATATATATGACATGTAAAAAATTATTAATTGGATATTTACATCTTGAGTCATAAAATAAATGAGCATTGAGATTCAGAATCACATTCCTGATTTGATTTCGAGTTCTAATATAAACATCCCCTTATCGACACATATCTCTGGTGAAACTGATCGTTTAAACATCATTCGAGTCTTGTTGGATCGAAATTTTTACCAATAATCTTAACAAATAATTGAATTTCATTGTGCTTATTAGGCTAATTTGTAACGGTAGTTTAATTTATATATATATATATATGAATGGCTGAATATTTACACTAGCAGTTCCATCGCCAGCACGAGCATTGAACAGATATCCCCAACCAGGTATGTCGTCTGTTATGCTCCTTGTCATCCACAACACTATTAATATCTGTATTAGCCAATCAAATTATTTAAATTAACGAAATGTTAAAAATCAACTACTAAGTCAGAATTATTATTGAAGTTAAAAAAATTAAGTAACTTACCGAAAATATAACCAGTATCGTCTTCTCGGCAAAAGCCATTGGACCTGCAGTTACACCCATGTCACGTCGAAACTCAACAAGTTGATAAATTATTAAAAAAAAAAAAAAAAATCAAAAACCTCAAAAAAAAAAATCTCCATAATTCTTGCAAACTCAACTGTTTCTTCAATGAAATTTCCCCAAAATTAAATAACTATTATTATTTTTGACTTCTGAAATTTCAAACATACATTTATATAAAGGGGTGGGTTCAGGTGAGAATGCAATTTAAGTTAATAAATAAGAATGAATTTCATCCATAGATCTTGATAAATGGATGACCTAGATTTATTCTCACAAAAATTTGATGCATATAATGCAATATTTTAATGCATCGATATTTTGATTCATATAATGCATATTTTAATGCATTGCAATTTTGATGCACGGAATGCATATATTACATGCATAATTAGTACAAAACTCACACATATTCGCAATTCGCACGATAAGAACTATTCTCATTTGATCCTAAATCTTTATATAAATACACAGAAATAACTCTCTCTCTCATCCGTTTCTGATAAAATCGAAAGTTGTTGTGACGGTAATCCTTGACTTTGGTTCTGACAATTAATTTTGAATTTTTTTTTTTGTGTTTCTTCCTTCGTTTTTTTCAAGATAGGGCAAGTGTTTAGTGAGCTATTGGATTATAAGGAAAAAATAATTATGGAGAAATCGTTGAAGATGTTGATAATAAATAGAACTCTGTGATCTTGGTTCACTGGTCAGAGGGCTTCCACTTCAAGTGGAAGACTCGGGTTCGAGTCCCTCTGAGGATAAAATTTTTTAAGAATTTATGACTTTTTAATCTATGATTGAAGAAGAGACTTTAGCACTCCGGAGTACGCTGGTGGAATAATTAAATATTGAGGGCTTCAAGCAGCAGTGTGGGAGGCCAGATGTCGGTGGGACCCTGCAGTTGAATTTGAGGGGATCCAGCATGGCCCAATCACTTGGGGAATTACCCTGCAGTTGAATTTGAGAGGGTCCAACATGGCCCAATCACTTGGGGGACGACTCCTTATGCGCGGTAGTTGAGGATATTTAAAAATCTGAGAATCGAATACACATCTCGCAATTTAACTGATAGTAATACTATAAGATCGAAAACGAGACTGTTATCCCGAAAACTAATTAAGTATAAACTTGGAAGCTCCCTGTCAAAAAACTCGCGAGTAAGTTCCGACCTTTATTAATTGCAACGAATCCTTTGACTATTCTCAATTACAATAATGACGACTAATGATAAGGATGATGATTACATTTTATCAAAGTAGGATATCCTATGAGCTACAGACACGTCATCAGGTAGAATAATAGATAAGGATGATGATTACATTTTATCAAAGTAGGATATCCTATGAGCTACAGACACGTCATCAGGTAGAAAATAATAGATAAGGATGATGATTACATTTTATCAAAGTAGGATATCCTATGAGCTACAGACACGTCATCAGGTAGAAAATACTACTACTACTATTATATTGGAGGGATTGTTATATCATGAGATTAGTTAGAGCATCACCAAGCAACTCGATTTGGAGTCCTTAAAATATAATAAAATATTAATTCCCTAAAGTATAAGTAATTAAAAAGTTGTTTTACTCCAACGATATTCCTTATATTGGTTTCCTATATTTTAAAATAATATATAAGTTGTACTTGAAAATTTAAAATTCTTAAAAGTAATATTAAAAAAGTGAAAATGAAGATAAAGGGTAAGATGAATGGACGGGGACTGAATTGGCAGGTTATAGATGCTGATAGTTTCATCCCCAAAATAAGGGATTCTATTTTCAATCCCCTAAAAATATAGGGATAGCGGTATGCTTGGAGATTGAATTTCATTTTAAACCCCTAAATCATGAATATGTGGACAAATATAGGTAAAGGGTTGGGTGCATTGGGGTTGCTCTTGGTATTTGGCCATGTTCAGAAAGTACTTTACTATCTATTTACTTTTAAAGATGTGTAAAATTAATTTTAGGCGAAAACAAGGAATATTTTTGGTACTCAAATTAAAATTTAGGGTGATTTTATTATTTGATTAATTCCAAATAAGCAGATTCTGATCAAAATATATTTAAAATTATCGGTCGTAATGGGTCAAAAATGAAAAGAAAGAAAATGAAAAACCAAATATCCTAAAAAATAAAAAAAATCCTAAAAAAAATATACAGTAAAACCTTTATAAATTAATAATATTGGCACCGGGATATTTTATTAATTTAGCGAGATATTATTATATCGATAAATTAATAAATTATTAATTTAAAGAGTTGGCTTATATTCGTGAGCAACTCTCAAATTATCGCGGATACCGTTCAAAATTCGGTTGATGATGAAATTGATGATGATTTAGTACTTTAACCTGGCCACTCGAAAGAAGATTGCAAATGGCAACAACTCTTCACAACTTTTTGTTGCAATACGAGAATACGGTCTCAACTCTTAAGCAAGAATTGGGAAATTTAAAGATTAACTCAATATAGATTTGAAGTTCACAAAAAAACAAGTGACTATAGATTCATTTTTTACTAGACAATTCTAGAATTTTGGAATATTTTAGTAATTATTAATTTATAATTTCGCTGGGACCAATATATTTACATTGGGATTTCAAAAAAAAATATTATTTTATTATTTTATCGATTGGGGTCCAATTTTGTACTGGTCCCAAGTTGGAACCGGACAAATTATTAATATTATCGAGATTATTAATTTATCGAGTATTAAATTACAGAGGTTCTACTATAAGACTTACATATTTATATTATGTTATTTATTCCGGGTCCATCATATTTATAAATATATTAAATTATATTTTAATATATAGTTATATTAATTTTTTTAATAGTCAATATAAAAAAAATCAATTTATATAATATAACATAATATATATTTTAATTTATATTATAATATATATTCATAAATCATATTATAATTTATAGGTATATGTATATAATCATATAATATTTTTATAAATATATTAAGTTATATTTTAATATATATAGTTATATTAATTTTTTAATAGTCAATATAAAAAAATGAGAAAATTATCAAATTGGTCCCGTATGTGGGACCAATTGGCCAAAAAAACCCATCTGTCTCCGGCGGACCATAAAAACCCACACCTCCCCCCTACTTTAGCCAATTTATATAATATAACATAATATATATTTTAATTTATATTATAATATATATATATATATATATTCATAAATTATATTATAATTTTCAGGTATATTTAAATAATCAGACAATATTTTTATAAATATATTAAGTTATATTTTAATATATATAGTTATATTAATTTTTTATTATCAATAAATAGCTTATATTTTATGAATTTTAAATAAATAATATTAATATATATTGTAAATTTATACTATATATGCTCAATTATAATTAAGATTATATGATAATTTATACTATATATACTCAATTCTTTTATTATTAGAGAGGGTAATTTTGGTATATTGGGGAAATATTTCTGGCTTAATGGTAAGGACACCCCAAAAGTTGCTTAATGAAAAAAACATTATTAAAATCATTAAGTTGAAGATAAACAACAAAATATAACTGATCGATTAAAATAATTAAGTATTAAATTGATTAATTAAAAAATAGACAAGGCCTCAAAAATTGCCATCTTGGGAGCCTTTTCAAAAAGAAGTACTACAAAAACTAACAAAAATAATGGGCCTACCTAACAAATCAAGCTCCCCCCTCAAATGGGCTTTGTCCAAATGAGCAGATAGAGCTTCACTGGACCCCTGTCTGCAGTAGAGCGAGCAAAGTATGGCCCACAAAGCAACAAAAATCAGCAAAGCCAGAGGGAAGCCGAAGAACAACCACGTGTTGAAGCTGATGGGCCGGGCTTCAGGAAAATAACTCTTCCACATCCCAACCAGTATCAGGTTGACACCTGTCCCGATGAGGGTGCTCATCCCTCCAACGGCCGCCGAGTATACAACCCCAAGAACCACCGCCTTGCAGAACTTGGACACGAGAAGGGATTGGGTCGACCCCGTCGGCAGCCTCTGCAGAATACCAGTGGCCACCGGCATCATCATCACTGTTGCCGCCACGTTGTGCATCCACATGCTGACGAATGCCGTGGTGCCACATATGCCAAGGAGGAGAAGGGGTGGATTCAGGGGATCACCACAAAATAGGAGGGTGATCTGCATGCATGGATCACACCATTTCTTCAGATTATATAGGAATATGTATTTTTTGGTTTAATTTTTCAGTTTTGGAGATATTTCTAGTTTTTATATTTCTAGTTAAATGTAATTATTTGATTAGATTGTGAAGATTGGTATATGTAAACTTAATGAAACGACGATTTTTTTGGGAGAAATGCAATTCTTTGAACGGGACGGATGGAGTTTTATAATAGTGCCTTACATTGAGAGCTAATCTCCTGTGTATGTTGTAATGCTCCACAGCAAGCGCGAGTATAAAACTCCCCAGCACAAGCGTAATCACGTCATCCATGTACGAACGGGCCACGTCATCGGCGGAGGAGATCCCGAAGAGCGGGAAGAGGAAGAGCGGGGCCATGGATGTTATCGGCATCGGAACCGCCTCAGTCAGCCACCAAGTGAACACCCAAGCCAGCACCGCCAGCATGTTCCGGCTAGCCGTGGTGTCTCCGCCGCCGCCGCCGTCATTATCTAACTTTATGAAGAGACAAACAACGCCGCACAGCAAGGGTCCTAGCAGGATGAAGAAGTTTCTCAACGTGAAGATGGATTTTAGAGATGAATAATTCGAGCTATCTATATCTGGGCTGTGAATTGGGTCGTGGACAGGAAGAAGTGGGGCTTTCGGGTCGCCTGATTGAACTATATCGGATCCATTCATTTTTTGTAAGGAGAGAGATTTTTCTGTAACTCTCAAGTCTTAACAGAATTGAGCAAAGGATATGAATCATATGATCTATCGTTTCCCAACCGAATGAAATGCGTTACCTAAAAGATGGCTTAAATAGGACTTTAGTTTATTTATTTTCACCCGTGTATGTTCTACTCTCACCATAAAGTCCTATTTTGATATTTCTGAGTTAGATTTTAAAATTTTTGACCGTAAATTACGATTAATATATTAAAAATTTATAACGACGTAAGTTATATTTTGAAAATACACATTAAGACAAATTTATTAAGTATTTACATGACTATAATTATTTTGTATATTGATCATAATTTACGATCAAAAATTCTAAAATTTGACTAAAAAATATTAAAATAGGACTTTATATGATATGGATTAAATGAAATGAGCGAAGGATATCTTATATACTAAAAGCTTAAGTTGTCTTATAAATGCAAAGTGCTCACAATAAATGTTTCATGAATTGAAAGTGAAATATGAAAGGTTCATGTGTTAGTACATTGATTTAATAGTCATGCATATGGGTAAGTACATAGGAATCGTGCACAAAAGTCTCAAAGAATACAAACCAAAAATGCCATGAATGCATAAATTAAACACATCAATTAGTGGTTAGTCTTTTTACCTTCCCGTCCATGAGTTACAAATATTTTATCAACTATATAATGTGTCAAAAATTACACACAACAAACCACAACTTCCTCCACACCGCGTGCACATTGGGCTACAACTTATTATGGTGGTAAAGTAAGCATCATATCGTCTTACTTATTTAGCATATTGATTTATATTATTTTATGTAAATTTCACGTGTGTTTTTTGTGTGTGACAATGTAGGACATAAAGATGGTAGCTTAGGAGATTTGGTAGTAACATCATCTTTTCTAATGGTTTAAGAGATCCTACACATCGTTGTCTTATCAATTAAGTGGAACATGCACGAACATTTTTACTTTGATCGAAAATGCAATATATTGATTAACTGTATTTAAGTTACTAACGATCAACTATATCTATTTTTTTGTAGCGCATCAAGAAGCATTAAAGAAAGAGATCGAGAAGTCACAAAAATTATGTCAATAACAAAACATGCAAAAGGTCAATGAACAACAATGACAAAGACAAAAACAACAAAAACAACAACAACAACAAGATCAACGTTGCGGCCACCGGTGGGATGAATACTTAGCATTCGTATTAATAGTACGTTACAAATTAAACATGCAATATTTTACTTCATGTAATACCGATAAACGGGCTAATACTATTGATTCGTTAGCAAGTAAGTTTATTGAAAATAATGTGACGAGCATTCAATTTTTAGTCAATAATTATTAATAAACTTTGTTGGTGCATTTTAATATTTTTGCTCTTAATGTAGTTTTTTGTCTTGCGTTGTGTTAATGTCACTTTTTTAATTAAACGTCTCGGAATATTGTGTGACTTTGATATTTGATATGACTATGTAAATTATGTCGATGTTACATATTGCAAATGGTAGTATATAATAAAAATATAATAAAAATATCTTCACACTATCATCATAACAATGAGAATCTTCTAAATCGAAGAACTATATAAAGGAGAAGAAAATTGTATTTCAAATGTTATCCACATATCACGAGGTAAGCATTATTCATTTGAGTTTGAGATCATGTGATTCATGTCGTCATACCGTAAATACTTAGAATGAGTTACTAATGAATGCTCCAAATTCGATATTATAGTTTATGGAAAAATGTTTTAATAATGCATTAATTAAAAAATAATTTATGTAAGTTACTCACATTAAAAGATTACATATGAAAAGCCCCATTTAAATATAACATTTTGCAAAAAACTCTTCACATTAAAGAAAGAGATTGACAAGTCACGAAAATTGTATCAAGAACAAAATACGCAAAATGCCAATGAACAACAACGACAAAGACAACAAGAAGAACAACAACAACAAGAACAACGCCACTACCGGTGTCAATATAGATGAATACCGCATTCATATTAATAGTACGTTACAAATTAAACATGCAATATTTTACTATACGAATTATAATTTATTATACGAATTATAATTTATACTCTTGAATATACTAATCACTTTAATATTTTATGTTTTTATAGTTTTGTTAAAAAGGAAATTTGTTTTATAGTTCGCTTTTAATAATGTAATTTATTTGAACAACGAAGTCCGTCTTTCACAAAAATGAGAGTTTCAAACATGAACCGAAAATTAGTCGAACATTACGAAAAAATAATTAGATCCAACCCGAGTGCATCGCATGGGTCTTGAGGCGCCCAAACCTGTGTGCATTGCACGTGGATGAATATAAAAGGTCTCCAACATTAATGTCATCGCTTCATATTTAAAATAATTTATGTAACTTATACATATTAAAATTACATGTGAATAGACTCTTTTCAATGTAACATCTTGAAAAAATCTCTTCACATATACTCTTTTAATGTCAATAAACTATTTTAAATGTGTGTCATGCTTAGAAATGTGATACCATCACACTAGATATATAATGACGAAAATAAGTTCAAGATTACGATATAAAAACTTATATACAAATGCATGCAACTCAATAAAGTATTCTAAGACGTATAAAGCTTAAAGAAATGTGTGACACCATGAAAACTTAGATATAAAATGACGAAAATAAATACCGAATATTACGCTATGAAAACTTCTATATAGCCCATGTGCATCGCACGTATTTTAAATCTATGAAAACTTCTATACAAAGACACATGATCGCACGCATCATCGACTATCATAAGAAATAGTTATAACTTAGCCCAATGTATTAATATTAGTTAGTTCCAATTAAAAATAATAGAGTCAATACCAAAATAAATAGACAAAAATATTACGTAAAAATACAACTTAAAAGATTACATGTCAATAAACTAATTTAAATACGTATCATGCTACAAAACGATGCTACTACGACAACTTATATATACAATGACAAAATACGTCCCGAATATAAAATGACGAAAATAAATGACGGATTAAGCGATCAAATGCATTTAAAATTACTTTAACAATAACAATTTAAATATATTACACCATCATATGCAGCCCGGGGCATCGCCCGGGTCTGAATAACTCGTTTGAATAATGATGATTTGGTCCAATGCGCATCCGCATAACATTAAACGAGTCAGAAAGATGAATATTCATTTATATACCCTTTTAATTTTCTTTCTTCTCATATTTCAACTTGAATTTTGTCACCCAGCGGCACCTAACCGGTCCTAATCCAATCCTTGATTATCTATTCAGCATCATCTCAAATACAGCAACGAAAAATGCCAACGAATAATTGGGAAGTGAGAAATTAGGCAACTTTGAAAGTTGAATAATTCACATCCCATATATGGCTCGCAGCTACTACGTCAACGACTTGTTTACTAGCAGATTAATAAAATTTATTGATTTCTTATAACTTTTTCGCATAATTGATAATGCTATTACTGCGAGTTAATCAATAAGATAGCGAAATTAACGGCATAATGATCCCCAACTCCTTATTCGGGAAGCTATCATCTTAACGGAACCAAATGACTATTATAACTAGATATTGTGTTATATTATTATGATGTTGTGCAATTTATAATTATATGCTGTTGAACTATTTTGGATATAAATATTTAATACATTTTTATATATATATATCGAGGGAGTAAAATGGTCATTTCTGCCATTCAGACAGTTGATTCAGCAATGCAGCTAAATAACATTTCATCTTTATCCACAGTGGCGGATCCAGAAATTCCGACGACCGGAGGCACACGTATAATTTAACATAAAAAATTCTGTCATAAGCATTTTCTATTTTAAATAGAGATTGAGTAAAAAATTTCTATTAGAAGCGATTGTTTTTTTCTATTATAAAGAAATGATGTAAATTATAAGCATATACATGTATAATTTAACATAAAAAACTCTGATATAAGCATTTTTTCTATTATTAATAGAGATAGGGTAAAATTTTTCTATTAGAAGCAATTATTTTTTTCTATTATAAAGAAATAACGTAAATTATAAGATTTTTTTTCGTGTTATAGGATATTTTTAATCCCCAAACGAAACAAAACGCGTTGAATAATTAGTCTGCTGAAAAATTTGAATGGGGGCACCTCCCCCCCCATAAAAGGGCTGTAGATCCGCCCGTGTTTATTTAGACAGACCGCATAATCCAAACAGATAATTTATTCTACTCAGATCTTAATGACAGAGTTGGTAAACAAACCCTAAGCCTCGTTTGATATTGCTTAATTTTAATAATAATTAGTTTTTTTGATGAAACTCTCAAATTGAATAGTGGTTGATAGATGAAAAAAATAGATTTTTTTTTTAGAATTTAAGGATCCTTGATAGCAAATCTTGAAAGCAACATTAAATTGATTAAAGATTTGATTTTCAATCTTACCAATTATCTGAGGCTGTTTTTAAAGAGAAAACATTCAACCAAATATATTTTTACAAATAATTATCTAGTAATGTATAGACATAAATTTTTCTATTGAGGCTTTGTTATCTTGGCTTTAATTCCAGGTTCAATTCATTTCAGTTTTAGAATCGATATTATTAATTATTATTATTATTATCAATAGTATTATATATAATAATTAAATTAACTGTTTATTTTAATACTATATTGTTATTATTGCTTTGTTGTTGTACTATAAATAATAATTATCACTACTAAAAGACACATACATTGGCTTCCTAAAAAAATAAACCTTTCTGAAGTCTTTGTTAGCGTCACACGTATGAAGCCAATGTGTGAAGCTAAAGAAGCTGAAGCTATATAAACTTTAGTTTGACCAAGTGAAGCTAAAGATAATAACTCTACCATCATTTATGTGAAGCTAAAGAAAGCACTGAACAAACAAAATAATTACTTTAGCTTCACATGGGTGAAGCTAAACGTACGAGAAGAATACTATTTTTTAAGCTTTGACGTCACATATATGTCGCTAAAAAAAGTCCAACAATTTTAAATTATTTATCTTGGGCATCACATATGTTTCGCTAAAGAAAATAGCAAACTATTATATATTTCTGCCTTCATTTTTGCAACACTACATTTTTAACATATAATAACAAAGTCTGATTATTTTACTCTTATTTCTTCATCCATATGTGACGCTAAATGTAACACCCCAATCCGTTTAGAGACATTACACGCCGTAGATCCTCTCCGCAAGGATTTACCAGGCAAGAAACCACAAAACAAGCCCACACGTGCTCAATTCGACCAAAACATAAAATCGTAGACCGATTAAGTCTCTCAAAATACAACATAGCAGTACAACTGATAAACCAAACTACAACTCGATCACAATTTACACCACATGTCCATCCTCTTAAAGATGACAAAGAACTAGAAATAAATACTCGAACCGACAAATCACTGACGGACAACCGACTACAACTGTGGCTAGTATCGCTCCTTTACATCATCCTCATGCCGATCCTGTGGTTGCTCTCTCAAATCGGAATACCTGAAAAACATAACATAATCCCCCAACGAGGGGTTAGCGATGGAAATCGCTAGCAAGTAACCAAGCTATATAATTATACATCAAGAATACAACTGTTATGAAAATAACCTTTCGACAAGGTAGTAACACGATCCCCGAGTCTAGTCTTTTCAAAATATTTGCTTTAAAATGGATCATGTGAATACCTCCAGAAATCACTTTAAGAGATTATTTAGAGACTTCGGGGGTCTCAGTGTAAAATCATGAAATATGAATATTTTTCCTTTCCAAAAAGTTTTTCTTTCAAAATCATATAAATAATTTTATTCTCAACCCAAACCTCAAAGACCAAAACCATATCCACCAATATAACCGGGATCCAAGATTCAAATATTCACATTTCAGAGATATCAAATCAACAGTCAAATCGTCTCCGTGGCCCCAAAGTCCCACCCGGATTAACACATCGAAAACAACTCAAACACACCCATAAGTTATCTTGACATCGTACTCGCAAGTAACGATTCTCGGAGCCCTCTCCAGACCTACCCGATTAGATAACTTTATGGTCTAATGTAACGTCTGGCCGTACTCGCAAGTAACGCGCCTCCGGAGGCCTCGACGGAACCCTACCCAGATAACATCATTCAAACACGCCCATAAGTTATCATGACATCGCACTCGCAAGTGACGATTCTCGGAGCCCTCCCCAGACCTACCCGAATTGATAACCTTATGGTCACAACATAACGTCTGGCCATACTCGCAAGTAACGCGCCGCCGGAGGCCTCGACGGGACCCTACCCGGATAACATCTCAAATCACCAAGATACACAACAACACAGGTACAATATTCATCACAATCGCAAACACGTAAACATAAGTTATCACATCATAACTTCCACAGAGGCACAACATTCACAGCACACCATCATTCAGGAAAAAGACTAATGAGCGAATAATACAACTATTACGTGGTTTTACAATTCCTCGTATAACTACTCATTGCTAGTATCCATTTTAAGCACAATATAACATGAAATGGTCGTTATCATTCTCCACGAAAATTAAGTTTACTTTCGTATTTACTTTCATAGAAATCCCATATTCATTTAAAAGTAGGTCACAGTTTGATATTCAATCACTAACAAGTCCACGTTAAATCCACGACAAATCACATTCTTGAAGTATAAAGAGTATAGACGAGATACTCGCCTCAAGTCCAAAGCACGCGACGCAACGGGGGAGATCGATCGGAAACCCTCGAATCCTCCAACTAGGTCGAAAACACAATAATAACATAATCACTACAAGGTCGATCGCAAGGAAGATGTAAAACACACAAAATTCTCAACAAGAATTCGTAGAAACAAAGGATCGAACACTTGGGGTTCAATATTTCCCTAAGAACGTCAAGAACATCACCGGAACCCGATTGCGATAAGAAATACGAATCAAATCATAGGGATAGGATCAATACAATCGATTGATGATATACAACAACACAATTCACGAAGAACATCTCGAATCTTAATGATTCTCAAAATACATCAAGGAGGGCTTCAAGAGAGTTACCTCGAATCAAAGACGAAGAACACAGATTGGTGATGTTAATCAACACCAAGAGTTCAAGGAAGATGAAAATCTGGAGTTACAAAACTTCAAAATTGCCATCCAGTTGTCCACAGATCGCCAATGCCGCGGGGAGAGAAGAAAGGGTGAAAAATGACGAACACGGTCAACCCTTGGGAATATATAGAGAACTGAAGCTTACGTATGTTAGGGGCACCATTCTAACGTACGTTACTCGCTTAACGTACATAAGGTGTAGACCATTACGTACGTAAGAATCACCCCTATCTCACTGCCCGATTACCTGAAGGTCTTTACGTACGTTAGCATGGCCTCGCAACGTACGTAACAAATACCAATAGCGCACGCCATTCTCAACACATGGCGTACGTAATTGATGGACAAAACTCACCGTCTGAAATAACGAAGACTATTACGTACGTTATGCCAAGCACTTAACGTACGTAAGACACATGATGATAATGCACGTTATGCTCATCGCATAGCGTACGTAAGGCACTTAGCAGTTCCAGAACTGGTAAGTTCAGCTCGTCGAGTACGAGCGCGACGAAATCGCGAAATGACAACCACACAAGACGAGGACATGCATACGAAGAGTGCACAACGAAGAACTCAAGCATTAAAGGAAAATACGATCCTGACTACCCGAAGGTTCAGAATACGACAACAGAAGTAATTACTCTCAAACTTTGGGAAATTACAAAACGGCCCAAAACGTCCGAAAATCACGATATGACATCAAACAACCAAACCGAAGCTCACAACATGCATGACAAAGCTCAACGGACTTATAGGAAACACGAAACCGTAGTTTCAAACCACCATCACACGAAATGAACCAAATAGCGGAAAAAATCGCTCAAAACACGGATTCGGGTAAAACAGTCCCGGAACAAACTCGGATGACCAAACACGCAGAACGAAATATTATAAAAATGTCAAAACGCTCGCAAGCGAGTTCTGAAAACCAGAAAAATGCCAAAAACGAAAAATTACCGAAAGAGAGTATTACATTCTACCCCTCTAAAAAGAAGTTTCGTCTCGAAACTTAAAAAAGAAAGGGTGAAGTGACAAACAACAAAACACGAACGACAAAATCTCAGCGGTCCCGATGAATCGATTCCGATACTGATGCGAAGCACGATTCTGGGACTTCATGGGATATTTCACAATACTGAACTCTGTGGCCCTCAAGTCGACAGTGATAACAAGTAATGGGTGCGAAGGACAATTAGCTTGCACATGACCCACAACGTTGCAATTGAAACACCTACCAGTCTGACTAGGATTCAGAGAAGATGGCTTGGAACTCTTGGTTCCACCGAATGAAGAAAATGAAGGTTTCACCGAAGGACTACGCGAAACTCGACGAGAAGAAGTTCCAACTTCCACACTATCCTAAAAATCTCCAGACGTCCTCTGCCTCTTCAGCTCATGCAAAGGGCCAATAGATAACGATGCCATCTCATACGCCATGGCTCGATTCTGATACTCTTTCAAAGTAGCACAAGTGAAACCCGACATGTACTGTCGAATCTCCAGTTTCATCTGCATATCGAAATGATGGATTTTGTCTTTCTCGGTCCTCACCTGCCCCTTCACGTAGGCGAGCTTTCGACTATAATCGATAATAGTATGCGACACGGGTACATCCTGCGGCTCGGCTAGATAAAAATCTTCGATCCTTTGCTCTCTGATTGGCTACGGACAGAACTCTACTTCCATCAACTTCTTGAACTCATCCCAAGTAACAGCATGATCCTTAGGCTCAACGGCCTCCCACCAATTAGCAGCGTCACTATCGAGAAGGAACTGAGCGATAGGAATCCTCCGTTCCTCTAGACAACCAACTGCCTTGAAAATCTTTCCAATTGGAAAAGCCAACCGTCCCAGCCCAAAGTATCACCTACACCCACAAAAAGGGGAGGATGCATACGAACCACCTCTCTAAGCCACTGAGTACCCGACGTTCTCAGTCACAGCAGCGTTACGTTGAACAGTCTGGGTCAAATGAGTCATCTAGTTTGCCACCTGCTGAAGTATAGTAGCAACACCCATACCAACGCCATCACCGACAACATGATTCTGATTGCGCGGCTTATTACCACGACCCCGACCTCTGGCTCTAGACCTACTAATATTGAACAACTGTTTGCTAAAACGAGACATAACAACACATAACATCAGTCACAAAAGGAGGTCCATACAAGATACACTGAGAAACACATAAATATTTTTGCTAACAAGAGTTATCATAAAGAGTTCACACAATAAACTCATATCTGATAGTTCTCATAGATTCGAAAACGAATATCTCCGACAACAACATTTATCAAGTCATCACACATTAGAATCAAGCACATGGGTAAACCAATCGAAACATTCAACGCATGCCCAAGGCATCAAACGCAGCTATCCCTGCATATACGACAATATCATTCAAGTTTCGAACTATTCTCAACTGCTACCACCGTTTGAAACAAAACTAAACTCTTATAAAATAGTCATAAACTCCTACACTAAAGTTGACAAAACTCATCGATTTTCCAATAATCAAGAACATCCCAATTCAGTTGAACTTTTGAAAATCTCAAGTCAAAATCTCTGAGTTAAAACACCAAATTTTCCGAAATTTATTAAAGTTCAAACTTTCTAACAAGAGGCACGGAAAAAACAGCTTAATGACCACAACCCGAGCATCATCAACACGGGTAATGATATTAGTCGGCACACGTTTCTTTCAAACATAATTGTCGAACGTACATAAAAAATGGAATTTCCTTCTCAAACAACAAAAATGCTTGTAATTATCGCTTCTTCGTGAAACGGATCAATGATTTCTTATTTTGAAAATTTTGAAAAAGTGTGAAAAATATTTTAGAAGACTTGTCATTAGACGTACCTGGGCTTTCGGGCACGACGGTTTTAGCCCGGAACCGACCCAAAGTCAACGGTTTTGGCCCGGGCCCGCCGTTCAATGGGCCTGAACCGGACCGGGACCGAGAAGCTCGGGCTGGGCTAGGGTCGGGGGAATTCAAACCGAGGACCGACGGTTCAGGCCCGTCGGTTCACAGTAGCCCGACGGGCTGGGCCGGGACCCACGGGCCCAATGGAAAAAAAAGAAAAGAAAAAGAGCAGTAGTCACTGGACTGCTGCCATTGCCAACGGCTATATGCAGAAAAGAGCCGTTGGCAGCCTTCTTCCCCTCCCCCCAAACCTTCCCAATAATCCCCCATTTCCCCTACCATCCCCACTATAAATACTATATCTTCCTAACTCAAAATTCAACAAGAATCACACTCCAATTCTCTCTCAAATTTCAATCTCTACTCTCTCGACTCTCTACACTACACTCCATGTCTACCTCAAAGAACAACAACAACAAGGGCAAGGGCAAGTCCATTGAACTAGGAACATGCTCCGCCCCCACGGGGTCAGTCATCCAGATAATGAACATCAAATACATGTATAACATGATATGCATCCAAAGGCAGAATGAAACAGTACAATGATAATAGTAATACGAGATGCTCACAAACCAAGGTAAGAACTGAGCATTCGTGAAATACTATGCCCACGGCATACTATTAATACCTGCTCAACATGTTAGAACATAAGCGCCCAACGACGAATCATCGATATAGAACACCACAATGAATTACACGAAGATGAAACAATCCAAATTAAATTAAATATGAATCACAATGCCGAGGGCTCCAATGAAATACCAAGACATCATAAAGGTCTGAAAGTCACTCACCAAGTCAGAAATGAGCAAAATCACACGAAAGTTACTCAAATTAAATCAGAATCATCACAATGGCCCGAAGCCAAAACAGCCCAAAGCTGTACCAATGAGTGCCGAAGCCACGGCATGAAGCCGTATCACAATAAGGGCCGAAGCCACGGCACGAAGCCGTATCACAATGAGGGCCAAAGCCACGGCATGAAGCCGTATCACAATGAGGGCCGAAGCCACGACACGAAGCCGTATCACAATGAGGGCCGAAGCCACGGCACTAAGCCGTATCACAATGAAACTATCCAATGGTCGTGACCTACTGAACTGTAGGTGTTGGGAACCAACCGCGAAGGTTCAAGCCCCAAACTTACCTATGATGAGCACTAGCCCAGACTAGCCTCCAAAACACAATTAATCACAAACGGCAACGATCCAAAGATTACCGAATTCACAAGAATGATAGGGTGCTGCCTTGAGTCGGCCAACACGACAACAATGACTCACGGATGAGCGCCGTCCTCGGCGGTCCCAATTCAATACCTCGATTACCGTAGAATGGCCAATCGATAAAAATGATACAACGGATGGAAACTATCCGTGATAATCCCAATTCAATACCACGATTACCTTAGAATAGCCAATCGATAAAAATGATACAATGGATGGGAACTATATGTGATAATCCCAATTCAATACCTCGATTGCCTTGGAATGGACAATTGATAACAATGATGCAGCAGATGATTTAATACCTCGATTGCCTTAGAACGGCCAACCGATAACAATGATACCATGAATGATTGAACACTTCAATTGCCTTAGAACGGCCAATCGATAACAATGATACAAAGAATGATTGAGCACCTAGATTGCCTTAGAACGACCAATCGATAATAATGATACAATGAATACCTCGGCACCTTTAATCTGTTACTGATGACGAAGATGAGAACGAATATGCCAATGCTTTCAATCGGCCGATATAACATGAATGACAGGACGCCAACATTAATAACAATGATTACTACAATGTCTTAGATCGATATCAATATTACCAACAACAATTGATACATCGATTCCGCGAACCGGCTATCGACAATAACATTAACAATGAGTATTCCAATGCCTTGAACCGGCCATTAATGAACAATAATAAACATTTGGCATAATTGCCGAAGAGTATCGCATCGAACGATCCCCTAATATCAATGAATTCATGAATAGACTAAGTCTCGGAATGATACAACACATTCATACACATATATGATAACATTAATCTCATTGACTAGTACAAGTATAAAACTTGCCTCAAACCGACGGCGAGAAAGTCCTTCCACGAACAACGTCCTTGAAATGATTATCGGTCCTCGAAACAACCTTGAATAACACAATTACCAACGATTCGCTTAATATACGAATCAAGCATGATCACAACTAACTCAAAAGTCGATACAACAATACCCAAACTCATTGAAGCAATTCAACAAACACGTTGTAGACAACCTCCAATTGTTTACAACCAATCTCAATTATATCGATACCAAACCTCCAATAAATGATTCAATCCAACAAAACATCTTATATATAATCAATATTCTCATAGGAATACACAATTCGAGATTACGACAACATCTAACCGAAACCCCCAATTCCAAAATTCAACATCCGAAATGTTCTTGGATAATCCTCCAATAATTCAATGATAATTCATAGAAACTCATAAACACATGTATATCCTTATACATATCATTATTATAACATCCAAACATCATATTCCATCTCAAAATCGAATTCTAAGGTTTTGGAGAAATTACCTTTGAAGATGCAAACTCTTCGATCCATTGAACTCATGTTAAAATGACTCCCCAAGCTCTATAATAGGATATGGATGATCAGAACATGAACACACAAGTGTTTGATGATGAGAAATCCTCCCTCAAGAACCCCTCTCTCGAACTCCAAGGAAGAAATGAAGAAATGAGCACAAAAATCCCGTCTCGGTCATTATATACTGCGCAGAGTTACGGCCGTAACTCTACCACCTTACGGTCGTAACACTCCAAGGTCAACGGCCGTACGGCCGTACATCCTATACTTACGGGCGTAACCTTGCCTCGTCAAAAAAAATCATACTGTTCAACCTGCTCGACTTACGGTCATAACAATACTCCCTTATGGCCGTAAATAGCCTTCAGCAACAATGTCACTGAACCAACGAATGCATGTTACGGACGTAATGAACCTATATTACGGCCGTAACTCCCTGCCTGAGCAACTGCTCCGCCATCTCGTTACAAAATGATGAATGATCTGACATACATAACTTGCATGAGTATGATTAAGCCCAATCACGCGCAATAATGATACTTCCAACACAAGGCTACCAACCAAAATGATTATGATAATATTCTCGTATCGATCTCAAACAGTGATGAATGATGAATAACAACTGATACACAACTCCAAGATACGCCGAACGATGAACACGAAATGAATGAATACGAATGATGAATGATTATTACTGAGTGAAAAATTTCTGAGTGGCAATTACTGAATGATAATTAATGAATTCACAACCAGGTATTACACCTCAAACATACAAAGAAGCTGTAAGCTCGACGGATGGACCTCTATGGAAGGAGGCTATCAAAGAAGAGATTGATTCTATATTACATAGTCATACTTGGGAACTAGTGGAATTACCTCAGAAGTGTAAACCATTAGGAAACAAGTGGATTTTCAAGAAGAAATTGAAAGATGGAGCAGTTGATAAATATAAAGCTAGGCTCGTAGCTAAGGGATATAACCAACGTGAAGGCCTAGACTATTTTGATACTTACTCTCCTGTGACGAGAATAACTTCCATCAGGATGATACTTGCTATCGCCGCATTACGAGTTTTAGAAGTTCATCAAATGGATGTTAAGACTGTCTTTCTTAATGGGGACTTAGAAGAGGAAATATATATGGAACAACCCGAGGGGTTCTCTGCTCCTGGACAAGAAAGGAAAGTCTGCAAGCTAGTAAAATCATTGTACGGATTGAAGCAGGCACCAAAATAGTGGCATGAAAAATTTGATCATGTTATGTTAAGCGGTGGCTTCAAAATTAATGAATCTGATAAGTGTGTATATATGAAAGACACAAAAGATAGATATGTCATCTTGTGTCTATATGTAGATGACTTTCTCATTACTGGAAGTAATGAAAGAATAATCAAATCTACCAACATGCTAAGGTCGAGATTCGACATGAAAGATATGGGACTCGCAGATGTAATTTTAGGGATTAAGATCACACGAACATCGAAAGGTCTCATGCTGAGTCAAGCCCACTATGTGGATAAAATCCTTGAAAGATTTAATAAGTATGACTCTGGCACAGCCAAAACCCCGGTGGATATGACGTTAAGACTATCCAATAATAAGGGTGAAGGAGTATCTCAACTTGAGTACTCTCGCATAATAGGAAGTCTGATGTACTTGATGAGCTGTACAAGACCAGGCATAGCCTACTCAGTTAGTAGACTAAGTAGATACACGAGAAACCCCGGAAAGGATCACTGGAAGGTGATCATAAGGGTACTAAGATATTTAAGGGGTACTCGTGAGTATGGGTTGCACTATACCAAATATCCAGCAGTACTTGAAGGATATAGTGATGCAAATTGGATATCTGGCATAAAAGACTCCAAGTCAACAAATGGATATGTATTCACACTAGCTGGTGCAGTAGTGGCATGGAAATCTTTAAAACAGACACTTATATTTCGGTCAATAATGGAGTCCGAGTTTGTAGCCTTAGATAAATGTGTGGAAGAAGGAGAATGGCTATACCATTTTCTAGAAGATATTCCAAGATGGGCAAAGCCTGTGACCGCAATATGCATTCATTGCGATAGTCAATCCGCGATTGGCAGGGCACAGAGCGTAATGTACAATGGTAAGTCTCGTCATATAAGGAGGAGACATAATACCATTAGACAATTAATATCAACAGGAGTTATCTCTATTGATTATGTGTCATCAAAGGATAACATTGCGGATCCGCTAACCAAAGGGTTATCAAGAGACCTTGTTGATAAATCATCAAGAGTAATGGGTCTATTGTCTTGAGCTAATGGTTTTATGGAGGATACACAACCTAAGGTGACTGGAGATCCCAAGAGTTGGGTTCAATGGGACAACCAATTCATAAAACTGGACACGATCATTGTGGGGGTTACCCGAACCGACTATTCCTAGGATGAAAACAGTGATACCCGTAGGAGAGGTTAAGCTTATGCTTTTAATGATTCTTAAGTCGACAACATATAGTCGGGTGGAGTAAAATACGGGTTTACTCAAAACACTTAAAGAGAATCACCTATGTTGGAGAGAAGAGGGGCCGCTTCAAAGGAGAATTGCAAAGGCACAATTCTTTAGAAATTCTCGCAGAACCAGGACGGTGTCCACGGCCAAAACGGGCACAATAATGAGAACAGAATAAATCAGGGAGGACACTTGTGAAGGGTATATGATCACTTACACAAGCGGTCGAATAGTTCAAGGGCATCTAGTCACATTGTCTAGCCAGTAAGTGTAATATCCGTACCTTTCCATTTTTAGCAGTTTCCATTCTTGGTGTATGTATATTTTTATCGACTCGCTTGTAACCGTTTCGACATTTTGAACCTACTTTATTCTTGGAGTTTTTCCGTTTGGACGAGTTTTGGAGATGTTTTTACGTAATTCCATTCTATGTTATGTTTTGCCGTATGAACGTTCGATTCTCGCAAAACTTATTCATTTTCATTGTTTCTTGGTTTGTATGAGTTCGTATGGTTGAGTTGTTCGTGTTGTGAGTTTCGGTTTGTCAATCTGACGTCGTATCGTGATTTTCGGACACTTGGGCCATTTTCGTAATTTCCTATAAGTTTAGGGAATTTCATCTTCTTTGTTGTATTTCGGATTCCCCGGTAGTCGAAATTGTATTTTATTTCAGCGCTTAGCTCCGTCGTCTTGTATATTTCATGTTTATGTTTCTGGATTCTGGCCTTGTCTTGTGTTTCGAGTTTCGTGCCTTCTGCAGCAGCGTACTGAACTGAGCAGCACTGAACTGCTGCGTGTGTAGCGCACACTACTCCTTATTTCTTGCGTGCGCTATCGGTGTGCATTTAGCGTATGCTATCTCGTAACTATAGCGTCCGCTAACGACTTCAGCGTACTGGGCAGTGGGGGTTCTGAACCCATAATCCTATACACTGACCATCCGATAGAGTGCGCTAGGCTTTCGTAGCGTACGCAATCGAGTAGCATTTAGCGCGCGCTAAATGTATCTAGCGCACGCTAGCGACGCCGGGCAGCAGCTACTGGACTGCTAGCAACCCCATTAGCACGCGCTATCTTTTGATGGTTAGCGTGCGTTAACTATACCTGATATAAATAGGACAATAACCCTCTTTCTCGTCATTTTTCCTCCTCTTCTCTTCCATTGGGCGATCCACCGATTTTAGGGCGAATTGTGGAGACTAATCCATGGAGTCTCATTGCAGACCGATTCTTGTGTTCCAAGCTTATAGCATCATCATCTTAATCCATCTTCGCCACTCCAATTCAAGGTATTTTGACTTAGAACCATACTTTATCAATTTTTGGGGGGTTTTCGGGTTTTGTTTGATTAATCTCGAATTGTTCTTGTATGTTGAGATATTCCTTATCGATTGCTGTTATTGGGTGATTCACAATCCATTTTCCTCGAGTTTAATCCATGAATTGTCGATACGGGGAGATTTTGTGTAAATCCTCGCCCGTATCGATTAATAGTATATTGACTTAGCTTGTAATCGGGGTTGTGGGAGTATTCCATTCGATTACTGTTGTCCGTTAGGACTGAGATATGTTGATCCTTCGTTTAGGGACCATCGTTTTCCATCCGGATCGTTCGTAATCGTTATTCATTCCCCATTCTTCGAAGATGTCTCAAAGGCAAGTACTTTACATTTGTTTACGCGTTCTAGTATTTGAATTATGGTATTTCGTGGTTGTATGGATGGATATGTGTATGTTCACCTAGGGACGGTCCGACGGGGCCTCTAGGGGTACGTTGTCGTGAGTTTCGTACCGCGAATTATGGTTAACCACCCAGGGATGTCCGACGGGGATCTGCGGGGTACGGTGGCCGTGAGTCTCGTACCAAGGTTAACTTTGAATTGTTTTGTTGGAGAAATATGTTTTGTGCGTGTGCACCGTAAATATTCCGGAATATAAATGATTTCTAAAATGATTTTGGCGCATATTTTCATATGATTAAAATGGTAGTTCAAATGGATTGTACTTGCACTAGTAGTTGTCGTTAACCCCTTAAATGGGGGAAATACTTTTGTATTTCAGGTACAGGTCAAGGAAGCAAACGAGCATGCGAGCCGTACGATGATGATGGGCAGGCGTGATTTTGTTCAGTGGTTAATTATTGATGTCTTGTTTTGGGATTTCTTTATTATGTAAGTACTCGAGTACTTCTCTCTTTAAATTGTTGATGTCGTGTACCCGTTTTGGGAAGTGGATTTGATGTCAGTTTTTATTGTCGTATTTTAGTCTTTGGTTTTGAATGTATTGGATTGTGAAATTGTCGTTTTGTTGTTGATGTATGTCGTTGTCGAATGTCTTGTTTGTACGTTAGCCTGGTAGATTCCACAGTGTGGGGTCCACAGCGCTGTAATATGCCCTGATCATCTTGGGGGTGTTACAGAATATGGTATCAGAGCTTAGGTTTATGGATACCTAGACTGTCGGTTATTTGGGTCTAGTTGAGTGTCGTTTTTGAATAGTATCACTGCGACGCAATCATCTCAGTACGCCGGTGCTCGTAAGTTTTCCTAACTTGACTTGTTATTTTGTTCTGTTCTGTTCCTTTCTTCATATCTTGTTGCGTTTTGCGTTTGAATTATACTCACCCGTTACTTCTTCAGAATTCCTGGTGGTAGAGGACGCGGACGCGGACGCGGATGCGGTAGGGGACGTGGTGCATCCGGTGGGGCGGCCATGTCCGATAACTCTGGAATTAATTCGGCGATGCCTTCCTTGTCGAACAGTGTTCCACCTAATTCTGGAGGTCAGCAGGACCAGTCTGCTAGCTCTGGCAATGCTCATGAGAATATAGGAGTGGCTAATATTTTACAGCAAGTAGCGAACCACATGACGCTACTAACTCAGGCCGTATTAGTCGGCCAAGCTAATGCCAACCCGGTTCCGCCTACTGGATCCGGCAATGATAAGCTACTTCAGGACGTGATTCGTATGCGTCCTCCGCAGTTTGATGGTGCTTCCGACCCTTCCGATTGGGAGAGTTGGTTATTTGAAATGAAGAAAGTGTTCGAGGCAGCTAGCTGCTCTGAGGAGAGGAAAATACCCATCGCTCAGTACTTCCTCGCCAAAGAGGCGGCGACGTGGTGGCAAGCGGTGAAACCGCGTGACCGGGCAGCCACATGGGCAGAGTTTCGAGAGCTAATGGAGGACGAATTTTGTCCGTGGCCAGTTGTAACACCCCCAATTTCAAACCGGGAATATTACACGCCACAGACCCTCTCCTTGAGGATCCACCAGGCTAGACATCCAAACAACACAACTCATTTCATACCGACACGATAAAATACCAAATCAACATACTAACTTGGTCTTTCATCACAAACATACAAGTCAAAATGCACATTTCTATCTCGACTCATACCCATGCAAGGGTAAAATACACTCACAAACCAAAAGTACGACAGAAGAAAGACCATACATAAACTCCGACTGACTGCATCCAACACTGGCCTTCGTGTGATTAGTATCATTCGCCTTCCATCATCCTTCGCGCCGATCCTGTGTTTTGCTCCCAAACCTGCATGTACCTGGATGCAAAAACAGACATCCACCCCCGAATATTCGGGGGTTAGCAAAACTCCTCTGTTTTGCTAGTACAAGTATAAAGTGCAAATACGAGCCATCCATAACACATTCCGAGATATTTTGATAATTAAAAATAGTTCAAGTCTTGAAAGTAAAACGAAACAAGTAAGCACTTTGCAAACACTTCCAAATCTCAGGAGTTTTAAAAATATTTGTGATTGAAAAGTTCTTAATTCTACAAAAGCCACTTAGGGTCACCGCCCCAAAGTTCGTTTTCCAAAAATGCAAATCCGTTAACAAAAACACGGGGTTCACAACCCAATTCATTCATGTCACAAAACACAGGGTCCACGACCCGATCATTCCAGTCTCGAAACACAGGGTCCACGACCCGATCATTCCAGTCACAAAACACAGGGTCCACGACCCGATCATCAACTTCAATTCACTTCCAAATATATATTACACATGATACATTACTCTTATGCCATTCTAGACAAATACCAAGACTCAATATATAATGTCTCTCGACCCCGAGCACCAAGCATTGTGATACTCCGGATATATCACAATTATTCATCAGTACAAACATTCTGGCAATTCTCGCAACCCGGTCCGGCCCTAAAGCCACCAAGTCCCTGTGTGCCCCGTCGAGCAATCCCCAGGTGAGAATGCCCACTCGAAGTAACTCTCGCGACCCGGTCCATCCGCTAAGCCACCAGGTCCCCGTGTGACCCCGTCGAGTCAATCCCCGAGTGAGAGTACCCGAGAACAACCTTACAATTCTCATCTATTCATATTTCCAAAACCACAATCCTCAAGAGTCAATCACAATATATATAGTCGAGGTATATTGCTAGAATGGCCAACTTATCCAACACATACTCATGACCCAAAGCTTATACAATTAACAGAGAAGCACACCATCTAAACAGCACCAAACGACACAACCAATATCACACAAGCTCACATATTCACACACATCCGCATGACTCCACACACAATCTTAACAAAATAATTGAACTTTAAACTTACCGACAACAAAATCACACATAATGACATCACTTGAAAATAAGGTGATCCTATACTCGACACCAACACACATAGTCAATTAAGCATATTAATTCCCGAACACAAGAATTATCTTTTAAGAAAACCATGATGGTAAATATACCGATTCTTTTGAAAAAAGGTTGTAAACAATTCGTTTAGCACATATCGTTGATTAACAACCATTATATCCACCAAAACACGTAATGTATGGGCAAGATATTTGCCTCTGTAGTTGATACCGGACACTCCGATGAACGTGGCTCAACCGGAAAACCTCGAACGCCCACAATTCTCCGGCGGAAACGACGGTAACACAATCCGATCGGGAAACGACGAACGGAAGAGTTCCGAATCGAGTTCTTCGCAAGGAACCTGACCCTAACATCATACCGTCAAAAATCAACGATCGTACGAGGAAGAATAATCTTAGAACGCCCAAACCCCCCCTCTAAGGATTTTCACCGGACACCTTCAAGGCACCGATTAGGAACTCAAAAAAACGAAGAATCTTTAACAATCGAACCATGGATCAACAAGGAAATTGGTATAATATGACTTAATAATCATCAATCCATCACAAATATAAGTTATCACGGATCAAACGGGCGAAATCAACCAAAACCCCCAATTTTCCCAAAACTAGGATTTTAGGAAAACTAACCTTGATTCGCTGGATCGAAGGATGTTATGGAGTGATTAATCGATGACATGATCTCCAAAACTTCGTGGATTAGTTGTATAAGAACATGCCTTCAAGTTCCCAAAGGATCCAGCCGCGGAAGAGAAAGGGAGAAAATGAAAAATGAGTGCAAACAGGATCGCCGGCCATATTTATATCGGGTGCACCTAGCGTGGCGCTAGGTCGCCGAGCTAGCGTGGCGCTATCGCCCGCGCCGCAATCCGTAATCCTCACCGCCCTATCGACTCGGCCAGAAGCGTGGCGCAGCCTTTCCGGCCAGAAGCGCGCGCTACTCACGGCCAGAAGGCGCAGCGATGCGACAATAGTGTGCGCTATCTGTCGATCCACCCTAGTCCAGAACCCCACTGCCCTACTGCCTCGGCCGACTAGCGCGCGCAGCCAACCGGCCGTAGCGTGCGTTGCCTCCTGGCCGTAGCGTGCGCTATATTCCAGCCGTAGCGTGCGCTACGCCGGTTCTTGCCGCACCCGCCCGGCCAGTGCCTGCACCCGTCCGGCCAGTGCCTCCACTCGTCCGGCCAGTGCCCGCAGCCGTCCGGCCAGTGTCCGACCACCATGATTCGACGACTCGATTTTCCGAAATCGTACGGAACGAACACGACAAAATACTCGGGGACAACATCATCGGTCCGAAATGAAAACAACGAATAACAAATCATCACCTACGGTCATAAACGCCAAAATTAGTTGTCGAGAAAATAATACCGGCACTCGACAACCGGGAAATATCCGAAAAAAATTCAAGGTGTTACATTCTACCCCCTAAAAATAAGTTTCGTCCCGAAACTTAAAACAAAAGAAAGGCGACTCTCGACAACGTACCAGAGCTCCATGCAGTATAAAGCCACTACGATCCAGTTCAATACACAAGAATGCTTACGAAAATCAATGAGCATGAATCGCTGCGGTTGATAAAACCGAGCAATACAAAAATCAAATCATGATTCCAACGCTGAAAGGTATGAAATTACAGTAACTCACAGATTTGGAAGATCAAATACGAAGACAATTTCCCAACACTTATGGAAATCGCAAAATGGCCCAGATGTACAATATTCACGACTACGAGATCAAACAATAATGATTGTACAACGACGAACAAATAGCAATGATCGAACAACAACGATCAACTATGAAGTTCACACCTCAAATCAAGACATCAATAAACTTGTAGGAATCACGAGGTGTTAACTCCGAACACGGTTCACAAGAAATCGATCTGAACTTGGAAAGATCACAACGATATACACATCAATTTGGAACAATATCAGAACTCGCTCGAATAACAAAGGTGAGAAACAATACAAGGTCAGAAGCATTAACGAACACAATCGCCTCAATACGATAGAACGAAATGGAAACGAAAAAAATGTGGGTATTACATCATATCCCTTTAAAAGAGGTTTCGTCCCCGAAACCTAAACAACGAAAATGAAGTGCTTGAATATCAACCTTCCCAGCCATATCCTCTTGGTCCCGCATCTAATCTCCATAACCAATTGTACCGCGGTCACGGTCGCGTCCGCTGTCCCTCGGCATACTAAGCGGATTCTCACTCAATACGATTGCACCACTTCGCGAAAACAATATGCTAAAGTACCAACTTAGCATGACATATCACAAAATATTACTTTTGGTATGCTAAAATCCTTGGGTTTGTATGTTATTCAAAATAAACTTTAAAAGTACTTTTGGTACTGTTGCTACCCAAAATATTATCCGGAGATAGATATTGCTGGAATGGATGGATAGCAAACAAGTGCGAGAACACTTCCGTGGGAAAGAATAAATAACACAAGACTTGCCGGGGTTGTTAGTCCCGGGCTTGAATGCTCTCGCGAAATGTTATTAATACGAATATTCAGGGATACAAGTATTAATGTTCGAATTCTATTACAATGAGTGTAACGATTCTAGTTATCTAAGCTTGTGAGCGTGTATATTGCCGGAAGAACCAGATTTGATGCTCTGTGAGTTCTTGTAACAACATTGATGAGCTTGTGACGGCGGTGAGAGGTCGATCGCCTCTCACGGCGTGTATAAGCTGTTGGTTTGAGCTCCGGGGCTTGTGAATCTGACCTGTGGAGACTTCTTGCCTCTGCCGACCATCTTCTGGTTGAGAGGTGCTGAGAGAGAAATCCTAAGATAGATTCCGGTGAGGAAGCCGGGAGCCTGAGATTATGGATGTTTGTATGTATTTTCTCTGGACTTAATGGAGAATCTGTGAGCTGAATGGAGAATGCCTGAACCCTCTTCCAGTAGATGTGGGTTCTTTATTTATAGCACTTGAATGTGCTGAGCGATCGCCTTTGTTGTATTATAATAAGCGGGCGATCGTCTTTTAACACATGGGCTTGTCCATCCAAAGTTTGCAGGAGTTGATGGCAGTCAACCGTGCGGTCCAATGAGAAGCCTGCACGCATCCGAGTCGTTGTCACGGGCGGCCCCACCTTGTACCTTTCGGCGGGCTTGCTCTGCAGAGGTGATGAGGTGGTGCCAGCCGTGGGTCAACGATCCGGAATCGCGGCGCCGTCGGGATCCGCACATGGGAGCCGCTAAGATTCGATCCGTGACTTGGACGGTCGATGGTTTCAGTAGGTGGCGTAGGATGATCGTCTTAGGTCGGATATCAGAGACGGTCGCTGGACGCCAAAGGGCGATCGCCTTGGGAGTAGATCGCTAGATGCCTGGAGGTGGTCTGGTATCTTCACTCTAGGCGAGTCTGCCATAGCTTAACTGGTTGTGTACTCGGTCGCTCGGCCTTGTAGTCGATCGCCTGTCGAGAAGGATAAATCTTGACACAACAATTGCCCCCCATCTCATTCCTATGTTGGAAACGTGGGGTGAGGTGGTTCTGCTGGCGATCGCTGAACTTCGACGAGCGACTCTGCGTTTCACTGAACTGGCGATCGTCATTGAGCTGATTGATTCCGAATGTGGACGACCTGATGGGTCGCTGAAATGAGCGGGAAATGGCCGCGGATGCAGAAAAGTCTCTGGGACACGTGTCGGATTCCTGTTGGGGTAGACCGACGGTCACTTATGACTCCTTGACTGACGCGTCCTTGAAAAGACGCGTACGCGGGTTTCAAGGGAGTATTAATTGCGACGCTTGAGATCCGATCCCTGAGATTCTCCTTAATTGCAAACGAGTCCCTGCCATCCCCTATAAAAGGGGTAGTGTTGCAGTGCTCATTCTTACGCGTATTTACTGGAGAAAGAAGGACTTGCTGAAGATTTTTCTGAAGATCTTATTGCCGATCGTCGGTCGACTTTATCTTTGGGTAAGACGAATGCTCATTTTCTCCTCTTTTCTTCAAAAATGGCTGGAACAACTTCCTCATATGGAGTGGGCACTTTCTCCGCCGCTGGGATTTCTGACGTCCGGGGAGGATCCACCGCTGGATTCCATCTGGAGACGGCCGCTGAGGCTATTCGGGCCAGAATTGACCCTGCGGAGGTCGAGGCGCTATTCAACGAGGCCGACGTGGCTAAGGAGGCGGCCGTCGAACACAGGCGCTCACAGATAGAGAGAGATCTCGCGGTCAGGGCCTACTGGGAGCAGCACAGTGCCTTTGGCCGGGCTTATGTGGCATTTGCCGAGATTATAGATGGGCTGGCCGGTCCGTCTCCAAGATTTGATTTCCGGGAGTATTCGATCTCTCACCCTTATCAACCTCCCAAGCGATCGCTATTTCGGACTGCTCAGCGATCTCTGTGGTCGCTTGGCCAAATCAGGAGTTCGGCGACCAGGAAGGATCTGGCCGTCTGGAGGATGAGGTTCCATATCCCCTCAGACGTGGATCTCTTTGTGCCGGACGAGAATGAGAGGGCCGATCAGCCTCCGGAGGGGATGGTTGCTATGAACGAAGCGATCATGGAGGCAGGGTTGCGATTTCCTTTGTCATTCGCTGTCTCCCATCTGTTGGCTGCCTGGAACGTGGCGCCTTTCCAGCTGACGCCAAATGCTTGGCTCTAGATAATTTGTACTCTTACCTTGTTCGGCGGTCACCGACTGTACCGCCTCCCTTCGCCGTCGGAGATGAACCATCTGTTCAAACTGACGACTCAGAAAGGGTCGGTCGGAGGCTATCATATACAAGGCCGATCAGGTCGGGTGATCCTTGGGGTTCCGAACAAGGCGCGGAGCGATCTGACGAAGTGGTTCTGGGTCCCCGGCGCCTGGAAAGCCTCAGCGAGTGACAATCCTACTGGCGAGCTGGAGATTCCCACCGGTTTTCGGGAGAGACATCCCGGTAAGGGTTCAGACTCTCCCTTAGTTCGGATATATTCTGAACTGATCTAATTTGATTTTATTTTTGTAGGTTTCCATATCCCGGCGATCGAGGAGCTGCCTTTTGATTTCCTGGTCGTTTGGGAGCGGATACGGAGTTTGCCGGACGACGAATTGGACGCTAATCGGATCAACAAGGAGAATCGTCGGTTGTCCGCTCGAGTACTCCGTTTTCCGAGACATCTCTCGGTCTCAGGTACGAATTTCTACGATCTCTATTTGCTGGGCGATCGTCCTTTTTGGAGGAATATGACTGACTGAGACCTGATTGTTCTTATCGCAGAGGTTCGCTTTCCTCGCTTTGTGGAACCCCCACCGGAGATTGCCATGTCGAACCCCAGAGTTTTGGGTCGTCTCCGCCAGACGAAGTCATCACGGGCTCCCCCTGTGGCGTTACCAATTATTCCAGAGGCGGAGCCTCGCGTGGAGCCGGTCGTGGCTGAGGAGGGAGTTCCGGAGGAAGGGCTTCGAACGAATCGCAAAAGGCTGAGGCCGGAAGAGACCCCGATCTCTGCCCCTGTCAATGAGGTGCCGATCGCCGCGCCTCTGATCACCATTCTTTCTCCGGAGAGTGAGCCGCCCTCTGCGCATTTTTTGCGAGAGATGGCGATCGCTGAGGCCGAGACCCCTCGTGGGAAGCCATATTTTGGCCGCGATCCTGAAAGAGCCGAGAGGTAAGCTTAGCTTGCTGAGTTGAAACTGGTTATTCGCGTGGGAGATGGGCTAGTTTTGTTGTTTTGATGCAGGATCCGTAGAGATGATCCAACTTGTCCGCCGATGGTGGTGGACTTCTTGGCGAGACGATCTCCTCGCCAACCCTGCGACATCCCGCAGTACGTCAACCGGGCCGTTTCTGCTCTACCGATGGCTTGGACGACCGATCTAGATGTGATCGCTCATCAGCGATCTGGGAGTACAATGCAGGCTGTCCTCGCTCTCTCTCTTCAGACGGCAACGATGGTTGTCCAAGCTGCGCAGGAGTTCGAGGGGCGCCCTTCCACTATTCGTCTACAGGCGGATCTCGAGGCGGCTCGGAAAGAGAACGCCGAGTTCGCCGACAAGATTGTGGCAATGGATAAGGACTCCTTGGAAGCTGTGAAGCGGGCGAGACGCGAGCTTGAGCTGGCGAGGAAGGATGCCGAGATGTCTCGATTGACGGTTGATCGATTCCGGGACCGAATGACGAATGCCGTACGTTCGCAGAAGGCCGCTGAGATGGAGGCCGATCGGCTGAAGGTGACCGTCGCTCGGCTGACTAGCGAGCTGGTGGAGTCGAGGGCGAAGATAGCATCAAGGGAGTCCGAGCTCCAAGGATCGCAGCAGGCGATGGCGGAGCTGAAAGGGGAGGTAGAGGCGACCAAGGCCAATCCCTTCCTTAACTTGGAGTTTGTCAGTGAGTTTGCCTATTATATGGCGTTCGCGGACTCGATCCGAGCTGCTAAGAAGGGAGGGCTGGAGGTCGGCCCCCTTGCTGAGAGTTTCAAGGCGTATGCGCTAGAGCATCCTCTCCATCGTGCTTTCTCCTTGCCGATTTTGGATCTCTCGGAGCTTAGCGTGGATTTGAGCTGGTATCCGACTCCGGTGAACCTCTTTCATCCTGACGCTCCGGAGGACGGGGAGGCCGCTCCGGAAGCTGGGAAAGGGCCGCAGGTCGAGCCGGTGGTTGAAGGCGAAGGCCAGGCGGGGGCCTGAGGCTCTTTACTCTTTTTTGCTTTAGCTTTTTGTCTCGTAGTTTGTAGCTTTCTCTTTGTAGCATTTTGGCCTTCAGGCGACCATGTATTTTGATCCTTAAAGCAATAAAATGAATGTTTGATTCTCTGACTTATCACTTGGATGATTGCTATTTTTGAGTCTTTTGCTTGACTTTGTATAAATGTGTGAGGATAGATTGCTGTAAGCGTAGGTCTATGTGAATTTGATAAACTCATATAGATAACTTATACAACAAATTCGATCGCTGCACAAACATCTGACTAATGACGATCGCAGTATGTAATGGAATAGGAACGATCGCCGATTATATATCTCCGCACTCTTTTCCCCCTTGTTTTTGTTCACTTAGTGAAAGTAAGGGGATGAAAATAAATCATTGAGTGAGCGGTCTTCAAGTTTGTCAAATCCTCGAAAGGAGCCGTCCATCTCGGTCTTGAGGAGCCGTGCACGATCGCAGAGTTCAATGGACCGACCTCCACGATCGTGTCTTATGCACGAGCGACATTCCGTTTGATGGCTTAGTTCTCGTGACTCACTTAATTGGTAGGGTCCTCCGAAGGCTGCGCCTCGCCTCATATTTAAATGAAGGGCATGCGGTCTCGGTCTGGAAGATTCCTTGCGCGGGGCGTCGTCGGATTAATCAACTCCACTTCCGTGGCTTGTTAGCTCTGCTTTCACCTCGGGCCGCCACGAAGATGGCGACCCTCGACGGTGTACGTTGAGACGGGGGTAGGGACGCATCGCATTGTCCAGGCCCACCATGTTAGATGATGAACCTTTGAGGGCGTGCGAGTATGTCCACTGATTAGTTTTGGAGGGCCCTCAGACTACGCCGGCCTCGTATTTAAACGAAGGGCGGGCGATCTTGGCCCAAAGGGACCTTGCATGGCCGAAGCAGTCGGTTCCATCAACTACCAGGACCATGGCTGCACTCTTCCACCTCGGATCGTCATGTTAGATGCCGACCTTCGACGGTGTACGTTATGCGGTGGAGGCGATCTCGTGCCGTAGTCCACCATGTTAGATGATGAACTGTAGATGGCGAACGAGTCCTCCAGTTTCGGAATGTTCGTTGAAGCAGTATCCTTTGATTTGATGAGGTGGGAAATCGGGGAGAGACGTCCGAGGTTCCCTTCTCTTGATTGAAGTATACGATCGCCGAGGTTGATCGAGGGGTCGGCTCGTATGAGCTTTTCAGCCTGTTCGCGTTCGACTTGGCCAATCGTATTTGGGAGTTTGGAGGGGCTCCGGCTAAGCCAATAAGCTGTCTAACTTGCCTTCCTCGAACAATTTCCAGAATTGTTTGAGGAGATCGCGGCATTGGTTGGTGCTGTGGTCGGGACTCTTATGGTAGGCACAATATTGATTGTGGTCCAGATGACCGTGGTCCCTTATCGCCTTTGGCTTGCTCAGCGGTTCGCGCCCTTTGACGGCATAGTAAATGTGGGCCGGAGTTCGCTTGAATGTATTGAGGAGATGGGATTCCATGTCCTCGAAGGTCTTGCGATCTCCGGGTGGCTTGGCTATTGCCTTCTTGGTTTTGACGATCGCCGTCTTTCGGACAGAAGATGGCGTTTCCTCGCCTAGGCGGAGGGTGAGCAGCTTCTGCCTGGCCAGAAAGTCGGCAGCCTTGGCGCGGAAGATCGCGTAAGTTGGGGGGACATATTTCGTCAGATGTCTGAACATGGGGGAGTGACCGTAGAATCCACCCAGGGCTGAATAGAGGGCGAGCTCGTCGCTGATGGGCTCGCCGGTGAGAACGATCTCGTCCACTCGGTCGATGTAAGCTACATCGGATTCGTCTTCCCCCTGCCTGATTTTCATCATGCGGTGGGGGCCTTCTGGTCTGGCGACCTTGGCGGCGAAGTACGACGTGAAGTCAGTCGCCAGTTTCTCAAAGGAGATGATCGATCGTGGTGGTAGCGAGACGTACCACCTATGGGCCAGATCGCCTAATGTTAACGGGAAGATTCGGCACTTGGTTGCATCTGAGGCCCCACATCCAGTCATGTAGCTCCGAAATTTACTTAGGTGGGTTTCGGGGTCCGATCTCCCTTCGTATAGAGGCGTTATGGGAGGAGCGATCCTTGGTT
Organism: Orobanche coerulescens; assembly: GCA_033398695.1. Classification (NCBI taxonomy): domain Eukaryota; kingdom Viridiplantae; phylum Streptophyta; class Magnoliopsida; order Lamiales; family Orobanchaceae; genus Orobanche; species Orobanche coerulescens. The sequence continues at coordinate 22,820,650 of CM065813.1, forward strand.
GTACGGGGGCGAGCTCGATGTGGGCCGCGAGTGGCTCGGTCGTCCCGACGATCTTCCTGCTGGTGCTTGCCCCGGTGTCCAAGAGTGCTTTCATCTCGTCGAGATGGCGTTGGATAGCGGCTATCGCCATGGCCTGGCTGCTCGCAGCTAGACGATCAGAGCGGGAGCCGAGGCGATCTAATACCGACCCCCTGGCATTCGGAATGGGAGCCAAGAGGCTGATCTGCCTTCGGCGGGGAGTTGGGTAGGCCGAACTCCTGGTGACGGACTCGGAATCCGTCGTCTCGTGGTTGGGGCTAGATTGCCCCGGTCGCCATGATGGGTCGCTCCCCAGGCGACTGAACACGGAACCGTCCGATCTAGCGAGAGCCTTTTCTCGCGATTTGGGGCATCCTGACGATCGCTCGCCCAGTAGTCCCTTGAATTTCCGTTTGCCCACGCGGCGGATGGCCGAGGGAGTAACAACGGGAGTTGAGCATGCTCTCCGTCGCTCTTTTAGTATGGACATAGCCTCCTCGATCTGTTCCGCAGTTTGGATCTGATCGAGTGAGAGGCTGGGACCAACCCTCAGATGCGGGATCGAGAGCCTCGCATTCCTGTGACTTACCTCCGCCATAGGCTGGGGCTCGGATTGAGCCGGGACTCGGTGTCCGGCAGTTTGGAGAGTGGCTTTCTTCGGTGCAGAAGTGGATGCCATGATTCTGAAGGCTTTCTTTGAAGCGCAGTGAGTGTCACTTCAAGTATATGCCCCGAGAACAGTGAGTGTTCTTCGAGACGGTATGAATAAAAATGAGGGTTAGAGGGGGCCCTTCCTCTAGCGCCAATTGTTGCTATCCAAAATACTATCCGGAGATAGATATTGCTGGAATGGATGGATAGCAAACAAGGTGCGAGAACACTTCCGTGCGAAAGAATAAATAACACAAGACTTGCCGGGGTTGTTAGTCCCGGGCTTGAATGCTCTCGCGAGATGTTATTAATACGAATATTCAGGGATACAAGTATTAATGTTAGAATTCTATTACAGTGAGTGTAACGATTCTAGTTATCTAAGCTTGTGAGCGTGTAGATTGCCGGAAGAACCAGATTTGATGCTCTGTGAGTTCTTGTAACAACGTTGATGAGCTTGTGACGGCGGTGAGAGGTCGATCGCCTCTCACAGCGTGTATAAGCTGTTGGTTTGAGCTCCGGGGCTTGTGAATCTGACCTGTGGAGACTTCTTGCCTCTGCCGACCGTCTTCTGGTTGAGAGGTGCTGAGAGAGAAATCCTAAGATAGATTCCGGTGAGGAAGCCGGGAGCCTGAGATTATGGATGTTTGTATGTATTTTCTCTGGACTTAATGGAGAATCTGTGAGCTGAATGGAGAATGCCAGAACCCTCTTCCAGTAGATGTGGGTTCTTTATTTATAGCACTTGAATGTGCTGAGCGATCGCCTTTGCTGTATTATAATAAGCGGGCGATCGTCTTTTAGCACGTGGGCTTGTACCTCCAAAGTCTGCAGGAGTTGCTGGCAGTCAACCGTGCGGTCCAATGAGAAGCCTGCACGCGTCCGAGTCACTGTCACGGGCGGCCCCACCTTGTACCTTTCGGCGGGCTTGTCGGTAGGTGATGAGGTGGTGCCAGGCTGTGGTCAACGATCCGGGAATCGCGGCGGCTGTCGGGGATCCGCACATGGGAGCTGCTTTATGACTCAGCCTTCGTGGACTTGGACGGTTGATGGTTTTAGTAGGTGGCGTATGATGATCGTCTTAGGTCGGATATCAGAGACGGTCGCTGGAAGCCAAAGGGCGATCGCCTTGGGAGTCGATCGCTAGATGCCTGGAGGTGGTATGGTATCTTCACTCTAGACGAGTCTGCCATAGCTTAACTGGCTATGTACTCAGTCGCTCGGCCTTGTAGTCGATCGCCTGTCGAGAAGGATAAATCTTGACACAACAGGTACCTCGGGTTGTTTCATCAACACTTGTAAACAACATACTCTAACCGTCTCATTTGAAATCATTTGCCAAAATAATATTTTTGTGTAACCGGCGTTATCAAAATCGTCATGCCTCTACGCATCATCATCACCGTTAACAACCAACAAGTTAACCATGCAAGATCATCAAACCATTCTTACATACTCTAACATTTCCAAATCCGAGTTTGAATGTGAGATTTTTCATCTTTCACTATTTATTTTTGAAAAAGAAATCGTATTGGTTTTTGAAAAAAAAAATTTGTGTGAAAGATTTTTAAAAATCATGTACTCGAATTATTCGAAAATACAATAGTAATTTAAAAGTCATTTCCGAAAATTCTCCCAACACTACACAAGAATCAACGACGGTAACATTTTACAAAATGTTCAAGGTACTTTAAAACAACTCTTTCAATACCGTCGAGGTTTTATTTGAGAATCCTAGGCCGGCTCGCAAATTTCAAACAATTTCCAAAGTTCATACGAAGCCGCCGAATTAATCGTAACGTCAAATTAGTTTCAAAAATTGATTTCCGCAACTTGCACAAACTTATGAAAGTTTCAGGAAAACATTTTCGAACACACACACAGCAGACATAATTTAACAACTCACTGAGCAAAATCAATTATCTCCTAGCGCGACGAAAAGTCACAACACACATTCACACAAAACAGTTGTCATCACTAGACAACACATATAGAATACAATCACAGATGACTGACTGCAGAAAGTTAATCCTAACGGCTAAAAACGCGGTTCCACATCCTCTGCCCAGGCTGATTAGCGCGCGTTACAACAACATTAGCGTGCGCTACTCATGCCACATTAGCGCGCGCTAGCCTTGTGCTTAGCGTGCGCTAATAACAACTCTAATTCAGCAACGTGATTGCGATATATATATATATATATATATATATATATATATATATATATATATATATATATATATATATATATATATACACGACATTACTAGAATCGATGGTCACAAATAAATGACAACACGTTCGAATCTCAAAGCCATCGATTTAACACTTCATAAGCAACCATCAAAAGACAATTGTCATTCAAAAACCGAAATCTCACCTCTTATTAAAGAGAGCTATCTCAATGTACACAAATCGAACGACTCAGCATTCACATCATAGTTTTAATCTAAAACTGGCAACACTGCCCGAACAACAAGAACATCATCACGTATTTCTCGATTAACAATCATAAAACCGATAAGTTGAAAACGAGAGTCACGTCTTGTCTACATTTTATAGACTTCACTTGAGTTCAAAAACCGTGTTTTGAAAACTTATAATACAAGATAAAAATAAAATATCGGTAGTTTGAATTCTCAAAAAAAAAATTCGACCTTTAGGTCATTATACAAAAATCAACTTTTTTCCTCCAGTTAGAGGATGTTTTAATACAAAATATACGTGACTCCCCAAAACATGTAATGTTTTAAAATATCACATTGATGAATTTTTCTTTGCGTAACCACACCAAGGCCATTACTCTTGTAAAAATGACTTATATCAGGATGTGTGTATATATACATATACGTTGGTATCACTTTCATTCCAGCATCATACAAGGATCAAACAACATAGGCTACATAATCACAAATCACCTTTAAACTCCACGTCATAACACAAAATCATACAAACTCGTATATCACAAGGCACAATATAGTAGGGAGACTTACATCCGCAGGTCACACGAAGATGATGGCTGCACCTCGATACTAATCACGGCCGACATCACAGACGACGCGTCGCGACACGACTTAGACAAACACAATCTTACAGGACAAGACACGACAATACCCGACTGGACCCGACAGCCTAGGTTTCCGCAACCTAAGCTCCGATACCATAAATGTAACACCCCCAATTTCAAACCGGGAATATTACAGACCGCAGACCCTCTCCGTGAGGATCCACCAGGCTAGACATCCAAACAACACAACTCATTACATACCGACATGATAAAATACCAAATCAACATACTAACTTGGTCTTTCATCACAAACATACAAGTCAAAATGCACTTTTCTATCTCGACTCATACCAATGCAAGGGTAAAATACACTCACAAACCAAAAGTATGACAGAAGAAATACCATGCACAAACTCTGACTGACTGCATCCAACACTGGCCTTCGTGTGATTAGTATCATTCGCCTTCCATCATCCTTCACGCCGATCCTGTGTTTTGCTCCCAAACCTGCATGTACCTGGATGCAAAAACAGACATCCACCCCCGAATATTCGGGAGTTAGCAAAACTCCTCTATTTTGCTAGTACAAGTATAAAGTGCAAATACGAGCCATACATAACACATTCCGAGATATTTTGATAATTAAAAATAGTTCAAGTCTTGAAAGTAAAACGAAACAAGTAAACACTTCCAAATCTCGGGAGTTTTGAAAACATTTGTGATTGAAAAGTTCTAAATTCTACAAAAGCCACTTAGGGTCACCGCCCCAAAGTCCATTTTCCAAAAATGCAAATCCGTTAACAAAAACACGGGGTTGACAACCCAATTCATTCCAATCACAAAACACAGGGTCCACGACCCGATCATTCCAGTCTCAAAACACAGGGTCCACGACCCAATCATTTCAGTCACAAAACACAGGGTCCACGACCCGATCATTCCAGTCACAAAACACAGGGTCCACGACCCGATCATCAACTTCAATTCACTTCCAAAGATATATTACACATGATACATTACTCTTATGCCATTCTAGACAAACACCAAGGCTCGATTGTTGTTACCCAAAATATTATCCGGAGATAATGTTACTGGAATGTTCGAGTAACAAACAAATGCGAGAACACTTCCGAGGGAAAATAAATAACACAAGATTTGCCGGGGTTGTTAATCCCGGGCTTGAATGCTCTTGTGAGATGTTATTAATATGTATACTGTGGAGTACAAATATTAATGTTAGAATATATTACAATGTGTGTAAATACTTCTAGTTATCTAAGCCGTAGAGCGTGTAGATTGCCGGAAGAACCAGATATGAAGTTCTGTGAGTTCTTGCTTTAGATGTTCTGTAAGTGTGTATGGATATCACTATGAATGTGTAAGTAATTGCCAGATGAGTCTTTATCCTCTCTCTGTGCGTTTTTCACTGTATTCACGATGCTAAGCCACTGTTGTAAGCCTTCTATTTATAGGAGACAAGGTTGCTGGGACTCCTCCGGCGATCGCGAGCGACTGCCGTTTTCTATATTATAATAAGGCGGGCGATCGTCCCGTCACGTGGGGCTGTTCCCTTAAAGTCTGAGGATGCTGCTGGAAGCCAGCTGTGCGGGCCAATGGGAAGACTGCACGCGTCCTGAGTCGCTGTCCGGGGAGGACCCACTTTGTACCTTTCGGCGGGCCTGTCGGTAGGTGAGGTGGGTGACAGGCTGGGGTCAAAGGCCTTATCTTGTCGGCGCCTTTTGTGGATCTGCGCGTGGGTCTCCGTCCAAGATTCGGTCTTTGACGGATGTTGGATTCATACGTGGCACGAGCCGATCGTCTATGGTCGGATATTAAAGACGATCGCCAGGTATCAAAAGACGATCGTCGTGGGTGCCGACTGCTGGGTGTTTGCCCAGTTTATGTCTTATATGGTTGGCTCTCAGACCATTATGCTGATCGCTATCGAGGAGAATTAATCGCCGCACAACAATTGCCCCTCAGCTCGCTTCGATGTTGAAAAAACGGGGTGAGGTGTCACTGTTGGCGATCGCCAGTGTTTAGACGATTGGCTCATTTGTTTATGACGAGGACGATTGTCAGGACGATCTAATTTCAAATTTGGACGATCTCCTTTTGCGCTGGAATCAGCGGGAAATGAAGGCGGGCTCTCGAAACGTTGCAAGGGCACGTGTCGCGCTACCTTGGGGGAGTCCGACGGTTTTGTCAGACTTGTCGCCTGGCGTGCTCTCGAAAAGATACGTACGCGAGTTTCGAGGGCTGCATTTAATGTGTCCCCCCCTGACGGTTGCACTCCAGCCCTCGGGATTTCGCCTATTTGCACAGAGACCCCTGCTCCTGCCTATAAAAGGGGTTAGGATTACTTCATTTCCACTCTTCACGCATCCTTGCATTTTAGTCGAGACTCTGCAGAATTTTTTCGAAGATCCTTGTGCCGACCGTCCTTCTTTTTAGGTAAGAACGCAAATCTTCTCTCCCCCTTTACTTTAAGAACATGTCTGGAGGATCAAAAATATTCGAGGCCGGTAGCACCTCCGCCGCCGCGGCTTCGCCTGACCGGGAGGAAATTCCCGTGGGCCTCCATATGGAAACGGCCGTCAAGGCCATTCGTGCGGGGATATCACCCGCGGAACTCGAAGAGCTCTTCAATGAGGCCGAAGTGGCGAGATCAGCGGCGGCGGTGAAGCGGGGGGACTCGCCAGTGGATGAAGATGAAATGGTGCGTCTGTCTTGGGAACGGGATAGCGTATTTGGCCCCGCCTATATGGATTTTGCTAAGCTTATAGAGGGAATCTCCGGACCCTGTCCTGAATATGATTTCGAAGCGTATTCCGCCGCCCACCCCTATGAGCATGTGAAGCGGACGGCGTTTCGGGTCGCTGACCCTTCTCTGTGGACTCTCAGTCAGATTCGGAGTTCGGCGACCCGGAAAGACTTGAGTCGCTGAAGGAAGAAATATCACATTCCTTCTGATGTCTCGTTGCACGTGCCCTCGGAAAACGAACGTGCCGATCAACCTCCCGAGGGTCTGGTCGCCGTTAATGAAATGATTATGGAGTCCGGCCTGTAGTTCCCCTTGCCGTTCGCCGAATCCTATTTGTTGATTGCCTGGAACTTGGCGCCGATCCAGCTAACGCCGAACGCCTGGCTATAGATCATCTGTACTTTGACACTTTTCGGCGGTCACCGGTTGTTCCGTCTCCTTTCTGTGATGGAAATGAACTATCTCTTCAAACTGACTGCGCAGAAAGGGTCGGTCGGCGGTAATCACATTCAAGGTCGAATGGGAAGAGTGGTCCTCGGTGTGCCGAACAAGGCCCGGGACGACCTGGCAAAATGGTGCTGGGTCGGCGGAGCGTGGCGATCGGCGTCGAGTGATCGGCTGGAGGAATAGCTGGAGATACCCACCAATTTTCGGGAGAGGAATCCGAGTAAGGGTTTTAACTCTCCCTTTGATCGGATACGTCTTGGACTGATCTAATTTTGTTTCCTTTTTGCAGGATCCCTTGTCCCATCGATCGGCGATCTCCCCTTTGATTTCTTGATCATCTGGGAGCGAATTCGTGCCTTGCCGGACTCCTACATAGACGTTCGCTCACTCGGTCACGAATTTCATCGGTTGGGGGCTCGATTGTTTCGATTCCCTCGTCATCTGAAAGCTCCCGGTATAAATTTTACTCCCTCTTCCTTGCTTGACGATCGTCCGATTGAAAAAGGTGTTTAACTTGTCTGAATTTCCTCTTTGACAGAGATTCATTTTCCCCGCTACGCCGAGCCACCGCAAGAGATCGCGATGTCGAACCTCGGTCTCATCGGTCGTCTTCACCAGGGAAAGAAAACAGGTTGCGTTTCTGCGACGACGTCTCGCCCCGCCCCTATGGTGAGGCCCGCTGCGGTGCCGGTCACCGAGCTGGAAATTCAGGAGGAGAAACAACTCCAGCGCAACCGCAAGAGGCGGAGGCCGGAGGGGTCCCTACCGACTGCTGAGGCGGACGTATCTATCTTGGAGCCGCCGCTTGCCGCTCCACCTATCTCTGCTGCTCCGATGGTGGAGGGGTCCGGATCCAGGCCCTCGACCGGCTTCTTGAAGACTACGGCGATCGCCGAAGCTGAAAATCCTCGGGGCAAGCTCTTTTTCGGCCGCGACCCTGAGTTGGTCAACAGGTAGGATGTAACACCCCGAGATATTCGGAATAATTACAGCGCCGTAAACCCTTTTAGGAGGATTTACAAGGCTAATTTAAAAGAAATGTAAATATAATCCAATCGTACAACTGAAGTTCGAAATACAGATTTGGTTCAAATGATCTAATGAGTTAACTTATACAACCATATCGAAAATGACATTATTAAAACATACGTACTCGAGTACTAAAATGAACCAAAAAGACAAATCACAATAACAATAAACATCAACCACATCACTGAGCCATTTCATCGTCCTGTCGGTACTGTGGTTGCCTCCCCGCTCCTCGGCTACCTGAACATCAAAACAATGTCCACCCCCGAAGGGGTTAGCAAAACAATGCTAGTACAAGTATCATAATACATAAATCATCAGTGCATCAAAAATCATGCAAAACGGACTTCCGTCATCGGAATCCAACGATGTGAATCCTCACGATTCCATCAACACAATACAGGGTAATCCAGCGATCCAGCGCCCTTGGTATAGATCCCCATGATGATCCCGTCGGACCAACGCATGGTGGAAAACCCGTCCAGCGATCCAGCGCCCTCAGCATAGATCCCCATGATGATCCCATCGGACCAACGCATGGTGGACATTCGATCCAACGCCCTCAGCATAGATCCTCATGATCCCCTCGGATCATTTATGCCATAAAGCAATCAATTATGCATACATATATGCATTTCAATATGTTCATCAATACGAACAATTAACAACGAATACCACGAGAAATTAAAGAAATACATCTCATATTCGACCACATGAACAAAACCATAAGCATGATCAAAGTTCCAATATAAATCAAACTCAAAATGGCAAGAATGAAATACTCCAACAATTAACACGCGTCCGTATGCCACCGCCCCTCGATCGTCCCCTATGCAAGGCTCGGACCTAAGAAATAATAAAGAATTCCTCTCAAGTCCTACGAACGTCTATCAATCCGGTTTACGGCCGCAATCTCTAAAAATGAATTCTGCCTGAACTACTTAGCGCGCGCTACGTATTATACGTAACGTGCGCTAAGCCTGCCCGTTAACGTACGCAAATGACCAAGTCTAGCGTGCGCTATCTGTGTACTGACAGTCCTCTTTGAACAGTCGACTGCCCTGCTTGATGACATAACGTACGTTACGTACCCAACGTAGCGTACGTTACTCATTTCCGATAGCGCACGTTAATATATACATCTTAGCGTGCGCTAATCATGCATGGCAGTCACTACTGGGTAAAACCTTGAGCTAAAGGTGATGAAAACTCATGAAATCCTCAGTGTTAATACATGCCAACTCCGTGCATATCATGCTCATACGGTTTATGAAAGATCTTTATGGATTAAATGACTACGAGACACAAGGATACGTATCATCATTACTACACCATAATTCATCTTGATCTTCAAGAAAATATCCTAAGTTCAATTCATTCCAAGTCCCAAAACATATGATTCCTTACGTAAAACATAAGAACTAGGTAATCTCCATATACTGGTCATAATTGGTTTTGAAGATACATGAATATGCTTAGGAGTCCATATACTAAAAAGGTTCAATGGATTATACGATGAATAAGTGCCGAAACGTCAAAAATATCCTTCTAACACATGATGTTCGACTACTAACGAATTTAACTGACTAGATAATCATGATCAAAACATCCTTCATACTAGTACTTAGTATTGGTGAAGAATCACCTACCTCAAAGTAGTGAAGAACAAGGAGGAATTCGAAGTAATTCAACGCCGAAGGCTTGAACACCAATCCCCAATGATCTACAATCTTCAACACGAGCTAGGATGATGATCTTAAGTGTTTAGGACGAAGAGAGTAATTCTCTAAGTATAAGGATCCGGATGAGGGAAGTGAAAAGACTGAAAATACGAAAAGGGATGTTGTCCTATTTATAGAAAATGGTTATTAGTGCGCGCTAGTCCATATTCATAGCGTGCGTTAACGGCTATTTGAAACTTACTGATTTGACTGTACTCAGTCTTTAGCGTGCGCTACCCTCATGTGAGTAGCGTGCGCTAACGCGTTGACTTGGCTTTTTCCCGAAAGCCGTCCAGGTTCATCCCGACACAATCCGACCAAGATCTCTGGCCTGATCTCACCTACCAACATGTCTCAATCATATTGACCATGTATAGCGTGCGCTAAGGTTCCTTCGTAGTGTGCGCTATGGATCCAAGTTAGCGTACGCTACACTTAGATGATAGCGTGCGCTACATGCGCAGAATCACAATTTTTAAATCACATTCATGAAATCATACGCTCAACAACACCGGATTATGAAATACGGAGAATAATACTCAGATCAAAATGCAACAATTACAATATCACAAGTTCCAAATACATATCAGAAATCTCGGATATTACATCCTTCCTCCCTAAAAAGAAGTTTCGTCCCGAAACTTAAGATGAAAATAATTCTAGATATCTAGTCTTCATACTGTCCTCCGTTTCCCAAGTGGCCTCTTCAACTCCGTGTCGTGACCATTGTACTTTAACTAAGTGTATTGGTTTATTCCTCAATTGTATGATCCGTCTCTCAAGTATCTTAATTGGTCTCTCTTCGAAGGTGCCGTCATTCGCTATCTCGATCTCATCGAACTCAATGATATGAATGGGATCCGGTACATACCTCCGCAGTTGGGATACGTGGAACACATTGTGAACATGACTCAGCAATGGCGGTAAGGCCAGCCTGTATGCTAAATCCCCAACTCTCTCGAGGACCTCAAATGGCCCGATATATCTCGGACTTAGCTTACCTTTCCTCCCAAAATGGAAAATCCCTCGTGTAGGAGATACCTTCAATAGCACATGGTCCCCAACGTCGAACTCTAGAGGGCGACGATGTACGTCTGCATAATACTTCTGTCGACTCTGGGCAGTCAACAGTCTCTCTCGAATCAAAGCTATCTTCTCCTGAGTCTGAACTATCAATTCCGGTCCCGTCCCGATCAAATCCGAAGAATCATCCCAGCACAGGGGTGATCGGCATCTTCTCCCCTATAAAGCTTCAAATGGTGCCATCTTAAAAGAAGCATGCTAACTATTGTTGTAGGTGAATTCAATCAACGGCAAATGAACTTCCCAATCAGTTGACCAATCCAAAGCACAAGCTCTAAGCATGTCTTCTACTGTTTGTATAGTCCTTTCAGACTGACCGTCTGTCTGAGGATGATAAGCCGTGCTAAAGTTTAGTTCGGTCCCCAAAGCCCGGTGAACTGCTTTCCAGAAGTGCGACACGAAACGACCATCTCGATCTGAAATAATGGTCTTCGGTGTCCCATGTAATTTGACTATCTCTGCAATAAATACTCGTGCCAATCTCTCGGGTCCCCAAGTATCTTTTATTCCTATAAAATGAGCCGACTTGGTTAGTCGATCAACTATAACCCAAATCATGTTCATTCCCGTTTTGGTCCTTGGCATATTGGTGATGAAATCCATTGAGATATCCTCCCACTTCCACTTAGGGATCGGAAGCGGCTTCAACATTCCGGCAGGTCGCTGATGTTCAATCTTAACCTGCTGACAAGTCAAACACTTTGAAACGTATTCTGCTACGTCCTTCTTCATATTCCCTCACCAGAAGTTTTGTTTTAGATCCTTATACATCTTACTGCTGCCCGGGTGAATAGAATAAGGCGCGCTATGAGCTTCCTTCAGAATTGTCCGTCTCAAATCATCATCATCGGGAACGCAAAGTCGACTCTGAAATCTCAGAACTCCATCATCTTGTATCACGAATCCTGGGGCCTTTCCTTTCTTTACTTCGTCACATAACCGAAGGATCAGATAATCGTTCAACTGCTTAGATTTGATCTCCTCGACTAGTGATGGAGTCAGTTCCATCACATACCCTTGGATTCCTGGTGCCCATACTTCAATCCCTTCACGGATCAGTTCCCGTTGAATACTGGTTTGGGATGTAAGTGCTTTCAACACTCGAAGAGAAACAGGTTTACGGCTCAATGTATTGGCTACTACGTTTGCTTTGCCCGGATGATAGAGAATCTCCAAGTCGCAATCCTTGATCAATTCCAGCCACCTTCTCTGCCTCATGTTTAATTCTTTATGACTGAAAATGTACTTGAGGCTCTTATGATCTGTAAAGATCTGACAATGAGTGCCGTACAAATAATGTCTCCAAATTTTCAATGCAAAGACCACAGCTGCTAGCTCCAGATCATGAGTCGGGTAATTAACCTCGTACGGTTTCAACTGCCGAGAAGCATAGGCAATCACCTTATCCTTTTGCATCAACACACATCCCAGACCTTGATTTGAAGCATCGCTGTATACCATGAATCCATCAGTTCCATCTGGTAACGCTAATATAGGTGTTATCGTTAGTCTCCTCTTAAGTTCGTCAAAACCGGCCTGGCATTTCTCATCCCACGTGAACTTTTGAGTTTTCTGTAACAGCTGAGTGAGCGGACGAGCAATTTTGGAAAATCCCTCTACAAAACGGCGATAATATCCAGCAAGTCCTAAGAAACTCCGGACTTCCTTCACGTTATTAGGAGCTTCCCACTCCAAGATTGCTTCGACTTTCTTCGGGTCCACCTGAACTCCGTCAGATGATATCACATGCCCAAGGAAAGTTACTTCCTTTAGCCAGAACTCGCATTTGGAAAGCTTTGCATACAGCTGTTCCTTCCTCAAGATGCTCAAAACCACACGCAAATGCTCGGCGTGCTCCTCTGTGTCTTTCGAATATATCAAGATGTCATCGATGAAGACGACCACAAATTTATACAAGTATTCTAAGAATACCCGATTCATCAATTGCATGAATACCGCAGGAGCATTTGTAAGTCCAAATGGCATCACTACAAATTCATAATGCCCGTACCGGGACCTGAAAGAAGACTTTGGTATATCCGATTCCTTAATTCTCAACTGATGGTATCCTGATCGCAAGTCAATCTTCGAGAATACCCTTGCCCCTTGCAGTTGATCAAACAAGTTGTCGATCCGAGGTATATGATACTTATTCTTGATTGTCACTTTGTTGAGCTCCTTGTAATCAATACACAGTCGGAGGGATCCGTCTTTCTTCCGGACAAAGAGAACGGGCGCCCCCAAGGAGAAACGCTAGGTTGAATATAACCCTTCTGTAATAATTCCTCCAGTTGCTTCTTTAGCTCATACATCTCGGTTGGCGCCATGCGGTATGGTGCTCTAGAAATAGGAGCGGCTCCAGGCTCTAATTCGATAGTGAATTCCACCTCTCTCTGCGGAGGTAACCCAGGTAGTTCTTCAGGAAATACATCGGAGAATTCATTCACAACAGGAATAGATGAGAGCTCTACTCCTTCCTCTTTCCTCATGGCATAGCACCAAAGTCCATGACATCCCTGCTTCAGTAATTTCACGGCTTTCATTGCTTTGATTAATTTTCCCAAGCTTCCCGGTCTCCATCCACGTAATAAGTGTTCAGATCCGTCATCAGCAATGATAGAAATGACTCTCTTTCGGTAATTCAGAATAGCTCCATAACGGTTGAGCCAATCGTCTCCGAGAATTAAATCGTCACCATAGATGTCCACTACAATAAGATTCGATGGCCAATCTCTCCCTCCTATAGACACTGGAAAATCTCTAGTTTCTATGGTTCCCAAAATTTTCTCTCCGCTCGGTAATCCCACAACATAAGGTTCACAATCATACAAGCACGAGATTTTCAAACGATTAACACAGTTCAAAGATATAAAAGAATGCGTCGCTCCTCAATCGAATAAGACACTAACTGGTTGCAAAAGGATCTGAATCGTACCTGATGCAACAGCTGTGTTCTGATCATCTGACTTCTTCATTTCGTAAATACGTGGAGGGACGGACCCAGCGCTAGATGCTTCTCTTTTCCCGACATTCTGCTGCTGGAAACCACTTTGCTGCGTCTGGTTTACACTAGTGTCCTTCGGAACCGGTACAGGAGTGCGAGTACCAAAAGATCGAGTCACATTTCCACAAAATGTTGCGCGATGCCCTTCCTGTCCACACTCGAAATAGGTCACAGCAGGCGCGAAACAGTCACGTCGAACATGCCCCGCTTTGCCACAGTTATAACATTTCTTTCCTGCGTCTGAAACGGTCGGTGCTGCCTGGAACTTCTTTCCACCTCGAGAAGAATGCGGAAGCCTCCTGGATGAATGAAAAGAGGACTGGCCCCTGCGAGGCCCACTACTTTTATTCTCCGTGAAGTTTCCAGACACCTTCTGTTTCTTTGCTTCCGTTGACCTCTCTACTGCTGCCTCTTTCATATCATAGGCGAGTGCTTTGTCCTGATACTGTCGCAAGGTGGTACATTCAAACCCGGACATGTACTGCTGAATTTCCGGCTTCATTCGCATGTCGAAATGAAAAATCCTCTCCGCCTCGGTTCTGACCAAGTGGCGCACATAAGTCAGCTGGTGATTAAAGGTCTGAATCACGTCTGTCACGGATGATTCTGAATTTTGTGGTGAGAAAAACTCCCGGACCCGGGCCTCTCTAACTGGGCGAGGACAATACTGCGCTTCCATCATTAATTTGAACTCCGTCCAGTCGACATTATGCTCCTCAGGTCGAATGGCCTCCCACCAGTCGAAAGCCTCCCCCGTCAGAAGATACTGGGCGACCGGAACCTTTCTGTCGTTGGGACAGTTAATCCCCACAAAAATCTTCTCTAACTCCTTCAGCGAGTGATCCCAAGAAAGCGTCTCAGCAGAACCGTCAAATTTCAGAGGATGCAATTTGATCACCTCTGTAAGCCATTTATCTCCCCGATTATCCACATTATGCTGATGTCCCGTCGCCGTCTGCATGCGATCCACAACTTGAGCAAACTGGTTTATCTGAGCAACCACCTGCTGAAGCACTCCCGGCACGTTAGGATCTGCATTATTATTTGCTGATCCCTGTTGTCCCCCGTAATGGGAATCCGTTCGGCTAGCGATTATTTCTGGGGTAGACACCGAATCTTCTTGTCTCGCATTTCCACGTCCGCGTCCACGACTGCGTCCACGACCTCCCCTCAACATACTGTAAACACAGACACTCAATATCCAGGGCAATCTTTCTAAAAGTAAGCCCATCAATGTTCACAAAACATGAATTAAATAAAACGGTAGTATTTGAGATTAGGAAACTTACAACCACGGTCCACACGACGATGCTGGCTCAGCAGTGATGTTACAAACGACCAATAATCAAATAATGTAAACAGACCCAACTAACCCGACTGCCAAGATATCCATGAATCTTAGCTCCGATACCATATTCTGTAACACCCCGAGATATTCAGAATAATTACAGCGCCGTAAACCCTTTTAGGAGGATTTACATGGCTAATTTAAAACAAATGTAAATATAATCCAATCGTACAACTGAAGTTCGAAATACAGATTTGGTTCAAATGATCCAATGAGTTAACTTATACAACCATATCGAAAATGACATTATTAAAACATACGTAGTCGAGTACTAAAATGAACCAAGAAGACAAATCACAATAACAATAAACATCAACCACATCACTGAGCCATTTCATCGTCCTGTCGGTACTGTGGTTCCCTCCCCACTCCTCGGCTACCTGAACATCAAAACAATGTCCACCCCCAAAGGGGTTAGAAAAACAATGCTAGTACAAGTATCATAATACATAAATCATCAGTGCATCAAAAATCATGCAAAACGGACTTCCGTCATCGGAATCCAACGATGTGAATCCTCACGATTCCATCAACACAATACAGGGTAATCCAGCGATCCAGCGCCCTTGGTACAGATCCCCATGATGATCCCGTCGGATCAACGCATGGTGGAAAACCCATCCAGCGATCCAGTGCCCTCGGCATAGATCCCCATGATGATCCCGTCGGACCAACGCATGGTGGACATTCGATCGAGCGCCCTCAGCATAGATCCTCATGATCCCCTCGGATCATTTATGCCATAAACCAATCAATTATGCATACATATATGCATTTCAATATGTTCATCAATACGAACAATTAACAACGAATACCACGAGAAATTAAAGAAATACATCTCATATTCGACCACATGAACAAAACCATAAGCATGATCAAAGTTCCAATGTAAATCAAAATCAACAAATGATACTTGCCTCGAAAATGGCAAGAATGAAATACTCCAACAATTGACACGCGTCCGTATGCCACCGCCCCTCGATCGTCCCCTATGCAAGGCTCGGACCTAAGAAATAATAAAGAATTCCTCTCAAGTCGTACGAACGTCTATCAATCCGGTTTACGGCAGCAAGCTCTAAAAATGAATTCTGCCTGAACTACTTAGTGCGCGCTACGTATTATACGTAATGTGCGCTAAGCCTGCCCGTTAACGTACGCAAATGACCAAGTCTAGCGTGCGCTAGCTGTGTTCTGATAGTCCTCTCTGAACAGCCGACTGCCCTACCTGATGACATAACGTACGTTACATACCCAACGTAGCGTACGTTACTCATTCCCGATAGCGCACGTTAATATATACATCTTAGCGTGCACTAACCGTGCATGGCAGTCACGACTGGGTAAAAACTTGAGCTAAAGGTGATGAAAACTCATGAAATCCTCAGTGTTAATACATGCCAACTCCGTGCATATCATGCTCATACGGTTTATGAAAGATCTTTATGGATTAAATGACTACGAGACACAAGGATACGTATCATCATTACTACACCATAATTCATCTTGATCTTCAAGAAAATATCCTAAGTTCAATTCATTCCAAGTCCCAAAACATATGATTCCTTACGTAAAACATAAGAACTAGGTAATCTCCATATACTGGTCATAATCGATTTTGAAGATACATGAATATGCTTAGGAGTCCATATACTAAAAAGGTTCAATGGATTATACGATGAATAAGTGCCGAAACGTAAAAAATATCCTTCTAACACATGATGTTCGACTACTAACGAATTTAACTGACTAGATAATCATGATCAAAATGTCCTTCATACTAGTACTTAGTATTGGTGAAGAATCACCTACCTCAAAGTAGTGAAGAACAAGGAGGAATTCGAGGTAATCCAACGCCGAAGGCTTGAACACCAATCCCCAATGATCTACAATCTTCAACACGAGCTAGGATGCTGATCTTAAGTGTTTAGGACGAAGAGAGTAATTCTCTAAGTATAAGGATCCGGATGAGGGAAGTGAAAAGACTGAAAATACGAAAAGGGATGCTGTCCTATTTATAGAAAATGGTTATTAGCGCGGGCTAGTTCATATTCATAGCGTGCGCTAACGGCTATTTGAAACTTACTGATTTCACTGTACTCAGCCTTTAGCGTGCGCTACCCTCATGTGAGTAGTGTGCGCTAACGCGTTGACTTGGCTTTTTCCCGAAAGCCGTCCAGGTTCATCCCGACACAATCCGACCAAGATCCCCGGCCTGATCTCACCTACCAACACGTCTCAATCATATTGACCACGTATAGCGTGCGCTAAGGTTCCTTCGTAACGTGCGCTATGGATCCAAGTTAGCGTACGCTATACTTAGATGATAGCATGCGCTACATGCGCAGAATCACAATTTTTAAATCACATTCATGAAATCATACGCTCAACAACACCGGATTATGAAATACGGAGAATAATACTCAGATCAAAATGCAACAATTACTATATCACAAATTCCAAATACATATCAGAAATCTCGGGTATTACATAGGACCGGTATGATTTTTCCGAGTTAGGCAGTTTGTGCAAGGCATCTACTAACTCCTTTGTTTCTTTTGTTTGTGCTGCAGGGTCCGTCTTGCTGATCCGGATGTATCGCCGATGGTGCTGGATTTCCTGGCGAGCAAGTCTCCGCGCCAGTCTGTCGACGTCCCTTCTTACGTCTCCAAGGCCATCTCCTCTCTGCCTAAGGCTTGGACGACCGATCTCGACGTGATTGCTCGTCGGCGGTCTGGAGATGCCATGCAGGCGACCATCGCCCTGACCCTCCAGGCGACGATGATGGCCATCCAAGCCGCCAAGGATTATGAGGGGCGACCTTCTAATGATCGCCTCCATCAAGACCTCGAGGCCGCTCGGAACAAAAACGTCGACTTATCCAATCGGATCCAGGTCATGGAGAAGGAATACTTAGAGACGGCCAAACGAGCCAAGTAGGATCTCGATCGGATGAAGCAGGAGCTTAGCCGGTCCAAGGAAGTGGTCGATCGGTTCCTTGACCAGGTGACGGAAGCTCGCCAGATGCATTTGGCCTCGCAAGAGGAGGCGGCCGAACTGAAGGCGATGGTGGATCGGCTCAACAGCGAGCTGGAGACGGCGAAGGAAGAGCTGGACAAAAGCAAAGGGAGAATTGGCCGCCAAGGTGGTCGAGCTATCGGATGCTGAGAAGGCGACCTCAGATTTGAATGGGCAGATCAAGGCGATCGAGACCGATCCCTACCTTAATGTGGCACTCGTCGGCGAGTTCGCCTACTATATGGCCTACGCCAATGCTGTCCGAGCCGCCAAGAAGGTAGGGATCGAGATCGGTCCTATGATGGAGAGCTTCAAGGCCTACGCACTCGAGCACCCTTTGCATCCGGAATTTTCCCTGCCGATCCTCGAGCTCACCGACTTGGGGATCGACTTGAGTTGGTATCCTTTACCGGATAAACTCATTTATCCTGAGGCCGGTGAGGGAGCACGTGTCGATCCGCCACCTGGGGGCGAAGACCAGCCGGGGGGAGCCTGAGCGATTTTTATCTTCCTTCGCTTTGTATTTTTCTGCTTTTTCTTTGTATTGCCTTCGGGATTTGTATTGTACGAACTTCTTGATTTGAATAAAATACTCCTTTTTCGCATCTGATTCTTTGTAAGTACGATCGCCTTTGAAAGTTTGCATGCGAATTTATACAAGTGTGTATATAATTGCTTCTGATGCCTTGTTCGCTTGATCGATTGTTTGAATGTTGAATGGATCCGAATGTATTGACATAGTTGGAAATTCTTACTTGTAAATTTCTTGGACAAAACCGATCGTCATGTGTGTGTTTGAACGAAGCCGATCGTGTATGGTCCCTTACTCCCGATCGCATTTCAGGAATAGCTCCACTTTGCCCCTTGTTTTTGTTTACTTAATGTAAGTAAGGGAACGAAAATAGTATGTTGGACGAGCTATCTTGAGTTATGTCGATTCTTTGAGGGAGGACGACTGTGTGCACGGTCGCTGAGTTCGATGGACCGACCTCCTTAACCGTGTCTTTATGTGCGAGGGACATTCCATCCGTTGGTGTGTCCAGCGACTCACTTTATTGTTAGGGTCCTCCGTTAGGCTGCGCCCTTGTGTTTCAACGAAGGGCGAGCGGTCTCGATCTGGAGGAGTCCTTGCACGGGGTGTACTCGGTTTATTCGACTCCACGTCCGCGGCTTGTTGGCACTGTCCTACCTCAGGTCGTCATGTTAGATGGCGACCTTCGAAGGTATAAGTTGTGACGGGGTAGGGACGCGTCGCCTTGTCCGGGTATATCATGTTAGATGATGTACTTTTGAGGGCGTGCGAGCATGTCCACGATTTTAATTGGAGGGTCCTTCGGCTATGCTCGCCTCATATTTAAACGAAGGGCGAGCGATCGCAGCCCAGAGGAACCTTGCATGGACGAAGCTGTCGGTTCCGTCGACCTCCAGGCCCACGGCTGCAATACTTCTACCCCGGATCGCCAAGTTGACTGACGACCCTCGACGGTATACGTTGTGCTTGGAGGGACGATCGCTTGCATAGGTCTGTCAGGTATAGACGATGACCTTTTGTAGGGCGAGCGAGCCGTCCTCTTTTCAATTGTTCATTTCCGTCGAGGTGAATCATATAGATGGGATAGAAAATCTTATAGATGGCTCGGAACAAAAACGTCGACTTCTCCAATCGGATCCAGGCCATGGAGAAGGAATACTTAGAGACGGCCAAACGAGCCAAGTAGGATCTCGATCGGATGAAGCAGGAGCTTAGCCGGTCCAAGGAAGTGGCCGATCGGTTCCTTGACCAGGTGACGGAAGCTCGCCGGATGCATTTGGCCTCGCAAGAGGAGGCGGCCGGACTGAAGGCGACGGTGGATCGGCTCAACAGCGAGCTGGAGACGGCGAAGGGAGAGCTGGACAAAAGCAAAGGGAGAATTGGCCGCCAAGGTGGTCTAGCTATCGGATGCTGAGAAGGCGACCTCGGATTTGAAGGGGCAGATCAAGGCGATCGAGACCGATCCCTACCTTAATGTGGCACTCGTCGGCGAGTTCGCCTACTATATGGCCTACGCCGATGCTGTCCGAGCCGCCAAGAAGGTAGGGATCGAAATCGGTCCTATGATGGAGAGATTCAAGGCCTACGCACTCGAGCACCCTTTGCATCCGGAATTTTCCCTGCCGATCCTCGAGCTCACCGACATGGGGATAGACTTGAGTTGGTATCCTTTCCCGGATAAACTCATTTATCCTGAGGCCGGTGAGGGAGCGCGTGTCGATCCGCCACCTGGGGGCGAAGACCAGCCGGGGGGAGCCTGAGCGATTTTTATCTTCCTTCGCTTTGTATTTTTCTGCTTTTTCTTTGTATTGCCTTCGGGCTTTGTATTGTACGAACTTCTTGATTTGAATAAAATACTCTTTTTTTGCATCTGATTCTTTGTAAGTACGATCGCCTTTGAAAGTTTGCATGCGAATTTATACAAGTGTGTATATAATTGCTTCTGATGCCTTGTTCGCTTGATCGATTGTTTGAATGTTGAATGGATCCGAATGTATTGACATAGTTGGAAATTCTTACTTGTAAATTTCTTGGACAAAACCGATCGTCATGTGTGTGTTTGGACGAAGCCGATCGTGTATGGCCCCTTACTTCCGATCGCATTTCAGGAATAGCTCCACTTTGCCCCTTGTTTTTGTTTACTTAATGTAAGTAAGGGAACGAAAATAGTATGTTGGACGAGCTATCTTGAGTTATGTCGATTCTTTGAGGGAGGACGACTGTGTGCACGGTCGCTGAGTTCGATGGACCGACCTCCTTAACCGTGTCTTTATGTGCGAGGGACATTCCATCCGTTGGTGTGTCCCACGACTCACTTTATTGTTAGGGTCCTCCGTTAGGCTGTGCCCGCCTTGTGTTTCAACGAAGGGCGAGCGGTCTCGGTCTGGAGGAGTCCTTGCACGGGGTGTCCTCGGTTTATTCGACTCCACGTCCGTGGCTTGTTGGCACTGTTCTACCTCGGGTCGTCATGTTAGATGGCGACCTTCGAAGTTATACGTTGTGACGGGGTAGGGACGCGTCGCCTTGTCCGGGTATATCATGTTAGATGATGTACTTTTGAGGGCGTGCGAGCGTGTCCATAATTTTAATAGGAGGGTCCTTCGGCTAGGCTCGCCTCGTATTTAAACGAAGGGCGAGCGATCGCAGCCCAGAGGAACCTTGCATGGACTAAGCTATCGGTTCCGTCGATCTCCAGGCCCACGGCTGCACTACTTCTACCCCGGATCGCCAAGTTGACTGACGACCCTCGAAGGTATACGTTGTGCTTGGAGGGACGATCACTTGCATAGGTCTGTCAAGTTTAGACGATGACCTTTTGTAGGACGAGCGAGCCATCCTCTTTTCAATTGTTCATTTCCGTCGAGGTGAATCATATAGATGGGATAGGAAAATCTTATTAAGCTCTTTGTGCATTTGGTAACTGAAACTGAATACAAAGTTCTCACTGATAGTATTTCTTCAAATGTACGGCGTTCCAGGGATATTGGTCCAGAGTGCCATTAGGGTGTTCAAGCTCGTAGGTTCCCTTAGTTATCCACTTAGATATCCTGAAGGGGCCTTCCCAATTCGGGCCAAAGACTCCCGTGTGAGTATGGACCTTTTTGAGGACTAGGTCGCCTACTTGGAACCGTATTTCCTTGACCTTCGAATTGAAAAACTTCTCGGATCTCCTTTTATGGATTGTGAGGTCAGTCGTCGTTCTTCGAGCATGTCAAGGTCGATCCGCTGGGCCACATCATTGTCTGTCGTCATCTCTTGTTCGGTTCGGCGGCTGAGGACGGCGATCTCGGAGGGGATCACCGCTTCTGTTCCGAAGGCGAGGGCGAATGGGGTTTCGCCAGTTGAGTTTTGGGTCGTCGTTCGATATGACCACAAAACATCTGGGAGATCGCTCGCCCATCGTCCTTGTCTGGACTCGAGTCGTGCTTTAATCGTGTGTTTGAGGATTTTGTTTACAGCTTCCACCTTCCCGTTCATCTGAGGGTGGTAGGGGGCCGAGAACAACTTTTTGATTCCCCACTTCTCGCAGAATTGCATGACTTCTAAGACGTCGAATTGCTTTCCGTTGTCGGAGATGATAGCTTGGGGCAGACCGAATCGGCATATGATGTTTTTCTAGACGAACTTGATTACTTGCTCTTGGCTGATCTTATTGAGTGGATCGGCCTCAGCCCATTTTGTGACATAATCGACGCCGACGATGGCAAACTTATAGCCCCCTGGCACTGTCGGCAAGGGACCTATCAGGTCGATGCCCCATTGGTCGAAAGGCCATGGGCTGTACATTGAAGTGAGCTGCTCGGGGGAAAGCTTGATGTTTGGACCCATTACTTGACACCTGTGACACGATCTGGCATAGGCGATCGCATCTTTCTGAAGTGAAGGCCAGAAAAAACCTTGCCTGGTCGTTTTATGGATGAGAGCTCGCCCGCCAGCATGGTTTCCACAGATCCCGTCATGGATCTCGGCTAAAACAAGCCGACCTTCCTCCGGTGTAATGCACTTGGGGAGGGGAAGGCTGAAAGATCGTTTGTAAAGCCGGTCGTCCAATAGTGTGTATCTGGTAGCACGGAGCAGGAGTTGGCGAGCTTTGATACGGTCGTCAGGGACCGTTCCGTCCTGTAAGTATTTAATGAAAGGGGTCATCCAGTTCTCCTCGGCGACGGTGACCGTGGTAATCAGGTTTCTGTCGATCGCTGGCCTTGCTGATTTTGTGATTTGGATATTAGAGAAATCGGCTGCCCCATCCAATGACGCTAGCTTGGATAGGGCATCGGCCTGGGAGTTGTGCTCTCTCGAGACTTGCTCGATTAGCACTTCCTCAAATTTCGTGCACATTTCGGCGACCAATTCTTGGTATTTGACCATTTGTTCGCCGCGCGCCTCATATTCTTTCTTGACTTGGTTCACGACCAAGAGGGAGTCCATGAAGATATGGAGGCGACGAACATCCAGGGCGAGGGCTAGATCGAGCCCGCCTACCAAGGCTTCGTACTTGGCTTCATTGTTGGTCGCACGAAACCCGAAATGCACGGCATTTGTGAAACTTTGTCCGTCGGGGCTGATGAGGACAATCCCTGCCCCTGCTCGCGAGTTGGTCGCCGAGCCATCCACGTACAACTTCCAGACAGGACGGCCGATCTTGGTCGGACTGTGAGGGAATGTTAATTCCACCACGAAGTCTGCCAGAGCCTGGCCTTTAATCACCGTGCGAGGAGCGTATGTGATACCGTACTGGGTGATCTCCAATGACAACTTGAGGAGTCGCCCGTTCGTGTCTGGTCGGTGTAGAACTTGCCTTAGAGGGAGAGTTGTCAGAACCTCCACTTGATGTTCGAAGAAGTAGGCTCTTAGCTTGCGAACACTCATGACTAGAGCGTAGGCGATCTTCTCCAGGGGTGTGTATAGCGTTTCCGCGTCGTGGAGCGCTTGGCTGACGAAGTAGGCAACTGGACTTGTCCCTCCGCTCGCACCAAAATGGCACTCAGTGCGACCTCTGAGGCCGCCAGGTAAAGGAATAGTTTCTCGCCGGGGATCGGCTTTGCCAAGATATGGGGGTTTGATAGATACTCCTTGATTTTGGCGAACGCTATTTGACTCTCTTTCGTCCATGCGAGCTTCTTGTTCTTTATGGTCGCGAAGAAAGGCTTGCTTTTATCCCGAGCCGAGATATGAAACGGTTGAGGGCAGCCACACAACCTGTGAGGCGTTGCACATGCTTGACATTCCGTGGCTCCTGCATGTCGAGGATCGCCTGGATCTTGGTGGGGTTTGCCTCGATCCCCCTTTGACTCACGATGTGCCCCAGGAATTTTCCGAAGCTCACCCCGAAGTTGCATTTCTTGGGGTTCAGCTTCATGTTGAATTTCTCGAGGATGGCGAACGTCTCGGCGAGGTCATTGAGGTGGTCTTCCTTCTTGAGGCTTTTGACCATGATGTCGTCAATGTAGACCTCCATGGTCTTGCCGATCTGATTGGCGAACATCCCATTGACTAGTCGCTGGTAGGTTGCTCATGCGTTCTTCAGACCGAACGGCATCCGGACCCAAAAGTATATATCTTTTTCCGTGTGGAATGATGTGTGTTTTATGTCTTTCTCCGCCATTGGGATTTGATGGTATCCGGCGAAGGCATCCATGAACGACATCATTTCGCAACCTGCTGTACTATCGACCAAGTGATCAATATGAGGCATCGAAAAGTGTTCTTTTAGACATGCCGCGTTGAGGTCGGTGAAGTCGATGCATAACCTCCATGAGCTGTTCAGATTTTTGACGAGCACGGCATTGGCGACCCACTGTGGTTCGTCTGTAGCTACCCCGATTAGTTTGTTATCGAGTAGCTTTTTGACTTCTATGTCGAGTGCTGTGTACTTCTGAGGACCGAATTTCCTACGTTTCTGGTGAACAGGCTTCCTCGCTGGGTCGATCTTTAGATAGTGGCAAGCGTGTTCAGGACTTATGCCAACCATATCTTGATGCGACCAGGCAAAGACTCCGATGTTCTTACGTAGTAAATTGATCAGATCCTCCTTTAATTCGAGGTCGACGCTTGTGCCGATCTGTACTTCCCGCTCTGGGCGAGCCGGATCTATCGTTACACTTTCTAACTCTTCAATGGGGATGGTCGCTTCTCGTTTGGAGCAATTTCAGGACTCGATCCTTGGGTCGATGTCGAGGTTTCGCTCGAAACTGATCCTTGGCTCGATGTCGTCCGTTGATCGTCGTGAGATGGCGTCCTCTGAGTTGGGTTGGTACGATGTGTTTAGCTCGTCGATCTCCATCGGTTGATTGTCGATCGTCTCGATGTTATAAATTGCATGGGACGTATTGAAAGAAGTTACGACACATGAGTAATTCAAACATTTCTTTGCTATTAGCTGATCTCCTTTTACAGTACCGACCGTCCCATCGCCAGTGGGGAATTTGATACAGTAAAAGAAAGGAGAGGCGACCGCCTCGAAGGTTTCTAAGAATGGATGACCTAGGAACCCATTATAGATGCTGGGCCTATCTATGATTACAAAATTTAGGTTCCTAGTAATCCTAACCTTGGGATCGTAGTAGCATATTAGCTCGACAGAGAGTTTGATCCTTCCGTAGGCTTGGACTGTGCTGTCGCCGAACCCTTGAAGCACGGTATCGAACGGTTTGATGAACTTGGTCAGGTTGCCGAGTTGGTCAATAGCGGACTTGAATATTATATTGCAGAAGCTCCCATTGTCAACCAACACGCGATCGACCATTTTCCCAAGGATACATGCAGAGATCACCAATGCATCCTCTTTGGGACACTGCACTCACTCCTTATCCTTGTTGGAGAAAGTGATGAGCGCGTCTTTGGAGATGGTCGGCTCCGGAGGTACCACGACATGGACCCCGGCGAACGCCCTCAGTTCGGCCTTCCGCTTTCTATTCGACATGGTGGAGACCGGGGAGAGGCCCCCGAGGTTTCCACCTCCGCCTGAAGCATATTGATCCGGCCGCCACGGTTGATCGGAGGAATTGATTCGTCGGAATACTCCGGCTCGTTTTGCTCGATCCTGGTGACCGGATTGGGAGGGATTCCATCGTTTTGTCGGCGCTCGCGCCCTCCAGTCCTATCTGTCCGGGGCTCTGGCCTGGTGACCAAGTTATCCAATTTGCCTTCCTCAAACAATCTCCAGAGTTGTCTGAGGAGGTCGCGGCATTGGCTGGTGTTGTGGCCGGGACTTTTGTGGTAGGCACAAAATTTGCTGCTGTCTAGATGACCGTTGTCCCTTATCAGCTTTGGCTTGTTAAGCCACTCGCGCCCCTTGATGGCGTTAAAGATGTGGGACGGAGATAAGTTGAGGTTGCGGAGGAGGTGAACCTCCACATCCTCGAAGGCTTTAAACTCACCAGGCGGCTTTGCGACCGCCTTTCTGGGCTTGGCGACCGCCTTCTTCTGGATGTGGGATGGCGCCTTCCCTTCTCCGGTAGATCCCTCGCCTAAGCGGAGGGAGAGCATCCTCTGCCTGGCCAGGAAATCAGCGGCCCTGACGCGGAAGATCGAGTACATCGGGGGGATGTCCTTTGTGAGGTGCCTGAACATGGGCGAGTGGCCGTAGAATCCCCCTAAGACTGAGTGGAGAGCGAGCTCGTCGCTAATGGGCTCGCCGGTGAGGACTATTTCGTCCACCCAGTCGATGTAATCTTCATCGGTCTCGTCCTTCCCCTGCCTGATTTTTATCATGCGGTGGGGACCTTCTGGCCGAGTAACTTTGGCGACAAAGTACGACGTGAAGTCGTTCGCCAGCTTCTCAAAGCAATTGATTGAGCGAGGTGGTAGTGAGATGTACCACCTGTGGGCAAGGTCGCCCAGAGTTAATGGGAACATTCGACACTTCGTCGCATCTGATGCCCCGCATCCGGTCATGTAAATCATGAATTTGCTCAAATGGATCTCCGGATCCGATCTCCCCTCATATTGAGGTGTTTGTGGGGGAGCGATCTTCGGTTGAACTGGGGCGAGCTCGATCTGGATCGCGAGTGGTTCACTCGGTCCAGCGATCGATCTCCTGGCGCCTGCCCCAGTTTCTAGGAGCGCCTTCATTTCATCGAGCTGGCGCTGCATGGCGGCCATCGCCGTAGCATGACTGCTCGCTGATTGGCTCCCGGAGCGCGAGCCAAGGCGATCATGTACTGATCCCCTGGCCCCAGGGTAGATGATGAGTTCTACGCCAACGGGCTCAGTCCTCGGGCGAGCGGGGACCCGATGACCGGTTTGTCTACTGGGAGTTGGATATGCCGAACTCCTGGTAACGGATTCGGACTCCGATGTCTCCCGGATGGGGCCCGAGCGCCCGGGTCGCCATGAGGGATCGCTCCCTAGGCGACTGAAGACGGAATCATCCCGCCTTACGAGAGCCTTTTCTTGCGGATCGAGGCTTTCTGTTGATTTCTCAACATATGTCCCCTTGAGCTTCCGCTTGCCTGCTCGGCGAATGGTTGACGGAGTGATGGTGGGCGAGTCGCATGCCCTCCGTCGCTCCCTGAGGATGGCTATAGCCTCCTCAATCTGTTCCGCGGTCTGGAACTGATCGAGTGAGAGGCTAGGACCGTCCCTCGGGGGTGGGAGTGAGAGCCTAGCGTCATTGCGGCCACCTTCCGCCGTAGGCTGGGATTCGGTCTGGGCCGGAATGAGATTTCCGGCAGATCGCAGGGTGGCTCTTTTGGAAGTCGTGGCAGATGTCATGTTTCTGAAGGTTTTTCTTTGAAGAACAGTGAGTGTTTCTTCAAGTATATGTCCGGAGAACAGTGAGTGTTCTTCAAGACAGTTGGAATAAAAATGAAGGTTCGAAGTCCCTTCTTCTAGCGCCAATTGTTGTTACCCAAAATATTATCCGGAGATAATGTTGCTGGAATGATCGAGTAACAAACAAATGCGAGAACACATCTGAGGGAAAATAAATAATACAAGATTTGTCAGGGTTGTTAATCCCGGGCTTGAATGCTCTCGCGAGATGTTATTAATATGTATACTGTGGAGTACAAATATTAATGTTAGAATCTATTACAATGAGTGTAAAGACTTCTAGTTATCTAAGCCGTAGAGCGTGTAGATTGCCGGAAGAATCAGATATGAAGTTCTGTGAGTTCTTGCTTTAGATGTTCTATAAGTGTGTATGGATATCACTATGAATGTGTAAGTAATTGCCAGATGAGTCTTTACCCTCTCTCTGTGCGTTTTTCATTGTATTCACGATGCTAGGCCACTGTTGTAAGCCTCCTATTTATAGGAGACAAGGTTGTTGGGACTCCTCCGGCGATAGCGGGCGGCCGCCGTTTTCTATATTATAATAAGGCGGGCGATCGTCCCGTCACGTGGGGTTGTTCCCTTAAAGTCCGAGGCTGCTGCTGGCAGCCAGCTGTGCGGGCCAATGGGAAGCCTGCACGCGTCCTGAGTCGCTGTCCGGGGAGGACCCACTTTGTACCTTTCGGCGGGACTGTCGGTAGGTGAGGTAGGTGACACACTGGGGTCAAAGGCCTTATCTTGTCGGCGCCTTTTGTGGATCTGCACGTGGGTCTCCGTCCAAGATTCGGTCTTTGACGTCTTTGACGAATGTTGGATTCATATGTGGCACGAGTCGATCGTCTATGGTCGAATATTAAAGACGATCGCCAGGTATCAAAAGACGATCGCCGTGGGTGCCGACTGCTGGGTGTTTGCCCAGTGTATGTCTTCTATGGTTGGCTCTCAGACCATTATGCCGATCGCTATCGAGGCGAATTAATCGCTGCACAACATCGATATATAATGTCTATCGACCCCGAGCACCAAGCATTGTGATACTCCGGATATATCACAATTATTCATCAGTACAAACATTCTGGCAATTCTCGCAACCCGGTGGCCCTCAAGCCACCAAGTCCCTGTGTGCCCCGTCGAGCAATCCCCAAGTGAGAATGCCCCCTCGAAGTAACTCTCGTGACCCGGTCCAGCCGCTAAGCCACCAGGTCCCCGTGTGACCACGTCGAGTCAATCCCCGAGTGAGAGTACCCGAGAACAACCTTACAATTCTCATCAATTCATATTTCCAAAACCACAATCCTCAAGATTCAATCACAATATATATAGTCGAGGTATATTGCTAGAATGACCAACTTATCCAACACATACTCATGACCCAAAGCTTATACAATTAACATAGAAGCACACCATCTAAACAGCACCAAACGACACAACCAATATCACACAAGCTCACATATTCACACACATCCGCATGACTCCACACGCAATCTTAACAAAATAATTGAACTTTAAACTTACCGACAACAAAATCACACATAATGACATCACTTGAAAATAAGGTGATCCTATACTCGACACCAACACACATAGTCAATTAAGCATATTAATTCCCGAACACAAGAATTATCTTTTAAGAAAACCATGATGGTAAATATACCGATTCTTTTGAAAAATGGTTGTAAACAATTCGTTTAGCACATATCGTTGATTAACAACCATTATATCCACCAAAACACGTAATGTATGGGCAAGATACTTGCCTCTGTATTTGATACCGGACACTCCGACGAACGTGGCTCAACCGGAAAACCTCGAACGCCCACAATTCTCCGGTGGAAACGACGGTAGCACAATCCGATGGGAAAATGACGAACGGAAGAGTTCCGAATCGAGTTCTTCACAAGGAACCTGACCCTAACATCATACCGTCAAAAATCAACGATCGTACGAGGAAGAATAATCGTAGAACGCCCAAAAACCCCCCTCAAAGGATTTTCACCGGACACCTTCAAGGCACCGATTAGGAACTCAACAAAACGAAGAATCTTTAACAATAGAACCATGGATCAACAAGAAAATTGGTATAATATGACTTAATAATCATCAATCCATCACAAATATAAGTTATCACGGATCAAACAGGCGAAATCAACCAAAACCCCCAATTTTCCCAAAACTATGATGTTAGGAAAACTAACCTTGATTCGCTGGATTGAAGGATGGTATGGAGTGATTAATCGATGACATGATCTCCCAAACTTCGTGGATTAGTTGTATAACAACATGCCTTCAAGTTCCCAAAGGATCCAGCCGCGGAAGAGAAAGGGAGAAAATGAAAAATGAGTGCAAACAGGACTGCTCGGCCATATTTATACTGGTGCAGCCTAGCGTGCGCTACGCTGCCGAGCTAGCATGCGCTATTGGCCCGGGCCGCAATCCAGAATCCTCACTGCCCTACTGACTCGGCCAGGTAGCGTGCGCAGCCTTCCGGCCGTAGCGCGCGCTACCTGCCAGTCGTAGCGTTCGCGATGCCGTGATAGTGTGCGCTACTGCCGATCCACCTAGTCGTAACCCCATCGCCCTTGCCTCGGCCGTCTAGCGAGCGCAGCCAACCGGTCGTAGCGTGCGCTGCCTCCTGGCCGTAGCGTGCGCTATCTTCCGGCCGTGGCGTGTGCTACTGTTCTTACCGCACTGCCGGCGGTGCTCGCACCGTCCGGCCAGTGCCTCCACTCGTCCGGCCAGTGCCCGCAACCGTCCGACCAGTGTCCGACTACCATGATTCGACGACTCGATTTTCCGAAATCGCATGGAACGAACACGACAAAATACTCGGGGACAACATCATCGGTCCAAAATGAAAACAACGAATAACAAATCATCACCTACGGTCATAAACGCCAAAATCAGTTGTCGAGAAAATAATACCGGCACTCGACAACCGGGAAATATCCGAAAAAAATTCAAAGTAATCGGAACGAAAATCGTGGGTATTACACCAGTTAAAGAGGGGAGGATCCGAACCTTCTTTGAGGCTAAGCCCCAGGATGTTCCGATTTCGCAGGCAATCAAATAATACAATCAATAGCTTCATTATGTGAGAAACCAAGTTCGAGCTGAGCTTGATAAGATCCGCCATTTTGACATGCGGATGAAGCCGATAGTTCGTCACTACATGTGTGGTCTCGGATGTACGACTGTGAGAGAATATCAAAATAAAGCAATAGCTTATGAGATGTCGTTTTCTGCGACAGAGGCAGCAACAGATGTGAAGAAACAGAAGACCTCCGGTCAGTTTTCGGGAGGCAAGTCAGGCGGGTATCCGAAAGCTCAGTCTAGTTCGCGAGTCTTCGGGAATCAGTCCCCGTCATTTAGGCGAGGAAATGGTTTCAGGTCTGCTCCTACTGGTTCAGTACGTGGTCCTAACTGCTTTAACTATGGTCGCCCCAGACACATTATGAGTTAGTGTGACAGGCCTCCGATTCAGTGTCTTTCTTGCGGTCGGATGGGGCATCATGCCAAGTATTGTACAGATGCATCTCGGGCACCAATTACTCAGATGTCAGCCCCAGCTGCGGGAGAGCCGAGCGTGAATCAGGCACCGACAGTTTCTCAGCCAAAATAGAGTTTTGGTAGAGGTCGAGGACGTGGGCAGCCTTCTAGAGGGGGAGCTTCTAGTGTGGGGTCTGTTACGCCCCATGTGTATGAGATAAGACGAGCTGGGGATCCCGACGCGACGGTAGCTACAGGTACCGTTCACATCCTTGACCATCCTGTTTCCGTGTTATTAGATTTTAGTGCTATGCATTCTTTCATATCCATGGATTGTGTGCATCGTCTGCATGTTGATTGCCTAGTTGCATGTGAACCATTTATTGTTAAACTGCCTAGTGGGGATAGCATCGTGGGGGATCGTGAGATTAGAGATTTTCTGGTGAGTATTGCGGGGAGGGATTGGCCTTCTAATCTAATTGCGGTAGATATTAAGGACGAGGTTCTGATTCTTGGTGAGGATTGGCTGGACCGTCATGGGGCGATCGTGAATTATAGAACGAGAACCATTTCTATGTTAGCCTCTGACGGTACTGAGAATTCTTTTGTGGGGCGTAAGCGGAGTTGCCAGAGATTTATTATCAGCGCTTTGAAGCCGGTGAGACTTTTTCGAGGAGGTTGTACGGGTTATTGGTGTTATGATTTGAGATCGGAAGAATGGGAGTCGAGCTCTCGTCTATTCCAGTAGTGTGTGAGTATCCTGACGTCTTTCCAGACGAGTTGCCGGGTTTGCCGCCAGACCGAGAGGTTGAGTTTATAGTTGATTTAGAGCCGGGTGCAGCACCGATTTCTAAGACACCATACCGTATGACGCCTGCCGAGATGCTTGAGTTGAAGAAACAGTTGGGAGAGTTGCTAGACATGGGGTATATTCAACCGAGCACTTCTTCTTGGGGCGCACCGGTCTTGTTTGTGAAGAAAAAGGATGGATAACTTAGTCTGTGTATCGACTATCGAGAGTTGAACAAAGTGACTATCAAAAACAAGTATCCGATCCCGAGGATTGATGACTTGTTTGACCAACTGCAAGGGGCAACCGTGTTTTCGAAGATTGATTTGAGAACGGGGTATTATCAGCTCCGAGTGAAGGATTCCGATATTCCGAAGATGGCCTTTCGGACGAGATACGGTCGTTATGAGTTCATGGTTATGCCTTTTGGGCTAACCAATGCCCCAGTCGTGTTCATGCAGCTTATGAACAAAGTCTTTATCGAGTACCTCGATAAGTGTGTAGTTATTTTTATCGACGATATCCTGATTTACTCGAGGAGCGAGGAGGAGCATGCCCGTCATTTGCATATCATGCTAGGTATTTTGAGAACTCAACATCTTTTCGCGAAGTTCTCAAAATGTGAGTTTTGGTTACGGGAGGTTATGTTTCTCGGTCGAGGGTGTTCGTGTAGACCCACATAAGATAGAGGCAGTGTCGGATTGGGCGCCGCCCAAAAATGTGAAAGAGGTCCGCAGTTTTCTGGGTTTGGCCGGGTATTATCGTAGATTTGTCGAGGGGTTCTCTAAGCTCGTTCGACCGCTAACTCAGTTGTTACAGAAGTCAGAGAAGTTTGTGTGGACCAATGAGAGACAGAAGAGTTTTGAGGAGTTGAAGAAACGGTTGACGACTGTTCCCATTTTGGCTTTACCGAGTGGTAATTAGGGTTTCTCATTTTTTAGTGATGCTTCGGGCCAAGGGCTTGGATGTGTACTTATGCAGCACGAGAAGACGATTGCCTATGCTTCCCGTCAGTTGAAACCGTACGAGTTGAATTACCCTACGCATGATCTTGAGTTGGCCGCGGTTGTGTTTGCATTGAAGATCTGGCGTCACTACTTGTATGGCTCGTCGTGTCAGATTTTCACCGATCACAAGAGTCTGAAGTACATCTTTACGCCGAAAGAGCTTTACATGAGACAGCGGAGATGGTTGGAGTTGATTAAGGATTACGACTTAGAGATCCTTTATCATCCGGGCAAGACAAATGTGGTGGCAGATGCCTTGAGCCGGAAATCGATGTCGATTCGGACACTTGAGTTACTTACGGCCCAGCCAGGACTCCAGCGAGAGTTGATGGGGTTGAGCGTTGAGATTGTATTACCGGAGAGTTCCGGACAGTTGCGTACTCTTGATATTTCTTCGTCTCTAGTCGACGACATTAAATCGGGACAGTTGGAAGACCCGATGTTTATTCAGCTTCGAGAGAATGTAAGGAAGGGGAAAGCCCCGGGATTCGTGATACATGAGGATGGTGTGTTGAGATTCCTAGGTCGGCTTTGTGTTCCGAACGACTTGGAATTGAGGCAGAGTATTATGAGAGAGGCTCACGCGTCACCTTACTCAGTCCATCCGGGCTCGAGTAAAATGTATAAAGATTTGAGAAAGAATTTTTGGTGGAATGACATGAAGAATGAGGTAGTTGAATTTGTGGCTAAGTGTTTGACTTGTCAACAATTCAAAATTGAGCATCAGCGGCCAGTCGGGTTGTTGAAACCACTTCCCGTCCCGGAATGGAAGTGGGAAGATATTTCCATAGATTTTGTCACGAACTTGCCGAGGATGAAGACCAGAATGAATATGATGTGGGTGATCGTAGACCGACTGACTAAGTCGGCACATTTTCTGGGCATCAAGGATACTTGGGGTCCAAAAAAATTGGCTTGCATTTTTATCGCACAGATAGTGAGACTTCATGGTACGTCGAAGACTATTATTTCGGATAGAGATGGCCGGTTTGTATCGCATTTTTGGCAGGCGGTACATAAGGCATTGGGGACACGGTTGCGTTTGAGTACATCTTTGCACCATCAGACCGACGGACAGTCCGAGCGTACCATTCAGACGTTCGAGGATTTGTTGCGCGCGTGTGCATTAGACTGGAGTAGTGACTAGGAGGAGCATCTGGCCTTGATTGAGTTTACATATAATAATAGCTGGCATGCGTCGATTAAGATAGCACCGTACGAGGCGCTTTATGGCCGACGTTGCCGATCACCGATATGTTGGGACGAGCCGTCTGATTTAGTTGGCACCGAGCCGGATCTTGTATTAGAGACGAGAGAGAAGGTTGAGTTGATTAGAAAGAGAATGTTGACAGCTCAGAGTCGACAAAAGTCTTATGCGGACGTTAGGCGTCGACCTTTGGAGTTTGAGGTGGGAGATCATGTTCTGTTGAGAGTGTCTCCGACGAAGGGAGTTTTCCTTTTTGGGAAAAAGGGGAAGCTCAGCCCGAGGTATATTGGGCCTTTCGAGATATTAGAGAGAGTTGGCGAATTGGCGTACCGGTTGGCTTTACCTCCGTCGTTGAGTCATGTGCATAGTGTATTTCATGTCTCCCAGCTGAGGAAGTATGTTCCGGACCCATCCCATGTTATTGATTTTGGGGACATGGATATCGAGAAGGACGTCACGTTCGAGGAGAGGCCCGTTAGAATTTTGGAGCGTCGAGATAAACAGTTAAGGCACAAAACCATTCCTTTAGTTAAAGTGCAACGGTCGAGGCACGGAGTAGAAGAGGCAACGTGCGAGTTGGAGGAGGATATGCGTTCGAGGTACCCCGAGCTTTTTGATTCTTAAGTTTCGGGACGAAACTTCTTTTTAGAGGGGGAGAATGTAATATCCGTACCTTTCCATTTTTAGCGATTTCCATTCTTGGTGTATGTCTATTTTTATCGACTTGCTTGTAACCGTTTTGACATTTTGAACCTACTTTATTCTTGGAGTTTTTCCGTTTGGACGAGTTTTGGAGATGTTTTTACGTAATTTCATTCTATGTTATGTTTTGCCGTATGAACGTTCGATTCTCGTAAAACTTGTTCGTTTTCATTGTTTCTTGGTTTGTATGAGTTCGTATGGTTGAGTTGTTCGTGTTGTGAGTTTCGGTTTGTCAATCCGACGTCGTATCGTGATTTTCGGACACTTGGGCCATTTTTGTAATTTCCTATAAGTTTAGGGAATTTCATCTTCTTTGTCGTATTTCGGATTCCCCGGTAGTCGAAATTGTATTTTCTTTCAGCGCTTAGCTCCGTCGTCTTGTATATTTCATGTTTATGTTTCTGAATTCTCACCTTGTCTTGTGTTTCGAGTTTCGTGCCTTCTGCAGCAGCGTACTAAACTGAGCAGCACTGAACTGCTGCGTGTGTAGCGCACACTACTCCTTATTTCTTGCGTGCGCTATCGGTGTGCATTTAGCGTATGCTATCTCATAACTATAGCGTGCGCTAACGACTTCAGCGTACTGGGCAGTGGGGGTTCTGAACCCAGAATCCTGTACACTGACCATCCGATAGCGTGCGCTAGGCTTTCGTAGCGTACGCTATCGAGTATCATTTAGCGCGCGCTAAACGTATCTAGCGCACGCTAGCGACATCGGGCATCATCTACTGGACTGCTAACAACCCCTTTAGCGCGCTCTATCTTTTGATGGTTAGCGTGCGCTAATTATACCTAATATAAATAGGACAGCAGCCCCCTTTCTCATCATTTTTCCTCCTCTTCTCTTCCATTGGGTGATTTCGGCTATTTTAGGGCGAATTGTGGAGACTAATCCGTGGAGTCTCATTGCAGACCGATTATTGTGTTCCAAGCTTAGAGCATCATCATCTTAATCCATCTTCTCCACTCTAATTCAAGGTATTTTGACTTAGAACCCTAGTTTGTCAATTTTTGGGGGGGTTTCGGGTTTTGTTTGATTAATCTCGAATTGTTCTTGTATGTTGAGATATTCCTTAACGATTGTTGTTATTGGGTGATTCCCAATCCGTTTTCCTCGAGTTTAATCCGTGAATTGTCGATACGGGGAGATTTTGTGTAAACCCTTGCCCGTATCGATTAATCGTATATTGACTTAGCTTGTAATTGGGGTTGTGGGAGTATTCCATTCGATTATTGTTGTCCGTTAGGACTGAGATATGTTGATCCTTCGTTTAGGGACCGTCGTTTTCCATCTGGATCGTTCGTAATCGTTATCCATTCCCCATTCTTCGAAGATGTCTCAAAGGCAAGTACTTTACATTTGTTTACGCGTTCTAGTATTTGAATTATGGTATTTCGTGGTTGGATGGATGGATATGTGTATGTTCACCTAGGGACGGTCCGACGGGGCCTCTAGGGGTACGTTGTCGTGAGTTTCGTACCGCGAATTATGGTTAACCACCCAGGGATGTCCGACGGGGCTCTGCGGGGTACGGTGGTCGTGAGTCTCGTACCAAGGTTAACTTTGAATTATTTTGTTGGAGAAATGTGTTTTGTGCGTGTGCACCGTAAATATTCCGGAATATAAATGATTTCTAAAATGATTTTGGCGCATATTTTCATCTGATTAAAATGGTAGTTCAAATGGATTGTACTTGCACTAGTAGTTGTCGTTAACCCCTTAAATGAGGGAAATACTTTTGTATTTCAGGTACAGGTCAAGGAAGCAAACGAGCATGCGAGCCGTACGAGGATGATGGGCAGGCGTGATTCTGTTCAGTGGTTAATTATTGATGTCTTGTTTTGGGATTTCTTTATTATGTAATTGGTTTAAGTACTCGAGTACTTCACTCTTTAAATTGTTGATGTTGTGTACCCATTTTGGGAGGTGGATTTGATGTCAGTTTGTATTGTCGTATTTTAGTCTTTGGTTTTGAATGTCGTGGATTGTGAAATTGTCGTTTTGTTGTTGATGTATGTCGTTGTCGAATGTCTTGTTGGTACGTTAGCCTGGTGGGTTCCACAGTGTGGGGTCCACGGCGCTGTAATATGCCCTGATCGTCTTGGGGGTGTTGTAGTAAGGAGAATATATCTTTTCGAGGGAATGTTCAAGGAGCATACTTTATCTATTCTATGCAATGCCTAACTGCAGTAACTATCACCAAGTCAACTCCGTGTCTGACGTGTGCTGCTGGACCATCAATCTCATTCATGTGGGGGATTGTTGGAAATATTGGAAAAAATAGAGGAATTGGGCTGTTTTGAGGAGCCCACTTGAGAGGCAATTTTGAGTGGCTCGACTACGAGTTAAAGTCGGGACTTAGTTGGAATACGTAGTACTCCGTACGAGGTTTTCAAAACATGTAAGAACACTCAAAATGATTGAGGTATGAATGGGATATAATATTCCAAAGTGAACCCTTTAGAAATGGGGTTGGGATCTTATCCCACATTGGAAAAAGAAGGGAAAAATTGTGAGTATATAAAGAGATGTGGACAAACTCTTGTTCAAAAGTGAGACATGAGTGGATGTGTGACTAGGCGCCCCTCGCGCGCACACACACACACGCGCGCGCGCCGCCGCCGCCGTCCATCCGGCTCGGCTCGGCACGGCACGGCTCGGGTCGGTTTGGTTCGGGTCGGTTCGGGTCGGTTCGCCTCGGTCAAAGGGCGATTTGGAAATGTCTCGACGTCTCGAAGTTATCTTTTTACTGCAATTTTATTCGAAAGAATTTCATTTTGCTGAAACACCTCAATTATAACTTCCGATTTTTTCGGATACGGATAAATATCAATTTAATTGATAATTATCGAATTAAACAAATTAGGATAAGTATCAGATACTAATTCTAATCGGTTTAGAGTTCCTCCAGCACACAACTTCCTCCAGCCTTCAACTATAAATACCCGGCTTGAGGGGCTCGTTTTTTACACCTCAGACGTACGATTTTCGAGAGCCTTTTTCAGTCAGTTTCCTTCTTCGTTTTTCTTCTTCGGTCGGTGATAGTACAAATCTATTCTAGTTCGCTGAGGGTGCAAGGGATCATCGATTCAGTGCATCATACTATTGTTTTATCCTGGGAGGCAGACGTCACACACCGTGGTGAGGGCGGATTTGCTTTAAGGAGACAGATTTTCTGGACTCAACAGCTACTTCCGTTCGTTTTCATGATTAGCAAATTCTGTTCGGCTAACAACTTTTTTGCAGGGCATAAATAAACTATATATATATATATATATATATATATATATATACTGTGTTCGTTTTTTCAAGTATTCGTTTTCAAAAAATTAGTCAACACAACGAAAAACTTCTCTCAAGATTATCATAACCTCTCGAACAATAAGCATGAATGCAATAAGCTAGGATTGGTGCATCAATCTGCTAAACTTGTATCTCAGAATTAACAGCACCTCGTCCATTATTGGGTTGTAGACAACACCGACTGCTGGAATCGGTCCGATTGTGAGACCGATGGATACACATACAAAAGGAAACCTCCAGTCAACCACATTTCGCAACTATAAGTTCGATTTCTATCCAAGAGAATCTTTTGAAGAAAAAACAACACACGAACGATATATTTGATGCTTGCCCGTGTACAAAGTTAGTCGTTCCATCTAGAGGATCAACAATCCAAGTTGGTTCGTCGGTCAATTCTGAGGCACCACAAGCAGCAGTAGTTTCTTTCCCAATGAACTAACATCATTAATAGATAGATGGACATCACAAATATGCAACCCCGCCTAATTAATACCGAGGAAGAATCCCTCAATGTTTTATCTGAGGCTTTGTTTGGAAAAACCAACTGGTTTAATATAAACAGACATGTTAATCAATAATACTTGTAATTTTTAAAACATAAACTTTACTTCTTCAAAAGCTAATCCTTATAGATTACCGGATAGAGTATACTTTTGGAAAGACTTAGATACCTTAAAATGTTGTGTCGGTACGTGTAAGGACGACTTAACGTAGGTTTTGAAGAAAATTGGAGTTTTGAAAAACTAGTGGTGAATTTCTAATGAGGTCTTCGAAAAATGGGTTTTCTTTGGAAGTTAGCTTATCCAATGAACAAAGGTGCCACCTTCAAACACATATGTAAAAAAATAATTATAAAAAAGAAAAAACAAATGAACCTCCTGATCCAATAAGTTAGCAAGATAAGTTGCGAAATAAAGCCGGAAGCAACTTAAAAAAAAAAAAAAAAAAAAAAAAACAGACAGCATGTGTGAATCATTAATGTGCAACGTAAATACATTTGTGATTGAATTTCAAGAAAAAAAAAATTATTGGGGCCCCATTGCCTTTTTCTGCCATTTTCAGTTCTTGTTTCTTCAAAGATCAGATGATGGATGGGGAAGAAGTCGGTGGCTAAAAAAAAAAATTCAATATCGCTTGGCACGTGAAACAGAGCACAATCAATTTACAGGAAAAAGCTTCAGACATTATTATTATTATTATTATTATTATTATTTAGTAATATTATTTTATTATTTAATAGACGAATTTGTTGACTGTCCGTATACACTCTTCTTTGAAGAAAAGAAAAATTGATGTTGATTTTTCTTAATTATTTATTATTACTCCATGTTTGTTTGTTGTTTTTGTTTAGGATCTGTTTTCGCTCCAAGAAAATGACTACCCCATCAAAATTCAATTGGTACATACATGGAATATGCCAATCCCCGTTATTCGGTATTCCATTTTTTACTCAATTATCCCACTTGTCGGTGAAGAACAAGTTATTTTAATAAAAATATAATTCATTTTATACTAATTTATTTTTACTTATTTTTTTAATTTTTTCCAAATAATAACTAATATGTTAATTTGTATAACAATAAATAATATTTTTTTAAGTGGGACGGAGAAAATATATGATTATTCTCTCGAGTATACTCAACGCTAGGGCTAAGAATTTCCTGTCGGGAAATCCCGAGTCCCGTTCCCGTCCCGAGTCCCGACGGGAAACGGGACCCCGAGTCCCGAATTTTTCGGGATCGGGACCAGGACCTTAAACTTTGGTAATTTCGGGACTCGGGAGTCCCAAAATCCCGATCGGGACTATCCGAAGTCACGATTGCAAATTTTAATTTCGGGACATTTCGAAAAATTATCCTCGGGATCGAGACCGGTACCGGGACTTAAATTTATCCCAATTCGGGAATCGGGACTCCCAAAGTCCCGATCGGGACCGGGACCGGGACCACCAAATTGGTCCATTTCGGGACCGGAATATTCGGGACTCGAGTCGGGACGGGGACCTCGGGATGTCCCGATTCTCAGCCCTACTCAACGCAATCATAAAAAAAAAAAAAAAAAAAAATTCCCCATGAACCCACAATGTGGAGACGAGAATATTATTATTGCACATGTCCACTATATTGTACCGATATACGTAACATCACTATGATTGTGACATATCACTGGTGCACTATCCTCACAAATAATGTCACAATCTTAGTTATGATAGATATATTGGAAAAAAAAATCTTAATATCCGTCACGTATCATATCATTATCATTAATTATAGACCGAGACCCATGATATAAATGGCCATGCGTAATTTGCAGATGGTTATGTCGAACTAAAAGTTATACTAACTTGAGAATCAGAATATATAGTGAGAGCATGGTGCATTTTATTTCTCCTTCAGCGTATATTATGAATACTATTGTACTCATTTGGCCGAATACATAAGTAAAATAATATTTATATTACGAGTACAACAGTAGTCAATTTGGGAGTACTATTGTATTAATTTGACCAAATACATGAGTATTACTGTAATCATGTAACCAAACTTTACAGGAGAAACCTTTTAATACAGGAAAAATACATGAATGTAGCAACTCAGACTCCGTCCAACAAATGTCGTTATCATCTTAGATCGTGTTCGAACACAAGAATGTGTGTTTATCCGAGCATGTGCAGAATAAACATTGTTTTTATGACGAAACGGATATCAGCACCTTTCCAAAGGTCTAACTCGTCAGAGTTTTTAAGATGTATAAAAAAATCAACAATTATATTATACATTGATGTGAAAAGGTAACAACAAGAAGGATTTACTTAATGGTACAACATTACCATGACAACTGATAAACTAAGCAAAAGCTTAATTCGTGGGTCATTCTTTCGGCTCAAGTGCAGCAATTTCCTTGACGACTTGCGCTTTATCAGCCTCAAACTGTTCGTCCTCTGCAACAAAAGAACCCGAAACTAATCACACCACCACCACTGTGAATAAAAAAAAAATATTTCGATAAATTATCTGCAAGAATATTCATTCATTCTTCACTTGCCTTTCTCGGTTTTAAAATCAGCAAAGAGACGAAGAAGCTTGCTTCTATTTGCAACAAGGATGCTAACAATATCTGGGGGTTTGTTCTGATTTGCTGCAAATAGCTGCATATATTTGTGTTGGCTCAGAGCAGAGTACAAAAATTTTTCCCCACATATATGCCACGAGATAAAGTTTGGAAATACAAAATCGCACCTTAAAAACGTGAAATGCCTCTATCTGAATACTCTTGCTAGATTCCTGGCAGAAAGCAAAAGGCAAACGATACACGACAAGGGAAATATCAAAGATAAATCGTGTTCCTATTCTTAAATAAGACGATCACAAAGTCAAATTCATTTTAATTTATTTTTCTTAATTCGAGTGGGGCTTAAGTTATGATAAATGCATCAGATATTAAAAATGAAGAACCATATAGGGTTACTCTTTCGAACTCTCTTGAGTATTGCTTAATACGGATTTCTAAACAATGTCATGAACATGATCCTTCATTGAGCTTAAGTAAAATTAACTTCCCAGTCCATTCTGGCTGCGTTCATAATCTCTTGAGATTCATTAATGCAATTTGTTATACATTCATCACTGTTTTACGTTCTTATCTCCCATTTTTACATTCCTTCTCCTCTACACTTCTACTATCATGCAAAAGGCAATGAGGAAGTGGGGGGGTGAATCTTATACTCCAAGAACGCGGTCATACTCTGAGAAGATTCATGAGGATCCTCAAGTTGTCCCGTGAGCAAACATATTTAGTCATTACAGCCGAATTTGAACGATCCAGCAAGATATCTCCCAACAGCTGAAGAAAGTACAACACATGATCAGAATTCAGCGTCAACAGCAACCAAAAAAAAGGGTAGAAAATATGGCATGCCCATCAAAGGAATTCCTGCAATTTTCCCCTTTGCACCCCTCAGCTATTTTCATTTTGTTTGTGATTTTCCAGAAAAAAAAAATACCATTACGTGGTCTGGAGTTGCTTCAGCATGTGAGCGGTAGCCATGAGTACAGAAAAAAAGAATGAAACAGGGATTTACCTTGACAGCCTGCCTTCTGGTGATGTAATTAGTAGATTCAAGCAACTTCGAGTTATACTCTGCAAAGAACTATCAATGAAAAATATCAAGCCAACTAACAGAAAGAGAGCCAGAGAGAGCTCAAAGTGGAGGCGAAGAAATAAAAATTAGATTATAATACATAATAGAGTTCCTCATAACAAAGCGAGCATAAGGTTACAAAGCCTACAGAAACCACTATAGAATAGGGAGCTAAACGAAGATCACTGCAGAAAATAAGTCCACGGAGAAGAATAAATTTACTGGCTGCAAAGCAAAAATCACTCACCCAGTCGTAGTTTTTTGAAAGAAAATCAGCGACTGTTGACTTATGCCTAGTCAATAGTTCCTGCAAGAAGACATAATCCTTTTAGCAACGGTCCAATGCCTGGACGCACTATAATGCAACTGGCATCATCATCATCATCAACAACACCTTAATCCCAACTATGTTGGGGTCGGTGGCATGAAGATTATAGTGTCGTTTAATTGTCTAAAATTAGTTAACACCATAACTCATGCAAATAACAAAGTGGCAAAGTTTTATGCCGGATGCCCTTCCTGTCGCAACCTTCATATGAAGGAGAAATAGAACGAAATTCCAAAACCGTCAACATCATAGTTTTTTCCATTTATATGGAAAATATCGTGAGACGGCGATGAGTTTGAGATAATTGCTATTGTCATGTCACAATACGTGATTGATATTGTAAAATCAACACATATATCATGGAACATGACTCAATAATGCAACTGGCATATAGGAAATAATTATAGAGCTTGATATCGCTATCTCCAGCTCATAATCTAGGTTCAGTCAACCATATTAGAAGTACGCAAAAGAAAAATTACATGCTTAAAGTTTCACAATAAGGAGCCTTTTCATAAACAAAGAAAATAAACAAATGAGCACCAGGAAATAAATAATCTCCGACAATCCAGTGCCTAATGCTCATTCTTTAGATGATACGACTAGAATAACTAGGTACCACTGTATACCAGAAATTAGCTTCATTTTTACAAGAAAAAAGTGTTGGGTAACTAATATCCCTATATGAATATCTCTTAGCAAAGAGATCTTTGCCTCCTTTGCTCTGAATTTAATGGAAAGACGGTTATTCAGGGCACATACCATATATATAAATACCAGATAGCCAATCAACCAAAGACTCTCCTACTATAAGCACAAATAATGCAACATATTGAAGATCAGCCGATTGAAAAGATCAGCCGGACATAATACTCAACCTTGAAAGTTGCAGCAGCATCGGAAGCTATGTCGAAATTTGGGAGTTGTATATAATCAAAAAATTTCTTCATATGCTCTGATTCCAATACATATCTGTAGACCGAAGCAGAGTATAGAGCTATAAATGAAATTTTGACATGTGACATGTAGTAATTCAATATCAAACTAAACCAACCACTCACTTTGCAACACTTTGGTGGCGTATGCATTCCCTCAACATTGCACCGTAATGTAATGCCAGCTCAGTATTCTCATAACTAGTACCCAAAAAATCGCAAGGCAATTTAAAGTCAATACATTATGAAAGAAAACATCATTTAAAATTGAAAAGATGGGGTAAGAAAAAATACATGAACCCACACAATGGAGCAACAGATTAAAACACCACTCTTTCCCAAAGCTCCCTCAACAGGATGTACCAAAAGAAAATCAAATAAATTCAAGAAATACATAAGAGACTTTAATTATAAGTTACCCCCTCAGTGGACCATTATTCAACAAACTATAATGCAGTTTCAGCAGAAGGAAGTTTCAGAAATGTAAATTCTTTGAACACATACAGTAATGACTACTGCAGAAACTAATCAGATGGAAGTGTAAAACCGAACAGGTCTTCATTTGTCACTATGAAAAGATGAGCCATTATCCTCAAATCTATACATCTTGATGTATGGATACTTCAATTCCA
Organism: Orobanche coerulescens; assembly: GCA_033398695.1. Lineage (NCBI taxonomy): Eukaryota > Viridiplantae > Streptophyta > Magnoliopsida > Lamiales > Orobanchaceae > Orobanche > Orobanche coerulescens. The sequence goes on from CM065813.1 coordinate 22,864,576, forward strand.
ACTCAGAATTATGTGTCAGAACAGTTGCTTGTAATAGAAGTATACGGATACCTTTTGCAAACATGACAGACCATATAAAGCTCCACTATTCAGTACAAGGAAGGACAAGGAGAAGAATAAACAATCCAAAAATTAAGGTGCCTCTAGACCTCAAACTCGGAGCACCAACAAATCCAATTGTTATTATATGAATAACATCTCAGCAAAGAAAATCCACTTGTTGACTATGATATAACTCCATACTAATTAATCTCAAATTCATCTTTCAGGTGGTATATCTTCAATTGATATTCATCTCTTGTACTAACAATAACCTGATATTTAAGTCCAAATTCGAACTGCCACATAAATCTTAAGAGTCGTGTAATTGAACAATCCAGAGTCTAGTGCAACGTCTTTCATGCTACCTTACCCTGATATCAAGATATCCAAGAGATCTATGTTATTTTCCAAGTAATCACAAGCAATCAACCTCGATTGGACCTGTTGTCTCTGCAGGTTTGCAACAACTTGAGTAGCATCTTTCCGGGTCTGCAAAAATTAGTCAACGTGATTATTCCTTCTGTTATCATGGTAAAGAACTAGCTGTGGCACCAAAAAGAACCAAACATCCAAAACCATGACTTACAGTATTTGTTCTTACCACTTACGCTGCACCCATTCAATTCAAAATAAAGAATAGATACACAAAGCCGAATTCTGATAACTTGTGGTAATGAAATTAAAAATATTCCTAAAATTACCTCTAAGTTCAACTTGGGAAGACATATAATTAGCAGACGAAGAGTGTCCTCCCTAAGAAACTCATGTGTCAATTGTGCACATGCTTCCGCCACGGGCTCAGATTCACTGTCCCCATAGAGAACTTGCTTTAAGTCTCTCATAAGCTTGCCCAACTCCATCATCTAAACAAGATTAATAGTATATATAATAAGACAAGGTAAGGAGCATAAAATGCAGTAGTAACCACTTCAATGCATGCTAATTTCCATTTGATGGAGCAACATGAAGCAAAGAGTTCAAAATAAGATGAGCAGTCGCACAAATCAAAATTGTCAATTAGAAAGCCACAGTAACCCCTTTAGATATTCATCTACATAACATGTCATTGACATGATGTCAATCACAATTATCAGCAACTACAAAATGAAACAAACATACATCGATCACACTGGACTAACCATCTACTAGTCTATTAAGTTACCTTCTCGTCCCGCTTGCTCTCCTTAGTGTCGCCGCCGCCTCCATCGGCAAAGATGAGTAGATCGCGCGCATGCCGCACCAAATCGGCTGGAGTCTTTGGCTTGGACTTGAACAAAGCCTTCGTCTTCGCGTTATCGACGCTGCCATCGTTATTTTCGGCCACGGATAGCTTCCGGACCAACGACGGCGAGGCCAAGGGCCGACGCGAGAGCGACGGCGCAGCCGAGAGCCTACGCAACAACGACGGCGCCGCCGAGGGCCGACGCGCCAGCGACGCCGGCTGTTTGCCGACGACGGATGACACGCACCCTCCTATTTTCGATTCCTGTGTTTAATCCCCCGATTACCCTTCAGTAATTGCTCGCTATAGCGCGATTCTAGTTTGATTTTTTGTCGATCTTTGAGTTGGAATTTCTGATTCACATAAACTAAATTTTCGGGATTACAGTTTCACCAGATACTTCGCGATCAAAAGGTCTTGATGAAATCGTGGAAGGATTTTCGAAATTTTATTTATATGTTGTGCGGGCTTTGATCATTGTTCTTTTTTCAGGACGGGACTCGGCAAGTTCCGTGTGACACGCCGTGCTTCCTATTCCACCAACTCGACTATCCTTTCGGACAGCAGTGATCACCGTTGATCAAATGACTAACCTGTTTTATCAATTTTGCTTTCCCCTTCTTTTACTTTCCCCCCTTATTGATAAATAAAATAAAATATCCATTTTGTCCTTTTACTTCTTTAACTTATATATATATATATATATTATTTATATTTATGTATAACTTTTTTCAATATTTGTTCAATAATTTTTTTTACTATTTTATATTTATTTTTATTTTTTGTGAACGTATTATTATGACTATAATTTTTCTTCTCTCCAAACTTTGCTAAAAATACAATTTTTTCACATCTCTAGTTTACCTAAATATATTTATATTTAAAAAAGATACTTACATAGTCATATATACAAATAATTTATATTATTATTCTGATTATATATTATCAACTTAATATATATTATTACTATCATTTCAAAGTCTTTAAATAAAATAGTTCTCTAATCGCACTACCAAAATTAACACTTTAGCCGACGACCCGTAAAAAAACGGCCGACGACTTTAAAGTGTCGTCGGCTAAACTTTGCCCTTTAGCCGACGACTCGTGTTGCCGTCGGCTAAATAATTTTAGCCGACGACTTGATCTAGGTCGTCGGCAATAGTGCAACATAGTCGTCGGCTATAGTAAAGAGGTTTAGCCGACGACTCTTGAGATTGTTTAGCGGACCAAAAAAAAAGACGTTTTAGCCGACGACTTGATCTGGGTCGTCGGCTAAAACCTTTTCGAAAAAAAAAATTTAGCCGACGACTTGATCTGGGTCGTCGGCTAAACCCTTTCCCAAAAAAAAAAAAAAGTTTTAGCCGACGGCAAGATCTAGGTCGTCGGTTAAACCCTTTCGGAAAAAATGGGGTTTAGCCGACGACCTAGATCAAGTCGTCGGCTAAACCTCCAAGTGAAAATTATATATAGTTCACGGAACACCAACCCAATCTTGCCCCTCTCCCCGCTAAAGAGCACCTTTCTATTCCCGACCCTGTTAGTTATTCCCGAAAAAGCTTGTGAGTTGCTACTTTGAGTATTGCGACCTTGCGAAAAAGATCAACCCAGTTCTTGGAAATCCCTTTGTGTATTTTTTGAGTTTGTGTTGCTACTTTGAGTTGTGCTAGCTGGAGTGACGAAGGTTTCCACCGGTTGTTATAATCACCATTTCGATTAAGGTACGTATTTTATTGTATTTTTTATTGTGATTTCGAAACTTTGTATTATTTATGTTGTACATTCGAAAGATTTTATGTATAACGATTAAGTTTTATGATGATAATCATTATGATTAATTGTTTGTTGTGATTTCATTTATAATTTGAACAATATTAGTTAGTTGGATTAATATTGGAAAATTTATACATTTTCAGGATGGACAAGAGTTGGATTGGGTTACGGAAAAGGGATCCAAGTGTAATGGATGGAATGAAGCAGTTTATGAGATTTGTAAAAGAGCACGACAGTGGTAATACGTTGCACTACTGTCCGTGTAATAAATGTAGATGTCGCAGTGATATGTATCGTTTTCCATTTGATGAGGTCTGGGAACACCTAAAGAAAAATGGTTTTTGGAGTAAATATACATGTTGGATATACCACGGTGAAGCACCGAATTCTGTTATTCCGTATGATCACGGACAATTTAGTGGTAACGACGGGTTCACCGATCCGAAGAGTAGGTTGATTGATGATGTGTTTGGTTTTTCCGAGACGTTTGCAATACTGCTGGGCTTGACAGGTACAACAAGCTAATTCAACTCTAACATACCCCTCTATATCCAAGGTGTAACATGACTGTTCTTGATTGTGTCATGGAAACGATGAGATTAAAGGTGGAAAACAGATCATCCATCAAGTCTATGGATAATTACTTGGAGCTTACGAGTAATATGCTTCCACAGGGTCATCATCTTCCTAATACATATACCAAAATGAGACGAATTTTGAAAGATCTTGGTCTTTCATACATTAAGATCCACGTCTGCATGTATGATTGTGTTCTATTCCGGGGGCATCCTAATGAAGACCTCACGAGATGTCCTGTATGTGATACAGAGAGATATAGGATCACTCCTTCTGGAAAAGAGAAACCGGTGAAGGTACTTTGGTATTTTCCACTGAATGACAGGTTGGAACGGCTTTTTATGTCTCCTCACACGGCAAAAGCAATGAGATGGCATGCCGAGCCGCGCACTAATGACAGGGATACTATGATACACCCTTCGAATGGAGAGGCGTGGAAGCATATAGATATGGAGTATCTGAATTTTTCTTCAGATATCCGAAATGTGAGGCTCGGGATTGCATCTGATGGTTTCAACCCTTTTGGTAACATGAGTCTTTCATATACCATATGGCCTGTTGTAGTGATTCCTTACAATCTTTCTCCGTGGATGTGTATGCGGAAGGAGTATAATATGTTGACCTTGTTAGTCCCGGTGCCGGGATATCCGGGAAAGTGTATCGATGTGTATATGAGACCTTTGATAGAGGAGCTGAAATTGTTGTGGGAGCAAGGTCATCCCACGTACGACAGTTATTCGTCCGAGACGTTCTACTTGCACGCCATGTGTATCGAAACTATTAGTGATTTTCTTGCATATGGAATGCTGTCTAGATCTGTTATTAGCGGATATAGAGGTTGTCTAGTGTGTTTGAATGCAGATTGTGCTAGGTACGACTGTAGGAAAGTTATCCGAATGCGTCATCGGATATGGCTTGAGAGGGAACATGAGTGGCGTATGGATGCTGCATCATTTAATGGCACTGTAGAAATGGGCGAGCCACCACGACAGTGGACAGGTGATGAAATACTATCGATTCTTAACGAGTACGATTTTGGTCAGCTTAGCAACCATCCTGATGTGATTGCAGCAACCCCTGAAAGGCCCGACAGGTATAAGTATTGGTCGCACAAAAGTATATTCTGGGAATTGCCTTACTGGTCCAAGTTACTGATAAGGAACTTCTTGGATGTCATGCACATTGAAAAGAATGTTTGCGAAAGTGTGGTTGGGACAACCTTAGGTTGGGATGGAAAGACCAAAGACGGGCCAAAAGAACGCAAAGGTTTGGAAGAAATGAGCATAAGAAAACATTTGTGGTTGAAAACTGTCAAGGGAAAACAAGAAATGCCTAAGGCAGCTTACACCATCACTGCCGAGCAGAGAACTGAGATATTTTGGTGGATAAAGACTGCTAGGTATCCTACCGGGTATGCTGGAAATATAGGAAGATGCGTTAATTTGAGGGAGAACAAGTTAACTGGTTTGAAGAGTCATGATTGTCATATCCTACTCCAACGCCTATTTCAGGTATTTATTCGACCGTACTTACCAAAACAGGTGGTCAAGCCGTGTGTTGCATTGTCAAGATTTTTCCAAAAATTATGTACGAGAAAAGTGAAGAGATCTGATTTGCGTAAAATGCAAGATGAGATCATCTATATCTTGTGCAAGTTTGAGCAAATATTTCCTCCAAACTTTTTTGACCTCATGCCTCACCTCATGATCCACCTTCCCCGACAGTTATTGGCCACTGGTCCAGTGCACTACACGTGGATGTACCCGGTTGAAAGGTAACATAATTTTGTATGATATATATATATTGTCAAATTAAGTATGATTTCTAACACAATGACAATATTACAGGCAACTCGGTGATTACAAAGACTCCGTGGCCAATAAGTCTGCACCGGAAGGATGCATTGCAGAATCTTACCTTGCGTCGGAGTGTATTACGCATATCAAGTTGTATTTGGGCACCTTCGATCCCCCTTCCCGCTCTATTCCAGCAGATAACAGACAATTCAATCTTTCTATCATATCCACTGAGGTTGACGTCTATGGGAGGTTGCCAGGAAGACAATTAGACCCGTACGAGTCACGAATTGCACATTGGTGGATATTACTCAATTGTCCAGAAGTTCAGTACTGGAAAGACATCCACTTGTTATGCGATATGGTGCGAGGTGACACTAGATTCCACAATGACACTTTTGCCGACTATTTTGGAGAATGGGTACGTATACATTCAGTTGCTATTGATTTTGGACTTAAGATATTTTTTTTACATAAAAAGTTTATTTACGACAGATGACACACATACAAGATGACGGACACCCTAATTGGTCGCATGAACTTATGCTTATTTCTATGAAGCCGGTTATGTCAAGAATTTATTCGATGGCCAAAGTCAACGGTGTCACATTCGAATGCCTTGAGTGAAATCAAAAAAGAAGATGTCAAAATTCTGGGGTTATGATAGATGGTGGATATTACGGTGTTCTTTTGGAAGTGGTAGAACTAATTTACGGGGAAGACATGACAATTTACTTATTTAAGTGTCGATGGTACGACACCAGTCTTGGAACCGATATGCAAGATAACTACGGGTTGTTATCTGTTGACACTTCCACTTCATGGTATGAAAGTGATCCTTTTGTATTTGCTACATCAGCAAAGTCGATGTATTATTTGGATGACTTGGTGAAGAAAGGCAAATGGAAGATAGTGAACATTGTGACAACCAGAAATATTTATAGTGCTGCTACACTGGGAGAAACAACATGTACTGATGACGATGATGCTTATCAAGAGCCAAATATAGCAAATATTCCACCATCAACGACAATTACAATGAATAATGTTCCTAAAGGACGAGCGTCCGACTCCGTGGTGATGCTTGCGGGTACATTGACGTTGATACAAACGAATTACTTGAAAATTTTGATGACGATAATTTGGACGACTTGAGGCATATGTTGCCGGATATCAACTCAGATAATGAGCCATAAATTTATTAGATGTATATTTTCATATGTTAAATATAATTAAAAAAAATAGTAATAATAATAATCAAAATATTAACATAATATTATAATATTATTAAAAAAAAATGTGGGGTTTAGCCGACGACAATATCTAAGTCGTCGGCTAAAGTTTTTTTTAAAAAAAATGGTATACTTTAGCCGACGACTTAGATATTGTCGTCGGCTAAACCACCGACCGTGTCAAATGACACGACCCGTGTCGCACCTGCCCAGAAAGTGAAAACAAACTGTATGCGTGACCCGACTGTGTTAGACTACACAGCCCGTGTTAGACTATACGGCCCAGAAAATCGTCGGCTAAAGTATAATATTTTTTTTAAAACACTTTAGCCGACGACGTAGATCTTGTCGTCGGCTAAACCCCCTATTTATACGTTTTCTTCTTCTTTCTTGTATTATTTTCTCCTTCCCTCACCCAGCCCGATCGCCCCCAGCCCCCGTCACCCAACCGTCCGTCCGACAACCGCCCGTCACCTAGCCCCCGTCCCGCCGCCCGTCACCAGCCCCCAACCCCCGTCACCCAATCATCGCCCGCCCGACCGCCGTCCCACCGCCTGTACGACAGCCGCCGTCCCGTCGCCAGTACGACAGCCCCCGTCTCGCCTGCCGTCCGACCGCCTCCCGACAGGTAACCATTTTCCTTTTTTATTTTATTTTTTATTTTGTTTGATGAATTTATTGTATTTGTTTGATGACTTTGTTTAGATTATGTGATGAATTAGGTAAATTGTGTAATGAGTTGTGATGCAATATTTGAGGAATTTAGTATTTTCAATATTTTGTGTTTAATTGAGTTGTGAATTTGATGAATTTGTTTAGATTATGTGATGAATTAGGTAAATTGTTTAATGAGTTGTGATGAAATATTTGATGAATTTGTTTGAGGAGGAAGGGATTGTATAGCCGGCGTTAATCGAAAGATTAACGTGGTATGGCATTGATAATTACTGTTGTGTTGAGTTGTGAATTTGATGAATTTGTTTAGATTATTTGATGAATTAGGTAAATTGTTTAATGAGTTTTGATGAAATATTTGATGAATTTGTTTAGATTATTGATAGAATAAAGAAAGCGTTGGGGAAGAAGTCGACAAAGTCGACCACTCCCGATTAGGGGGGAAGTTCGGCAGCATCTAGTAAGGCGGATCACGCTACACTATACATATCTCAGAGTAGCGTTCGTGCCCGCCAGATAATAGAAGCAACCGGCATGAACGTTGACGATTTTTTTAAGGCGACAGATGAGCCCGCTGCACTAGCGCGACGTTTATCCTTTCAGACACCATGGTCGACCCCCTCGCAGACGGAGACTCGTATGTCTCCCATCCACCGACACACGTGTAGCCCTCATACATCAGGAGATGTACGGAGTTCCTCGTCGGCGGTGCCCCACGGTCCGCCGTCGACTCTATTCATGCCTCCGATGCTTCCTACTATTCCAGAGGTCGATGAGACGGGAGTCAGAGTTCCCGTTCAATTGATTAGCCCTGACGAGGCGTACGTCTACGAGTCTTGGCCAGACAATATGTGTTGGCAGAGTTGTCGGGTTTCGAAGACGAAATTGTACGAGGAGATAGAGAGGGAGAAGGAGAAGGGGAAAAATGTAGTCGAGGAGGAGAAGAAAAAGAAGAAGACTCGTGGCCCAAAGAAAGTGCAGCGCTCGACTCAAACGTAAGTAAGCATGGCCGTTACGAGATTCCTCTAGGCAGCACACGGCCGGCCGGTGATGTCTTGACGCTACGGCGTCATATAGCCGTAATGTTGGCTTTGTCATTGGGACGAGTCCGTTTGTGGCCCGATTGGGGGGCGTGCATGATGCGTGAAGGATGCTTTGAACAATGCTATGTCGGTAAGTTAATAAATATTTAATAAGTGTTTTTCAATCAACATGTAGTTCTTCAAAATGCAATATGTGATGTTTTTAAATTATTGCGTATTTATGCTGTTCATAGGTGTGGTTTGTCATTCCTGACTCTCTACTACGTACTTGGTGTGACGAGGTGCAGTCTACCAAGTAAGTCATTTTAATTTATTTTGTATCTACATTGTTTGCGTAATTTTTTTTCTTACGAATAATATATGTTGTGCAACGTGTGTTGTAGGTACAAATCTTGGAAAAGTGAGATGCACATGTTCTGGACAGCTTGGGGTGATACCCGAGAGGCTACCCCGGAAGAATTCAAGTTCTGGGAGTACGAGTGGAAGTGGCTCCGCGCCCATTTTCGCGACCCGGAGTTCATGGTATGACTAAAATACCCTCATTTCATTCTTTCTTTTTCAATTTTTATTTTTTTTAAATCACTACAACAAAAAGAGTCTTTAACGACGAACAAATTTGTCGTTATAGGCCCCAAAAGTCGTCGTTAAAGTTTTTAACGATGAAAAAAATTTGATCGTTTATTCGTTGCAATAGATTCTGTCGTTAAAGGTTTTAACGACAATGTTCGTCGTTAATTTTTAAACCCATTAACAACCACACACCCCGTCGTTAAGTATTAACGACAAAAAGTCTACCATCGTTAAAGGTTTTAACAACAATGTTAGTCGTTAATTTTTAAACCCATTAACAACCACACACCCCGTCGTTAAGTATTAACGACAAAAAGTTTACAGTCGTTATTTTATTTACATCGAACAACTCATTGTCGTTAAGTCTAATTGCAACAGTAATAATTTATAGGCGGTCAATATTTGTAAAGCAACAATTTTATTTAATGAAATAAAATTATGCCTGTAACTCAATACAATGGAACAAAAATTTTCAAGTTTCATAAAAATATTAGTATATATATCGTCGAATTAATATTGATACATCCATACTTCCACAAATTACATCATGTACTTGCGAAGTTGCCAGCGAGCACTACACAGAGCGTAATATCCTACAAACTATTCTATATAGTTTACTAGTGCTTTACACAACTTGAACTAGAAACTAAAAGCTTTGCACTAGTGCTCAGGAAACTGATGAGATCAAGCTTTGCAACTAACTATCCTCTTTTCTTTTGTTGGCAAATATGTTTAGATTATTGTATCTTCTTCTTACAACAGTTACACCTGTGTGAAGAGAAATCCATTCATCAGATTGACATGATTAGAAAAAAAAAAAAAAAAAGATAGACTCCAAACAACAAAAGAGATGATGCCCCCATCTTTTTTCCGATAAAAAGGAATTAAGTTGCAAGATGAAATTCTCTAAAATAGTTGTTGTTTAAGTAAATAACCTTGATCAAAATAAAGGAACAAGAAAAGACCATGATTATAATTCTGCCAACACAATTGAATATTTTGTTAAAACACTTACAAATATATATACCACCTCCAGTGAAGTAGAATAGAAAAAGCCGATAAAATTAGAACATCATATTCAGTACTAGAGAGGATGTGATTAAGTGAATGATTAAACTATGAAACAAGGTATAAGATATGCATAAACCAGATAAGGATAGACACAATAGGAAACCAACCTTTTTTGTTTCACCAAGAAGATTCGTACGGTCACATATGTAAAAGTAGATTAAAAGAGCACCAAACTCTGATCTGCATGAGATAAGCCAATAACATAAGAATAAACAAGAGAAAGCGCAAAGTCCCATCATAAATAAGAATATCTATAACTCAAAGGTTGAAACTGCATACGTACATGGCTCTCAAAGTCAATCGGTTTTCAAGCAAGAATGATTCATCCAATGTAAGAAACCTGATAAAACAGTGAATTCACACACGTTACACTATCATCTCATACAAGTAAATATGGTGTCATTTTTCACAAACCTGATGACATGGGATGTCAGGGACGAATTCCGCAATTTAGGAGGCTCTGACTGAAGGCCACCTCCTTCCAATAGAACAGCTCTGTCATCTTCTTTAACTGCTCCGCCCAACTCAACCAAATTGATATCAGAGTTCCTGCCTCTAAAGTGCAGGAATTTTGAGGGTACGACTCAAGAACAGACAACATGATTGGGAAATAAAAGAAACATATTAACTTGGATGCACGGTCAGTTAACTATTTCTAGGACCTTAAGGTGTCTTATTTCCCTTTTGTCCATTTGTCTTCTTTTTTTTACTAAAATATGATAGTTATTCCATAACCATTAAGGCCAACACTAATAATTCCTTTGTACATTCCGGAAACACGTCTCCTTTGTTGTCTTGTAAACAGGGGCGGATCCACATTCACAATATGGGGGGACATGCCCCCAGTGAAAAAAAAGTACTATATTATATATATATATATATATAATATTAACCTACAGGCCCTGCAGCCTTTTTTTTTCCTTGGGGACATGCCCGAGCAGATAGGGGGAGTCGGGATACATGTTTCTTTTTATATATATATATAAAAGGTACGTGTATATATACTTCCTCCGTTCTATTATTATTGCAACGTGTTGACTATTACACTATTCACATACTGTCTTTTAACCATCTTTTGTGGTTCATACATATGGAAAAATATAGTCATGTGAGATCTTGTTAGATTCACCACAAAATATATTTTCAAAATATCAAATTTTTATAATTTTTAAAAATAAATAGTTAAAGATATTGATATTCAAAGTTGTGCATTGTCAAGCGTGAAAGTCCAGATGTTGCAATTATAGTAGAACAGAGGTAGTATATATTATTTGTTGACTATCCTATTCCTTATCCCTCCCGTTTAGTTACAGTTTTTTTTTTCCTTTTCTTTTCTTTTTTTTTTCTTTACCTCTGTGCTGACGCCCGCTCAGCACGCAGCACCCCGACGAAAAATCACCGCACGCCCCGCCCGTCCAACACCCAGCGAAGAGCCGCCCGCCCCGCCCCAACCCACCAGACCCACTTTGAGGTATTTCTCTCTCTCTCTCTCTCTCTCTCTCTCCTTTCTGATCGAAGTGTGTTGCCAATTTTTTTTCTTCTTTGAGTTTGAGGTATTTATATAAATTTTTTGTTTGTTAATTGTCAATATTAATCAGTAGTAGAGTATGTTCAAAATTAATTTATTTATTGTTGATTTTAATTTTTAGGGTTTGTAAAAAAGAATAGAAATATTTTTAAAAAGAAAATATCGACACCCGGATCTTCAAGTGCATATAATATTTCCCAACCTAGTTCTACTCTTTTGATGCCTACGGAAATTGATTTGGATGATTTTTCTTGGGATCCATCCGAAAGAAAAAGAATTTTAGAGTATCACCCTAATCAAAGAGATGAAATAACGCGGAAATATTTGATTAAAGGACCTTGTCATTAGTGTGCCCCCGTTCGTCGGAATTTCTGGATCCGCCACTGCTTGTAAATGATGCCAACATAGTTTCCCACTACAATATTGGAGAAAGCAATAATACTTTACCCATATAACATCCCAAGTGTCTTCATCCATTTACTTTTAAGATTAACAGTTATATCAAAGTGCGGAAGGACAGTACTTACTATTTGGGAGATAAGTAATTTTTCCGGTACTCCAAATATTCGGAGAATAACCAAACAGCATTTACTGGTATTATTCCAAGGAAGAAAGACACCGAAATTCATGTTAATATAAATCAAACTTATATTAATACTCAACTCATAAAAGCATCAAACTACATAAAAATCAAAAGACAACATACAATTCAAGTATAAGTTTTCACATTTGCACAGAATTCATCGATGAAGCATAATAATCATACAAAAGAGAAACATTTCACAACATCTAAACAACAGCCATAAGCACAAAAAATGGAAACACATCATTCAAATTTCAGAGGACCTTTATCTATCTGCAAATTAGCCAAAACAAACTGTTCCACAACACCTCCAAACTCGAATGAACAACCATACAATAAAAGACTCATTTCTGATTTCTCAATCAAATGTCCATTTGTAAATAGACTAAAACACAGGAATTTTAAGCAGATTCCCCATTAACCCAAGAGGTCGAGATGAAATAACCATTACCATGAGATGATTGTGATAACTCAAATGAATGAAATGAACATAAATTTCCAGACCAAGAAACCCAAAGTCGCAGTCTAAATAATATCAATTTACAAACTAAATTTTTTTTAGGTAGCGTGGCTACAGGAGGGGGTCCAGTACATAGAACCCTCACATATGGTGAACAAAAACTTATTCTATATATTGCTGTAATTCTTAAAAAAATGAATGTGGTCTCACATATGAACAAATGCATTGAAAAGAGTTCATCTTCACTGTACACAAAAGCTAAAATCCTTTTAAGTAAGGAGGAATTAAATGAACCTAAGCTCGAATTAATTATAAACCACAAGTGAAGTAAATGTTAGTTTGATGGACATGGACACCATGTCAAAAAGATTAGTTGGCCACAAGTTTAGTGCTGAGTAGGGGTGGCATTTCGGAACCGAAAATTCAAAACCAAACCGAAAAAATCCGAAAAAAGAACCGAAGAATCAAAACCAAAGAAGACCGAACCGAAAAATAGAAAAACAGAACCGAACCGAATTGGTTTGGTTCGGTTCTCGGTTCGGGGTCGGACAGAGCCGAACCGAACCGAAATGGACCGAAGTCAAAGTTACATACTAAAATGACACCTTTTTGTGAGTTTTATGTGTTTGAGATTTTAATGTAATTTGTTTTTCTTTGTTAAGACCCTCATGGATCCAATGAGGACCGATAATATGCTCGTGTAATTCGTGATTCAACTAATTTAGGTTTAGAGAATAATCTATTGTGATTTGTGATTGTTATATCTTTTGAGATATTTGTAAATTGTTGTGCAAGTCTACCTCTTATCTTGAGCATATATATAACTTTTGTTGGCTTGTTGTTATATATAACTTATTCTATTGAATATAATATTTGAATTTATATTGTGAAGAACCGAAAAAACATCAAACCAAACCAAAACCGAACCGAATATTTATAAAACCGAATTTAACCGAACCGAACTTCAAAAAGAACCGAACCAAACCGAAACCGAATATTTGGTTCGGTTATTGGTTTCGGTCAAAAACCGAACCGAATGGAACCGAGTCCACCCCTAGTGCTGAGAATCTTAACTACAGTACATTTTAAACTATCAACACAACCACATATCACCTTAGTTCACACAAAGAGTTGCAAATCGAAGAAATAAGGAGCAATCACCACATAAAAAATCCTTGGGCAAATATAATATGCAAACTCGTAGAGATTCTTAGAAAATTCAAAGTATACAATTTGTAGGATAATTACCTTGTCCAATATCTGGAAAACTGGGAGCCGGGCAGGGGACGATGACGACGAAGAGGATCCAACAGCAGCTCATTGGTGTTCAATGGCGGAAGGAACGGCTTCGCTTCGTCGACTTGCTTTCTCCCTCCGGCGATTTTACGATAATACTTCTTTATTATGAATGGAATCGAGGATCTTCGTAGATGTTCTTTTCTTGCCCGATTCCACCAAAAAACCCCTGACCCCCATTCTGTGTTCCACCCGCGATATTCTCCAAGGATGCAGAGGCGACGAGCGGAGATGGCGGCTGCGTGTCGGTCGTGAGATGGTCGGCGTCGGAGGATGGGTAACCGGCCAAAAGAACACCTCTATGGACTAGATTAGGTATAGATACCTTTGCTTTCGGATTGAAGGCGTGAGGAAGGGTTTGCGGTTTTTTCGCCTGAATCGGAGATGAGAGGCGCCAAGAAGCCGCAGCTGAGCACGGGATGGCGATGGTGGAGGCTTCGCCGGCCAGAGAAGGACGGCCAGGGTTTGGATTTGGCCCATTCGACGGGTCTGGGTTGTTCATGCCCGAGTCGCGTAACTCCCGAATCTCCAGGTTTGCAGCGGCGGCGAGACATCGGGTATGGCCAAGGTAAGTCTGAAATTAGGTGTACATGCGATTTGTGGTGGTTGGGGGCGAAGGAGGTGGTTGGGTGAATGTTGTTTGTGTGGGCGGCGAGTTGAGGCCGGCAGTTTCTGTGCTGTCGGCGGCCGGGGAGAACAGGGGCGAGGGTGCAGCGGGGTGAGATGGAGCAGCTGGGGTGGTCGCCGGCGTGAAAGAGGCCAGATGGCGTCCAGCGGTGCAAAAAGTCGACGGACGAAGTGTGTTCTTCGTAGGTTTAGGTTATGATAGAGTTTACTCCTATTTTTTTTTCATCAAGCAACTGGAGATTTTATTTTTTGGGCTGCTATAAGACGAATTTGATTTCAAATATTTTTCTTCCCCATTTTTAATGACGGTTATATATCATAAATCGATTCTAATTTAAATTTAATAAAATTGTTATAACGACCACTACTGAAAGTTCTCGTAGATACTAGCTTATAATAACTTTTTACGTCTAAGTTTTGAATTGGTCGTTATTTCTTTGTCGTTAGAATGGTGAATTCTTGTAGTGAATTCTGGAATATTATTAATATTAAAAAATCAGAATTTTTTTATTCAAAAGTGGAAATAAAAAAATTTATAAACTCTGGATATTATTTATAAATTATTTTAATAAAAATAAAAATTAGAATATTATTTTCCATAAAAAAAATAAAAATCTGAATATTGTATTTTATTTATTAAAAAACTGCTAGTATTTAATAAAAATTAATAATATTTTAGTTTTTATTTTTTTGAATTCTAAATATAAATTCGATTCTAAATACTATTTTTTTGAAGGCGACTAACTTGACCAACACGATCAATCGTGCTGGTCTGACTGACCATCACAGTCTGGGTTCCCGGTCGTTAGCTAGAGTTGCGCACGAGGCTATTTCTTCTGATTCGTTTGACGCATTTGCCTACGTGACTCAGAAAGCATATTCGAACCGTCCCAAGGAGCATGTAAGTCTTTTTTTTATTTTATTTTGGTAATAAAATAAATGCCTTTGTATCATACTTTTATTGATATTAAAATATTTATTTTCATATTAACTTAGGAGCGTGTGCGGGAGGAGTCTCAGAGGATGCTTGCTGAGATTGCTCGGGAGCAGTATCCGAACTTAGCGGAGACCGACTGCCATTGGACAGATCGATCAGGTCGATCCTTATGTTCGCGCTAGGGTGTGGGGTACCGTCTACCCTCCTAGAGGTAGTCGGTACCGCACTAAGATGAGGGGAGTCGAGGGTCACCGTGTATTGAAAGATACCCCCGGCTTCCAGCGCCCTCGCGGACGGGATGCACGGACTGCCTATCTCGAGGAGCAGTTGAGGGCGGAGAGGGAGCTCTGAGCTGAGAATGAAAGGAGGACTCAGACGCGGTTACATGAGAGCGAGCAGATGACAGAGTTTCCAGAGACAGCAGCAAGTCATGGTGGACTATATGATGACGCTGACTCAGACCATTACTCAGGCTGGACTGCAGGCACCTGCTCCACCGCCTTCTCTCTTCGGACAGACACAGCCTCGTGACGAGGATCTAGGGGATGGTGGTAATCTTTCTACTACTACATTTCGACATTTAGATGATTTTGGTAGTGAATTGTAGTTGTGTTGTTGTAGTACTCTTGTATATTTATATTTGTGTTAGAATTGTGTAAGTGATTTTGTTGACGCTACTAGTATGTTGATGAAATTAATGTTCTTGAATGTGTTGTGCGTTGCGTTGCATATAATGTTGGGCATATTATTGATGGTATTAGTTGAATGTGTTGCGCGTTGATTGTTGTTGATAATGGGAGCTGGTATATAAAAATTGTAGGTGCAAAAAATACAGGTTTTGGGATCCCAAAATTTGAATTTATTTTTTTTTATATTAGGTTTTAGCCGACGACTTTCCAAAGTTGTCGGCTAAAGTATATTATTTTTTTTAAAAAAAAGTTTTAGCCGACGACATTTAAAAACGTCGTCGGCTAAAGTGTCTTTTTTTTTTTTTAGCCGACGACATTGTTGTAGTGGTCGGCTAAATTTTGAACTTTACGTGACGACTAACAAAAAAGTCGTCGGCTAAACCTTGGCCGACGAATATCGTAAACGGTTTTTAGCCGACGGCGGGGATTAGCCGGCATTGACCTTTAGCCGCCGACTTTAAGTCGTCGGCTAAACCCCCGATATTGGTAGTGTCTATACTACCTTATTATGAGATGCTTCCGAATATATTCTTTATATGATGTTAAATGTAATCTTTCAATAATGCCGACATTTTTAATTTAGAATTACAAAATTAGTTTTTATTATCTAATTAGATGCAAAATATATCAAACTAATGGTACGTTCATGATATATATTTCAACATACATATCACATATATTAAAAAAAAGAATTATTATTAGCTTCTAAATCTGGACTGTATTGAGTGCATAAATTCAAATGCTATTAAATGTGTACCTCATATGCATTTCGCATATTACAGAATGCTCCTAAATATGTTATTCATATGCTATTAACTATTATCTTTCAATAACACCATGATCTTTTAGAATTAATAATTTTTTATATTTCCAATTTTAGAAATGCGATATATGTCTTAAATCGTAGATCGTGGAAAGACGATTAGTTTGATATATCTTGACATGAAACAGATAACAAACTCGTAAGTTATTGTATTTTAAACTTTAAGGGAAAATGGAAATTCTCAATCGTACCCTTATGTGTATTGGTCATAAGACATGCGCTTTTGTTGGAGATTTGGTTATTCCATGTCGAATTGATGTATTACTCATAGCATATATATATATATGCAAAAAATATAAAACCCAATTTGCTACATATTTTAAAGTAACAATTCTAATTTTTTCATTTCCTTAATAATTTAACACAGGATACCTTATTTCTTTGTAAAATAATACTACAGGTAACAAACAGAGAGCAACACTCATGGATAACCCCGTGCATCGCACGGGCCCCAAAACTAATATATATATATATATGTATACGTATTATTATAACTATTATTATTATTATTTCTATTTTTCATCTTGATAATTTGTTGATAAGGTGGTGACATACAAAATATTGTATGTAAGGTATATACAATAACACGCCGTAATTACAGAAATTTAGTCGTTAATCTAGACACACAGGGCGGTATAATGACCAAATCCGACATAATAACTAAATTCATTCGAGGGTTCCCGAAATATCATATCATTCGATTATCTACTACGGGTGTATCACATTCTTCTCCCCTAAAAAGAAGTTTCCTCCCGAAACTTAGGGTGTGAAAAGCTCATGATATCCACATATGGCCTCCATTTCTGAGATTGCTTCTTCGACTCTGTGTCACTAAACCTTAACTTACTTGTCGTTCCAGAATCGACCCGGTCGTTCATCGAAATCTTACTCCTCTGACTCATTCTCCACTAATTCTTTTTGTCATCGCAATATCGTTTAACTCATTCAAGTAATATGAAATGATTGATTCAAATTTCGTATTCAAGATAAATTAGTTTAACCAAAATCAATATACTCATACTCATACTATAGTGTAGACAAAACAATCAATCTAATATTAATCGAGTTATAGTGGTTGCACACGATATTAACTCATGTCAAAATTCACCATAACCTCGTCTTCTCGGAAGATCTTACTTTGTCAATAACCATTCACAATCACTACATCTACATCTCGATTCACCGCAATAGCTCCATCATCTCTTTCTATTACCATGAAATTACTCATTCTTTATAATGATAACTTACTCTGAACCCAACTAATATTATGTAAAAATAGGTTAACTTTCAAAACCACATAGCTTAAATACTCTACTAGTTCATACTGATATAATACGCTGTAAAATAACTTTGAAAACAAAAAAAATTCATTAGTGGAATATACAATCCGACTCAGGAATGCATTTAATATATTTCCAGGAAAAGAATATCGCACACACCAGTTTATAAAATAAGCTCGCAACACACTACGCCATAAGTGCTCCAGTGTTGCAAGGAAAGTATTGCAATAGCCCTCTGATCTTTGGTCTTTTGCAATACTACTCAATTAGTATTGTACCAGACCTGAATGCACTGTTGCAAAAGACATTAATGCAACATCAACCTAAAGTGTTGGATTATACGTGAACTTTAAAGCGTTGCAATAGACTAAATCATCTTAATAATTACGAAAAATAATTTAAATATTTTCAAAAAAAAATATCGTCAAATTTAAATTTTTACACTAAAACAAAATAAATTAGTGGATTTTTTATAAGAGCACATATTGTTTTTTACTTAAAAAAAATTTCGGAGATAAATTAATAAATTTAAAAAATATTAAAAAATAAAATAATTTCTTAAAATTATAATAAATAAAATATCATATGAATACATATATTTTTATTTTTAAATTATAATTTAAAATTAAAATAAACAATTGAATTTATACATTCAACTCTTTAAAATATAATAAAAATGTAAATTAAAATTTATTTATATTAATATTATAAAAAATTGAAAAATAATAATGCATTTTCCTGCTAATGAAAAAATTTATACTTTTTTTTTTTCCTACAGCGAAGGATGGTTTGGTGGAAATCGTATTTCTCAGAATCGCGACTTTCCTTTCCCTTCATTAGCCGTGTCTTTCTCTTTCTTCCTCGTTTACGCCCTCTATCTCTCTGCTTTATCGACTCCCTACCTCCACCCACATGCCTGCTTCCCCCGTATTTTTCCCTTCATCTATCTGCTTCCCTTCCTTTTTGTTTCTTATTGAAAACCCAAGATCGTGTTGCTTGCTTCGCCTACAAGGTCTGTTTTCATTTTTGGTTAGGTTCTTGGGTTGATTTTATCTCTTATATCTCACCGCCTGCTTTATTTTTCCGCAGGCTGCGTCTTTCTTTGTGAATGTGGATGGTCGAAATCACATTTATTCATCGGGTGACTCTTTTGCTTCTCTTCCTTTGGCGTTTCTTTCATTATTCTTCATTTGCGGACTTGATTTCTTATTCTCCCGTCCGCCGTTCATTCACTTCCCACTCTTCTAACTGTAATTTTTTTTTGTGCTTTAATCGGCTTGTGGTGGTCGAGTTGACTCAGTATGATTGTGTAACATTATCTTTTCCCCTGTTTGATCTTAGTTTAAATCTTTCGATATCTGATTACTATTGCTATTAAGGGATTTGTATAATTTCCTAACTATTGCAATAGAGTTGTTGCTATCAATTGGAACAAATACCATTCGTGTACGTATCCGTTGCACATATGGATCGTGGTAAGTGGACATTTAAATTTCCGGAAAACAGAATCTGGAGTGTTTATCTATTTCTTGAGGTTTTAAATATTATCATCGTGGTTCTTGTCTTGAAATTCTTAGGTTGATTATACCGCAGTGTTTACTTTCCGGTTCTTGATGTTTGTTGATAATGGATTGGCTGCTGGAATCGGGTTGCAAGGACTTTTAATCTTTTTATCGGATATCATAGAGTTTCTTATACTTTACGCGGTATTCACATATTACCAGCATTTCACTAACACGTGAGATCTCGTAAATTTTTTCACAACTTTTATTTAGTGAGTAGTCTCAAGTCTTTGGTTATATGCATTTTTTCCTGACATATTTTAGGTACGAATTAGGAACAACTTTAATTGATCAGTCCGAATTATCATAATTCTACAATGTATTTCCCTATGTTGTTCTTTGACTTTATTGGCCTCTCTCAACATGGCCTAGGGATCTCGGCTGGCAGCAGATATATGCACGTTTTGTAGGAAGAATTGTTGTGCTGTCGATTCTTGTTGTGCTACTATTTCCCTTCCTTTTGGCTTGAACTGTCATTGGTACCATGTGGTTCACTCGTGCGAAAAGTTGTGTAAGTTGCATTTTATTGTTTTTTTTTTCTTCCAAGTATGTCATATGCTGCAAACATGGAATGAACATAATATCCAAATAACGTTTTTTTTCCGATTATTTTCAGTTGATGGAAAAAGGTCAGAAGTGGGGTTTTCTTATATGGCTGCTTTTCAGCTATTGTGGACTTGTGTGCATTGCTTGCCTCTGCATGGGAAAGGTTAGTGGTGATATTACTTAATTTATACTCCGCGGAGGATCAAGCTATGGTAGAAAAGATTAAAAATTATAAAAACTACCCCTGAGGTTTAGGGTAATTACAACAAATATCAGAAATATTACAATTAGACCCTTGAGTTTTGTATGAATACTATGTGCTTGAGGATGTAATTTTTTGATTAGAAACAAATTATCGTTAGATGTATTTTTGTAATTAACCCAAAATAAAAAAGGAGAATAAATTGGAGGAACTCCTGCCAAGTTTTTGCTTGATATTTTCCGTTTTTCTTTATTCTTCATTTAGCATTTTCTTTATTCTTCATTTAGCATAAGGATAGGATGCGGTTTCGGCATTACGTCAATTGTCATCACGTGTTCAACATTATTTTTGTAAGAAACGATCTTCCTCTATGGTCTTAAGATTTATCCTTGTTTAGCAGTGGAGAAAGAGAAGGCAGACACATTTATTGCGCGCACAACAAGGGATCCCTGTTTTAGTATATGGCGTAGGCCTCTATTAACCGATAATAGCTTCATTTTTTGAAATTCTGATTTAATATCTCTCTCAAGCCTCAAAAAGTGTACCATATTCTTATGTTAAGTTAAGCACTACATCTGATTGTGTCACTCGTTTGAATGAGTTCAATAATGTATCATGTTAACCTTTGCCACAACTTTTTTTCCTTCTAATTTGACCTGTCGGGCTGTGTTGGGCTTCAGGTTCTGGTCGACATGGTTAGAGTATTGGGTTATTGAAGCTGCGAGTCAAGAGATGAGAGGAATGGGCCAAGATGCCGCTGTATATCATCCCGGACTTTACCTAACCCCGGCTCAGGTATTATGCAGTTTGGAACATTTTTATCCGTATAGAATATTATCATGTTCCATGGTTTATGTGTTGATTTTACAATATCAATCACGTATTGTGACATGACAATAGCAATTATCTCAAACTCATCGCCGTCTCATGATATTTTCCATATAAATGGAAAAACCTATGATGTTGACGGTTTTGGAATTTCGTTCTATTTCTCCTTCATATGAAGGTTGCGACAGGAAGGGCATCCGGCGTAAAACTTTGCCACTTTGTTATTTGCATGAGTTATGGTGTTAACTAATTTTAGACAATTAAACGACACTATAATCTTCATGCCACCGACCCCAACATAGTTGGGATTAAGGTGTTGCTGCTGCTGATGATGATGATAGAATATTATCATGTATTCGACATTCATGTACTCGACATTGAATTGTGTGCATATATATATATATGATAGAGATACTTAGAAAAACGACCCCTGAGCTTTAACTTAATTGTGAAAAAAAAGTTCTTTTGAAATTACAAAGTACTTTGGTACCTGTTGAGATATTTATGAAGATTTTGTGTTTGGTACTTTCAAAATCAATAGACCCTTTTTTCTTCTTACATAGTTTTTGCTTGCTAAAGATGACATGTTCTAGAGGTTGGATTTATAGTTCCGATGTAGACAGGGAAATAGTGCTATAAATTTGTATTTTACCAATGGATTTTGAGTAATTTCTGATCTTTTATGACAGTACTGAGCTTCAATTTAGTTTTTCTTCTACATTTATTTTCAATTAGACATTATTTATCATATTTCATTATGGAAGAGGTGTTCGCCCACTGATGTAAGTGTACAATGAATGGAATTCGTTATTTTGGATCATGAAAAACCAATTGGCCAATGTTTATTCTGAATGAAAGCTGTTAACAATAATAGGTACCTTTGCAGGGTGGTAAAGCAGCTTTGCTGGATAATGTCACTGACCATGTCAAATATTTGCAAAATCAGGTGAAGGCAAAATTAGTCCTAGTGATTTCAATCTGACATTTTCTAATTTCAAATCTTGAAAGAGATAACAAAAGAAGTTTTCTTAAATTGTTACCTTTGATTCCTTGGAAAAACTTGATGGTTAACATCTCTTGAATCCCGAAAAACTAAAATAAAAAGGCTTGCTTATGTCTCCTGTGGTGATTGAGATTTTAAGAACCCATAGACATCTGCACAGTTCTAGGTCAGACCTGTTCAAGTCAAATGCAACATTTCTGATTTCAGAGCCTTTCACTTGGTGATGCATCATGTTGCTGTATTGAATATTCATATTTTTCTGTAAAGTTCATAATCATGCTAAAAATATTTTCGAGGTTCTGGTTTTAGTAGTTCGTGCGCTCAATTCTAAACGTTATCAAGGTTCTGGCCATAATATCAGTTATCAACATCTTATTAATCCCTTTGTGTGTGTGTGCTGAGGGGGACCCCCATCACGTGATTAAAATCTCTTCTTCGTGCTGTCAAATTGCTCATCATAATTTGATTTACAAATATTCCTTTTTTTACCACCCCCAGGATTTCCATGTCAGAATTTTTTTTTTTTTTTTTTATGTCTACTGTCAGTGTTTCACGCTTTCAGCATTTTCAAACTTCCTCCTATTCAGGTGATCATAGTTGAAGAATATTCATCTAATTTTACGTCTCCTGGAACAACATGTCCAATGTTCTTGAGGTAATCGCTTCGGTTTATTTTGTTTTGTAGTGCAGGGGATACCTTATTTGACGCTCCACAGTAAAAATTCTTTGATGATGATATGGTGGAGGAAGTCAACCTTGGAAGTTTAGAAGATAAAGATGATGATCTGGCTATGCTGAGTTTGAGAAAGAGGAATTCCAGTTGAACAAGGATGAGATTGCTGTTTACACTTTTAAAATTGTAATTTTTCTCCTCCCATGTTCTCTCTCTCTCTATCAGTCTTTGATTATGTGATAGTAGTTGGAGTTGGTATTTTGCGTTGACTGTTTGTTGGGATGTTGGTATTTAGTACCGACTGTTTGTTGGGATGTTGATATTTGGTACTGAATGGCAGGGTGTGAATTTTGGATGGTATTTTATTGTATGGAATTATGTACGTACGAAATGGTTATTACGAAATTTTTATTTAAAATTTTGTATTTATCTTTCAGTTATTGTTGCATTTATCTTCAGTAGTGTTAGCATATTTTCAAATTAGTGTTGCATATAATAATCATGTTACTGTTGGATATAAGAATGGAAATGTTGCATTATGTCTGGTGGAACTCACTGCTGACGTGGCCCACTGCTGACATCGTAAAAGGACCTACTGCTGATGTGGATGAAAGTGGGATCCACTACTGACGTGGGTGAAGTGGGACACACTGCTGACGTGGCCAAAGGGTCCACTGTTGAAGTGTCGCTGGTTGTGGGTCCCATTTTTATGAACTGTATTCTCCTCTAAGCCAACACTGTTTTCTGTTGCATATATTTTGTTTTGTGTTGCACTACGTGGATAATGCAATACTTTCTCTCTGTTGCATTAGAAAGGAAAAGTGTTGGATTAGAGGTCAAATACCACGCGATCAGATGCAACACCCACAAAGTGTTGGATATATCAATTTCTGGCCTAAGGCATTAGAAAATGGGGCTTAATGCAACAATAGGAAGCATTGCATATGAGCGTTTATGGCGTAGTGACATGAGGCTAGTTATTTTAAAATATCTAACAAAATCTCCCGATTGATATACATGCAACCATTTTATATATACAACATTTCAGGCAATTAGCCGACAACTCAGTCATCCCGGGACATTACTAATTCAGTTAAGATCACCCAAACAGTAGTATCATATCTCATCTTGATCCGATATTACCATTATCACCCACCGCACATTACTGAGGTCAACGTTTTCAAAACATCTCAGCTTATTTACTAATTATCATCATTTAATTGAAGTATCTGATCCATGCTATGATGAAACATTGATAGTTGGTTTGAATTGCATTTCATTCAAACAAAATATATAAATGAAACTTTTCATTACAACATGAAACTCATTACAACACATTTTCCTGTTAGCTGAGTATTCATTTTTCTTTTCTTCTTTTTTAGAACACATTTCAAAAGTATGTTAAACGGTTATTTAAATACCTCGCAAAATCATTATAATGAATCAATTTTCTAAATTTAGATACTACTTGAGAATTATTAGAAATTTTTTGACATATATAAATAAGGGAAGATAATAATCGTTTAACCTACTAAGTACAAAATGTTTGTGATTTTATAAACTTGCGGTTCCAACTAAAGAATATATTCAAAATTTTTCGAACCACTTCTAATAATTTTTCACGACAAACAGAGGCAGTACCGTCACTAAAAATAATCTAAATATCTTAAATAAACACATATTCCTTATGTCACTTCCTAATATTTTTCTAAAGCGCGATATCAACCTTTCAGCTAACTTGTACCAAATCTTCTGACCTAACCAAAATACAAATCGTATCATCTTCCCACATGTTCATATCTCCAATCATCATATATAATATCATTAAGATTATAACTTCTAATTATTTAAGCTTGAGATCAATGAAATCTTAGTTCCATTTTGTAGATAATTTGAATGAATTGTTGTAGCAATATATTCATCCATATTTACCATTATTACTTCCTACATCTATATCTTAACAACATCCTTTAATCAGTACATTATTTCTCAACATCTATCCGGGATAGCAAATAAATTCTATTTATTGGTTAAAATCAACACATTATATTTTCAAAATTTAGAACTCTCATCTATATTCGAAACTACAGAATATCGAGATTTATTCGCGATATAAAACACAACACATTAAGCTTCTATTATCAAAATGTACGCCATCAATAAGTATTTTCAAAATCAACCTTCCTTCTAAAATACAAAAATATGTTCTTTGCATAATAATCAACTCTTTATTTATTCGTTCCAAATTTAAGAGTACCGTTCTTGAATAAAATTACTACAACATTTTTCTTTACTTGAAATATTAGAACATTACCTCTTTTTTATCGAAAATTCTAAATCACCATTTTACAACATATATCAAAAAAATTCTTTCATCTAAAAAAGCCACCGTTATTTCTCAAAAACATCAAAACTTCTATATCTTGTACTTAAATATCTGATTTGTATTCACCTTTTAGGAATAAAAACACTATATTTTATGGAGAATTAAAATTTCTCGATCAAAATAGAATAATGATTTTCTTTTCTCAAAACTCCGTATGTTCAAGAACAAAAATAAAAGGTTTTGTCAAAAATTTTAAATAATTATTTCATTTTAAGATACTCAACTCACACATTTCTTTTGAAATCACCAAATATATGTTTTTCATAATAACTTATAAAATATATAGTCATTGAGCCCAGAACGACTGTCTCAGACTACACGCCACACTTTACAATTATCATTATCAAAACTCTAAATCAATGAGATGCATATCCTACTGCCCTTCCGGTTCAAACATCGTAAATCCAGCAAAATGCATAAAAATTTCCTATTAGCCTGACTACTCATATCCCGACATCACAATTTTATAATAATATCGATTTTCAGTAATATCCATTGTCCCAATGGACCACCCATAATCACGTTTCGCCGAACTTCATTACCACAATGGAACATACGAAATTATTATTATTTAACAAAATTCATAGAATATCCCTAATTCACAACTCCCAAATCCCCAACATCGTTCAAATCTATATTGTCCAATTTCGTTCCATCCTTTACTCATAAAACATAAATGCTAGACATGACAGAGAATGGGGAAGGAATCGAACAACACCATCCAAATATAGGGGATAGTTCAAAGACCAATCCTTAATTAAGGATAGGATTCAACCAAGTTTAAAAGAAACTAAGAATCACAGAGACTTATGGCGTAGGTCGTGTTGTGCGGCGATTTGTACGCCTCGACGGCGATCGGTATAAGGGTCGAGCGACCGAGTCCACAACCAATCAAACTACGGCGAACTCGCCTAAGCGGAGATAACAGTCCACCTTCGAGTATCTAGCGATCGACTCTCAAGGCGATCGCCTTTGGCATCTAGCGACCGTCTCTGGTGCCCGACCTAAGACGACCGTCCTATACCGCGAACAAGACCTTCGTCCGTCAAAGTCTACAAAGACTGGATCTCAAAGCAGCGCCCATGTGCAGATCCGCGAAAGGCGCCGCATAACATGGATTGTTGATCACAGCCTGTCACCACCTTATCACCTACCGACAAACCCGCTGAAAGGTACAAGGTGGGACCGCCCGTGATAGCGACTCAGACGCGTGCAGACTTCTCATTGGACCGCACAGCTGGCTGCCAGCAACTCCTGCGGACTCTAAGGAGACCAGCCCATGTACGCCTCGACGACGATCGGTATAAGGGCCGAGCGACCGAGTCCACAACCAATCAAACTACGACGAACTCGCCTAAGCGGAGATAACAGTCCACCTTCGAGTATCTAGCGATCGACTCTCAAGGCGATCGCCTTTGGCATCTAGCGACTGTCTCTGGTGCCCGACCTAAGACGACCGTCCTATGCCGCGAACAAGACCTTCGTCCGTCAAAGTCTACGAAGACTGGATCTCAAAGCAGCGCCCATGTGCAGATCCGCGAAAGGCGCCGCATAACATGGATCGATAACCACAGCCTATCACCACCTTATCACCTACCGACAAACCCGCCGAAAGGTACAAGGTGGGACCGCCCGTGACAACGACTCAGACGCGTACAGACTTCTCATTGGACCGCACAGCTGGCTGCCAGCAACTCCTGCGGACTCTAAGGAGACCAGCCCATGTGCTAAAGACTATCGCCCGCTTATTATAATACAGCAGAAGCGATCACTCGACATCTCCCAGTCCTATAAATAGAGAACATCCAACAACTGAAAAAAGGTTCCTCTCAGTATCACTCATAACAGAGAAAAGTTGGCAATTCATTCCCTCTCAGTGGAAAAATACATTAAGAATACATACATTCCTTCAGGCTCTCGGTTTCCTCTCTTGGATCTACCTCAGGACTTCTCTCTCAGCATCTCTCATCCAGAAGACGGTCGGCAGAGGCAAGAACTCCCTGCAGTACAGATTCAAAGAGACTCACAAGCCTAGGAACTCCAACATACCGCTACTACACGCCGTGAGAGACTGTCGATTTCTCACGGTCGTCACAGCTCATCAAAGTTGTTACAAGAACTCGCAGAGCATCATATCTGGTTCTTCCGGCAATCTTCACGCTCAATAGCTAAGATTGTAATACCCGGTTTGTAATTCAGTAATTATCATTCAGTATTTATCACTCAGTCATTATCATTCAGTAATTTCATTCGGTTATTGTCACTCAGTGGATTTTCACTCATTTATAATCATTCATCAATCATGTTCATTCACCCGTGTTCACCGTTCGGAAAAACTTCGAGTTGTGTATCGTTATTGTTCATTGTTTCGACTTTCCACATATGAATTCGACTTTGTTAGATCACCATTAATTTTTGGTAACTCCAAAAATTCTGAACCTTTGCAATATTATAGAGCATCGAGTTAGATTTCGAATGGTTCAAACGGTGAGTCAATCGGAGTCCGGACGAGAGAGTTATGGTCGTTTTAGCTCACCCGCTCATTTTTCAGTTATTGGCCGATCACTGCCGACCGAACTCGGCCGTGTCGCCCGACACGGCCGTGCTGTACTCGTCCGGCTGAAGTCTCTCCACGAGGACTCGGCCGTGTCGTGCAGCACGGCCGAGTCGAACTCTTCCGGATAAGCTGGACCAATCGCCGGGCCTTGGCCGTGACAGGCAGGACACGGTCGAGTCATTGCCGAAGCGCCCGACCGTGTCAAGCAGGACACGGTCGAGTCCCTGCCGGCCAGCTGCGCGCCGCGACCGTGTCAGGCGGACACGGTCGAGTCTGTCAGCCGAGTCAACCCCTATATTTCGTTTTTTTTGAGCATTTCAGCTCATTTTTCATCCTTTCACCTTCATACACGAGAGAGAGAGGCTTGAGGGAGAGATTTCTCCATCAATTATCACTTGAGTGTGGGTTTTATCATTTTCATTCGGTTGTGAAGCTTGGATACTCTATTAAACTCGTGTTCTTCGGATCGAAGTGGTTGGATCTTCAAGAGGTAATTTCTTCAACACCTTGGATTTTGATTCTATGTTGAGTTATGATGTTTTGGACGTTATAATCATGTTATATGGAGGGATATATATATGATTATGAGTTTGTATAAGGATTCATTGGATTATTGAGGGATTATTCAGGAATACTTTGAATATCGAGTTGAAATTGGGGGTTTTCGATTAATTGTCGTTATAATCACGTTTTCGGATATTCGTCTTGGATTATTAATCATATTGAAGATGTTTTGTTGGTTTGAAACACTTCTTGGGGGATTTGATATTGGTATATTGAAGTTTGATTGTAAGCAATCGGAGTTTGGCCGCAACGTGTTTGATTTAATGCCTCAATGAACTTGGTTTATTCGTATCGACGTTTCGAGTTCGTTATATTCGTGTTTGATTCGTGTATTGAACGGATTGTTGGTAATTGTATTTATTCAAGGTTGTTCGAGCGACCGATATCTCAATTAGGACGTTGTTCATGGAAGGATAATTGTCACCAGCGTTGTGTAAGTTAATTCTTACTCGGTTAAAAGGATATTCATTCCTTTTGTTGTTGATCATTCATAATCATAACTCATTCATCATTGTATTAATTATATTGAGACTTGTAATTGTTGAACAATCACTTCATTAACGGGAACGGCGGTTCCAACCATTCCATTGAAACTATCAATCGCTTCATTATTACTCTCATCTCGGTGAGTCATTCTTGGCTTTGTCAGATTATTATTTATTCATTGATATTCATTACGGTCATTCTCGTTCATATGACCTTCTGGGTTCATATTGCGTGGCCGGGTGCGGATGTGTGGAATTTTTAGTCGGGCACGTGATGGCCATGTATAGGGAGTGATACAACGGTAACAGATTACCTCCGTGAGACTAATTAGGTACAAGGACGGGTGTGTCCGGTCATTCGTATTGTACACTTGCACAGAACACTACGGGCGTACTATGATACGCCTCTTCAGCGTAATTCATAATTAAGGATATTTCATAACTTCAGATATAATCATGTTTGTGTATTTTCAACCCTTGAGGATTGTTGTTCTGTGTAACTGACCCCGTTGGGGGATTTTGTTTTCAGGTCACGGCAAGGCAAAGGCACGGGAAGAGCATCTTGTGGCGAGTCGATGATACTAGTAGGGGGCCCCAGTCATTCCGTTTGTTTCAGTCATTTCAGTCATTTCCGTCATTGTATTTTCCACTGCAAATTCCGTTTGAGATGTTTATTTATTCAGAGTGGTGTATTTTATCTTCATATAAAATATACTAGTATTCGGTATTGTCCTGGTGTGTTGTATTTAAACTCCTCATCGGAGTACTTGGTAATATAATGTGGTTCGGTACTACAATTATATTATTTAAATCATCATTTTCATTTGCCTGGTGGGTCCCAGTCGGGGATTCACGGCACTGTAATATGCGCCTAGTTTGGGGTGTTACAAAGATAACTAGGGTCTTTACACTCATTGTAATTGTACTCTAACATTAATACTTGTACCCCAGAATATTTGTATTAATAACATCTCGCGAGAGCATTCAAGCCCGGGACAAACAATCCCGACAAATTTTGTGTTATTTACCTTCTCTACGGAAGTGCTCTCGCACTTTGTTTGCTACTCGATCATTCCAGCAATATCTATCTCCGGATAATATTTTGGGTAGCAATAATTGGCGCTAGAAGGAGGGTATCTTAACCTTCATTTTTTTTCCTACCATTCCGAAGAACACTCATTGTTCTCGGGGCATATACTTGAAGTGACACTCACTGCGCTTCAAAGAAAGCCTTCACAACCATGACGTCCGCCACTACATCGAAGAGAGCCGTTCTCCGAACCGTCGGAGATCATATCCCGGCTCAATCCGAGCCCCAGCCCACGGCAGAGGGAAGTCGCGGCAACACGAGACTCTCGATCCCGCACCTGAGGGGTGGCCCTAGCCTCTCACTCGACCAGTTATAAATCGCGGAACAGATCGAGGAGGCTATGGCCATCCTAAAGGAGCGACGGAGAGCATGCGTGGCGCCCGCAATAACTCCCTCGGCCATCCGCCGCGTGGGCAAACAGAAGTTCAAGGGGCTACTGGGCGAGCGATCGTCAGAAAGCCCCAAGTCGCGAGAAAAGGCTCTCGCAAGGTCAGACGGTTCCGTATTCAATCGCTTGGGAAGCGATCCATCATGGCGACCGGGGCATTCTGGCCCCAACCACGAGACGACGGAATTCGAGTCCGTCACCAGGATTTCGGCGTACCCAACTCCCAGCCGAATACAGATCAGCCGCCTGAATCCCATACCGAACGCCAGGAGGTTAGTACTTCATCGTCTAGGCTCCCGCTACGAGCGCCTAGCCGCGAGCAGCCAGGCCGCGGCGATGGCCGCTATGCAACGCTAGCTCGACGAGATGAAAGCACTCTTGGATACTGGGGCAAGCACCAGTAGAAAGATCATCGGACCGACCGAGCCACTCGTGGTCCACATCGAACTTGCCCCCGTGCAACCAAGGATCGCTCCTCCCAAAACACCTCTGTACGAAGGGAGATCGGACCCCGAAACCCACCTAAACAAGTTCCGGATTTACATGACCGGGTGTGGGGCATCAGATGCGACCAAGTGCCGAATCTTCCCGTTAAACATTGGGCGAGCTGGCCCATAGGTGGTACGTCTCACTACCACCACGATCGATCATCTCCTTTGAGAAACTGGCGAGTGAATTCATGTCATACTTCGCCGCCAAGGTCGCTAGACCAGAAGGCCCCCACCGCATGATGAAAATCAGGCAGGGGGAAGACGAATCCGACAAAGACTACATTGACCGGGTGGCTGAAATCGCCCTCACCGACGAGCCCATCAGCGACGATCTCGCTCTCTACTCAGTCCTGGAGGGATTCTACAGTCATTCACCCATGTTTAGGCATCTCACGAAGGACCTCCCCCCAACCTACGCGATCTTCCGCGCTAAGGCTGCCGACTTTCTGGCAAGGCAGAAGTTGCTCACCCTCTGCCTAGGCGAGAAAACGCCGCCTCCTGTCCAAAAGACGGAGATCGCTAAAACCAAAAAGACGGTTGCCAAGCCATCCGGAGATCTCAGGGCCTTCGAGGATGTGGAAGCCCATCTCCTCCACAAGTTCAACCGAACTCCGGCCAAGATTTTCTACGCCATCAAGGGGCGCGAACCGCTGAACAATCCAAAGGCAATAAGGGACCACAGTCATATGGACCACAATCAGTATTGTGCCTACCACAAGAGTCCCGGCCACAACACCAACCAATGCCGCGACCTCCTCAGACAACTCTGAGATTGTTCGAAGAAGGCAAGTTGGACAACTTATTGGCTTAGCCGGAGCCCCACCAATCTCCCAACATGATCGCCCGAGTCGAACGCGAACAGGCCGGAAAGCTCATACGAGCCAACCCCTCGATCATCCTCGATGACCGTAGTTACATGCTTCAATCAAGAGAAGGGAACTTCGGAAGTCTCTCCCCGATTTCCCACCTCATTGAACAAAAGGCTACTGCCTGAGCTAATGCTTCAAAAAGGAGGATGACTCACTCGCCCTCTAAAGTTCGTCATCAACATGATGGACCTAGGCAGCGATCGCCTCCCCCAGCAGAATGTTTACCGTTAAGGATCGTCATCTGATATGATGGTCCGAGGTAGAAGAGTGCCACCATGGTCGCGAAAATCGATTAAACCGACGATCCGTCCAAGCAAGGTTCCTTTAGGCTTCGATCGTTCGCCCTTCGTTTAAATACGATGTGGGTGTAGCCGAAGGTATCTCCAAAATAAATCAGAGGATTACTCGCTCGCTCTCTAAAGTTCATCATCTACATAAAGAACCTAGGCAGGCGATCTCCTCCCCTTACACAACGTATACCGTCGAGAATCGTCATCTGACTTGATGGTCCGAGGTAGAAGAGTGTCGCCATGGTCGTGGGGGACGATGGAACCGTTATTTGCGCCCATGCAAGGTCCCTTTGGGCCATGATCGCCCGCCCTTCGTTTAAATACGAGGCCGGCGTAGTCTGAGGGCCCTCCCAAACTAATCTGTGGACATGTTCGCCCGCCCTCAAAGGTCCCACTTAATGTGGTGTGTCCTTCTCGGACAATGCGACGCGTCCCTCCCCCCGTATCAACGTATACCGTCGAGGGTCTCCATCTTAATGGAGGGCCGAGGTAGAAGCAGAGCTAACAAGCCGCAGAAGTGGAGTTGATTAATCCGACGACGCCCCGCGCAAGGAATCTTCCAGACCAAGACCGTACGCCTTTTGTTTAAATACGAGGCGAGGCGCAGCCTTCGGAGGACCCTACCAATTAAGTGAGTCGCGAGAACTTAGCCATCAGACGGAATGTCGCTCGCACACAAGACATGGTCGTGGAGATCGGTCCATCGAACTTCGCGATCATGCACGGTTCCTCAAGACCGAGATGGACGGCCTTTCGAGGATTCGACAAAATTGAAGACCGCTCACTCAATGATTTATTTTCGTCCCCTTACACTAAGTGAACAAAAATAAGGGGGAAGAGTGCGGATCTATTTATACAACAATCGTCCCTATTCAATTACATACGGAGATCGGCATTATTCATATGTTTGTGCAGCGATCGAATTTGTTGTAAAAGTTATCTATATGGGTTTATCAATTCACTTGGAGCTATACACGCAACAATCTCTCCTCACACATTTGTACGAAGTCATGCAAAGACTCACAAAAGCAATCATTCAAGTAATAAATTGGAGAAACGAACATTCATTTCATTACTTAAAATATCGGAGTACATACACGGTCGCCCGAAGGCCTAAAGTACTACAAGAGAAAGCTACAAAATTACAAGGCAAAAAGCTAAAACAATAAGAACGAAGAGCCTCAGGCCCCTGCCTGGCCTTCGCCTTCAACCTCCGGATCGGCCCGCGACCCTTCACCAGCTTCCGGAGTGGCCTCCCCATCCTCCGGAGCGTCAGGATGAACAAGGTTCGCCGGAGTCGGATACCAGCTCAAGTCCACACCGATTTCCGAGAGATCCAAGATCGGCACAGAGAAGTCAGGATGAAGAGGGTGCTCCAACGCATACGCCTTGAAGTTTTCGGCTAGAGGGCCGACCTCCAGTCCTCCCTTCTTAGCAGCTCGGAGCGAGTCAGCGAATTCCATATAATAGGCAAACTCACTAACGAACTCCACATTAAGAAAGGGATCGGTCTCGGTCACCTCTAGCTTCCCTTTCAGCTCTGCCATCGCCTGTTGCGCACCCTGGAGCTCGGCCTCCCTTGCAGCCGTCTCTCCCCTCGACGCTGCCAGCTCGCTAGTCAGCCGAGCGACAGTCACCTTCAGTTGATCGGCCTCCTTCTCAGCGGCCGCCTGCGACCGTCGGGCATTTGTCATCCGGTCCCGAAATCGGTCGACCGTCGCCCAGGCTTGCTCGGCATCCTGTCTCGCCAGCTCAAGTTCATGACTCACCCGTTTAGCTGCATCCAAGGATGTAACACCCCCAAATCCTATTGGGTTATTACAGTGCCGTGGACCCCACGCCAGGAGATCCACCAGGCGAACATGACTAAAATACATTAAATTAAACAACAAAGGAAAATCATAGTCCTTACCATGATATCCGACACAATATTCCGATAAGGAATTTTAACGACAAAAGTAGCCTACATGGCCAAAAAAATGAAATACAACAACATCCACGAACATCTGTTCGGGTAATACAACACGACAACCACTGACAAGACTGGAGTACACTCCAACCGACTGACCGACAATGAACAACTCGTACTAGTATCGCTTGAATGCCTCGTCGCCATCATCATGCCCCTGTGTCTCAACTCTCTCCTCGCAAGCACCTAAAACATGAAAAACATGTTCCGCCCCCACGGGGTCAGTCATCCAGATAATGAACATCAAATACATGTATAACATGATATGCATCCAAAGGCAGAATGAAATGGTACAATGATGATAATAATACGAAATGCTCACAAACCAAGGTAAGGACCGAGCATTCGTGAAATACTATGCCCACGGCATACTATTAATACCTGTTCGACAGGTTAGAACATAAGTGCCCGACGACGAATCAAAATCACAGAATACCACAATGAATGACAAGACATGAACCAAACCAGATTTGAATTAATTATGAATCACAATGCCCGAAGGCTCCAATGAAATTACCAGGACAATAATAAAGGCACGAAAGTCATTCGGGAATTTACAAATATCACAAACACTGAAGTCAAACAAATTAAGTAATAATGAGGGCGAAGCCACGCGAAGCCGTATCACAATGAGGGCGAAGCCACGGCATCCGGTAGTATCACAATTAGGGCGGCCACGGCATCGGCCGTATCACAATTAGGGCGAAGCCACGGCATCGGCCGTATCACAATTAGGGCGAAGCCACGGCATCGGCCAGTATCACAATTAGGGCGAAGCCACGGCATCGGTAGTATCACAATTAGGGCGAAGCCACGGCATCCGTATCACAATGAATGATAGTGTCTTGCCTTGAGTCGGCCAACACGATGATAGTAACACACGGATAGACACCGTCCTTGGCAGTCCCAAATTAACACCTCGATTGCCTTAGAATGGCCAACCGACAACAATGATGCAATGGATGATTGAACACTTGATTTGCACGAGCGCCAATCGATAACAATGACACGATGAATGAGTGAATACCTCGATTGCCTTAGAAAGGTCAATCGATAACAATGACACGATGAATGAGTGAATACCTCGATTGCCTTAGAAAGGTCAATCGATAACAATGATGCAGTGAATGATTGAACATTTAGATTTGCCTGAGAACGGCCAATCGATGACAATGATACGAATGATGCCTCGGCACCTTTAATCGGTTACCGACGACGAAGGTGAGAAATGAATAAGCCAATACCTTTA
Source organism: Orobanche coerulescens (assembly GCA_033398695.1). Classification (NCBI taxonomy): domain Eukaryota; kingdom Viridiplantae; phylum Streptophyta; class Magnoliopsida; order Lamiales; family Orobanchaceae; genus Orobanche; species Orobanche coerulescens. The sequence continues at coordinate 22,899,948 of CM065813.1, forward strand.
ATCGGCCTGTACAGTTTTAATGACGATCCAAACAGGAATAACAATGATCTCAACGATGTCTTAAATTGACATCTATATTAACAACAATCGATACATCGATACCGCGAACCGGCTATCGACAATGACATTAATAATGAGTACTACAATGCCTTGAATCGGCCGTTAACGAACAACAATAAACATTTGGCAAAATTGCCGGAAGGTATCGTATCGAACGATCTCTTGATATCAATGAATTCATGAAGAGACTAAGTCTCGGAATGATACAACACATTCATACACATACATGATGACATTAGCTCATTGACCAGTACAAGTATAAAACTTGCCTCAAACCGAAGGCGAGAAGGTACTTCCACGATCAACATCCTTAATGAAATTACCGGCCGCTTGAACAACCTTAAACAACACAAAAACCAACAATTCTCTTAATACACGAATCAAGCATGATCACAACCAACTCAAAAGTCGATACAACAATACCCGAAACTCATTGGGGCATTAAAACAAACGCGTTGTAAACAATCTCCAATTGTTTACAACCAAAACTCAATTACATCCGAAACCAACTTCCAATGAATGATTCAAACCCACAAAACCCCATGAATACTATCAATAATCCAAAATGAATATCCGAAAACGTGATTATAACGACAATTAATCGAAAACCCCCAATTTCAACTCGATATTCAAAGTGTTCTTGAATAATCCTCAATAATCCAATGAATCCTTATATAATCTCATAATCATATAGATGTCCCTTCATATAACATGATTATAACGTCCAAAACATCATATCTCAACATAGAATCGACATCCAAGGTGTTGAAGAATATTGCCTTTGAAGATCCAAGTACTTTAATCTGAAGAACACGCGTTAAATTGATTATCCGGGCTTCACGATCGAAAGGAGATGAAGAAAATCAAACACCCAAATGATTTGTGAAGGAAAAACCTTCCCTCAAGCTTACTCTCTCGGTTGAAGGTGAAGAAAAGGGGAAAAATGGCTGAAATGCTGAAAAAACGAATTTAAGGAGTTGGTGCTGCGGACACGGCCGTGCCCGATCGGCACGGTCGTGTCGCACAGCTGGCCGACAGTTGGCGACAGGACTCGGCCGTGTCTGCATGACACGGTCGCGCGGCGCTGAGCCTCCCGGCGATGACCCGTCCGCGGCTGACTTCGGCATGACTCGGCCGTGCGGGGCGACACGGTCGGGCGTGTCAGCGATCGCTCAGCTTATCCGGAAGGTTCGACTCGGCCGTGCGACGACACGGTCGGGTCTGAGGCGAACTTCGGCACTTTCCGGACGAGTACGGCACGGTCCGTGTCGGACGACACGGCCGAGTTCGTTCGGCGATGATCGCCGAAATCAAAATGAGCGGTTGAGCTAAAACGACCATAACTCTCTCGTCCGGACTCCGATTGACTCACCGTTCGAACCATTGGAAAGCTAACTCGATGCTCTATAATATTGCAAAGATTTAGAATTTTTGGAGTTACCAAAAATTAATGGTGATCTAACAAAGTCGAACTCATATGAGGAAAGTTGAAACAATGAACAATAACGATACACAACTCGAAGTTTTTAGAGCGGTGAACACGGTGAATGAATATGATTGATGAATGATTATAAATGAGTGAAAATCCACTGAGTGACAATCACCGAATGAAATTCTTGAATGATAATGATCGAATTACAACCGGGTATTACATACACCCCCTTAAAAGAGTTTCGTCCCGAAACTAAGGGTCAAACAACTCGGGATAATTCTCCCGCATACTATCCTCGGTTTCCCAAGTAGCCTCTTCGACTCCGTGTCTAGACCACGAATCTTGACCAAAGGAATCGACTTATTCCTCAACTATTTGATTCGCCGCTCCAACACTGCATGGGACGCTCCTCGTACGAATGATCATCCGTGATCTCGATTTCGTCGGCGAAGTATGTGACTCGGTCGGCAACATACTTACGCAATCGAGAGGCGTGAAACACATTATGAATTCGGCTCAATGCGAGGCAAAGCCAATCGATAAGCTAACTCGCCTACTCGATCCAAAATTTCAAACGGTCCAATGAATCTCGGACTCAACTTCCCCGTCTTCAGAAGCGGAAAATACCTCGACTTGGTACCTCAACGATTAGAGGTATATCCGACGATGAACTCGCCGCTAACTATGATCTCGGAAGGTCACGAGAATGAAAGTGACTAAAATGAATGATGAATGATAATTGACTATAAATCAGGCCAGATTAAGAATGGCTCACCAAGGTGAATTAATAACGTCATGAGTGATAGTTCAAGTGAAATTATTGGAACCGTTGTTCCTCGTGAATTAAATGATTAATTTCATGATGACAAGTCTCAACATGATTGATATATGATGAATGACTTAAGTGAATGAATGAACGACAATGAAATGAATGATTATCCTATTACCGAACAAGAATTAACTTGCTCAAAACCGGTGATGGATGTCATATTGTATCACAGTTAAAGTAAACAACAGTCGAACTCGTCGTCTGAGATGAAGATGCTCTTCCAGCACGAAGACGACTAGAAAACGATCCCTTGGACGTCGGAGTCCGATGTTCCTCTGACAGCTCTTTCCATACCGAGGCAGGAAAGTCACGTGATAATTACAGATCTCGTATGAAGATCGCATTATGATTATGAGACGGAATGATAACAATGAGCATACACGCTCTAACACAATGAATGTATTAAAAATGCGTAAAATGATCGTCCACATGACACCGGAATATGATGAGATCGCATGAAAGATCAAATGAGGTAACATGATTACCTGATGAAATTCCTGAAATGATTACCTTGAACAAGTTAACAAGGTTGAAAATTCAATCCACAAGATCAACAACTGAACAATGAGATGGACTGGATGATTAATGAATTGACTGAGCAATGAGTGAGTGATGAATGAACTAACTAAGCAATGAGATTGAATAAGTGATTAATGATTAACTGAGTAATGAGATAGACTGAGTGAAGTATGATTTAATTGAGTAATGTGATTGATTGAGTGATGAATGAATTAATTGAGCAATGAGATTAGATCGGGTGATGAATGAATTAATCTGAATAATGAGATTGAGTGAGTCTTGAATGAATTACTTGAGTAATGAGATTGGTCGAGTGGTGAATGAATTAATCGGCGATGAGATTAATCGAGTGATTAATGAATTAAGCGAACAATGAGATTAATCGAGTGATGAATGAATTGATGAACAATGAGATTGGTGAGTGATTAATGAATTAATCAACAATGAGATTAATCGAGTGATGAATGAATTGGTGAACAATGAGATTGGTGAGTGATTAATGAATTAATCGAACAATGAGATTAATCGAGTGATGAATGAATTGACTAAACAATGAGATTGGTGAGTGATTAATGAATTAATCGAACAATGAGATTGACTAAGTGATGAAGGAATTAACTGAGTGATGAATGAATTAATTGAGTGATGAATGAATTAACTGAGTGATGAATGATATTGACTGAGTGATGAATGAATTAACCGAGTGATGAATGAATTATCTGAGTAATGATATTGTGTGAGTGATGATGGAATTAATCGAGTGATGAATGATATTGACTGAGTGATGAATGAATTAATTGAACGATGAGATTAACAGAGTGATGAATGAATTAACATGATCGACAAGATCAAAATGGTGATTGAGGATTATTAACTGGTGAATGAGTTGATCCTTAGCACTTACACAGGTCACACGTGCTCCAAAACAATTAGTCATGAATCAATCGTAACACTAATATCACATATATGTTTCAGCAAAGCATGAACAATTAATGACATGATGAATGTATGAACATAAAGAGAATCGAGTCCTTACACAGGTCATACGAAGCTTCGAGGTCTCGCGATACTAGTCTTCACTGACGACGACTCGATGAATGAATGACTCGTGCAGTCGCACTAATGTTACGACTCACAAAACCTGACTGACTAGATTGTCATAACCTGACAATCCCACCACTACCGCGTCGGTAGGACCACATAACTCACATCTCAGGGTATTTCACAACCCAAAGCTCCGATACCATTTCTGTAACACCCCCAAATCCTATTGGGTTATTACAGTGCCGTGGACCCCACGCCAGGAGATCCACCAGGCGAACATGACTAAAATACATTAAATTAAACAACAAAGGAAAATCATAGTCCTTACCATGATATCCGACACAATATTCCGATAAGGAATTTTAACGACAAAAGTAGCCTACATGGCCAAAAAAATGAAATACAACAACATCCACGAAAATCTGTTCGGGTAATACAACACGACAACCACTGACAAGACTGGAGTACACTCCAACCGACTGACCGACAATGAACAACTCGTACTAGTATCGCTTGAATGCCTCGTCGCCATCATCATCCCCCTGTGTCTCAACTCTCTCCTCGCAAGCACCTAAAACATGAAAAACATGTTCCGCCCCCACGGGGTCAGTCATCCAGATAATGAACATCAAATACATGTATAACATGATATGCATCCAAAGGCAGAATGAAATGGTACAATGATGATAATAATACGAAATGCTCACAAACCAAGGTAAGGACCGAGCATTCGTGAAATACTATGCCCACGGCATACTATTAATACATGTTCGACAGGTTAGAACATAAGTGCCCGACGGCGAATCAAAATCACAGAATACCACAATGAATGACAAGACATGAACCAAACCAGGACTGAATTAATTATGAATCACAATGCCCGAAGGCTCCAATGAAATTACCAGGACAATAATAAAGGCCTGAAAGTCATTCAGCGGGAATTTACAAATATCACAAACACCTGAAGTCAAAAGCCATTAGTCAGAATAATGAGGGCGAAGCCACGCACGGCCGTATCACAATGAGGGCGAAGCCACGGCATCCAGTATCACAATTAGGGCGGGCCACGCATCCACCGTATCACAATTAGGGCGAAGCCACGGCATCCACCGTATCACAATTAGGCGAAGCCACGGCATCGGCCGTATCACAATTAGGGCGAAGCCACGGCATCCACCGTATCACAATTAGGGGCCGGGCCACGGCATCGGCCGTATCACAATGAATGATAGTGTCCGCCTTGAGTCGGCCAACACGATGATAGTAACACACGGATAGACACCGTCCTTGACAGTCCCAAATTAACACCTCGATTGCCTTAGAATGGCCAACCGACAACAATGATGCAATGGATGATTGAACACTTCGATTTGCACGAGAACGCCAATCGATAACAATGACACGATGAATGAGTGAATACCTCGATTGCCTTAGAAAGGTCAATCGATAACAATGACACGATGAATGAGTGAATACCTCGATTGCCTTAGAAAGGTCAATCGATAACAATGATGCAGTGAATGATTGAACATTTAGATTTGCCTGAGAACGGCCAATCGATGACAATGATATTTAATGATGCCTCGGCACCTTTAATCGGTTACCGACGAAGGTGAGAAATGAATAAGCCAATACCTTTAATCGGCCTGTACAGTTTTAATGACGATCCAAACAGGAATAACAATGATCTCAACGATGTCTTAAATTGACATCTATATTAACAACAATCGATACATCGATACCGCGAACCGGCTATCGACAATGACATTAATAATGAGTACTACAATGCCTTGAATCGGCCGTTAACGAACAACAATAAACATTTGGCAAAATTGCGGAAGGTATCGTATCGAACGATCTCTTGATATCAATGAATTCATGAAGAGACTAAGTCTCGGAATGATACAACACATTCATACACATACATGATGACATTAGCTCATTGACCAAAGACAAATATAAAACTTGCCTCAAACCGAAGGCGAGAAGGTACTTCCACGATCAACATCCTTAATGAAATTACCGCTTGAACAACCTTAAACAACACAAAAACCAACAATTCTCTTAATACACGAATCAAGCATGATCACAACCAACTCAAAAGTCGATACAACAATACCGAAACTCATTGGGGCATTAAAACAACGCGTTGTAAACAATCTCCAATTGTTTACAACCAAAACTCAATTACATCCGAAACCAACTTCCAATGAATGATTCAAACCCACAAAACCCCATGAATACTATCAATAATCCAAAATGAATACCCGAAACGTGATTATAACGACAATTAATCGAAAACCCCAATTTCAACTCGATATTCAAAGTGTTCTTGAATAATCCCTCAATAATCCAATGAATCCTTATATAAACTCATAATCATATACATGTCCCTTCATATAACATGATTATAACGTCCAAAACATCATATCTCAACATAGAATCGACATCCAAGGTGTTGAAGAATATTACCTTTGAAGATCCAAGTACTTTAATCCGAAGAAAACGCGTTAAATTGATTATCCGGGCTTCACGATCGAAAGGAGATGAAGAAAATCAAACACCCAAATGATTTGTGAAGGAAAAACCTTCCCTCAAGCTTACTCTCTCGGTTGAAGGTGAAGAAAAGGGGAAAAATGGTGAAATCTCAAAAAACGAATTTAAGGGAGTCGATCGCCGGACACGGCCCGTGCCGATCGGCACGGTCGTGTCGCACACCGGCCGATTGGCGACAGGACTCGACCGTGTCCTCGCATGACACGGCCGCGGCGCGAGGGCCTCCCGACGATGACCCGTCCGACAATGACTTCGGCATGACTCGATCGCGCTGCACGACACGGCCGGGCGTGTCAGCCGCTCGCTTATCCGGAAGGGTTCCACTCCGCCGTGCCACACGACATGGTCGGGTCCTGAGGCAGACACTTCGGCACTTTCCGGACGAGTACGGCACGGGCCGTGTCGGACGACACGGCCGAGTTCGTTCGGCAGTGATCGGCCAAAACTGAAAAATGAGCGGTTGAGCTAAAACGACCATAACTCTCTCGTCCGGACTCCGATTGACTCACCGTTCGAACCATTGGAAAGCTAAATCGATGCTCTATAATATTGCAAAGATTTAGAATTTTTGGAGTTACCAAAAATTAATGGTGATCTAACAAAGTCGAACTCATATGAGTAAAGTTGAAATAATGAACAATAACGATACACAACTCGAAGTTTTTCCGAACGGTGAACACGGTGAATGAATATGATTGATGAATGATTATAAATGAGTGAAAATCCACTGAGTGACAATCACCGAATGAAATTACTGAATGATAATGACTGAATTACAACCGGGTATTACAAAGGAGTCCTTCTCCATTGCCATAATCCTGTCGGCGAACTCGGCTTCCTCTTTCCGAGCCGTCTCTAGATCCGCCTGCAGACGAGTAGTAGAAGGACGCCCCTCGAACTCCTGCACAGCCTGGGCAGCCATCGTCGCCGCATGGAGAGAGAGAGCGAAAGCAGCCTGCATAGTATTCCTGGATCGCTGCCGAGCGATCACATTTAAGTCCATCGTCCAGGCCTTCGGCAAAGCAGAAACAGCCCGGTTGATGTATAGCGGGATATCACAGGCCTGGCGAGGAGATCGGCTCGCTAAGAAATCCAGCACCATCGGCGGGCAAGATGGGTTAGTGCTACGGATCCTACATCAAAACAACAAAAGTTAGCACATCTCCCACGCAAATGACGAGATTCAACTCAACAAGCAAAGTCTACCTCTCGACCCTCTCGGGGTCGCGACCAAAATATGGTTTCCCGCGGGGGGTCTCAGCCTCGGCGATCGCCATCTCTCGCAAGAAAGCCGCAGAGGGCGTAGGCTCATTCACCGGAGGAACAACGGTGATCGGAGGCGCGGCGATCGACACCTCACTGGCTGGGGCAGAAACTGGAGTTTCTCCCGACCTCCGGCGTTTGAGATTCGTCCGGAGCCCATCCTCCCGAATTTCCTCCTCCGCCACGATCGGCTCTACGCGAGGCCCCACCTCAGGAATAAGAGGTAACGCCACAGGAGGAGCTCGAGATGACTTCTTCTGGCGAAGGCGGCCCAAAACTCCAGGGTTCGACATAGCTATCTCCGATGGGGGCTCCAAGTAACAAGGAAAGCGGACTTCTTCAATAAAGAAAAATCAAACTACGGTCAGACACACTCTCCACGCAGGACGATCACCAAGCAATTGGAGATCGCAGAAACTCATACCTGAGACCGAGAGATGACGTGGAAAACTGAATAGCCGAGCTGACAGCCAACGACTCTCCTTGTTGATCCGGAAAACGTCTTCGTCGTCGTCCGGCAAACTTCGTATCCACTCCCAGACGACCAAAAAGTCGAAAGGAAGCTCGTCGATCGTCGGAATATGGAAGCCTGCAAAAGGAAAACGAAATTAGATCAGTTCAGAACATATTCGAACAAAGGGAGAGTCAGAACCCTTACCCGGATTCCTCTCCCGAAAGCCAGTGGGAATATTCGACTCGTCCATGGGATTGTTGCTCGCTAATGCCTTCCATGAACCGCCGACCCAGAACCACTTCACCGGGTCGCCCCGCACCTTGTTCGGGACTCCGAAGATCACCCGATCGGATCGGCCTTGAATATGATAGCCTCCGATCGACCCTTTCTGAGCCGTCAGCTTGAACAGGTGGTTCATCTCCAACGGCGAAGGAAGGCAGTACAGTCGGTGACCGCCGAACAAGGTGAGAGTGAAAATGATCTGGAGCCAGGCATTCGGCGTCAACTGGACCGGCGCCACGTTCCAAGCAGCCAGCAGATGGGAGACGGAGGACGACAAAGGAAACCGCAGCCCAGCCTCCATGATTGCTTCGTTCACGGCGACCATGCCCTCCGGAGGCTGATCGGCTCGCTCATTCTCGGCCGGCACAAAAATATCCATATCTGAAGGGACATGAAACCTCGTCCTCCAAAAGGCCAGATCCTTCCTGGTCGCCGAGCTCCTTATCTGGCCAAGGGACCATAGAGATTGCTGCGCAGCCCGAAACAGCGACCGCTTAGCAGGTTGGTAAGGATGAGCGATCGAGTACTCCCGGTAATTGAATTTAGGAGACGGACCAGCCAACCTCTCCTTGATTTCAGCAAAATCCAAATAGGCCTGGCCAAAAGCACTATGCTGCTCCCAGTAGGCCCTCACCGCCGAATCTCTCTCCATCTGCGACCATCTTGGCTAAACCGTCGCCTCCCTGGCAACGTCGACTTCATTGAACAGCGCCTCGACTTCCGCGGGGTCAATACCAGCACGGATAGCCTCGGCGGCCGCCTCCAGATGGAAATCTGCGGAGGATCCTCCCCGGGCAGTCGAAGCCCCGGCGGCGGAGGTGGTGCCCACTCCGTGCGAAGAAGATGTTCCAGACATTCTCGAAATAAGAATAGGAGAAAAGGAGTGTCTTTTCTTACCAAGGATCGAGTCGATCGACGATCAGCAGTCGAAATCTCCAGAAAAATCTTCAGCAAAAGTCTTCTTCTCCGATAAAGCGCATAAGGGTCTTAACACTACAACCCAACGCTTTTTTATAGGATATGACAGGGACTTCTATGCAATTATGGAGAATCTCAGGGGTTGGAGTGCAACCGTCACAACTAAATAACTCCCTTGAAACCCGCGATGCGTCGTTTCGAGGGCACGCCAGACGAGGAGTCGCAGCTAACCGTCGGTATCCCCCAACAGGAACCCGACACGTGCCCCGTAGATTTTTCCACGTCCATTATCATTTCCAACTCATTTCAGCGACCGACCAGGTCGTCCAAGTACAAACCAATCCACTCAAAGACGATCGCCAGTTCTGTAAAATGCAGAGTCACTCGTCATAATTCAGCGATCGCCAACAAAACCACCTCACCCCACGTTTCCAACATCGGAGCGAGCTGGGGGGCAATTGTTGTGCGGCGATTTGTACGCCTCGACGGAGATCGGTATAAGGGCCGAGCGACCGAGTCCACAAATCGCCTAAGCGGAGATAACAGTCCACCTTCGAGTATCTAGCGATCGACTCTCAAGGCGATCGCCTTTGGCATCTAGCGACCGTCTCTGGTGCCCGACCTAAGACGACCATCCTATGCCGCGAACAAGACCTTCGTCCGTCAAAGTCTACGAAGACTGGATCTCAAAGCAGCGCCCATGTGCAGATCCGCGAAAGGCGCCGCATAACATAGATCGTTGACCACAGCCTGTCACCACCTTATCACCTACCGACAAACTCGCCGAAAGGTACAAGGTGGGACCGCCCGTGACAGCGACTCAGACGCATGCAGACTTCTCATTGAATCGCACAGCTGGCTGTCAGCAACTCCTGCGGACTCTAAGGAGACCAGCCCATGTGCTAAAGACGATCGCCCGCTTATTATAATACAGCAGAGGCGATCGCTCGATATCTCCCAGTCCTATAAATAGAGAACATCCAACAACTGAAAAAAGGTTCCTCTCAGTATCACTCATAACAGAGAAAATTTGGCAATTCATTCCCTCTGAGTGGAAAAATACATTCAGAATACATACATTCCTTCAGGCTCTCGGTTTCCTCTCTTGGATCTACCTCAGGACTTCTCTCTCAGCACCTCTCATCCAGAAGACGGTCGACAGAGGCAAGAACTCCCTGCAGTATAGATTCAACGAGACTCACAAGCCTATGAACTCCAACATACAGCTACTACATGCCGTGAGAGACTGTCGATTTCTCACGGTCGTCACAGCTCATCAACGTTGTTACAAGAACTCGCAGAGCATCATATCTGGTTCTTCCGGCAATCTTCATTCTCAATAGCTAAGATAACTAGGGTCTTTACACTCATTGTAATTATACTCTAACATTAATACTTGTACCCCAGAATATTTGTATTAATAACATCTCGCGAGAGCATTCAAGCCCGGGACTAACAACCCCGGCAAATCTTGTGTTATTTACCTTCTCTACGGAAGTGCTCTCGCACTTTGTTTGTTACTCGATCATTCCAGCAATATCTATCTCCGGATAATATTTTGGGTAGCAACAAGTCGTACAAGACGATGGCAGCACAGCGATATTCCCCAACAAGAACAACAAATACGACATGGCACGACACAAAACCCAATAACTGACAGTCTACGTATCTGTATACCTAAGCTCCGATACCAAATTTCCACATCCCAAGACCGCCCCACCGTAGCATAACATTGTCCGCTCTGAGTACTCTTCTCTGAGCTGGTTCTCACAGTTTAGTTTCTCCAGCAGCTTCCCAGGAGGTCACCCATCCTGGTACTATTCTCGCCCGAGCATGCTTAACTTCGAAGTTCACATCTCCAATTTGTCATGTCAATAATTTTTATTATTTAGTAGTCTAAATTAGTATAAATAGAGAGTGAAAAAAAAGACTAACTCACCATCTCTCTACAGTTTCTTCTTAAATTTCTTATGTAATATCACTTATTTGTTCATATTTTTGAAACACTATTCTGTTATTAATAAATGAAAGAATATAATTCAGCAAATAATGAGAACATGTCGTGTGAATTTACCACTAATCAGATATAACTTCGTGTAAATATCCTTTTTTTTGTGTTTCGTCATTTTTTTGGTATATATATTTTGCTCTTTTCATTTAATTAGTTTAGTCTCTCTCTCTCTCTCTATATATATATATATATATATATATATATATATATATATATGTTGCTCTTTTATTTGAAAATATAGGAAAAACATTTTTAGAACATATTTTTTTTGTTTTGCACTTTTCATTTAATTAGTTGTGTGTGTGTGTGTGTGTATATATATATATATATATGTGTGTGTGTGTGTGTGTGTTGCTCTTTATATTTGAAAATATAATAAAAATATTTTTTACAGATTTTTGAAAATAGAGATGATATGTTAGATCGGGTGAGGACGATCGGAAGGAAAAATAGATTCGTCATAGTTATTGATTAATCCGCAAAGAAAATAGGTAACAAACTCTCAAAATGCACTTATGTTTGGCTAAATGTGTGATGAAGTAACAGAATGATACTATTGGCATTTAAATTGTCTAAACAAAATATGCATGAAAAAGGGGCATTAATGCCATCTCTGCTTGTTACTGATAGTCGAGATTCGGCACTAACATCTTCAATAGGATAAGTTTTTTCAAACGCACATCACATTCTCTGCAGATGGTACATAAATAAAAATATCATGAAAAAATGCAGTCCCTTCTTAAGTGCCGAATGGACTAACTTTAATTAGTCTTGGCACAAAGTTTATATGTCATCTGATCTGGGTTCTTTTGAACATTAATGGAAGTTATTGATAGATAAATATAAATTATACCCGAAAGTGATAGAATATCTATGGTCAACATAGTTATTGCCTTATAGTGATCGATTTATCTACGCTTGGACGAATAATTATATGCACATCGAATGTCGTTCAAGTCAAATGTATTTATGTTATGTACTTAAAATACTAGGATTTATCCATCTTGCTTTCATATTCTAACACATTATTATAAATTTTCAGTGTAGAGCCAGCCCATTCCAGATTGAAAAAATATTTGGGTGATACGTTGTCTTCGATCGACACATCTATTGAAAAAATCGACAAGATGTTGATTCTGGAATTTGGAGATATCAAAATATAGCGATTGCATTAGTTAATAATAATCATTTTGTTCAGATTTTTTTGAACTCCGATTATCCTGTACCACTACTCCCAATGTTATGGTAGAATAATGGCAGTGAAGATTGTAAAGGATGGGTTGATCCATATGGAGAAAGGATATAATCTTGGTTAGATTTGATGACCAGATAATGTAATTGAATAGTTTATTTATCAATGTTGATCGTATTTTTCATATTTATTACTTATTATATTATGTCGTAGTTATTTTTAATCATAAATAATATAACTAAAAATAAATAAATAATAAAAATATTAATTTTGATAATAATAAAGTAAAATAAAAATTCAAAGAAAAAAAAACAAATAAATTTAATTTCATAAGAAATAAATAAAGAATGAAATATAGTATATAGGATAAAATTGGAAAAAGAAAAGAAAAGGTGAGGGGGGAAAAGCAACTCTCTTTATTATCCTCCCCCTTCCGTGTGGCATAAAATGTGAATACGAAGTATTGATCACATTAGTGTATGAGAATCAAAAATCTATTTTTTAGTTTAAATTTAGATTTTATTATAAATTTGTAGTGGGTAATAGTATTAGAGTTTTCTGAAATAATTGCTTTTTAGAGTGACACTTATTATTTACTTTGTATGTTGAATATGTTGATTTATGTAAAGATTATGAATCGTTTATTTAACAGTTTATTGGTGAATTAAATCAATTATATATATATATATACAACAACAACAACATCTAGTTCTTTACCCCAAAATGATTTGGGGTCAATTTAATCAAACTTTGAAACCACAATAATCGTTACATAAATAACATAAAAGGAAAAAGAAAAAGTAGAGAAAAAGCAAATAAAAAGAGTGAATGTAAAAAAATCCCGAAAAATAAATTAAAAGATAACGTGAAATAAAAGAAACTAGGAATAAAAAAATCGACTCCATCCACCATCCGTATTCTTTCCCGCCACATTCGCTTCTCCATCGCCATACTTTTCTCCAATTCCAAGAAACCGCATATCATTTTCAATCATTTTTATCCAAGTTTTCTTGGTGTCCTCTACCTTTCACAACATTACTTGCTCCCAACTTTCTAGCCTCCTCACCTGCATCAATAGGCCTTCTTCTCACATGACCAAACCATCGTAATTGATTCTCCATCATCTGTCTTCTATGACGCAACTCTTACCTTCTTCTCTAATCGCCTCATTTCTCGAGATCCTTTTTATATGACCACACATCCATCGTAGCATACTCATCTTTACCACATCATATATATATATATATATATATATATATATATATATATATATATATATATATATGGGCGTATTAGTTTAGTTGGTAATCTCATGACATTATGAAATATACATCATTGAACTTCTAAAATATAAATATTGATGAATGTTTAGAAAAATAAACTTTGTTATGAGCTTTAATTTTTTCTTCAAAAAGCTACTGAAACTGGGGCGTTTAAATGATTTACCAAACACTTCTTTTAATAAGGATCCCATGCTTAAAATTCTTGTATTTAAGCATGCTCAACGTATTACTACTACCCTAATTTCCTAGATATTCTTTTAGTTTTATGCACATAAATTAAGGAATTTTTTATACCAAAAACTATTCATAATAATCAATGAATTTAAATTACTAAAGAATGAAGAATGTGAATTTTGAGGTGAGCTATTAGATAATATAACTACGAGTTCCACAAGAGAATGGCACGTAGATCCTTTTCACGAGGACCTACAAAACTGGATATCTATAGACAAACTTTAATGTTTGACCAATAAGGTTAAACTACACATCAAAATAGACTGACAACATTGAAAACTCAAAACGATCGGACAGGCAAGGTCACACCATGAGAAAACTATATCAAAATCGAATATAATTATATTACATCAAGTATCCACACTGGATACCCTCCTTCCATAGATGTCCATCCGTCGAGCTTACAGCTTCTTTGTAAGTCTGGGGTTCTTTTTCGAGCAAGTAGGTGATGAAATCTGGTCCATAAGATTTCTCTGTCCTTGTTGTTTGCTCCTTCTAGGTTCGTCCTCATTATCCATTCTTTGGTCTTCATTATCTTCATCCATTAGTTCAGAAGTCTGTTCGGATGAGATAAGGGGTTCACTTGCAATCTTACAAGGAAAGATATTATCAAAGAATGACGTATTCCTTGATTCCATAATTGTATTCTTGTGAATCTCAGTCACTTTGGATTCATGCACAAGAAATCAGTAAGCATTGCTGTTGTGTGCATATCCAATGAAAATGCAGTCAACCGTTTTTGGCCTATTTTGACTTTCTTAGGAGTAGGTATCAGCACATTTGCTTGACCCCCCCACACTTTCATGTAATTGTAGGAAGGCTTGACTCCTTTCCATAATTCATAAGGAGTTTTGTCCCCGTTCTTACGGCATATCTTGTTTAAGAGGTAATTCGCCGTTAAGATGGCTTCTCCCCACATATTTTGCGGCAGACCTGAATTTAGTAATATCGCATTCACCATCTCTTTCAGAGTGCGATTCTTACATTTCGCCATGCCATTTGACTGTGGTGCATATGGGGCAGTGACTTCATGAATAATCCCATATTGCGAACAATATTCGCCGAAAGATTCCACGTATTTACCTCCACGGTCACTCCTCAAAACTTTTATCTTTGCATTTAATTGATTCTCAACTTCCGTTTTATAAAGAATGAATTTCTCTATAGCTTCGTCTTTGCTTTTAAGCAAATATACATAGCAATATTTAGTACAATCATAAAATATTTGTTTCCACCTCTAGTTTGAACAAACTTCAAATCACATAGGTCGCTATGTATTAATTCCAAAGGTTTGGTGTTTCTTTCCACTTGTCGGAATGGA
Source organism: Orobanche coerulescens (assembly GCA_033398695.1). Lineage (NCBI taxonomy): Eukaryota > Viridiplantae > Streptophyta > Magnoliopsida > Lamiales > Orobanchaceae > Orobanche > Orobanche coerulescens. The sequence continues at coordinate 22,915,346 of CM065813.1, forward strand.
GATCGAGTTAATTTTGCCTCTACACAAGTTTCACACTTGTGGTTTAAATCAATTTTAAACTTTGGTATGTGATCTAATGCAATTAGTCTACGCATTGCATTAAAATTAACGTGTCCTAATCTAGCATGCCATAAATTAGGAGACTCAAGCAAGTAAGCAAAAGAATTCTTCATTTCATTCTTTTTTAACAGTCATAACATTGAGCTTAACTAGCCCATCACACTCATAGCCCTTAGCTATAAACACACCACTTTTTGACAAAATAACTTTATCAGACTCAAAAACTAATCTAAAGCCATGCTTCATCAGCAAGGAACCCGAAATAAGATATTTGCAGGCACATATAACACACGTTTAAGAGTCACTTCCTTTCCAGACGTCATCTTTAAGATCATCGTGCCTTCGCCCAAGATAGTTGAGGATGCAGAATTTCTATACAGTATTTCACTGACATCAGTTTCTACCAATAAGGAGAACATTGATTTGTTGGCACATATACGCCTAACTGCTCCAGTGTCAATCCACCAGTCCTTGGTATTTGAGCCAACTAAATTCACTTCGGAGATCATAACACATAAGTCAAGATTTTCCACTTGTTCGGTAATGAGATGTGCTGCATTACCATCATTTTTCTTTAGTTTCTTTGGCAGCCTGCAGTCAGCCGCCCTATGTCTCATCTTTTCACAGTTGTAGCATTTACCAAGGAATTTCTCTTTCTTTTTAACAATTCTTCCTTTAGGTCCCAACTTGGTTCCCTTTCCATCGTTGCCTTTCTTGGATGTCTGTCCAGTTTCCACAACATTTGCCTTTGCCACAGCAACATTTACCTTCTTCTCTGATCCTTTGTTGTCTTCCTCTATGCGAAGTCTAACGATCAGATCTTCCAGGCTCATCTCATTACGCTTGTCTTGAGATAATTCTTGAAGTCTTTCCAAGTCGATGGCAGTTTTTCAATCACAGCAGCCACTTGGAAGGATTAGCTAATGATCATTCCTTCAGCATGAATTTCATGAATGATCACTTGTAACTCTTGTACCTGACTGACTACAGTCTTGGAATCCACCATCTTGTAGTCGAGAAATCGCCCAACAATCCACTTCTTGACACCGGCGTCCTCGATATTGTACTTATGATCTAGTGAGTCCCATAATGCCTTGGCTGATTTGACGTTGCTGTACACGTTGTATAGTGAATAGGCAAGGTCATTTATCACATAGTTCCGACACAGATAGTCAGAAGTTTTCCAAGCGTCAATGGTCATCAAAGTCTGTTGGTCACTGTCTTCATCATATTTTGACGCGTCCTCCTTGAGGAATCGAGACAAGCCTAAACTGCTCAGATAGAACATCAACTTCTGCTGCCATCTTTTGAAATTCTGCCCGTTGAATTTCTCTGGTTTATCCGCATGGTTGACCGGAACCGAAACTGAATTACTAATCGGAATCGAAGTTGAGTGCTTGGTTGAACCCGATCCAGTTATCAGAGGCGCACCTCGAGTCGCTGAACCCGATCTGATTTTCTGAGGCGCACCTCCAGAAACATCCGTAGACAGTGTTGGGTTTTGAGAATCCATTATCTTAAACGGTCGGAAGAAAGCAAGTCGGCGGCGTGGCGTGACATAAAAAAAATGGTCGGTCGCATGAGGTCCGCCGGCTGCTGCCGGTGGCTCGCCGGAAAGTAGACTGACAGCCTGGCGTGAAAAAAGAACTCCCGATTGCCGGAGGTTCCAGCCGGAAAATAGACCTGCGTTGCGTAAAAAAAAGGCCCGTAGTCGGAGGTGGCCCACCGGAAAGGAGGCCGGTGGCCTGATTTAAAAAAAATAACGGATTGGCCGCCAGAGGTGTGCTGACGATTGACGGTCGGAAAAACTGACTTGTCGGTGACTGGGGGTATAATCAACTCATATTTTTTTTACCCTTGGGTGAGTTGTCCGTGTGTGTATATATTCCCGTTAATAAAACACAGAACCGAAATAAGAGAAAAAATTACAATGAAAACAAAACGGACTTTAAATTGATAATAACAACTCGAAAGCGCATATATAAACAATAAACTCCAAATCATCAATAGAGTCTCGACATTTATTCAATCATACAAAACACACAAATATCGGCCGGTCCGGTCTGGTATGGCCATAAATTTTTCATAACCCTGGAAAATTTCTCAATAACCTTGAATTTCTCCGAATGAAATGAGTTGTTTGATACCCTGCCCCTGCCACGGCTTGGACCACACAACCGCGCTATAATTTTTGGGATTGGAGGCGCCGGGGCCATACCCGGCGGCGACCACCAGCCGGTATTTCGTACCCGCAACCACCTGCTTCTCTCCCTTGACTACGCTCACCAAACTCAAATTTGTATGCGCCTCGTTGTTGTGCTCCGTCACCGCATATCGTGCAATCTCTACCACCTCGGGGTCTTTAAGGTTTTCAATGGGCCACCATTCGCCGACGATGGCCCCTCTTGCCGAGGCTTCGTTGGGGGCCAAGACCAGCAGAACTGAGAGGATTGTGAGAAGGAATGCGCTGGATTTGGGGGCCATTCTTTCCTTTTTTTTTTTCTTTTTTTTTTACGGGTGGGTTCTGCAAGTTGTGTGGTGGTTGATGTTATTTATGAGAATGGGGGTATTTGGTGGCCCCGGCACCGTGGCACGTGGATTATATATGTTTTAACGTGTCCATTACTTTTGAGTAAATAATTAGTGATTTGGCATTCACATTAGGTTGGTGCCGACTATGGTATATGGAGCAGCTTCGAAAATATTCCATAGATTTCAAGAATTAACTGAAAATAGGAAAATATATTAACTGAAAATAGAAAATAAAAAATTACAGAAATAATGTTACTGTAATAATGCAGAATAATCGAGGTGAGTAATTCCTTAATAAGATAATTAAGTTTTATATAATGCTAACGCAATAATGAAAGCAATATATTTACTTGAGAGGGTCTGGATCTATGAAGATTGTGGAGGTCGGACAACCAGATATATAGTTTCTCCTATTTAATAGCGGAATTTCCGTCGGTCGGATGGATCCTAGAACCCCTTAGACCCCCTCCCTCCGTCCCTGTATTGATGGATCTATCATATTAGCCCCAAAGATACAATGACTAACGACCATATTTATAGCATACCAGAAATTCAGAGTTCCGACAAACTAGAACAAGTGCGAGAACTGAGCAAAATATTTTGTATGGTCACGTGCCGCCATTGTCACTAGAAGACACCCAAGTTCATCCCAAAGGCCAAGATTCAGGGCCCAAGGCACACAGCCATGCCAAGCCGAGTTGAGCCGGCCGGACGGGCGTCGGTGTGTGGCCAAACCACCTTCAAGACTAGGGGCTTGTTCTCTTCGACAAAATTCAAAATGAATCGAATCAAAAAAACTAAATCGAATCAACTAAATTGAATCAAAATCGAATCGAATCAAAAAAGTGAATCGAATCGAAGTAACTAATAATTTAAAAATGAGTAATAATAATAATAATATAAATGATATTATTATTAATAGAAATAATAAATGATTATAAATAATAAGCTAATATAATAATACCTATTAACAATAGAAATATTTTAAAAAATATATTATTAATTTTGATAAATAGTATGAGGAGATGAATACTTGTTGATAAATATATTATTAATTTAAATGTTTGATTTATTGTGGTTATTGTTCTTGTTGTTGTTGTTGTTTTTAATTACTAACTTTTTCAATATATTAATAATTACCAATAATAATTAGCAATAATAGGAATAATAACAATAATAATAATAATTAGGGGTGGACATTCGTGTTGGGTAGTTTGGGTATCCTATCGGAAAAAATTCGGGTACGGGATCATGTATTTTAAAAAAAAAAATCAGGACGGGTACCCGAATCCGATTAAAAATTCGGGTTTGGGATTCGGGTATTCCAATTTGAATTTTGGGTACCCGATCAGGCACCTGGCTATTTTGATGCGAAGTTCTAATAATTGTTACGGCATTAAATTCTTTAAATTTCAAAAAAAAGTTCGGGATGGGTTCCGATAGTTTAAAATATCACCCGATCCCGAACATCCCGAAACACCTGATCCTGACCCGAACGCCCACCCCTATAATATCAACGAAGATAATAATAATAATAATAATATCAATTGAATGATTAAATAATAATTAATAATCCTAAAATAAAATAAAACTGAATCAAGTGAAAAAAATTGAATCAATTGAATCGAATCAAAAAAGCCGAATCAAAATCAATTGACCGAATCAATCGAATCAACCGAAAATAATGGGGAGAGAAGGCCTAGGAGAGCCTAGTATTGATCAATATTGAACACTCTCCAACCCATTTCAGCTTATTAACCGTCCTAAATTTCATTAATACCCAATGTGAAATGAGATTTTCCACATTCTCATTCAAATCAAAATGCTTTTTCCAATGACTATACTCAATAATTTTCTCACTCGCAAAAAAAAAAACTCGAAAAATTAGATATAGTACAATTATCTTCTCGGAACATAAATTAATACGACCATTTAATCTGACACAAATTAACTTTTTAGTCATCAAATAATTGATTATTCCTAACATTTTTCAATCTCAATCGTCGGTGGATATATAAATTGTATGATAAATATATAAAACAGGATAAGATGCTCATTCTCTGCAAAATTAATAAGAATTTCTATATTGAAAAAGTATCATATAAAATCAGCGAAACTTTTTAGTAGATAATTTTTTGCTTGTCAAACAGCCAAAAACTATGAAAAGATTCGATTTCTCCGTTTCGATATTTTTCTTTTTTTCATTATCAAACACGTTTTTTAAGTCAAAATGACTAGAATACTCATTATGTATTCTTTTGGAAAATGACTAATTTAAAGTAATTCCGTGAAAAAAATCAAAACGGAGTTACTATGTTGTCCCAACGTGTTTAATGAATTAAAGTAAATATCTATAATTGTTAAAAAAATAGAGGTTCATAACTATTAATTGAGCCAAAGTATAGGACCTAAATCAACCATTTCTCCATTTTTGATGCACTCTGTTTGTTAGGAAAAATAGTAGAACTCTTTCTTCTCTTCTCTTGGAATGCAGTGTGTGTACATGTTGTGTAAGTATTTTAACGATTTATGTTTTTCAGTGTATATTTTTGCTTGGATGGTAGAATCCCGCAACAAATGGAACTTTTTTGTCCGGTAAGAGAGTAGGAGAATTTAAGTGAGGATGGAGACTTGAAGTTTTATCCCGATTGATATTTATTATTTAATGATTAAGAATTCTTAATCATGTTTAGTCATAGATTACTTAATTGTCCTTAATATAATGAATTTATTTAATCTTACAATATTTTTTAAACGGGTCAACTCGCTACTATGCAATATTATGAAATTATAACAAAGTTAGTTAGATTATATTCATAAGAATTAAATTTTTGGGCCAAAAAACCCTTCAACATTGCAGGACTTAAATAATCTATACTATATAATACTTATCTTCCTTAATTTAATATGGAAGGGGAATTTAATTGTAAATATATGAAGAAACTATTTTAATTGTAACTTTTAATGTAAATAACCTAATTTAAATACAAAAGTTATGATAAACATCACAATGCAAATGCACCTTCTAATTCACAAGGTGATTAAAGTGAATTTTTAAATAATAGTATAAATTACAAGATGGTTAAATTTTAGCTATGAAATCTGAGATACAATCGGTGCATCGCACGGGTTGAATAAACCAAAAACAACCCCGGAGCAACATACAGGTTAGTAAAGCCTCATTTCATATAACTAATTTTCATAGACTAAAATAAAAGGACAATAACAATAAAAAAACATATAAACTTCTCTAAAAGACATTTAAATTCTGCCATCTGCTCATTCAACCGTCTGCCCCAACATTACGTACAAAACACGTAGATATTCAACCAAAGACCGTGCATCGCACGGTTGGATAATGCTTCATAAAATATAAATTAAGTTTAAACTTGTCATGTACTCAAAATAATAATTAGGCCTGAGACTTTTCAAACAGAGAATCGCGGAGTCGATCCGTGCAGGAACCGACGGTTTGATTAAGTTCCTAGAAGCAAAATTAATATTGTTTAGGCAATTCAGTTCCTTGATTTTATAGTGGTTCGTAGTTCCTATTAAATTTTTGGAAAAGTCATTGATTTAGGTTATGTACTTTGGTTCAATTAACAGTTATGAACATCTACTTTTTTTAACAGTTATAGACGTCTACTTTAAACCGTTAAGCACATTGTGACAAAACAGTAACCCCGTCTTTGACTTTTCTCACAGAGTTACTGTCTTGTCCCAACATATTTAACGATTTAAACTATATGTATATAGCTGTTAAAAATATCGATGTTAATAACTGTTATTGGGACCAAATACATGGCCTAAGACCATCTCCAACAGTTTACACAAAAATACTGCAACTTCAAACACAAAAATACAGAAAATCAACGATGCATCTCCAACAGCTTACACAAAAATACAGCAATTATTAATGCATCTCCAACAGTTTGCACAAAAATACAGTAAAAATGGATATTCTATTATTTTTCTAATCTTAATATTACGTACAAATATAAATGCATTTTGTCTCCATTAACTAATAATAAAATTCATTTATTTATTTATTCATCAATAAAATTTAAGAAGAATAAGTTCAGATATGGGAATAATAGAATTTTGAGCTGATTAAATTAATATGAAAAATAAGATAAATAAATAAATTAATATGAATGTATTTATTTATTTATTTATTTATTCTCAAAAATACCGCAAGATTATAGGGGGGAACAGTGCAGCACCATAAACGGTGCAACACTATAGAAAAAGGCAAAATAGAGATGGGTTTGCAGTTTCTGTTGGAGAAGCTTTGTCCAAAAAATAGCGTTGAGCGCTATTTTGCAGTGTCCATTGGAGATGGTCTAAGTCAGCTATTTTTCCTGTTTTTTAAGTCTGAAATTGACAATATTTCCTCGAGCAGACGGTAATAGTTACTAAGATCTTGTGGGGATCGTTATCATGACTAATCAGTGTAAGTTTGGAACCCAGTATCAAAAAAAAAAAAAAGAGAAAACTCCCAGGTTAGGTGCGCTTTTATTACATCTATAACAAATTCCAACCTATGTTGTATGTTAGGTGCACTTTCTTTTATACCAAAGTTGAAAGCTTATACTGTTATACATGACTGATTATCGGGATAATATGTTCGGCTCCTTAAAATTATTATTTGTTGAATCGTGAGATGTGTATTCGGCTCAAGTTCTTAAATAAGATGCGCTTTTCTTACATCTATAACAAGTTCCAATCTACATTAGACTCCCTCCGTCCGCCAAAAACTTGTCTCAATTGGAGTAACACGAATTTAAGAAAAGTTGGTATAAAGTGATTATAGTGGAGAAAGGATCTCATTTTTTGAGAAAAAAAAAACTTTTTTTTTATAATTGGGACAAGTTTTTTGGTCGACACTCGAATAAGAAAACTGAGGCAAGTTTTGACGGACGGAAGAGGTACAATTTAAATAGCTTGAAGATCATTTGGCAAAATTAGGGTTGTTAGGTCGGCGGGGATGTTGAGGAGGGTGGGGTGGGGTGGGGGTGTTATTATACATGTAGAGGTGTTCGGCGATTCAAAACCGCCGGTTTTTTGAACCGCCGGTTCATGAACCGCCGGTTCCGGTTTGCCAAAAATCGGAACCGGAACCGAACCGCCTTATAGCGGTTCACGGTTACGGTTTTGAACCGTGAACCGCCGGTTCCGAACCGGAACCGAACCGGCGGTTCGGCGGTTCGACGGTTTTTTTTTTTTTTTTTAATTTTTAAATTTTATTTTGAAAAAAAAATGGGGTAAAAATTGGACTTGAGCTTAATTCAGATATTAAAGTCTAAACTTGAATTTTGTAATTTTAAATATTTGAATTAAGCGCCTACGTATTTGATATCCGTAACTTTAGAGTTTAGGAATCAAAATCAAAGTCCTCGTAGTTCATTTTTAAATTTGTTGGGGGGAAGGAAAAAAAATAAAATGGACTTGAGCTTAATTCAAATATTCAAAGTTAAAATTAAGAATTTCAACTTTAAATATTTGGATTAAGTTGCCTACGTATTCCCTTACCTTAGGAATCAAAGTCCTCGTAGTTCACTTACCTTATACTTACCTTATGTAGCGGAGCCGCGGAGGTGGAGGCGGAGGAGAGGAGATGGTTCAATCACCCAAGTCAACCGAATCATTGCTAGATCCGGTATCATATGTATCACTGTCTTCTTGTTCATTATAGTTTGGTTCTTGTTGGCGTAACTCGGCTTTCACCCAATCATTCAATAATGCTTGGGCTTCAAGATTTTGAGGCGTCAATCGAGATCGTCGTTCATCCAGAATGTATCCTCCTACACTGAAGGCTTGTTCAACAGAAACTGTTGAGGCGGGGACAGCTAGTATTTCCTTCGCAATCGTGGCAACTACAGGAAATATTGTAGACCTTTTTGCCCACCACTTAAGAAGATTGTTATTACCATCCGAGCCACGTTCTAAAGCTCCCAATTCACAAGTAGTTAAATAATTTTCAAGTTCTTGATAAGCATTACTTTGGTACCTTGTTCGTTTTCGGGATAAATCTTCTTGATAGGCATTCCATTCACTAAGATCCGGAATAGCAAAACCAAAAGAAGATGTACTACTACTAGAAGGAATGTGAACAGGAGAATAAGAACCCGTATCAAGATCAAGACTACCACTATAACTACATGCATATTCACGATAAAGAGTAGATAATAAATTTTTGCATTTTGAACTAACTCGCTAGGATTTGGAGGACTAAAATTAGCAATAGGATTAGGAAATAAAGCATTATAGTAAAGTGAAAGTAATTTTAGCAAACCTTCCTCTCTAACTTGAGGATCTAAAAGTTTAGCAACTAAAAACCGGAGGAATGTAGGCGAAATATTTAATCCATTTGTCTCTCATTTCTTTTATACAATTAAATAACTCGAACTTTAATTAAAGACTTGAATACAAGTACAATTTTAACACAATGTTCAACAACAAGTGTAGAAGTAGGATAATAAACAGGACAAAGATTCGATTGCCTCTTTAAAGATTTTTAAAAGTGCCATTAAACTAGAGCACTTATCCCATTGAGATGGCAATAAGCAAACAGTACTTGTTCTTCGTTATAAAAATTGCATAATGCAATACGATATTCATAACTATCATTTAACAAATTGTAAGTAGAATTCCAACGATTTGGCACATCTTTTGAAAATTTTTTGGATGCATATTATTTTTTATGCAATATCTTTTCCATTTTTACCTAGAGAATGTCTAATTAAATACATTATTGCTTCACGAATAGGAGCATATGCTTCTTGTAAAACAGTTAAACCATCTTGAACACATAAATTAAGAACATGACAAATACACCTAACATGAAAAATTTACCACCAAGAGATGGCTCACATATTGCAATAAGTGATTCTAAACTAGCAGTATTGGAGCTAGCATTATCAAAAGAAATTGAAAAATTTTTGTACTAAATTATATTCAGATAAAATTGTATGAATTTTATGCGAAATATTTTGAGCGGTATGTGGGATATTAAACTCTCTAAAACCAATTAAACGTTTTTGTATAGTCCAAGAATCATCAATCCAAATACAAGTAATTCCCATATATGAATTTGCTTCCCAATGATCACTCCAAGCATCGGAACATATACAAACTTTATGATCTAAGTTTAAAAACATATTTGCTAAAATTAATTTTGCCTCGCTAGTAGTTTTTCGAATATCACGAGTTACGGTGGAGCGTGAAATTTTTGTACTAGCGGGATTAAAACTTAGTTGAGTGAAATTTTCATACATTTGGTCGTCGGCAAAGTTAAAAGGAAGAGATTTACCACAAACAAACTTAGCTAATTCTTTTCTAGCGGTAATTGGATTAAATTTAAATAAAGTACTATTACCTTGATTGGGGGCATTAGACGACGCGTCGCCGTGCCTCGAAGTTGGGTTTGATTAGACTCGATGCCAACTTTGTCGGGATGTTGTCTTTGTATATGGCCATTGAGTGTCCCGTAACCTCCTCCTTTTTTAAACTTGTACATTTTATCGCAATAGTTGCACTTGGCCAAGAAATGACCGGGACCGGATGCAACATCGTCCATTTTTGTATAATGGATCGCAAATAATGGAGATTTCAGCTCGGATGGTTTCCTTTGTTTTGGTTTTGTTGGTTGCTCTAGCTCATCATCTTCATGAATCGATTTTGAGGCTTCAAACATTTCGTTGATTTGTTCCTCGGTTAATTCATCGGGAACATAATCTCCAAAATTCGGACTTGGTATAGAATGAGAACTCGGAGTATGAGTAGGAGGAGTACTACCACTAGCACCGCCTCTTCCACGTCGAGGGATGCCGGTGATAGCCTTTTCCTTTCCCCGATTGAATTGACCACTTGACATTTTTTCGAATTAAAAGTGTATACTTGATAGTTGAGATAATAGAAATTAGAGAGAAAGTTGATAGTTGGTGTGAGTAAAATGAAGGATGTGAGGGGGGTATTTATAGGTGTAAAAATTTAAATAAAAAAATTTGAAAATGTGACCGTTGAACCGCCGGTTCGGTTGAACCGCCGGTTCCGGTTTGAACCACGGTTCACAACGGCCACTTTTTTTGAATTTTTGAATTTTTTTTTTTTTTTTTGAAACCGCCGGTTCGTCATTTTGACGAACCGAACCAACCGTCTAAAAACGGTTCACGGTTCCGGTTTTGAACCGAACCGCGGTCAACGGTTAACCGAACCGCGGTCAACGGTTCAAAACCGGCGGTTCGGCGGTTCGAACCGGAACCGTGAACACCTCTATATACATGGAAACTAAATTAGAGTGGGGGGTATTATCCGCTTGAATGTCCTTGATGGTGATTGCAATTATACATGGATGGATAATGAAGGGAAACTAAATGTTGCAATAACATGTACTCTGAAAATAATAAAAATCGATGTGCTAATATTGAATACTGGATTACTAGACATCGTCCTAAATTACTAGTCACCACCCTATAATATTACATTTTTGCCCATTTGACATTTTCAGCAGATTTGTAATCCTACATTCTCACTACTTTTCTCTCTCGAACCAATCATAAAGAAGCCATCAGCCGTCGCCGCCCAGCCTCTGCACAGCCGCCGCACCGCCGCCGTGATCGGAAAAGGCAAAGCTCCGGTAAATATTTTTTTTCGGATTACTGCTACTTTGTCCGCCGGCCGCCGTGTCGGAGCGCACGACGGAGGTGGCGGTCCAATTTCTGTCACAAGCGTCCGCCGATGACGCCTGTCCATGGCACAAGCGTCCGCCGATCCCGCCTGTCCATGGCGCAGACGTCCAGTGCAGACGCGCACACCTTAGGATAAACGTCCATGTCGGACGTCTGAGCCGTATACAGGCGTTCAGATCGGACGCCTATGCGTTGGAGTAGGCGTCTGAATCGGACGCCCTAACCACGGTCGTGGCGTCCAGACCAGACGCCCCTGCCTTGGTGCAGGCGTCCTGGCCGGACGCCCCAGCCCTTTTTTCAGAAAAAAACAAAATTTTTAATTAATAATTAATAATGTGTATTGTTTGTATGATTATTACTCATTAGTTGTATTGTTTGCTAAATGCAGATGACAGGAGGAGCGGGCAAATCTATGCCGCTAGTCACAGAGTTGATGGGTTCTGGAGCGCGTCACACCAGAGCTCGTGGTGTTGATGCTTCCATTCGTAGACAGCGGGAGGCAGAGTATAGGGATTCGAGCACGTACCTTATAAAATTGGGTATTAAATCTAGACGAATTAGTCACTATTGACGGTACAGGAAAATTGGGCATTAAATCTAGACGAATAAAATGTTTGTACGTATCTCCTAAATGACAAATGACAATCTCCTGGCTAGGCCGTGTTGCCGTTGAGGGTGCTTTCAACGGCAGCACAGTGAGACATGAAAATAAAGATCTGCCGTTTTCGAATCCGAATAGTATGACATCGGCATTGAAAATAGTAGCAATAGGGAATAAATCTTCAGCCACTCAAGTCATGCAATTGTTCGGCCTTTATCTGAAATGTACACTTGCATGCTTTCGTATTTGTGTCCTTTCGAGCAGCGACATTCAAATCTCTTAATACCCCTCTGCACCGTTCACCACAGTTACATCTCAATAGCTTTTGTCTTTCCTTTATTCTTGTACGACGAAATGATCAACTCGAAACCAATTTGAAGATCAATTTTTTTCGCCCAACCAATCGCATCACTCACTATCGAATATTCCGTCATTGATGAAATAACCACTATATTCAGACGCCTGCATTATTTTCTCCGAAAAATTACCTCTAGATCTGAATTCTCGCCCATTTTTGTGGTTGTCGATGATATTGACGATATATATTTGATTGTGTGTTGGGTAGAATAAATGAAAAATTGATTCTAGATTTCAATTCGAAAAACTTGTGTGTTGGTAAAGAATTGTGTGTTGAGTAGAAATACTGCAAAAAGGTAATTTTTAAGGGCGATGTCTAGTAATTTAGGGCGGTGTTTAGTAATACCCTACGTCCCCAAAAGAAACATTATACAAGCAAACAGTGGCGGATACAGAATTTTAAATTAGAGTGTTTCTTTTTCTATTACCACTATGGCCAAGTTGTTTGAATTAAACACGAGTTAATATTTTGTATTAGAAGCATATAAAAATTATTTAATATACAATAGGATTTGAGAACGGCAAGCAACTACCTAGTAGGAGTTTTTGATGCAACTCTTGTAGCATTCTAGTTGGCTATTACGGTATCATTCACAAAGACTTAGCAGGTCACAACACACAACACCTGAGCAATATAAGTGACCAAAGGAAAAGGAAATACACGACTTCATGGATAACACAACAATGAAACTTGCATTAAAACGACTCAAGGGGTCTCTTGCACCTAGTATAACCGCATAATGTCACCACCTCCATGTCGTCCTCACGGCAAATCGACTGTATTTAAATACATGAAATGTGTTCACCCCAAAGGGGTTGGTAATGAAATAACCATTGTAAGTACGGTAGTCTATATTTTTTAAGCATCTCGTATTGAACATATCTTACAAAATAATATGATATTCCTGAATATAATCATTTCTATTAAAACAACCGACAAATCATCACAACATATGACAACGTAATCCGTGATCAGATCCTTTACCACGATTGATACGGTACGGTAAGGTATGGCATTGAATTTTCGGTACGGTATGTACCATACTGAAAATCAATCGTGATCAGATCATTTACCAAAACTGATGTTACTGTATGTTTTGAGAGATGTGACTAAAGTTCAATTTTCTCGTTATATCTCCATTCAACAATAACAAAATAACAGAATAAAAATATAAAATAAGAGTCTACTATACTCGTATAAAAAATTACAAAATAACCCTACAAGTGGACCGGTTCGGGCAAAAGTCGGCTTACAAAAATGAAAACTGCGAACCGGTTCATTGTAATTTGTATCCGCTCATATACCCGCCCCGCTCGATCTAAGCGGTTCAATTACTCATTTTTTTGGTACGAACCGCTTCGATTTTGGCGGGTTTTTAGTTTTTTTTAGCAGCCCTTTTGGTTGGTGCATCTAGTGTTGCCACATTGTAACCGGAACCGGTGGTTCCGGCCCGAATCGTCCCGTAGCCAACGGTTCCGACCCGGACCGTTGACCGCGGGTCGGTTCCGGAGTCGGAACTGGTATTAAGCACGGTCCGCTTACTGGCCGAACTTTCTGGGCCCGTGAACCGGCGGTCCAAACCGGCGGTTCGGCCCGGAACCGGCCCTTCTGCAGTTATTACATAAAAAAAACACTTGTAATTTCACAAGTTACTATAAATTACATAAAAAAAACATAACATAAAGAATTTCTAAATTTAAATTATCTATAAGTTATTATATTTTTATTAAATTAACTTAAGTAATTTCAACACTTGTAAATTAAAAAATTTAGAAATTTCAACACAAATCATTTAATTTAGAAAAAAAGAAGATATAAACAATATTACAAATTATTATAAATTACATAAAAAACACAACATAAATAATTTCTAAATTTCATAATTTTTATAAGTTATTATATTTTTATTAAATTAACTTAAGTAATTTCAAAAAAATTCAACACTTATAAATTAAAAAATTTAGAAATTTTAACACTAAATTCACTAATCATTTAATTTCAGAAAAAAAAAGATAAAAAATATTACAAGTTCTTATAAATTACATAAAAACACACAACATAAATAATTTCAACATTCGAAATTTCCACACAACTACACAATTCAGTTAATTTCATACAAAAAATAAAAAAATAATAATAAAAAAATGAAGAACCGCCGGTTCGATCCGGGAACTGCCGGTTTTAGGCCCGACCCTGAATCACCGGTTTCGGGCCCGAAAATCGGCCCTTCTGCAGAATACCCGAGCCGGTTACGATTAACCTTTTTTTTGTGAATCAGAACTGCCGATTTGGGCTCGAAACCGACGGTTCACGGTCCGGTGGCAACATTAGGTGCATCATTTGGTTACTTGCGGCTGAATATTATTAAAATCATATAAGCATCATACACAACTGTGATTAAAATCTCTTTGAAATTAGTTGTTCATTTATTTAATATTTTAAGGATATTTTTGAAAAAATGTATTATCGTTGAATATTTAATATTAGAAACTTTAACACAGAAAGAAGAAGATGGAAAAACGATATGTTCAGAAGCACACTATGGGGATCAAAAAACACAAATATCCCTTATATTATAGACTCGAGATAACAAGTGTCATCATGACACGGTGGCGGTGTCAAAATTGAATAAAAATTATTAAAAAGCTGTAGACATAAAAAAAATTGCCCCCAACCGGAGGTCCGCCAGCCATTGTTGATGACCAGACGAGAAAACAGTCCAACGGGTGGCAGGCAGCCCGTCAGAGAATAGTCCGACAACCGGTCGAAGGAAAAAAATTAATTGGCCACCGTAGAGGAGCTCTGCAGGCCGTCACCCAACTGAAGAATAGTCCGACAATCGACCAAAAAAATTAGACCGGCCGCCCCCGCCGTTGTCAAAAAAATTCTAGTTTGACAGCCCATAACTTCATCGTTGTGCGTCGGTTTAAAATTCCAAAGGTACCGTAATAAAGCCAACGACAATAGCTTTCTAGTGGTACCTATATTGATGGGTTTTGGTTTCCAAAAACAGATGAAAAAACGAGCTGCAAGCCTGGACGATATTGCTGTCAAAAGAAACAGAGCATACACAAAAACAAGGATCCCATGGCAGCAGCCACCATGCCGCCCCCGCCGCCACCACCACTACTGTTCCGATGGTCTCATCTTCCTCAAATACCCAATCTCACACTACTAACATCCTTATCAAGACTTCTATTCACCAAACATAGAGAACAAGAAAACTGGTAGAACTTTACAAATTTCTACAACTAAATTAGAATTAGAAGTTAGATACCTTAATTTGCAGCTGCCAGGAATTGAAGAAAGAGATCAAAAAGCAGCGAGAGATTGATAGAAAACTGGAAATGGAAAACTGAAACCCTAGTTTGGAAGGCGATGCACGGCGAAAAGTGAGATAAAAGTACCATGAAACAAAGAATAAAGAATGAAAAGGAGGAAGATATCACCCTAGTGGCCAGAGCAGAGAGCTCGGTGGAAGAAGAGGAAGAGGCAGAAAACGGGAAGCAAGTGAAAGAGGTAAGAGCCGGATATATATATATATATATATATATATATATATATATATATATATATATATATATATAGAGAGAGAGAGAGAGAGTCGGGTTCAAACGAGAATGTTAACTATTTAAAAGAATACGATAATAGTTACTCATGTACAAAATCATATATGATTCACGTACAAAATCATATATGATTATGTGAGTGTGTACATCAGTATAAAATCATATATAATTTTATACGTATATATTTGATTAATTTGGTCAGTATAAAATCATATATGATTTTTTCCATCATTGTAAAATCATATATGATTTTATACATGAACGACCATTCTCATATTCTCTTAAATAGTTAGCATTCTCGTTTGAACTTGACTCTCTCTCTCTCTCTCTCTCTCTCTCTCTATATATATATATATATATATATATATATATATTGGTCCTATAGGTGCAAAAAAATTGTTTTGGGGTGTAATTAAAGTTAATATTTTTGCAAAATTTGATCTTTTAATTTGTATTAATGGCGGGTCATTTGTCATCTAATATATCCTCTTGAACGAACTACAAAAACCATTCCCACAAGTCCTTTATAGAACTTGAACATCGAGGTTTTAATAATTTAGTTACAAGTTTAAATTTGAGTTCATTTTAAGTTCATTTCAAGACCGATACTATCAAAGGCTCATACACCCCAATCAAACGATACTAATTTAGAATCATATTATCATCATCCCCAAACACCATAAACCACAACCTCTTGCTATTCCTAGCCCCACCAAGAAACGCCGATAATCAATACAATTACTTTGAGGCTACGCCTTATTTAGAATCATCATCATCATTGGAACTAGAACTACAACACAATCTGGGTTTGAATCCCTTCTTCTCAAGCATCTTTTCGACCTCCTCAAACTGCAACCCCTTTGTCTCGGGCACAAGAAAATATATGGCAACGAGCCCGACAGTGGAAAACCCAGCAAATAATAGGAACGTGCCGGCGGAACCAAGGGCCTCGGTGAGAGTTAAGAATGTCTCGCTCACAATTAGATTAGAGACCCAATTGGAAACCGCCGCTATCCCGCCTCCGATGCCTCTATACCTCAACGGATATATCTCGGAATTTACGATCCAAGGCACGGTTCCCATTCCGGGGGAGTAAGATATGATGTACATTCCCAACAGTAGAACCGCGAAAATCCCAAACTTGCTGGGACAACCCTTTGTGTACCATGTTCGATGTTCCCCACGACACATACCTTTTGCATTGTCTGTTAAATCCAAGCATGCTCCAGGTTGATACTAACCGGAAATGGAAAAAAAAAAAAAAAAAAAAAAAGTGCACCCGTTAATTACAAAAGATACCCCTAAAGTATAGTGTAATCGCAAATAGCCCCTTTGAGGTACTACAAACACTCCCAGATGTTTGTAATGTACAAATTTCACTAGAGGGCCCAAAAGTTGTTTGTTATATCAATTCGGGGCTCAAATGTTTAGAGTTCTTAATTTGGTTAGGGGCCAAAATTTTCTTTTGTTTCTGGATTGGGCTTAAATCTAGCTTTTGTTTCTCAGTGAGCCTTGATTTGGAAATAAAAAAACACAACTTGGGTCTGAATGAGAATTGAAAACATAACTCAAGTCCTAATTGAGAACAAAATAATAAAATTTGAGCCTCAAATCGAGAGGAAAAAAAAATTGGGTCCATATGCAACTGTCTTCGTATTCGATTCTTTGAGGGTATACATTGTAACAGAAAAACAAATATATCGGATATAATTGTGATGTGGGTATTAGTTATTTGTTTTTGTTGTTTTTGGTAAATAGGCTAAACCTTGAGGGCTGTTTTCATAATTAACCCAACGTTCAACTATAAGAACGAAATCTTACCTTGCTATCTCCATTAGCACAAAACGCGCAGTCGGATGATGCTTTCAAGCACGACATACAATTCCAATCCGTCGGCTGAGAGGCTCGCAAGAAACTCCAACAAGTATTGTTTCTTCCAAAATGCAAAGACTCGTAGCTACTCACTTTCGGCGCATGATCAGAAGCCTCATGAAATAGGACCGACAAAGCAACGAGACAAATTATGATTCCGAACATCGATATGATCATCAGTCTCCTCCTACCGTACCTATCGACAAAAGCCATACTCACAATAGAGCCGACAGCATTAAGTCCGGACGTAATAAGAGATAGCGCCAAAGCCGTCTTGTTCGAAGCAAATCCAGCGAGTTGGACGATTGTCGGACTATAATACATTACGGTGTTTATTCCGACAAATTGTTGGGCAACTTGAACCGTGATGCCGGCGTAAAGTCCCCTACGGACGACGTCATTTCCCCAAATGTGTTTGAGTTTTGAAAATAAACTCTCTCCTATAGACTCTTGGTCGGCTTTTTCGGCCTCGACCGAGGACTGTAAAGCCTTCAGTTGTTCATCAACTTCGTCGGCCGGGTAGATTTTCTCCAGTATGGCCCTGGCCTCTTTGACTTTGTCCTGATCAAGACACACAAGCCAATGATCGAGTGTTAGGCTATTTATTACTTGCAACAGGTCTTTCATACAGGACTAACTCAAAAGGATAATTACAAAACTACTCCTGAGGTTTTAAATAATTACAAAAAAAACCCAGAGAAGTTCCAAAATTGCAAAAAACTCCTTAAGGTTCGATTAGTATGGCTTAAATATAAATGGGCAACTGTAATATTTTTTTAAAATGTAATGGGGTTTTTGAAAAGTTTTTTTTTTACTTAAATGCAGAACAATGTAAGATGAAACCGGACATTGACTATAAAGAGAGAGAATCACGAAAACTATTCCCTAGTGTGTAGCTTAAATGCTCGACTTCAGAAAAAATCATTTTACATATTGAAATTTCCACCACCACCAACCTTTCCCCCCCGGAAGGATGCAATTTGTAAATTAGAAATATGAAGTACAACTAAATTTTGTGTAACTAAGCTAAAGGATTAAAGGGTAGGACTCGTGATTACCACAACAATAAGAATATGAAACGCAAAACCCAGAGAAGACTACCTGTCGATAGAGCCATCTAGGTGACTCAGGAAGAAACAACATTAACAGAAACTGAATTAGCGCCGGAACTCCAGCAACCCCGAGCATCCAACGCCATGTTCCAGGTGCCTTAACCACAATAATTTACATTTTCACACTCAACCGGGAAAAAAAAAAGAACAAAAAGAAAGAATAAAATCATTCGGGCTCATTACAGATGAAAATCCCATAGAATAATAATAAATAGAAAAAATATTACCTTGGTGAATGCTAAATTGATAAGATAGGACAAAAACTGTCCTCCTGTAATAAGCAAACCATTGGTACTGACTAATGCTCCCCTGATTCTAGCAGGAGATACTTCGGAAATGTAAAGCGGAGATGTCATGGAAGCCATTCCAACTCCGAGACCCACGAATATTCTTCCGAGGATTATCATCCATGGAGCTACAGAGGCAGCCATAACAATTGCGCCCGCAAAAAATAATATATCGGCCCAAAGAATCGATTTCCTCCGGCCGTACTTGTCATTTATCAAACCTCCAAAACCAGCACCGATGATGGCTCCAGCTACAGCCATGCTAACGATTGTTTCCTGTGTATAGGAGAACAAAATAACAAAACTAGTAACGTCCGAGTTTCTTTTAAAATAATAAATTATTAGAAATAACATCAAAACTACCGATGTTTGGCATATTTACAAAAAAAAAAAAGTTGCATTTCAAAATTTACAAGTAACCCCTTCACATTTATTTGGTCATACAAAAGTGCGCCCTCAAAAGGAGTCGAGTGGGGGACTATTTGCAAGGTTGATACAAACGTCAAGGGGTATTTGTAATCTTACAAGGTAAGTGAGTTTTGTTGTAATTTGACTAAACCTCGAGGGTACTTTCTTGAAATTAATTCTAATAAATATAAAATCAAGAAAGTTACTAGCCTGCAACCAAGTATGCTTGTCGACAGATTTATATTCATCTCGAATGTATAGTAGAGCGCCAGAAATAACACCTAACGAACAGTTGTGAACTCATATTAGACTAAAGATTATTGAAACTAGATTAAAGCGTGGAGTTTCAGGTAAAAGGTAAGCAATTTTGTATCTGAAATGGACAAGGGTTACCTGTATCGTAACCAAACAATAGACCTCCGATACCGGCCGACAAGGCGAGGCGCATAATATAAGGTTTCTGCCAGCTCGTGCGCCAGCATTCCGTAAACTCTGTTTTATCTGGTTTAGTGATGCCTCCCTCCATATTACTTGGAGCTCGATAATTACCTCAGCAGATGATTTCTATGAATTCAGATAAAATAGGAGGTTCAAAATACTTTAGACCGACATTAAGATGACAAAGTCGGACACTAAACAAAAATCGTGACGAAAAAAGAAAAATAATAGTATTACTATTTATCAACAACATGCTCTACTTTTCGAATCAGT
The DNA here is from genome assembly GCA_033398695.1 of Orobanche coerulescens. NCBI lineage: Eukaryota > Viridiplantae > Streptophyta > Magnoliopsida > Lamiales > Orobanchaceae > Orobanche > Orobanche coerulescens. Next base: position 22,935,546 of record CM065813.1, read on the forward strand.
ATACAACACATAAACTGATCTTTTACAGTTGTAAGCTACAAAGGTAAGGAATTTGACTAAGGAGGATCCGAAGCTATAAAAATTACGGAAGTCGAACAATTATATATATATAGTTTCCCATATTTTATAAGGAATTTCCATCCACCGGGGGTCCGTGGACCCCCTTGGACCCCCTCCCTCCGCCCCTGCACCCACCCACACAATCCATATATATACTAGTTCAAACAAAAGCCAACACTTATTCATTTTTTCTCCCAATGGAGAGTTAATCTGCACTAAATGTGTATAGTGAATTCGAAAAATGAATAAGCATTAATATAAATCCGTATTAAAAATGTAATGTATTCACGTTTCCATTTTAAGGATCGTTTCCACTTGAACCAATCTCTCTCTCTCTCTCTCTCTCTCTCTCTCTCGCTCTCTCTCTCTCTCTCTCTCTCTCTCGCCAAAGAAACATGCCATCCTAGTCCTACCACTTCTAGGGCTTTACTTTCCTAAGGAATGAAGAAAGAAGGCGCGCACACACACACACACACACACATACGAAAAAAAAAACAATTGAAACAGAAAAGGAGATGAACAAACAAAAAATGGGTGGGAGCCTAGCAGAAAAATACCTAAGAATTGTATGTCCTTTGGACGGTCTTCTTGTTTGAGAGGGGAATTAGTATGTACAGATTATCTGAGCCAGAAATCAATGGGAGACGGAGAGTCTGAAATCATCAGTAATTAAATACAACTACTAAATAAATGGGAGAGAGAATTTATAGGTTGAATAAATAATATATATTAAATAACACTCCTTGGACTGTTTTGAAGATTTACGTGAACGAAAACAAATTATTGCTTTGAATTTAAAAGAATAGTCAAAGTTAATGTGTAGTAATTTAAGATAATATTATCCTTTTCTTTATCCAAATTTAAAATAAATATATATATATATTACCCCATTCAAAGGCAGTACAGCAGCAGTTATTATCCTTTCGGACCATTCTTTAATTTCGTAATATATGTATGAATTGGCACATAAATCAGTATAATAATAAATAATTAAAAAAAACAAATTATCATGTTGTCTTATTCACGAGAACTTATGTCGTCTTCTTCTCTTGTTCCTTGAAATTAACAAAAACCATATGGATAATGGTTGGGTGTTGCTAAACATACCAAAAAAGAAAAAAAAGGTATTGCTAAATATACCAACTAGTTTTGTCTTATTGTGAGATAAAGTCACAACCCCACAACCCCACCAGCATATAAAAAAATACCCCACCAGTCAACCTCACAACCCCACAACCCCACCAGCATTTAACATCTCCACATGGGGAGCGGGTGGCTCCCCAGTCAACTTTCACAGGGGTTGAAAAAATTAATTTGGCCCAGGAATCTTCACATGGGGAGCGGGTGGCTCCCCAGTCAACTCTCATTTATTTTCTTCCCCAACACACACACAACTCTATATATAGGGGATATTGCACACATCATGGATACACACAACTAAACACACATATACATCTACGTCCATAAATGTCGATTTTTAACGAAAATAATTTAACTGAAGATGCTGGAGTTTTCACGATGACGCCAGAATTTGCCACTAATCAGGTACAATTATATGGTTTTAATCTTTTATAAATGTCGATTTTTTATACACTTGCAATTTATTTTTAGGTGTTCGGGTCTCGTGAAGAATTGATGGATTGGGTACAAAATATGGCGCACTCTCTAGGTGTTGTCATCGTCAAAAAAAGATCAAATAAGAAACCTTGTGGTTTCGTGTATAAAGTTGTACTCATGTGTGATCGTGGCGGCGACTATAAAGTTAAGGATTCAAGAAAGTTTCAGTACCAAAAAAGTAATTGTCCATTTGAATTAGAAGGAAAATATTTAGATGAATATGATTCGTGGAGGTTAAGGGTGATATGTGATAAACATAACCATCAACTCCGCACAGTATATGGAGGGGCATCCATATGCAAAGCGATTATCCGAGGATGAACATAAACGATGGAAGGATCTTGATTAGTCTCCTCAAACTGTGATTGTCGACTTCGCAGCTTGTGGGTTACCATGTGCTTGCGAACTCTCAATGTATATAAGTACGGGTAAGTATATTCCTCGATTCGATTGATATCTTTTGGAGGAAGTTAGATATTTCACCGTCAACATCTCAGTGCAAAATGATGATATTAGTTGTGACGGTGAACTAGAACACTTTAAAGAACACTTTTACAAGCGGTCAAAGTTGAGAAAAAAGTTTGTTAAGAAAGCTAAAGGATATCATGGACCGAACTTCAACCGACATTCAAGTACCTCGAGTTCAAAAATACTCGTGACGACCAAGCTTAAAGAAACCACAACAAAAGGGATATCGATCCTGCTCATCAAGATTCTCGTAGATCTTGTTTAAGCATACCAAATTTTGTTGGGTCGATTCGATTAAGGAACCAAATGAGACATAATTCATACGTGATGGACTTGAACAAGAAACCAGTGATAGACTTGAATGAGGTCCCAGATGAGTTCGAGAGTTCATACGTGATAGACTTGAACGAGATCCCAGATGAGTTCGAGAGTTCGAATAACTCTTATATTCTAGAAAAATTCCAAAATTTTCGTCCTTACATCACGCAGGTAAATGATGTAGAGGGAGATGAAAATTGTGGGTTTAGAGCGGTGGCTACGTTCTTGGGATTAAGTCAACATCAGTATTTTCAAATTCGGATGGAATTATTAAACGAGTTAGTTATGCACTATAACGTATACAAAGACATATTCGAGTCATTGATATAGCACGGCTGCAGTACACATTGAGTCTCCAAGAACCCGGTTCTGTGCCGCCTGATAAATGGATGATTATGCCAATGACTGGTTTACTAATTGCTTCACGGTTTGACATTGCTGTTATTTTTTTAAGCGAGTCATACAGTACGTTGTGCTTACCACTTTGGTCTAGTCCGCCACGATCACAACAACATAATATAGGTGCGATGGCATTGGTCGGTAACCACTACGTCCAAGTAGAATTACAAGAAAATTCTCCATTACCTCTTAACCATCCGCAATGGTTTCGTTACAATTATGACCCGGCATGGGCCTTCCCGTATATAAATCGACAAAATTTGTATAATGAACTTTTGCACTCCATGTCGTGAAAGAATTAATTTTTTTCTTGTATTATCATAATTGTAGTTCTCTATTTTTTTGTATTATCTTACGTAATGTATTTAATAAACATGATGTATAATATTTATCTGTTTAAATAATATATTTTTACACAATTTTTCTGGTATTATCATAATTATATTTATCTATTTTTAAAAATAACAAAAAAAAAAAGTAAAAAACTAACCAAAAAAAAAAAAAAAACTAACAAAAAAAAAAGCTGCCAGCGAAATGCTGGCAGCAAGGGGGCAGTGGGGGTGGAGGGGAGGGAGGGTAAAAGCAAAAACACAAAAAAAAAAAAAAAAAAGGGAAAAAAATTGACTAAGTTGGTATACTTAGTAGAAGGGGTTGGTATATTTAGCCAACCCCAAAAAGATGGGGAGAGAGAGAGCGCTGCAGATGCATATTGATGGCTGTGGGGTTGCATGTGACAGTGACCCCGCCCCACACACAATACTTACGTATTCCCTACTCTATCCCACGGACGCGCACCTGTGCGCCCACTTTTTCGCATTTCCCTCATTTTATTTGATACGACTAAAAACACTTATCTAAATACAGAGCAGGTTCTAATTAATATATTAATGACTTTTATGTTCCCTAAATTCTAATTGTGTATCTATAAATAAAGATATCTGACCCTCATAATAAGATACACAATATTCTTCTTTTCTCTTATTTTCCTCTCTTTATTCTATCACCAGTTTTTCAAAATTAAAATAATAATAATAATAAGATCGATTCAATGGATTTGATTCGATTAAACAAATTAATTGATTAATTTTGGGTAGCCAAAATTTATGTAATTCCTATGTTGTTAATAATATTGTTATTTTGATTTTAAATATTCATATATAAATAATATATATGATAATTTAGAACAACAAATAGATTCATTAGTGTTTCCTGAAGAAACATGATTTAACAATCCTTAATAGTCCAGAAGACTATTAAGATAAAATACGTGTTGTAGTTCTTGAACAAATACGATATTATCTCGTCATATTCTAGTTGAATATGATGTGTTCTGAAGAACACTATGAGATCTAAAAATTTCGTGTAAAATTCACGATAAAGAACACAAAATAATATTCTGAAGAATATTGTGTGGGCTATTGAAGAAGCACTTTCTTTCGATTTATTTTATTTTGCACTATTTTATTATCGTGTATTTTTTTCCTTAAATTTTTTCTTATATATTTTCTCATCCAAATTTACGTTACTTTCAGGTGTTTTAAATTACGTAAATGAGAGTTGGTTGAACAAATACAAGGAAATAATTATGTCGATCAATTGATCAGCATCTCAACTTTGGAAATAACACAACCAATAGAGTTATTTAATTTTATTTATTTATTCTTAATGGTTAGAAAATGCGGGCATCTAACTTTCTTAACTATGATCAAGTAAGTCATCTACATGCGGTTGATTTCACGGTTCAAACATCCGACGATTTCACGGCCTATTTGAAAAGTGATTTTGACATTTTGACACATAGAAATTAAAATTTTAAATTTTTGTTTTTTATGTTATTATACTTTTCAAGATGTTTAATTTAATTATAATTTTAATATATAATTTTTTATTTTAAAAAAATAGTTTATTTTTATAGGTAAATTCTAACTCAAAATAAAATACTTTTAAAATTAAAAAATTATAAAGTTACTTGAACCGTATAAAAAGTGATGACAAAACTCATAAAATTAAAAAATTAAAGTTACTTTAAACCGTATAAAAAGTGATGACAAAACCCAAATATTGAAAATGTATTATTATTACTGAAAATATATTATTATTATTATTATTATTTAAACCCCAAGATTTGCACCTCATAATTTAATAACTATCTTTTAAGTTTTCAGTAATACTGAAAATGTATTTTTCCTTCTCTCTCTTTATATATAATATATTTGTTAAATGTGGTCAGCACATGTGAATCCGCACCAAGCAGTCAGCACAGTTTTCTGCATGAGACAAAAGTTGGTATATTAAGTAAAAAAAATGGTATATTTAGACAAACCCTAATGGTTTAGTCCATGGGCACTGCACCTCCCCATGTAAAAATTTGACATGGGGCGCACGCATATATATATATATATATATATATATATATATATATATATATATATATATATATGAATTAAATTCATTAATTTTTTTAAAAATCTATGGATACAATTAATTAATATAATAATTCGAATTGGTGAACCTTTCAAATTTTACGTTTTCCAATTTCTAAGATTTTCATTTTGAAACTCTTACTATAGGTAGTAGGGTCGAAACTATTTAGAAGGGGTTATATTTGAAAAGTCCTACTTTCAGAAAACCCCTACTTTCAATTTTGTAGGGGTCGAATCTATTTAGAAGTGGTTATGTTTGAAAACTCGTACTTTCAGAAAACTCCTACTTTCGGGCCAGAGGCTAAAACTATTTAGAAGGGGTTATGTTTGAAAAATCATACTTTCAGAAAACCCCTACTTTCAATTTTATAGGAGTCGAAACTATTTAGAAAGGAATTATGTTTGAAAACTCATACTTTCATAAAACCCCTACTTTCAATTTTGTTGGGGTCGAAACTTTTTATATGTTAAATTTTTAAATTATGTTAAATTCGAATTATTATATTAATTAATTATATCCATAAATTTTTAAATAAATTAATGAATTTAATTTATATATATGTGTGTGTGCGCGCACACCATATGTCAAATTTTCATCGCACTATGTGGTACCCCATGGACTAAACCATGGATAATGAGAAACAAATAAATAAAATTCCTTTTTTTCATCAGACTTAAAATTTGAGATCAACTCAAATTCCACTAATAGGAGGATGTATTATAAAATTAGTCTCTGTTATTTGAACTATTTTTAGTATAGTTCAGTTTAATTCAAATTAATTCAATAAATTTTAGTTCAGTTCAGTTCATCTTTCGAATCAATATTATTAATTATTGTGATTATTATCAATATTATATATAAAAATTATTATAATTTTTTATTTTAGTATCATTACTATTATTGTTTCATGTTGTAATATTCGAGTAATCACTGTGAATATTATTGATATACCTTAATATCATCAATAATATTATATATAATTAGTATCAATAATATTATCTTATTTTTATTGTTATTATTTTGTTGTTGTAATATAAATAATATTTATTATTGTATATGTTATTATCTAATTTTATTATTATTTGTCATGATTATTAATATAAATATTATTAAAAGTATTATATATATTTTTAGTAATATTAATAATTTTATTATTGTTATGATTACCTTTATTGATATCAATATTATCAATAGTTTTGTAGTATTATGAAAATTTAGGGGGTTTGACTCAAAACTTCAATCATAAATTTTTTTTGACACAAAACACATTTACTTTAATTTTCTAACCTAAAAAACAATTTTTATAGTCCTTAAGATACATAATTTAAATAATAATATTCTAAATACTTCTTAAATGTCGGTTACATTATATAATAGTGAAATGTTTTTATCAAGTGGTAATTATAGACAATGTGGTACACCACCACCGACCATTGTCGATCGTCCCAAATCGTCGCCTACCACCGATATTTTTTTATGTTTTTTTCTGCTAGTATTTCTATCAATGTCGATCCACCGGATGTACAGTCAACACCGATAGTATTTAAAAATATCAAGTGATAATTTATATGACCGACATCTGCTTTTAATTCGACCATTTTTATTTTATTTTAGTTTCATTTTATTTTTTCTGCCAACACTTCGGTAAAACTTATCGTTTGGTAATTTAGACTGTCAACGGACTTTTTTGAATTATCAACTTCTATTTTAATATACTAATTTACATTATTGAACCAAATTACCACAAGGTGATTGAAAAATTATCAAAAATAATTCAAAAACGCATGTAGTATTTTTAATAACCAATGGTATTACCGGTGGGTATTTAAATTACCAGTTGTTAATTTAACAACTGTTGGCGAGTCGGGCAGTGCACCGCGACAATGTTCTGAGTTGTCAACTGGTTATTTAGATAACCAACAATATCTTGAATTACCAAGAGGAAATTCAAAATATAATATAGTGCCAGTTCATTGCAAAATATTTGACAACCTAAAAATTCCAACATACATAAACATTCCAAACTATAGACTCCGTACTTCTAAAAACTGACATAGCCTGAGCACAAGCCGCTCACAACCTGAATCAGAGTCTACGTCGAACCTCACCATCAGCCCGACGTTTTCGAAAAGCTATCATGGTTGGAAAATCACCACCTCGGTTTCATCTGTGTGCTCATTGACCTTCCTGACCGTCACTTCTGGAACCTCCAACCAAAATTCAGACCAGCCCCACCTAAATCAAAAGCCAGAAAACTTATAATAATTATTATTAGTAGTATTTATTATGATTATTGTTGTTGTAATATATATTATTATTATTATTGTTATGATTATATATTTGTTATCCTATTAATAACAATTATTATTATTATCCAGTAATTTTAGTTCATTTCAATTCAGTTTTCAGTTCAGCACAATTCAGTTCTGTTCTGTTCTGTTCAGTTAAGTTACGTAAAAATTCAGTTGAGTTCAGTTCAGTTCAGCATAATTCAACTTAAAAGAACAGAGACTTAGTTGATCGAGATTTTTTTACAGCTAGAAGCACACTGTTATATTTCTTTATTACAAATTTAAATCGAAGTTAATTTTTTCCTAATTATAAGAATGATAAATTTAATATTTTTTTTTCAATTTTGCCTTAGTATATACACACACATGTATTCTCAATTTATGAAAAAGTCTGACTTAATTACAAACAAAAAGAAAAACAACAACTAACTTTTAAATTTTCTTATCACCCCTTAGATTTAATATTGTATTGCATCCACTCCTTAAACCCCTGAACACTATTAATGCTGGAACAGACTGCGATGTGGAGTATCTTTTTGTTACTTGGGAAGTTAGTTGAGGATTTTTTTTGGTAATTGGGAAGTTTCGATCGTTTCCAATGGAGTCAAAGACTCCTTATTCTTTGATTCTAAATTATAATGGAATAAAACAAAATGACTCATTAAATTGGTTGCACTTTATTTTCTCATGAAGTATTAATCATTCCATGCGATTCTCGATACAATTTTCATTTTGAATCATCCGAAACAGACTCTCTGTGTTAACACATGGGTAAGGATGCGTACATCCGATCCCCCCTTACCCCACTTTTTGCGAGAGCCGTTGAGGCATTGGGGTAATGCTGTTATTGTTGTTGTGTTAACTTTTGTAATTATTCCTAACAGCCCATAACTCTCAAAATTTTGTTCCTAAATATATTCTCAAAGTTTCCCTATTAATTTTGTGTCCCCTATTTTATAAATACATACACCAAATTTTCTATTTTCCACATAAAAATAATAATTTTACGTGGGCCCTACTTAATTATAAGCTTAAAATAAAATTAGGATGAGTGTAAATTTAGGATTAAAAATAGGGAGTGTAAAAAATTTTGTGGACTCCATTCATTTTAGGGGGATCTACTGAATGCATTTTTTATTTTATTTTTAATTATTTTAGCCTAAATCTAAAGTTAAGATGGTTTTAGGAGATCTATTGGGACTGCTCCAATACATCTGCCTCACCGTTGGGAAAGCAAAGATAAAGAGATTTTTGTGAAAAATTCTATGGACCAAAAAGCTTTCGATTGATGACATACTAAGAATTTTGAATTACTAAACACCGCCCTAAATTACTAGTCACCACTCTTAAAAATTACATTTTTGCCATTCATTACTATTCAACATCTCTCTCTTCTCTCTCACTATTTTTCTCTCTCACTGTTGTATCTCACTTCTCTCTACCTGTCATTATCACCACCGCCGCCGTGCAGTCGCACCACCGCCGTTGTGTCGTCGCATCGCCACACTACTCTCACTTCGGTGAAATTGATGCAGGCGTTTGGAATTTCCGCCTGTACCATGGTACACTCGGAAATTCCAAACGCTTGCACCATGGTGCAGGCGTCTACAATAGACGCCTACACATAGGGGTGGTATACCGTACCGTACCGATTTTTTTTGTCGATACCGTATACCGTACCGAAAGTTTCGGTACAACAAAATTTATACCGATACCGTACCGAAAGTTTCGGTATGCCGAAATCCGGTATACCGGAATTTCGGTATGGCCTTCGGTCCATACCGATACCGTACCGAAATTCGGTATACTGTATTTTATTTCGGTATCGGTGTATATCGAGCTTATCGAAATACCGAATTACCAAAATATCGAAAAAATCTTGATATACCGACATATACCGAAATACCGAATATAAAAAATACCGAAAATATCGATATACCGATATATATATATATATATTGGAATACCGAATTTTTTTGGTATCTCGGTATATACCGAAAATAAAAAAATTTCATACCGTTACCGTACCGAAAATTTTCGGTACGACATCATACCGTACCGAAATTCGGTATACCGAAATTTTCGGCAATTTTGATAATTTTTCGGTACGGTAAATTCGGTATTTCGGTATTTCAGTATATTTTTCCACCCCTACCTGCACCATGGTAGAGAGAAGTGAGAGATAGTAGTGAGAGAGAAAAATAGTGAGAGATAAGAGAGAGGTTCAATAAGAATGAAGCAAGAATGTAATTTTGGCCGCGACTTAAGAATTTGTGACCGTATCTAGTAATACCCTAAAAATTTCGGAATGTTTCACAAAGCAAGTCATGATGCTGCTCATAGCAAGAAAATCTGCTATATAAAATAACAGTTTTAAAGTGAGAGAATGATATACGTTGCAATATGAGTAATTTGAGTATAAAGATGGATAATATCAACGAAAATTTATTTGAGAATAAGAAAAAAAAATCTTCCACTTAGACTAGAAATTAAGGACTCGTAACAAAATTTAAATCAAATAAAATAGATGAGCCTGATGGCGAGTGGCCGGACATTTTTCTCATTAAAACAAAAATTCAAAAAATAAAACCAAACCAAACATACCCAGTATATCCCGTTCAGAGCAGGGTCTGAGGAGGGTAAGATGTACGCAGACCATGTCCCTACCTATTACGGTAGGGAGGCTGTTTCCGTAAAGACCCTCAGCAAAAATTCAAAAAAATAATCTCACAATAATTGCTAAAAGTCCATTTTTACTGGTAGATAAAAATCTATATTTGTTGTAATTAATGTATGAATGACCTTTATGTCCCCTAAACCCTAATTGTATACCTATAAATAAAGGTCTTTGGCCCTCATAATAAGACATGCCATTCTTCTTCTCTTTTATTTTCCTCTTTTTTCTCTCAAGTTCATAACACGTTATCAGCACGATCTCTCTCAGAAAGAAATTTTTTTTACTCATTAGCGCACTTACTCTATTTTCACAGAAAGGTAGAATTGCGTTCTGATTTTCTTTTATCTTCTTTGTGTTTTATTCTCGATCTGTATTCTTATGACTATGGCTACAGATCTGTATTCTTCTTCAGAAAAAAAAGTTCTGATTATATGTAGATTTAGACTTAATTATATAATTGTTATTTTAATGTAGATTATATACATATTTCATATATTCTCTACTAATTATTCTGATTTCATTATCATCATACATAAATAACATATATGATGATCTAAGAAATCTATTATCAAATCGATAAATTGTTGTTTCCTGAAGAAACAAGATCTAACAATTCTTAATAGTCCAGAAGATTATTAAGTTAAAAGATTCTTGAACAAATACAATATTATTTCGTCATATCCTAGTTGAATATGATGTGTTCCTGAAGAACACTACGAGATCTAAAATTTTTGTAAATTCTGATGAAGAACACAAAATAATATTCTGAAGAATATTATCTGGGCTCTTGAAGAAGCACTTTCTTTTTATTTATTTTATTTTGCACTATTTTGTTATCGTGTAATTTTATTTCTTAAAATTATTGCTCCGTAAGTAGACAATTAATTGCAATACTACCGACAAATATACTTGTTTTAATATTATTTCTTGATCTTGAATATCATAATATTTAATATTTGGGTCCCGAAGATTCAAAGGTTAATAGTAACCTGCAGTTTCCAATACTTTATATGCGTTATTGATGCTCAAAAATGATCAAGACGAGCAATCATCGTGTAGTAAAATTGAAGAATCGATATTAATCGAGTTATTTTGGTGTTTTTATATAGATTTGCTGTAGTTCAGTAAATCGAGTGTATAGCTCTCATCCGAACTCCGAATGAGGTGTTCTTGGATGATTTGGAAAGCTAACAAAAGGTTCTACAACTTTCGTGTTTTGAGTTTTCTCAGATTCGGATAGTAGCGATGCTTAAATCGAGAATCAAGTGGCTCCTCCGAATTGAAGTTTGTGATCAATTGTTGTCCACTAAATTGATCGTATCTCAGCCATCCGAAGTCTGATTTAAACGTTTTAAGATGATTCAGAAATCTGAAAGATAGATATACGACTTTCATGTTTTGACTTTTCTTAAATTTTGAATTATTCAAATAATATTCTTACAAAATTTGTACTCAAGTGGTACAAATAACATGTTATCCGCTCCTCAAGTAGCCGATGATATTTCTATTAACTATATTGACACTTGTTGTTTCATTAGTAAAGCACATTAAGTTATATGTCAATTATACACGTCTAGATAAGTAAATATGACACCCGAAGTTTCATATGCTTTACAAACATTACGTGAATAAATTTGAAACCCGAAGTTTCATCTCACATAAGTATCTCGCGAATAAATTCTGAAACCTGGAGTTTCAATATTAGTATGACCATGTGATATGTCAAATATTTAAAGATCTTTATACAGAAACTTGTAGTTTCGCTTTCACATGATAAGAACCTAAAGTTCTACATAATATTCACCATTTAAATATGAACTTGCAGTTTCACATAGTTTAATTGAAGGACACGACGTTCTTCTTAATAATGATTTGAAACCAGAAGTTTCATATCAAAATTCTTGAACTTAAAATTGAGAAGTATCGAATATTATATTATTGAAACTCGAAGTTTCATAACGAAACTACATTGCAAATTAGAAGCATAACATTATGTTTCAACTATTAACTCGAAATAGCAGGATTGATATATGGTTACGATTTATCATAATCATAAAGATTACACATCGTTGCTCCCGAAGTAGCACGATTATCTTGAGCTTTTTCACATATTTATTCACGACAGTTCTACCTCATATTATCTAATTCTTTTTGGATCTATGGTTCTACCTTCTCCATTCTTTTGGTGGATCGACTTCCCAGAGGTATGGAGCTATAGATTTAAATTTGATATTGTATTAACATTATTACCGATCGAAAGTTACGAAAATTGAAAGATTTTTTCAAAAATAACTTTTGATGATATTTTGATTGAATAATTGTGGATTAGACATACTGTACAATTTAAAATATGATATGAATATTTTGGTTCAGTGCTTGAACAATTATCTATGAATGACTTAAAATATGACAGATTCAATTGATTCATTTTCTTATGATTCTACTATTAAAGTATGTTGTGTCATAATTATAGAAAAAAAAATCAATGGATATAAAAACTATTGTTAATAATATATACATTTCATAAACTGCAAATCATGATATTAAAATGGAAGTATTTTGTTACTTGTGCAGAAATTGTTATTTGCTCAATTGCATCGACATGTTTTGATTATTATAAATTTTTTATAATGCATGTATTTCTGTTGCTATATGATTTAATTATGCAATCGATTATATTGCACTAATTTTGTAGTTTCTAGAAGAAACATAAATTACAATATTCTTAATAATCTTGAAGATTATTAATAAATAAATAGTTGATGTTCTTAATGAACACATCAATATCTTATCATACTAAAAACAATGTGTTTATTGATTTAAATTGTTGCTCCTGAAGTAACACAATAAATATTCTTGATGAATATTACAAATTCTCGAAGAATAATTCATATTGTAGGTGATATAAGTTTATCCCTCTAACTAGTTTCTAGAAGAAACACAAATTTGCAATCTCAATAATCTTGAAGATAATTAAAAATAAATAGTTGAAGTTCCTGAAGAACAACACAACGATATCTCATCATAATTTTATAATAAGTTTATGATGATCACGTCAAATAAATTTAGTATTCTGATGAATATTAAAATATTGAGATTGCATTTTCTATGCTTTATTTCGAGCATCGTTATCTTCTATTCTCATTATTTAATTATTTTAATCATTATCCTTATATTATTTTAATGTTTTAGGTGATATGTTTATCTCCAATGAAAAAATATAATATGTCATATTAACATTGATTTGATCAATCTTATTTGTGGAATGATATTGAAATTGATTTGCAATATCTTATTAAAACAATCCTGAAGGATTGGTAGAATTCAAATGATAATATTCTTATTATTATCTCTCGAAGAGCTTCATTAATCCTTGACGAGTATCAAACTAGTTATATATTGATTCTACAATGAGTATCAAATAATTACATGATGTATTTTGCATCCAATGACCATGTTGCGATGAATTTATAATTCAAGGATCCAAATTATTACCAAAGCATGAATATTTGGATCAATATGTAATTAGTGCGTGATTAAAATACCTCCGGAAGAGGATTTCTCATATGATAATTTCACGTATCTATATGGGCTACATGAAAAATATATGTATACTTTGTCAAAATACATATTTAGAGCCTAAAATTGGGGTCAATTGATCATTTGATACGCCGATTTTATAATCCAACTCAATATTCCCGACATTAGGGGGAGATATGAAATATAAATAAGAGAAAGTCAGAAAATTATCGTTGGGTTGGATATTTAAATTTACGCACTATGAACTCGAAGTTCAACAAGTTATGATTGCCAAACGAGTGATGAAATCTCATATACCAGTTGTATATGTACCATAAAGAATTAAAGTCGAATGTGAACGAAATATATTTGTTGATACTCCTCGACGCCAGAAGCGTGAGAGATATATTCTTTATTGGTATTAAAGATAAAATCCGCGGAATACAAATTGATTAAACTAATAACATCACTTCAAAAACCTCCTGAAGAGGATCATCTCGAAGACGAGAATCCCAATACCTTAATTTGCACGTGCACTAAATAATTATAATATTGGGATTATGGGATGACCAAATCAAATGTTATGGGATGAATATTTGATTTTGTTGAAGTTGTCATGAACTTTGTGAATATGGGAGAATTATTTATAAGAATGATACTTGTCGACAATACTGTGTGTCTCAACAATTGCTAGTGGAGTGCCTGAAGCACTAAATAAAATATAAGTAATTGAGACAGAGCTTAACTCGCAAAATAAATAAAGTGGTAAATGATAAGCGAGATTAGCATATCAAGGGTTTAATCGCATACCCAAAACATATTCTCCCGTTGGCACTACATCTCGTCATTTAATATACATATGACAATTATTATGAATATAGATATTCAATTAGTGACGTCATCACCACATTTTTCTATGGGTCATTGGACGCGAATACCTATATGAAAATCCCTGACGGACTTGAGGTTCCTAAAGTAATAGGAACATGAAATTCGCAACATGTTCTATTTTGAGTTATAAATATTTATACATTTTGAAATAGTCTGGTGGATCAACCGACTAAGTGAATTCCTCCTGAAGAGGATATATGTGAATTATTTGAACTCATGTCTAAAGACAAGTTCAAAATGAAAAACTTAGATAAAACTAAGTATTAGTATTGTCTCGACTTGTAGATCGAGCATATATGATGGAAATTTTTTATCCATTTAGCTATATAAATGTTGTCTTACCACTTGAAGTGGATACTAACTCATATAGATCTCAAGAAAATAACAAAGATATAAGAGGACCAGAAGTTCCGTACTTGTATGCTATTGAAGCATTACATTATCAGGCCTGATATACAATTTGAAGTTAACATGCTAGCAAAATTTAATATTTCTCCAAGAAGGAGAATGTGGAATGGTGTTAACCATATTGGTCTATTACATGAAAGAGATCGAGATTCGATATTGGTGGCTATTAGGGTATTATGATCTCATATTTGTTCTTATACCGCCTATTTATTATGATGAGAAATATTCTCCATTTATATGTTGCATATAATGTTTGGGCAAGTAAGATGAAATTTACTCCACACGAGCTTCAGAAGAGCAATAATGATAATCTAGCAGATTTATTCACTAAATATCTCCATGTCTGAAAATTATATTCATGGTATTGGAGTGCAAGATTGTTATCTTGAGAGGGAGAAGTGATAACTTTTAAATTAGTTTGAAGATTATGTCGACCATGAAGGTCAAAAGGTCATGAAGACCAAATGGTTGTACTCTTTTTCCCTTTCTAAGTTTTTTTCCCACCGGGTTTTCTTAGTTAAGGTTTTTAACGAGGCAACCAATGCAACACATGAGCAAATTTATACTATGTACTCTTTTCCTCTATCGGTTTTTTTCCCACAGGGTTTTTCCGAAGGAGTTTTGATGAAGCATGAACATCATAATATTCAAGAGAAAATATTGTATGAAGACAATGTCACTTGTATCTCAAAGGTAGATACATCAAATATTCACTTAAGTGATTAGTCGGCGAACTTATTCACAAAGGCGTTGCCGATATCAACATTCAGAAGACTAGTACACAAGATCGGAATGCGCCAACTCAAAGATCTTATGTAATCGATTTCAGGGAGAGTAGCTGTACTCTTTTTCCTTCGATCGGGTTTTTTCCCACTGAGTTTTCCCGACAAGGTTTTAATGAGGCAGCATGTATTAAAGGTCATTCAAGGGGGAGTGTTGTAATTAATGTATGAATGACCTTTATGTCCCCTAAACCCTAATTGTATACCTATAAATAAAGGTCTTTGGCCCTCATAATAAGACATGCCATTCTTCTTCTCTTTTATTTTCCTCTTTTTTCTCTCAAGTTCATAACAATATTTTTTATCTCGTTATATAACATTATTAAATAAAGTGAGAGTTTTTCTGTAAGATGAGTCTTTTTAATGATCAAGAATAGAAGGCACTTTCAGTCCCTGGCTCTGGAAGGGTGGTATCTCAGCGCCACGTGGCGTGATGTGGCGCCTAGTAGGCCGATGTGGTATATTTTAATATAAAAAATAGTAGGGGTGATACAAAAACACCCCTACTATCAAAACCTTACTACATATACAAAGATCCAGACAACCCCTACAAAGCATGGTGTAGATAGTAGGGGTGTTTTTGTATCACCCCTACTATTTTTTATATTAAAATATACTACATCAGCCTACTAGGCTACATCGCCACGTAGGCGCTGGTATAATAACACCCTTCCAGACGCTGGGACTGAAAGGGCTCCGGCAGTGTAGGCCTCCATATAAAAACCAAACTTTTTTTTTTTTTTTTTTTCTGAAATGTTTGCTTCAGCGGTAAACCTATTCTCTATTGAAATTCTAAACCCAAGTTCGAACTTGGAATAATCCCCACACAAGAACTCAATTTGAGAACTTGTGACCAACTCCTCTAGGAGGACATTGGCATCTCGGCTGGGTCATGTATATAAAAACCATACTTGGTCTATAGTTGTTTCATTTTATTAAATAATTATGTAAAACTTTTATTTATTTTATTTAAGATAGAGCCACAGACGAGATAAAGATTTAAGTGAGAATCAATTTTTTAATACCAAACCATAAAATTGATAAGTTATATATCCTCATTCATAAGAGTGTAAGTTATTGATACCATTTTGCTTAAAAAGACTAAAATGTCCTCCAAAAAGGTGTTGATGTTGACTTTCATTTTTTACCTTTTAGTGATAGATTTAAGGGTATTAATGTCTTTTGGTATCAAAAACTTATACTCTTATGAATGAGGATATATAACTTATTACTTTTATGGTTTGGTATTATAAAAGATAGAACCCAAAATTTAATATACATTTCTGACTCTTTTATAGGAATAGTCCATGCACAATTTCCGACAGTTAAATCACATCTTTTTAGCAAGTGTAATCTATATATACATTAATTTCCACGCGCATACATATGATATAGCTCATTTATTCACTATAGAATTGCACCAATTAAATAAGTTACACAGTAAATAAATGCATGGGACGTATGTACGTGTAAATATGTGTATAAATTATGTTGGAAATTTTGATATGAAAAATTCTAATAAAATCATAATTCGATATGATATTTATTTCGAATAGATATATTGTACGTATTTATTTATTTATATTTAAATTCGGATGAATGAGCAATTAAATTACAAGGAATAATACTTGAAATAAGATAATGTTTGCTACATTAGGCCACAAACCATTTCCGAATAGCCACATTTAGTGGTTAATTATGGAAAATGGATCGACCTTTTCATGAAAAGTCGACGTTGCTCATGTTTAATGGTGGATGAAGGATCACACCTTTTTATGAACAAACACATTAGTTCATGATTAAATGTGGGATGAAAGGTCACACCACCTCGCGAAATGTCACTTATGACTATAAATAGGCCCTTACAGTTAATGGTTAAACATTAATGCGAACACACCCATTCGAACTTAGATTCGTCTACAAATTCGAACATTACATTCATATTAGTCTACTCGGTTCATTCATCATCCTAGTGGAAGTCTAGGAGTCTATACTCACTCCCGAGTATCTATATTATTCGACCGGAACTACGACCCGCGGTGCAGCGTTTCGTATTCAAAGTTTGTCGTTGTATCTTGGAGACATTTGCTATAGACTGTGTGCACAAGTGCGGATCAATTTTGTCTTACGGAGAGAGAATCCAATTCTCGTCTCGGCATTTAGGTCATAAATTTTCATTTCTATTATTTATTCTTCTTGTATTTATATATTTCCATTATTTGCAACACTCATAAATAACAAATTATGTGTATATATAACATTGTTCTTTTAGCAAATAGTTCCAAGTAGTCGTCCTCGTCCTTTTTAATAAGAGATGAAATTCCCCCATTCGTGTTGTTGTAGCATAAAGGCGAAATCCCTCGCCCCCAGGGCCCCCACCCCCTGGCCCGACAGGGATTGATGGAGGAATTAAATCATGGTGACTCAACGACCCACTAGGTGGGAGGAACAATACCTGATGCCCACTAGGAGCTATTGCGTGGTAAATTGATGAATGTGTCCGAGTAGTATATATTTAGGGGAGAGACGATAGGATTTAATCCCTATGAAAAGTTTCCATAATATTTGAAAATTTGCCCCACACCAGGTTCGGACCTGTATTGTTAGAACATGAAATTTCTATCCACATCATTATAAGCCTTACCACTCGGTTATGCTCGGGGGCACTTTAAGTCGGTCTCTTGATTGATCTAAACAATGTTACCTCATTCGCTGTACGTTTCGGTACACGGAATAGTACCAGGACGTGGTACGCTATATATATATATATATATATATATATATATATATATATATATATATATATATATATATATATATATATATATATCAGAACGCGGTACGTTGTGGATAGGCTTAGTCGAGAAACTTTTTTAGGATGCGGTATGCGAATTAATTTTTCACAGTAAGCTAGTATTTATCTTTATATTTTTTTTATTATATATATCTGACAACTTACAAACTAAATCATGTTATAATTATATATATTTCCTTGTAACTATATCAATATCATTCAACGTTTATAAAAAAAATTCACAGTAAGCATAAGCTTATTAAAAGTTTGAGAAGGTTAACCATAATATATAAAAGAGATAAGTTAAAAAAATGAAATAATTAAATAAAAAGGTAAAAAAAATAAACTTATATGTGAGCTGTTAATTATTTTTTACAAAAAGGAAAAAAAAAAGAGATTCAATCCTTAGCCAACGCGTTTTCTACTGTTTTCTTCCTCTAGTCCACTAAATATGGAGAAAGTCTACATATTTATGATCGTCGGATATAGAGATTCAATATGCGAATACACCGCGTTTTGATACGTGCATTCGATTCGTGGGACGAGGGGTGATAAAAGAATTAAGTAAAACTGAATCTAAAGATAGGTTTATTTTGGCCCATAGCATATAGTACATCCACATAACTAGTTCATTCCATCATAAACCGACAACTTCTCATTATGTATTTGTACCTTAAATTTGTTTTTTTTTTTTTTTTTTTTGTTTTCTTCTCGAATTTTTGGAATTTGCAAGTTTTTTTTCGAAGACTTGTTCCAAAGACTCGAAATTCTAACATTTTATTGTTGTAGATGCTGTAGAAAATGGCAAATGATGCAAAACCGAGGTAAGAGTAGGACTCTCTCTCCGTAAGACGAAATTGCCCCGCACAGTACACACGGTTGAACGGCAAACGTCCCCAAGATATAACGGTTTTTCTACGAGCTCGATACCTTGTACTAGGAATCGAATTCCGGTCGAACTACTGGATATTCGGGACTTGTAGTATGAACTTAGGCTAGTATGAGTGTATTATTATCTTGATTAATTATGTATGTATAATCATCATCTGTAGGGCTTATTTATAGCATCTAAGTACCCTGTCCGAATCAGTGTGACTTTCTGGCTGGTGTTGCATTGGTTCAGAAGAGCCACACCATTGTGCTGGTTATGTCCTGAACCGCCGCACGTGACCCAAACCCGCCAAGCCAAATCATCTATTTGACATGTCACTGCCACGTGTCATATTAGTCACTCGCCATGTCAGTCGAGCCACTATCTCAGCTGTCAAAACGAAAGGCTCCTCATAGCTCCGAGGCGTTCGAGCGAAGTGCAAAATGCGCCTACGAAGCGTCCGTTGCGACAAGTGCGACGTGCACGTGCACGTGCTCGGACTCGGACTCGGACTCGAAAGGTGCTTTGCACCTTCCTCGTATGATTCGGATTTTAGCCTTAAAAATTAATTAAAGGCAACTAGGGTGCATCATAATGGAGCACACTTGATTGCTCCTTTATGATGGAAAGTCATTTATAAATAGCTCAACTTTTCCTTGCTTCTCCAATGTGGGATGGAATTCCACACCAGATTCCAACTATTAAATGGCTTAACTTTGTACATTAATTACTCATTCATTTCTTAACGAAATTGAACAAGTAAATACACTAAATTAATCTACACAAAATATAGATTCCAAATATACTATTTAATGTCATTAATTACCATAATTAATTATGGTATTAATTAAGCTATTTTTTTCAACAATCCCCCACATGAATGATGATTAATGCAAATGCAATATGCACTAAGTCCCGACGACCTATTATTGCTTCAGGATAGGTGGTAGTTAGCCTTGAACCTTCCTTAGTGTAATGCTATCGGATTTACTCGTTGCTCGGTGAACGTGATGTCTTGAACCGGTCAACTTTTATGTAAACCAAGACAATAACATACACACAATAATAGATCTAATATCTTTCGTTCTCACGTTGTGTCCATTTTGGCCTTGGATCATTTCTTGGATTCATAAGTGTTAATAATTTTATGAAGCGGCCTTATTTCTTCACTTATATATATGATCTCCTATAAAGAGTATACTGCCATACTCCACCTATAAAAGGCTATAGAAATCATTAAAAGCTTTAAAAGCTTACCCTTCACCACAAACTACAGGCTTGCACTTGAACAGCTACGAGAATGGATTTTCAAGTGCTTAACTTGATCTTTCACAACTTAGTTGTCTCATTGAACCAAGTTCTTGGGATCTCCAATCATCCTGGTTGAGTTACCATTATGAAAATTCTCAATGTGTGGATTTCAATCCCATTCCCCTTGCTGCATTATATAATTGATCACGGTTAATACCTTTTGTAAATGGATCCGCTATATTGTCTTTTGACTTTACATAGTCAATACACATTATTCTTGTAGTGATCAATTGTCTAATGGTATTGTGTCTTCGACGAATATGTCGAGACTTACCATTATATATACTGTTCTTTGCCCTCTCTATGGCTGCCATGCTATCACAATGTATCATAACGGGAGGCAAAGGTTTTTCCCAACAGGGAATATCTTCTAAGAAGTTTCTTGACCATTCGGCTTCTTCGTCGGCTTTGTCTAAAGCAATAAACTCCGATTCCATTGTAGATTGGGCTATGCATGTTTGCTTAGAAG
The DNA here is from genome assembly GCA_033398695.1 of Orobanche coerulescens. Lineage (NCBI taxonomy): Eukaryota > Viridiplantae > Streptophyta > Magnoliopsida > Lamiales > Orobanchaceae > Orobanche > Orobanche coerulescens. Next base: position 22,956,845 of record CM065813.1, read on the forward strand.
ATTTCCATGATATTGCTCCTCCATCAATGGTAAATACATAACCGCTTGTGGATTTAGAGTTTTTAGTATCGGATATCCAGTTGGCATCACAATATCCTTCCAAAACAGTTGGATATCTCGAATAGTGTATACCATGATTGACGGAGTGTTTTAAGTATCTCAACACTCTTGTCAATGCGGTCCAATGATCCTTTCCGGGATTACTCGTAAACCGACTCAGTTTACTAATAGAATATGCTATGTCTGGCCTTGTACAATTTGCTAAGTACATTAGGCTTCCAATTATCCTAGCATATTTTGTTTGTGATATGGGTTCTCCTCGATTTTTGGCTAAGTGTAAACTTAAGTCAACATGTGTCTTAGCCGGGGGTAGATCGTATGCCTTGAATTTCTTAAGCACATTCTCAACATAGTGAGACTGTGATAAGACTATTCCATCGGGTGTTCTGGAGATCTTGATTCCTAGAATCACATCGGCTAATCCCATATCCTTAATGTCGAAGTTCTTCTTTAACATTTCCTTAGTGCCTATGATGATTTTATTATTGCTACCCATAATTAGCATATCATCAACGTATAGACACATAATGACAAAATTGTCAGATGTACCTTTGATGTACACACATTTATCACATTCATTGATTTTGAAACTATTTGACATCATTACTTGGTCAAATTTCTCATGCCATTGTTTGGGTGCTTGCTTAAGTCCATATAAAGACTTAACAAGTTTACAAACTTTGTTTTCTTGGCCGGGAACCACGAACCCTTCGGGTTGTTCCATAAAAATTTCATCTTCTAAATCTCCATTTAGAAAGGCCGTTTTTACATCCATTTGGTGTATCTCAAGATTGTACAATGCTGCTATTGCAAGTAGCGTTCTAATGGATGTAATCCGAGTAACTGGTGAGTATGTATCAAAGTAATCATACCCTTCCTTTTGTTTGTATCCTTTGGCTACCAAACGTGCCTTGTATTTGTCAATAGATTTATCACCTTTGTATTTCTTCTTGAGAATCCACTTGCAACCTAACGATTTATTTCCCGGAGGAAGATCAACAATATGCCAAGTGTAATTGTTCAATATTGACTCGATTTCACTATTAATAGATTCTTGCCATAGACTGGCATCGGAACCAGACAATGCTTCCTTGATTGTCTTCGGTTCATCTTCTAAATAGTAGACTAAAAAATCCGGACCAAAGGTTTTTGCAGTTTTTATTCTTTTTCCTCGCCTTGGTTGCGGTATTGGTCCATTATTATTTGGCGAGATTTCATCATAAGTCCTCTTTTTCGAACTTATTTCATTCTTTTCTTTCTTAGGGAATATAGTTTCAAAAAATATGGCATTTCTTGATTCTATGATCATTCCCTCATTTATATCGGGTACTTTCGATTTGTGTACCAAAAATCGGTACATACTACTATTATTTGCATATCCTATGAAAATGCAATCAACCGTTTTTGGTCCTATTTTTACTTACTTGGGTTTCGGTACTTCAACTTTTGCTAAGCACCCCCACGCTTTTAAGTATTTATAGGACAACTTCCTTCATTTTCATAATTCATATGGAGTTTTATCTTGCTTCTTTTTGGGTAATTTATTCAAAATTTTATTGGTCGAAAGAATAGCTTCTCCCCACATGTTAAGTGATAGGCCCGAGCTTATCAACATAGCATTCATCATTTCCTTCAATGTTCTATTCTTTCGTTCGGCAACACCATTCGATTGGGGTGCATAAGGTGCAGTCGTTTGGTGAATAATGCCATTTTCACGACAATATTCTTCAAAAGGTGCAACATATTCACCACCTCGATCACTTCGAATTATTTTGATTTTGGTGTTGAGTTGATTTTCAACTTCTGTTTTGTATGTTTTGAAAGCTTCGAATGCTTCGTCTTTGCTTCTCAAAAGATACACATAACAAAATCTTGTGCAATCATCTATAAAAGTTATAAAATAATTCTTTCCACCTCTTGTTTGCACAAGTTTTAAATCGCACAGATCGGTGTGAATCAATTCAAGAGGTTTTGTCGATCTTTCCACTGAATGAAAAGGAGATTTTGCCATTTTTGCTTCAACACAGATTTCACACCTTTTGTGTTGATCGAAAGTCATTTTTGGTAATAAATCTAAATTTACTAAACGAGGTCGTATATTTAGATTTGCATGTCCTAATCTATCATGCCATAAATTAGGAGACTCAACCAAATAAACACATTTATCGTTTATTTCATTTCCACCACATACATTGATAGCATTCAGTTTGAAAAGGCCGTTATCTATATAACCTTTTCCAATAAATTGACCATTTTTAGTTATTACAACTTTATCCGCTTCAAACACTAGCCTAAATCCGGCTTTACTCAATGCTGAGCCGGACACAAGATTCTTACGGATGTCTGGAACATGTAGCACATTCTTGAGCGTCAATTTCAATCCCGACGTCATCTTGAATATAACCTCTCCAGTTCCGACAACATTTGAGGCAGCGGAGTTTCCCATGTACAACTTTCTTTCTTCGGTGACGGGCTCGTATGAGGAGAACATGGTTTTATCGGCACAAATATGTTTAGTAGAGCCGATGTACACCCACCATCCGACTGGGATTCCGACCATATTGATTTCATCTACAACTGCACACAGATCAAGACTGGACAAATCGATGGGAACATGCTTATTCTCGATAACATTTGCTTGATCTCTCTTCTTGTCCTTCTTTGGTTTGCGGCAATTTTTCGCCATATGCCCGAATTTACCGCACTTGTAGCATTCTCCTTTGATCTTCTTTTGATTCTTCGAGTCTTGCTTCTTCCCGTTAAATTTCCGCTTTTTGTTGTTGCTTGACTCGATGAGATTTGCTTTTGCCTACATAGATGACTTGTTCATCTTGACATCGGTCTTCCGATTATCCTCTTCGATCCTCAGTCGCACAATAAGATCTTCAAGGCCCATTTCCTTGCGTTTGTGCTTGAGGTAGTTTTTGAAGTCCTTCCACATCGGGGGCAACTTCTCGACTATGGCAGCAACTTGAAAGAATTCAGACAAGCTCATTCCTTCTGCCAAAATATCGTGCAGGATCAACTGTATTTCCTGCACTTGCTCGAGAACAGTTTTGGTGTCCACCATTTTGAAGTCTAGAAAACGACCCACGATGAACTTTTTCAAGCCGGCATCTTTTGTTTTATATTTTGTCTCCAACGTGTCCCACAACTCTTTGGACGTTTTGATTGTGGAATAAACACTACAAAGTGTGTCATCCAGCCCATTCAAAATATAGTTCCGACATAAGAAGTCGATATGATGCCATGCATCCAATGCCGTGCGTTTCTGGGTGTCAGTTTCATCATCCCCCACAACAGGAGGAGATTCGGAAAGGAAGCGACAGAGGTTGAGAGTAGTAAGGTAGAACAACATTTTTGATTGCCAACGTTTGAAATCAGTACCTGAGAACTTCTCTGGTTTTTCGGCATGGGTAGGAGCATGAACATTGTTGCTTGACGACGCCATCTTCTACAGAAAATTTCGTCTTACGATTGTTGTTGTAGATGCTGTAGAAAATGACAAATGATGCAAAACCGAGGCAAGAATTGGACTCTCTCTCCGTAAGACGAAATTGCCACGCACAGTACACACGGTTGAACGGCAGACGTCCCCAAGATACAACGGTTTTTCTACGAACTCGATACCTTGTACTAGGAATCGAATTCCGGGCGAACTACTGGATATTCGGGACTTGTAGTATGAACTTAGGCTAGTATGAGTGTATTATTATCTTGATTAATTATGTATGTATAATCATCATCTGCAGGGCTTATTTATAGCCTCTAAGTACCCTGTCCGAATCAGTATGACTTTCTGGCTGGATAGACACCTTGTGGTCTACGAAGCGCCCGTTGCGACAAGTGCGACGTGCACGTGCTCGGACTTGGACTCGGACTCGATACGAGTCCGGGCGAACTACTGGATACCTTGTACTAGGAATCGAATTCCGGGCGAACTACTGGATATTCGGGACTTGTAGTATGAACTTAGGCTAGTATGAGTGTATTATTATCTTGATTAATTATGTATGTATAATCATCATCTGCAGGGCTTATTTATAGCCTCTAAGTACCCTGTCCGAATCAGTATGACTTTCTGGCTGGATAGACACCTTGTGGTCTACGAAGCGCCCGTTGCGACAAGTGCGACGTGCACGTCCTCGGACTTGGACTCGGACTCGGAAGGTGCTTTGCACCTTCCTCGTAGGATTCGGATTTTAGCCTTAAAAATTAATTAAAGCCAACTAGGGTGCACCATAATGGAGCACACTTGATTGCTCATTTATGATGGAAAGTCCTTTATAAATAAATTTCAACTTTTCGCTTTCTCCAAGATGTGGGATGAGATTCCACACCACATTCACAACTATTAAATGACTTAACTTTGTGCATTAATTACTCATTCATTTCTTAACGAAATTGAACAAGTAAATACACTAAATTAATCTACACAAAATGTAGATTCCAAATATACCATTTATTGTCATTAATTACCATGATTAATTATAGTATTAATTAAGCTATTTTTTTCAACACATTTTTCAGAAACTTGCCATTCTTTTCCAGAAACAAAAAAAAATCTAAGAAGTTCGAGATTCAAATTTATTTTTCCAAATCTGTCAATCTTGTCGAAAAATTCTGATATTGACCTTTTTTAATATGATCTTTTTTCAAAGAAAAATATAAATATTCTTTTTTCTCGAAATGTACGGCCGAAGTTTTTCTTTACTTTCTCAAATTTGTATTTTTGAAAATTTGTGTCTATTCTCGTTTTTCTTTTCCCGATTTTTAGGATATTATTTGGTCAAATTGATCCAAACAAATAACATGGTGCTGACTTGATAGCGTCGATGCTTACTCGGTGGTTTTGGTTGGTGACTCATGACCGACGATCAGTGACTCAATGGTGGCGGAAGGGTGTATATGACTTAATGTGCGTTTGGTTCGTAGAATGATTTTTGAAGTAATGAAAATTGTCAAACGAATTGAAATGTGGAAGAATTTGGAATGAAATATTATAAGTTTGACCAAGCGTTTGGTTGACACGAAACGGAATGTAACTTGTCAAATGAATTGAAATCTGTCTGTTTGGTAAACTAAGGAATTAGAATGAAATAATAAAGATTGACAAAAATGCCCTTTCTTTGATAAATATTTTATTTATTTTTTACATATAGTTATAATAAAATTAATATTTCACATGAAGAAAATAATGTTTAACTTTGGTGATTGAAATATATTTTTAATATTAATAGTAATATTTTTAATATTAATATTAATATTTATACGTAAAATTTCTCAATATTAATAATAGTATTAAAATTAATATTTTTAAAATATGTAAATACATAATATTTTTAATGTTAATATTAATATTTATACGTAAAATTTCTCAATATTAATATTAATACCAAAGTTAGTATTTTAAAATACGTAAAATATGTAAATACGTAAAATTTTTAATATTAATATTAATATTTCTCAATATATTTTTAATATTAATATTAATATTTAATATTTTGACATATAAATTATAATAAAATTATTTTTTCCGGCAACAATTACAGCACCGATTTTATTCTTCTGATCATTATGTTTAATGAGGGTATATTTGTTATTTGCAAATTTTGGGATGGAATGGATTTCAATTCCATCTATTGTGAGAAGGAATGATCAAATCCTTATTTGAATGAATGTTGAGATTTCAATTTCGTTCTTTAGGTAGCCAAACATCACAATGAAATTCGATCAATAAAATCGAACATTCCAATTCCGGCCAATTTTGTCGGAATCCAACGAACCAAACGCCACCTTAGGATTTGGCTGAGTTGGTTTTTTATTTAATTTGGGGATAATATATAATTGTGTTTAGCTTAAAGTAGTATTTCTTTGTAAGTGCTATATTAACTTCAATCACATCATATTGTCGTATTTCTTTTTCAATCTCCAACATCTACTTATTATTAATATTTTCATATTTAACTTACTCGTACACGCACTATTAATACTTACAAAATCTACATATCTATCGTATCTAATTATTATTTGAAATATATTAAATATCTATTAAATATTGCAATGGAGCTGAACAGAGGAATACTGAAATTGAGGGGCTGCAATATAACCTGGGCAAATCTTTTAACTCCACACGTCTGAAAGTGTTAGTGGCCGTAAACTGAAAAGAAAATGGGCCATTACGTTCTTAGGCCCGAAAGGCCATGGATGGACCATTAGTCCATTACAAACAAAAGTTGGAATTTCTAGACGTGTTGTTTCCGTTCGTTGCAGTTAGGGAAAACACAATTTAATATGAAAGAGAATTAGTTGATTGTAATTTAATTAATTAGATTATGTCGAGTCATATTGATATGATGTGACAATTTTTTTTTTTTTTGATAAAAGTCCAAATTAATTATTCCCCGTTTCCAATTTTTGACTTTTTCAGTTGAAATTTATAAACTTTGACCATAAATTACAATCAATATATATAAAAAATATACTGATATAAGTACTTGATTAGATTTGTCTTAATGTATATTTTTAAAATATAACTTATATTTTCTATAAAATTTTATATATTAATGACATTTTTTTGGTCAAAGTTTATAAATTTTGACCCGAAAAAATCAAAATTTGAACACATTTTCGTGTAGGGTAAGTAAAACTCAAGAATTGTCTTCAAGTACAATGGTCTTTAAATGAAAAGGCAAAGAAGCCTCGGAAGCTAGAACAAGAGGAAACCTAGGATGACAGCAAGCCAACACCATTGGAGTGATTTTCATATCAAAGCATTCATTGAAAAAAATACAAGTAAATCAAGTTCGTTGATGGATATATTTAAATAATGAAATAAATTTTATGTTACTTTTAACTTTTATATTGAAGCACATAAGTTTTATTCGAATATAAATATATGGGGAATAACTAAAGAATATTTTTTTTGATAAATATGTATATTATTATCAAGTGAAGAAATATAGAGTACAAGAAGCACTACCTTACAATCTCAAAAACACATCACGCAACTTAGACAAAATGTAATTGATCTAGCTTGGGTGTAATATAACTTCTCACAACAACTTTCTTTTTGCATGCTTGGACAATTTGTTCTGCTGTCATACTTCTCCTTTTGAATTTCCTCGCATTCCTTTCTTTCCACAAATTGTATATGACCACAACCAGCTCCATCCGATATAACTCTTGAGACACAGTTTTAGAACTACATTGAGAGGATAGATAGGTTTTTTCTTCTTCCCATGTTATTGTTCTTCTTTCTATGTTGCTCCATCTCTTGATTTGATCCCACACTTGATTAGAAAATCGACACAGGAACCATAGATGAGCAATAGACTCATCCGCTTCTCCACACAGAAAACACACATGATCTATAATCACTCCAAATCTAACAAGGTTATCACATGTCACCAACCTATCTTGGATTGTGAGCCACAAGATAAAAACACATTTATGAGGACCTGGATTGCCAGTTATTAATTTCTTCCACCCCACTGCCTGAACTCCTCCACGAATACATACATAAGCCTTCCTGATAGAGATATGAGAGTCAGGAATTATAATATCTGTGTACTTTATTATTAATGTATTTTATTTTTGGTCGTATTCTGTTGGGGGTTGGTCTAAGAAATTTCCATGTTATATTGTTTGGTGGTTGGAATCATGTGTATATTGGAGTTGGAACTGTATGTTGGCTATTACTAACTATTGAGTCTTGCACCATTCGCGCTGTGTTCATATTGTGTTGCTGGAAGAGGTGAATTAGCGCACGTCAAATTGAGAGGCTAACGCGCGCTAATGCTACGTGAGTAGCGCACGTTATCGGTCATGGTAGTGCACGCTAATACAGCCAGTACATGTAATATCCGCAATTTCGAATTTCGGTAATTTTCTTTTTTCGGAGGAAGTTCGTTTTGACAACTCTATCATGACCGTTTCGTCATTCCGAGAATGATTAATTCTGCACTTTTTGTCATCCGAGTTCGTTTCGGTGTCGTTTTGTTGAGTTCCGTGTCCTTAATCGACTTTTTCACGTGGGAGTTCGACTTTGTAAAGTCACCATTAATTCTTGGAAACTCCAAAAATTCTGAATCTTTGCAACATTATAGAGCATCAAGTTAGCTTTCCAATGGTTCAAACGGTGAGTCAATCGGAGTCCAGACGAAGGAGTTATGGTCGAAATAGCTAAGGCGCACGATGTGCCTTTTTGGTGTTGAAGGGGATCTGCCGTGTGCGCGGCACACTCGGGCAGTGCCGCGGCACTAAGCTGATTCTGGGCGTTTTGTGGCCACAGGCGCGGCACACTTGTCTTTGTGCCGCGGCACAAGGGCTTTTCTGCGTTTTTAGCGATTTTGAGGAAAACTTCATTTTCTCCTCTCTTCTTCCTCCTTCCATCTAGGGCGATTTGTGGGCGATTTTGGGCGATTTGAGTGCTCCCAAACTTGTAGAGATCATCCACCTCAAGTCTTGTTGTAGATTTTCGACCTCTACTTGAATCCTTCATCCAAATCAAGGTATTTTGGCTTGAACCCTTGTTTTTGTAGATTTGGGGATTTTCCTTTTTGATTTCGATTCCAATCGTTTTTAATCAATTAATTGTTGCATAAACGTTGTTTTGAACTTGTTCTACTTGGATACTCGTATCTTTGGTTCGTTCAACCCGAGGTGATTTCTTTGTTCTTGAAGGGTCTTGAACATTTAATGTTCGATTAAATGTTCGAATGAGTTCCCTTTGATAGTTTGTTGGGATTTCCGTTGTTTTCGCCTTGATTCTCGTAATCATGTTTTATTATTCCTTACGGAGGATTATAGGTGCTCAATGATTCCGATGTTGAATTAGTTGGTGATTGATGATTCATGTGGTGTTTTCCGTAGTAATTTGGTCTTTATCGCATTCTAGATAGTGTTCGGGAAATTGAGGGCTACCGGCGTATCCATTCACTTTTCCATTTGCTCGTGATATCGAGGCAAGTACCTTGCCCATACTTTTCTCGTTTTATGGATATGATGATCGGTGGTCGTCTTGATGTGTTTGTTTGGTTATTTGAAATGAAGTTTCAAAAGATTTCGATTTGGCCTCGTTAAAGGCTCTCTTTCAAACGCGTGTGTGTTTTGTGAACGTTGTGTTTTGGGAATTGATTATTTTGAACGTTGAAGGCTTTGACGATATCCCTATTGTTTAAAGTTATGGAATCATGTATTCCGTGTTTAATGTTGTTATTGTGTTTTGAAGAGTTTGATAATGATGTCGGATAAATGGCCATCCCTAGTAAGTATTCTTGATGAACTTACATTCTTAGCATGTTAGTATTGCATGAGTATCGGGTGTGTGTGTATGCTCACTACGGGTTAGATCCGACGGGGTCTCGGTAGGGGTCCACAGAGGCGTGGGTCCGCGAGCTTGCTTTTAACCACTACGGGTTAGATCCGACGGGGTCTCGGTAGGGGTCCACAGAGGCGTGGGTCCGCGGTTAATTGTGGTGCATTTACAAATGTGATTTGGATTATTGGCGTTTAGGAAACGAGTATTTTGAACGGTTTTCATGATTGCATGCATCGACTAAGTGTGTAAGAGGTAAGTGTTCGTTTGGCTTACTTGGCTAGGATGGCACTAGAGTATTTTGTTGTTTGTTTTGAATCCTTTATTTGTGGATTTTGATGTTGGGAGATGAACCTTGTGGTCGTTCTTGTGTACTGTGAGTTGATGAGATTTGGGGCTAAAATCCCAATGGTTTTGTAAAAGTCATTTTCCGGATTTGGGGCTAAAATCCCAACGGTTTGGTAAAGGTCATTTTTTGGAAAGTAAACCTTTGGGGCGGTGACCCCCTTTCGTATTTTGGGTTTTGAAAAGTAGGATTTGATAATCCTAAATTGTTTTCTATTAAAACTCTCGATGGCATTCTAAACTGTTTTTTTATAAATTTTTCCATTGATTTGTGATCTTTCGATTTTGGAACGTTTTCTCAAATTCTTGCCTCGGGAAGTTCTTTTCGTTTCGTTTGGATCTTTGAGGATCCTTGGTTATTGTTATTCGTGGAATGTGAATTGTATGACTCGTATTTGCACTTTGTTCTTGCACTAGCAAAACAGTGGAGTTTTGCTAACCCCCGAGTATTCGGGGGGTGGATGTCTGTTTTTTCATTCAGGTTTTGGAGCATAACACAGGGTCGGCACGAAGGATGATGAAAGATGATCGATACTAATCACATGAGGAACCGTACATCGTGTATTGGTTCAGTTGTACTTCATTTTCCGCTGCTATATTTTTCCCGTTGTACGGGTGTGGTTGTGTTTTGACCCCTGCGTGGGCATGAGTTGTAATCGAGTTGTATGTTTTTATTGAAAGGCCAAATCGGTCTACTGAGTCATTTTAGCCTTAAAGGCATTGTCGAGATGTTTCATGTTGTTACTAGCCTGGTAGATCCTTGAGGAAATGTTCTACGGCGTGTAATATCCCTGAGCGGATTGGGGGTGTTACATAAATGGTATCGGAGCTTAGGTTGAGGAAACCTAGGCTGTCGGGTCAAGTCGTGTTGTTCGAGTCTTGTTTCGTCGGATTTTATGTGACTGAGTCATGTCGCGACGCGTCATTTGAGTTTGTTGGTCGTGATTAGTATCGTGGGGCGATCATCATCTTCGTGCGACCTGTGGAAGTAAGTCTCCCTTCTTTGTGTTGTGCCTCGTGTGACACGAGCTATTTTATGATTATTTGTTAAGTGATGGAATCCTTATGTGGATTTTGATTTCACGATATGTATTTAATCGACTCTCGTATTTGATTTATACGAGGAGTGTAAATCGCTTGTGATGTCTTTTTATTGTTGTTTTTGTCCGATTCGATGATTTTCGAATCGATTTGCACGTTTACAAGTTCTCTTGTGGAAGCTTTGTGCTTATGCACGTTCGACTTGTTCACTAGCCGGTGCGGTAGGGTCTTTAGAGGCCTCGAATGGGGCCGTGGTTTTGTTACGAATGTGGTTATTTGACTCTAATATTTTGTTCTTATGAGGAGTAGTGTTCTTTGGATTGTGCATGTTGAACTGTATTTCTTTTATCCGCTGCGTGAGTTCATTAGAAATGCCTTTCGGTATTTCACCGACCGAGTTTTATTTCGAAAACCGATTCCCTTAACCGAGTTTTTGGCATTATGGCCTTGATCATTTTGGCGAAATTCTTATGACGGTATTTAGCATTTTGTAAATGGCTTCTGTGAGTTTTTGAAATATTACCGTCATCAGCCTTTTTGGCATCGTCCTTTTTGGCATTGAATTATTTTCGAAAACTTGAGTATCTTAGAAATAAATTTCGAGACATATTTTTTTCAAATGAGTTATTTTCTTGTGGTACATCCAGGTGCCACAATATATTTCAAAATTTTTCTGCCTCGAGGACCAAAATGTTTTGAGATATTTTCAATGTTTTAGAAACACTTTTATTTAGACCCGAGGGTCGAATATTCTGAAAGTTTTCACTAAGAGAAAGTGTCCTCATTTTTATCAAATGCGAAATGGTTCTCCAAAGTCTCGATAACGATGTTTCACGTTTGTACTTTTTGAAAGGTGATACTCAAGATCAATTGGTGTTCTTCTAAATTATTTTCAAAATGAGGTTTTCGTGTTTAAAACCTATCCATTCCCGTTTGAGGGCTGGGTATATATGTATGATGTTCGCGTTGTCATTTTGATGTTTGCTCCCGAGTATGATAGAATTGGCGGTGTGAGCGTTGAGTCACTTTCCACACATTTGTTGTGTTAGCCCTCTGTGAGAGGTGGAATGTTGGTGTTGAATGTTGTCGCCTCGTGGTGATTTCTGCGTTGTCGCGCATGTGCGAGCTGTTAGAGCTTGGTTTGGTATGACCGTGTGCATCGGTGATCGTTCCGTTATGTGTCGGTTGTGTAATGTCTTGTTACCTTGCTCCTGTTTTTGTGAATTTCGTGGATGAGGTCGGAGGTAATACCCGTACTATTTTGACTTCCGTATCTTCTCTTTCTCCAGTCTATCGATTCGCTCATGTTCGTTGATACTTTATGAACTTGTTCTGTATTTCGATTTCATCGTCCGAACGAACTGCGATCTTGTTATGGGTCGATCTGATTATCGCCGTGACTTTTCGGGTTCGGTTCGATTCTTGTGAACCTTGTTCGGGAGTGACATCATCTGGTTCTATTAGTTCTTTTATTCGAAGTGGATCGGATTTGAAACTCTTGTGTTTTCGACTTTGTCGACTCATTTATGTTCGTTGACATTTTCTGAGCTTGTCCTGCCCCTTGCTTTTGTTGATCGAACGAGGGTGGTATTGTTTCGGAATTACTCGTTTGTCGTTGTGATTTTTCGATTGCTATTCCATTTCCTGTGGATCTTATGAGAATGCACATCTTGTTGTTTTCACCGGATCATATGTTGTCTCGAGTCGAGATGTGAACCTTGGAGTTGTTGTTTCAATTTCATTGTTCTTCGTGATTCGAACATGATTGTTCGATTTTTGTTGTCTCGATCGTTGTGGTTCGATCGTTTGATTTTTCAGTTTTTGTTGATCTCGTTCCGTGATTGGTGAACGTTCAGGCTCCTTCGTAATTCCCTTCAGTTCGGGAAATTAGTCTCTTTCTCGATCTTCCAACCCTTGGGCGGTGGAATTCCGTATTGGTTCAGCGATTGGCTCGCGTTTCGATTGATGTACCGTTGGGTTGGTCAATCATACTGACTTTCGTTCATTGTGTTTTGTGATTGTCGGATAATTGACTTGGCTATATTATCCGTTTGATGACGGTTGTCATTTGTTGGTTTTATTATATCCCTAACGGCGACGTTGTGTTGGTCGTCGTGGAGCGTGTTTTCACGCCGTATGTCTCTTTGCGTTTCTTGCAGCGTTTCGCCGTTGGGCGCGAGTTTTCTGTTTTTGGTGTATCTCGCCGAGTTTTCCTGGCGGGTATATTTCTCCCCCCTACTTGTTTTAATTTTCGGGACGAAACTTATTTTAAGGAGGGTAGAATCTAATATCCGCAATTTCGAATTTCGGTAATTTTCTTTTTTCGGAGGAAGTTCGTTTTGACAACTCTATCATGACCGTTTCGTCATTCCGAGAATGATTAATTCTGCACTTTTTGTCATCCGAGTTCGTTTCGGTGTCGTTTTGTTGAGTTCCGTGTCCTTAATCGACTTTTTCACGTGGGAGTTCGACTTTGTAAAGTCACCATTAATTCTTGGAAACTCCAAAAATTCTGAATCTTTGCAACATTATAGATCATCAAGTTAGCTTTCCAATGGTTCAAACGGTGAGTCAATCGGAGTCCAGACGAAGGAGTTATGGTCGAAATAGCCAAGACTGCATGGTGTGCCTTTTTGGTGTTGAAGGGGACTGTACCGTGTGCCGCGGCACACTCAGGCTATGCCGCGGCACTAAGCTGATTCCTGGGCGTTTTTGTGGCCCTGGGCCGCGGCACACTTGTCTTTGCCGCGGCACAAGGGCTTTTCTGCGTTTTTAGCGATTTTCGAGAGAAAACTTCATTTTCTCCTCTCTTCTTCCTCCTTCCATCTAGGGCGATTTGTGGGCGATTTTGGGCGATTTGAGTGCTCCCAAACTTGTAGAGATCATCCACCTCAAGTCTTGTTGTAGATTTTCGACCTCTACTTGAATCCTTCATCCAATCAAGGTATTTTGGCTTGAACCCTTGTTTTTGTAGATTTGGGGATTTTCCTTTTTGATTTCGATTCCAATCCGTTTTTAATCAATTAATTGTTGTATAAACGTTGTTTTGAACTTGTTCTACGGATTGGATACTCGTATCTTTGGTTCGTTCAACCCGAGGGGTGATTTCTTTGTTCTTGAAGGGTCTTGAACATTTAATGTTCGATTAAATGTTCGAATGAGTTCCCTTTGATAGTTTGTTGGGATTTCCGTTGTTTTCGGCCTTGATTCTCGTCGTAATCATGTTTTATTATTCCTTACGGAGGATTATAGGTGCTCAATGATTCCGATGTTGAATTCCGTTGGTGATTGATGATTCATGTGGTGTTTTCCCGTAGTAATTTCGGTGCTATCGCATTCTAGATAGTGTTCGGGAAATTGAGGGCTACCCGGCCGTATCCATTCACTTTTCCATTTGCTCGTGATATCGAGGCAAGTACCTTGCCCATACTTTTCTCGTTTTATGGATATGATGATCGGTGGTCGTCTTGATGTGTTTGTTTGGTTATTTGAAATGAAGTTTCAAAAGATTTCGATTTGGCCTCGTTAAAGGCTCTCTTTCAAACGCGTGTGTGTTTTGTGAACGTTGTGTTTTGGGAATTGATTATTTTGAACGTTGAAGGCTTTGACGATATCCCTATTGTTTAAAGTTATGGAATCATGTATTCCGTGTTTAATGTTGTTATTGTGTTTTGAAGAGTTTGATAATGATGTCGGATAAATGGCCATCCCTAGTAAGTATTCTTGATGAACTTACATTCTTAGCATGTTAGTATTGCATGAGTATCGGGTGTGTGTGTATGCTCACTACGGGTTAGATCCGACGGGGTCTCGGTAGGGGTCCACAGAGGCGTGGGTCCGCGAGCTTGCTTTTAACCACTACGGGTTAGATCCGACGGGGTCTCGGTAGGGGTCCACAGAGGCGTGGGTCCGCGGTTAATTGTGGTGCATTTTACAAATGTGATTTGGATTATTGGCGTTTCCGGAAACGAGTATTTTGAACGGTTTTCATGATTGCATGCATCGACTAAGTGTGTAAGAGGTAAGTGTTCGTTTGGCTTACTTGGCTAGGATGGCACTAGAGTATTTTGTTGTTTGTTTTGAATCCTTTATTTGTGGATTTTGATGTTGGGAGATGAACCTTGTGGTCGTTCTTGTGTACTGTGAGTTGATGAGATTTGGGGCTAAAATCCCAATGGTTTTGTAAAAGTCATTTTCCGGATTTGGGGCTAAAATCCCAACGGTTTGGTAAAGGTCATTTTTCGGAAAGTAAACCTTTGGGGCGGTGACCCCCTTTCGTATTTTGGGTTTTGAAAAGTAGGATTTGATAATCCTAAATTGTTTTCTATTAAAACTCTCGATGGCATTCTAAACTGTTTTTTTATAAATTTTTCCATTGATTTGTGATCTTTCGATTTTGGAACGTTTTCTCAAATTCTTGCCTCGGGAAGTTCTTTTCGTTTCGTTTGGATCTTTGAGGATCCTTGGTTATTGTTATTCGTGGAATGTGAATTGTATGGCTCGTATTTGCACTTTGTTCTTGCACTAGCAAAACAGTGGAGTTTTGCTAACCCCCGAGTATTCGGGGGGTGGATGTCTATTTTTGCATTCAGGTTTTGGAGCATAACACAGGGTCGTCACGAAGGATGATGAAAGATGATCGATACTAATCACATGAGGAACCGTACATCGTGTATTGGTTCAGTTGTACTTCATTTTCCGCTGCTATATTTTTCCCGTTGTACGGGTGTGGTTGTGTTTTGACCCCTGCGTGGGCATGAGTTGTAATCGAGTTGTATGTTTTTATTGAAAGGCCAAATCGGTCTACTGAGTCATTTTAGCCTTAAAGGCATTGTCGAGATGTTTCATGTTGTTACTAGCCTGGTAGATCCTTGAGGAAAGGTTCTACGGCGTGTAATATCCCTGAGCGGATTGGGGGTGTTACAGTACAGAAGGCTCTGCACCGCCTTTGAAAGGCGGTGGACCGCCTTTCATCCCGATAGCGCATGCTACACTTGCCTGTAGCAAGCGCTAATCCCGTCCAGTATAAATAAGACAGCATGGTTCAGTTTACGTCATTTATTCTTCGTTCCTTCCGTCGACTAGGGCGACATCATGGTCGGGAAAATATGGAATTTGGCCAGATTTCACTACCCAACAACGTTTTAGGGTTCCTAGAGCAAAGTTAACAAGATCTTAACAGCTTTTATCATCCGGATCAAGGTAAATCATCTGAAATCCTAGTTCTTCATATTTTAGGATTTTGTTGAGGTTTCATCCTTTAAAGTCCAGATTTATGCTGGATTATAATGTTGTAATCACAATCCCTTGTTTTTGTTGAAGTTTACGGATTAAGTTTCGAGTTTTCTTCCATAGTTCAGTATGATTCATGTTGACCCCATAATGTCCGATTGATTGTCCCTAAGGGTAGAACTTAGGGTGATTCCTTCCGTTTCCATCGTATTGTGTTTGATACAGTATCGTTTTATGTTAGGAATGAATCGTCAAAGAAAGTTCAGACTACAAGTCCTCTTGTTCACCGTTCACCGTATTGTTGTAATTGAGGCAAGTACTTTGATTGGGTTTGATGTACTTCATGGGAATATGTGGAAAATGTGATTTTGTGAAAAGTGGTAATTTCGGGAAATGTGTTTGGTGCCATGTGTTTTTTGTGAAAAAGTGATGATTTCTGTGTGATTTGTGGTCGTGTGCCAAGTAAAACCAGCGAGAGTCCCTTGGGATCCGTTAGACTGCGAGTATCTATGGATCACTTGGTAGGGCTATACAACCAGAGAGAGATGACGACGACTCCCTAGGGTTTGTATCTCGCATGAGGTACAGTGCCAGTATAGTCCATGTGGTTGTTTTATGATGATGATTTTGGTATGATATTCCGGAATATATGTGATGTCACCGTGATTTGGTTGTTTTTTCACTTGTGGTACATATTCATGAATCATTATACTTGCACCGACTGTTTGTTGACCCCTTTGGGGGTGAATAAACTTGTTGTGTATTCAGGTACAGGTCATAGTGGCGAGCCGGCGCAGGAAGGGAACGAGGATAGCGAGCAACATTGATATCATGTATTATTTTGAGTCGGTGGTCATTTTGTCATGGTCAAAGTCGTGTTTCGGTTTTGTACTCGCGCGGGTATTGTCATATATTGTATAATGTGTTGGTGTTAGTTGTTGTTAATGTTGTTGGATCACTTGTGAGTTGTTGTATCTATTGTGATCCAACGGGACCATGTATTGTTTTGTTTTGTGATGTATGTCGTATTGAAGTCGATGTTTGTTTTAAATGTGTGAATGTCTTGGTTTTGTTGATTGTTAATGTGTTTTTATGTTGGTCTAAGCCTGGTAGGTTCTCCAAAAAGAATCTGTGGTGCTGTAATATCTCCATAAATCACGGGGGTATTACAGAATGTGGTATCGGGGCTTAGGTTTATGGATACCTAGGCTGTTGGTGTTTTGGGTCTGTCAAAGTTGAGTCGGTCATCTGTTTATGATATCACTGGGTTGCTGCTACCTCGTGCGACCTGCGCTGTAAGTTTCTCTGATCCCCAATTTCTTTTTTTTCAAATTATTTTAGTCCTGAACATATGGATTTTAAGTCCTTCTTGTGAGCCGTATTCCATTGAGGTTGTGTTCATTGACTTCTGATCTTATCAGAAACCTGCGGAAAACCAGAGTAATCTATTTGTATTTCTTCGAACTGTGTCCATTATTTTTCTTTCATGTATATGTTTGTGTAACTTGAGCATATTGGCATGTGGAGATGGTAAGTCTCTCGATTATAATTCCCCTCTTAGTGGAGCAGTGATCGTGTGATGTTAATTCGATCAACCTTGGTCGAGGGGCTAGAACTTATTGGTGGTATTAGGGTTTTGAGATGTACAATTCATATACGGTCCGCGTGAAAATAGTTATATAGTGTATTATGGAAAACTGGGAATATTATCGATTCATATATTCTTTTAAGAATGGGATTTTCAAGTATCAATTTTAACCGCTGCGTGAGTACTTTTAAAGTGGTTTTTGAAACTCTTTCAAATGGTGAAAACCTACGATTTAATATCGTTATATCAAATGAGTATGTATTCGGTGGAAAATCTTTTCTTTTCGATTAAACAATTAGCAGAAGAGGAAGGATCTTCATTTTATATAGGTCCCAAGTAAATTTTTGAAACAATTCGGATTATAGACGTCTTTGAAAATTTTAAAAATATAAATTGTTCTGTGCATTATTTAAAAATGATTTCAATATCGATGTGTAATAGGAATAGGCTTCTATTCACTGAATTAGTTGCATGTCAATCCTCGGTAACCACGATGACCGGGTCCTCCCAACTCATCCAAGGGCGAGGTAATGCCCGATTTTTATTGCCTAACGGCACTCTTCTCTGAGTTACCGATGCTCTATATGCATCTAGGGCCCGTCGAACCTTACTAAGCTTCAAAGATATACGTAGCAATGGTTTCCATGTCGAAACCCACTGTGAGAATGTAATCGAGTTCCTTTATATTACATCTAATGAATGTGGACGTAAACGCATATTAGGAAAACTTAAGAGTCAAAATAGTGAACTGTACACCACAACCATTGGGGTATTCGAATCCAATGGTGTCACCATAAATGAAATTTGGGACAAAGACTCATATAGGCTTTGGCATGATAGACTGGGTTATTCCGGTGGAGATATGATGATCCGTATCCTAAAGAACTCACAGAGACATCCTTTCTTTCGAGTGAAAAAAGGGCAACAACTCAACACAAAGAACAGTATTGATGTTAATCATGCTATGTCGTCTAAAGAAATAGAGACATATGCCCCTCCTAAGCAATTGACTATGTCAAAAGAACATCACTCATTCTGCAAAGCCTGCTCTTTAGCTAAAGTAGGAGCGAGACCTTCCTACGCTAAAGATACTAAAGCGAACATCTCATTCTTACAACGTATACAAGGAGATATTTGTGGACCTATCCACCCAGAATGCGGACCATTTAGGTACTTTATGGTACTGGTGGATGCTTCGACACGCTGGTCACATGTCGCGCTCCTTTCCACTCGAAATGCTGCATTTGCAAAACTCCTAGCTAAGATCATTAGTCTAAGGACTCACCATCCTGATCACCCTATCAAGTCTATTCGACTTGATAATGCAGGAGAATTTACATCTAAAGTATTTGATGACTACTGCATGTCAATCGGAATTGATGTAGAGCATCATGTCGCCATGTGCATACGCAAAATGGTCTCACAGAGACAACCATTAAAAGAATCCAAATGGTAGCACGGGCATTGGTTTTGCGCACCAATCTGCCCATCTCTGCTTGGGGATATGTAGTCCTACATGCAGCCGTACTTATTCGTTTCAGACCCACTGTTGGCCAACCATTCTCTGCGTACCAGTTGGTAACTAGATATGAGCCGGATATCTCACATCTACGCATATTTGGTTGTGCAACATATGAGCCGATTGCGCCCCCACAATGCAATAAGATGGGTCCTCAGAGACGTTTAGGTATCTACGTTGGATATGAATCCCCAACAATCATCCGCTACTTAGAACCCTTGACAGGTGATCTCTTTACCGCGTTTTGCGGATTGTCACTTCAATGAGTCAGAATTCCCATCGTTAGCGGGAGAGGAGAAAAAGAAATTTCTCAAGATATGACAAGAATTATCCTGGTCCCTCCCTAATCTGTCTCATTATGATCCCCGTACCTCACTATGTGATCGTGAAGTACAACGAATCCTCGATCTTTAGAATGTAGCAGATTTGATGCCTGATGCGTTTACTGATATCGCCAAAGTGACAAGATCACACATTCCAGCTGCAAATGTGCCTGCAAGGTTAGAAGTCCCCAATAAGGGGCACATCACCAATATACCGAGTGATGCGATGGCACCATGTGGAAGCGCGATCGAGGCCATGACTCCCAAAAGGAAAAAGGGGAGGCCACCTGGTTCGATAGACACCCGCCCAAGGAAGAAAAGGGTAGGCGAGGCACAAATCAACTCATTAATCATCAATACTGGGAATCCTTTCCACGAGATTGTCTTTGACTATAGCTATGTCCACGAATCATTTCTGGGGGACGCCTCGAAGATCGATTCGACATTAGAGAACAAAAGATCTCGATCAACTATGAAAGTGTGTCTGATTTGATGGAACGATCGACCACTCATATTGATGATGTGTTTGCATACACAATTGCTCAAGAAATCAAAAAGCACGATGATATCGAACCACACTCTGTTGAAGAATGTCAATGAAGAGCCGATTGACCTAAATGGAAAGAAGCTATCCAGGTAGAGCTTGACTCTCTGACAAAACGCCACGTATTTGGCCCAGTAGTGCTAACTCCGCCAAGTGTAAAGCCTGTTGGACACAAATAGGTTCTTGTCAGAAAGCGTAATGAGAATCACGAAGTCCTAAGGTATAAGGCTCGCCTTGTTGCACAAGGTTTCTCACAACGCCCTGGTATCTATTACGAGGAAACGTACTCCCCCATAATGGACGTTATTACGTTCCGCTATCTAATTAGCCTAGTTATTTCCGAAGGATTGGAAATGCAGCTAATAGACGTGGTCACTGCGTATCTCTATGAGGATCTAGATACGGAGATTTACATAAAAGTGCCCAGAGGCATTTCATTACCCAAATCAAGTAACCCCAGACCACGGAATGCATATTCAGTTCGTTTGAAACACTCACTTTACGGTTTGAAACAATCCGGAAGGATGTGGTATAACCGTCTGAGTGAATACTTGATTAGAAAGGGATACAAAAACGATGAACTGTGTCCTTGCGTCTTTGTAAATAAAACAAGTTCCGGATTTGCGATCATCGCAGTATATGTCGACGATATGAATATAATTGGCACTCTTGATGAAATAAGAGAAACCACCGTATACTTGAAAACTGAGTTTGAGATGAAAGATCTTGGGAAGACTCGTTTCTGTCTTGGTATTCAGATGGAACATAGAGTCTGTGGAATTCTCATCCACCAGTTAGCTTATATCCAGAAGATGCTTAGACGCTTTAACATGGACAAAGCACACCCGGTTAGCACTCTCATGATCGGTCGTAGCTTGGATACGAAGAAAGATCCATTCCATCCAAAGGAAGACGATGAGGAGCTTTTGGGAGCTGAAATTCCCTACTTAAGTGCAATAGGCGCTCTATTGTACTTAGCTCAATGTACGCGATCGGACATCGCATTCTCAGTAAACTTGCTGGCTCGATTTAGTTCAGCACCGATGCAACGTCACTGGAATTGTATCAAGAACATATTCAGATACCTAAAAGGAACCATTGACTTGGGACTATTCTTTCCCTACAAGCAGGCAAAGGAAGTTGCTTCAGTAAAGACAAATGCTGAAGTAAATGCTAATGCCATAGAACTCACCCCGACGAACGTATTGGTAGGATTTGCTGATGCAGGGTATCTCTCCGACCCACACAAAGTTCGTTCCCAAACTGGCTATGTATTTGCTATTGGGAACACCGATATATCTTGGAGATCTACTAAACAAACCCTTGTAGCTACCTCATCTAATCACGCCGAGATTATCGCTTTGCATGAGGCAGTACGTGAGTGTATTTGGTTAAGAGCTATCATTACATATATCCTAGGTAACAGTGGACTAAGTAATGTCACTGAAGCACCCAGATGCATATATGAAGATAATGCAGCTAGCATCGAACAGATGAAGCTTGTGTATATCAAGGGGGATAACACAAAACACATATCTATAAAATTCTTCTACAATAAGCAACAATAGGCTCTCCTCAATATTCAAGTAAAGCAAGTGAAATCTGAGGAGAATGTGGCCGGTTTGTTCACCAAATTTCACCCCAAAGTCGTGTTTGAGAAACATGTGAGAAGTA
The DNA here is from genome assembly GCA_033398695.1 of Orobanche coerulescens. Lineage (NCBI taxonomy): Eukaryota > Viridiplantae > Streptophyta > Magnoliopsida > Lamiales > Orobanchaceae > Orobanche > Orobanche coerulescens. The sequence goes on from CM065813.1 coordinate 22,978,490, forward strand.
TCGGAATGCGGAGAATTTTCGATCTCCCGAAATCGATGTAAAGGTAGAGGGAGAAGGGTGGGTCATAAAGAAACTTACTCACCGACGTTGTACTCTTTTTTTTACCAAGGTTTATTTTCTCCCACTGGGTTTTGTTACTTGGCAAAGTTTTTAATGAGGCAAACGACACATGCACACGTTTTTCAAAATATCCTTGATTGATGTACAAGTCAGGGGGAGATGTAGACTTGAGGGGGAGTCTTACATCCACACCGTACGTTATACCCTTTTCCTTCCAAGGATTCTTTTTCCCACAGGGTTTTTATCAATTGGAAAGGTTTTTAACGAGGTAACAAGATGTACGAAATTAGGGATCGATGGAATGGTCACCTTAATAGCGCTATGATCAAATGTAACGATCATATAAGAGGATAGATTCAAAGGACGAAGTCTTAACTTGATGTATCTAGATGTTGTACTCTTTTCCCTACGATAAGATATTTTTCCCACTGGGTTTTTTGCTTGACGAGGTTTTAACGAGGCAACATGACATGCGCTTGTAGACTAGGCACAAGGGGAAGTGTTAAAGTAATAATACAATGTGTGCCTAAGTCTGTTAGTTTACGGGCTTTCCTAGTTAGGGTATGATTAGACCTGCTTGTATATATTTCTCCCTATTTAAAAGGATGTCATCAATGGAATAATACACAATTTTGCTCTATTTTATTGTCTCAGCTATTTTCCCTTCAACAACTGAAATTTTATAAGTTAAATAGTTCATCTGCTCTATGGCATGTATTCTTCTTTCTCACACCAAATAGTTACTGTCGCTAAGGGTAAATTATCCTTAATCAAGGCTAATTTGGGTACCATTTTTTTTCATTAATTTATGCAAGGTATAAAACGACTTAGGCTCTGTTCTTTTGAACTGAATGAACTGAACTGAACTGAACTGAACTGAATGGATCTGACCTGACCTGAACTGAACTGAACTGAATTGACCTGAAATATATATTAAGGGTAAATAATAATAATAATAATAATGGTAAATAATACTAATAATAGTAATCAACAACAATGATAATAGTAATATTATTAGTGATAATAACAATAATAATAATAATAATAATAATAATAATAATAATAATAATAATAAGAATCGAATCGAATCGAATCGACCAATCAATCAATTGATTTAATCGAATCAATCAAAATCAAAAATAAGTGCAAAAGAACATCGCCTTGCATAAAGAATAGAATGGAGTATGTGTTTTGATTTTCAAAATAGGCCCGCCTTATGGTTAGTACTCCTTATTTCCAATGAGAAAAATATTAGTTAAATACTACGATAATTTTTATTAAAAAATCTAAAAATAGCTTAAAAATTTGACGTCCAAAAATAAACTTAGGGAAAATGTCAAATTTATGGCATTGTAATTGAGTTATGAGTTGTAAAAGGAATAACCTATCGTATTGTTAGTCCATCTTCAATAATGATTTTTATTTTCTTCATTACTATCCATGTTTTAGTATTATATTTTAGTTATTTTTTGTTTAGTTGGCAAATTGTTTATACTGTTAAAAAGTGATACAAAAGTTAATTCTTCAAATAATTTCTTATCTATTATACTTAAAGATTGAGTCCCCTTATTAATGTGGAGGCTTCAAGATTAAATCCCCTTATTAATGTGGAGACTTCAAGAATATGTATAGTTGAAGAATATGTACGGTAATGCAAATTCAGCCCTTTAGTCAATTCAGTATTGTTCCTGGAATGCAAACCATTCCTCACTAAATGCACCTAGCAACATAATAGAATGAATGGTTGCTAGGTGCATTTAGTGAGGAATGGTTTGCATTCCAGAACAATGCAATTGATTAAAGGGCTGAATTTGCATTACCGTACATATTCTTCAACTATACATATTCTTGAAGTCTCCACATTAATAAGGGGATTTAATCTTGAAGCCTCCACATTAATAAGGGGACTCAATCTTTAAGTATAAATTTGACATTTTCCCTAAGTTTATTTTTGGACGTCAAATTTTTAAGTTATTTTTAGATTTTTTAATAAAAATAATTGTAGTATTTAATTAATATTTTTCTCATTGGAAATAAGGAGTACTAACCATAAGGCGGAGTGTGATTTTGTTCACCCTCCTAAAAAGAGGGTGAACTTACCCTCCATACTTGGAGGGTAATTTTGAGATATAAAAATTAAATTTTTTAATTTTTGTTTTTTCTATGTTATTCTATTTGTCGAGATCTTTAATTTGAGTATAATTTTGATACATAATTTTGTAGTTTTGAAAAGATTATTTTCATAAATAAAAAATATTAATTTATCACTCAAAATAAAAAAAATTAAAAAACTACAAAATTATGTATCAAAATTATACTCAAATTAAAGATCTCGACAAATAGAATAACATAGAAAAAACAAAAATTTAAAAATTTATTTTTTATATCTCAAAATTACCCTCCAATTATGGAGGGTAAGTTCACCCTCTTTTTAGGAGGGTGAACAAAATCACACTCCCATAAGGCGGGCCTATTTTGAAAATCAAAACACATACTCCATTTTATTCTTTATGTAAGGCGATGTTCTTTTGCACTTATTTTTCAGTTTTTCAGTTCAGTTCAGTTCAGTTCAGTTCAGTTCAAGTCCATTCAGTTATATTCTTTGTGATTATTATTGTCTTAGTAAGGACTATCTTTGTGATAGTCCTTACTTTGTGTTTTGTGTGCAGGTGATGTCCGGCGATGATGACCTCCGTCTCCCTTATGTACCCCGATGACTCATTTGGCCCAGGTGGACAATTGTTGGGATTAAGTGGCCCAAATGAATAAAATAATGAGGGCCCAAATTTATCTCCTGCAGCCCACTTAAAATCGGACCCGGCCCGGAACTTTTTTGGAAGCAGCCCATTAGTGTGGGATTAATCCTGGCCATTTATCTGGTATCTATTAATCCCAGCCGTTGGTTTTATATTTACCCTAAATATATAAACCCTTACCGCAAACCCTACCCCTCACTTCTCTCATCTCACCCGCCGTCTGTCTTCAACCACCCCTTATCTCTCCCGATTTTCTTTCCTTCTTCTCCTCGGTTTGACCTGTTCTTCTGATGGAAAGTAAATCCTCCCGATTTCATCTCTTCGTTTTGTTGTTCCGATTCTCCTATAAATTCCGATTTCGGAGGAGATGAAAGAACAACAAAAACAAAGAGAGCAAGTGATATATTTCCTTTGAATCCCTAGGTTTTTCTCTGTGAAATAATTGAGGTTTTTTGTGGGTGAGGTTTGTGAGAATCGGGATCTGATTTTCTGGGGGTTTTTTTCGGTAGCTTTGTGCTTCGATTCTGGTTTTGGGGTTTTGGATCGGTTGAATCTTGCTTGGTGCTTTGATTCTTCGATGGTTGCTTCCGGTTCCGGTGGTGGGCTTCGGTTCGAGGTGCTGGCCGCGGGTCTTGTGAGTCCAGGACGTGGCTACGGGGACGGAGGACTGAGCCGGCCGGTTGTTTCCGACAGTGACATCACTTTCCGACGGTTTCGGCCGTTTGGTTTGTATTTTCTATTCCCACTGTTATTATTTTCTTTTCCCAGTTGTTGTTTGATTTATTTAATAGAAGTTGTGTAATCCCTAATCCCTATCCCGAGTAGATTCGTGTAATAGTTATATTTGTTATAATTATTGTAATAATCGTGCCACCCGATTCGGACCAATACTCAACATTGGTATCGGAGCTTTGGTTTGGATCTGTCCGAATCGGGTCAACCCGGATCGCTCAGGTATATCGGCTTAACCCTCTCCTTATTTTCTGTTTTTTACTTGCTCGTTGTTCTTTGTGATATTATTCCCGTTCGTTGTTCTTGGTGATTTTTTCTTTGTGATATTTTTGTTCGGATCTTGCTGCTCTTCGTGTTGCTCTCGGCCCACTGTTCTTCGTGTTTTTGGGCTGACTGTCTCGGCCCTGTTATTATTGCTTCTGCTGCATTGTTGGTAATATTCTATGTGTTTATTACTGCAATTTTACTTCGTGTTGAATTTGGAATTTTTTCATAATCGGGCATTTAAACCCTCCTGCCTGGACCGCTTAAGTGTCCTCGGATCTTGTAGGGGCCTGGTATTGGATTTTTTCAGATTCTTTTAAATTTAATCATCTGTGTGATTGATTACTTTGTGTTTCTAAGGTTTGATAAAATTAACCGTTTCCTCCTTGTTTGTGTTTTCCATAAATTTTTCAAAAACTTTGTTCATTTTGAAAATTAAAATGGGAACAATCTCTGCCTTCTCTGTGGCACCATTTGATGGAAAAGGTGATTTTGCCATTTGGCAACAAAAAATGAAAAGCATACTTATTCAACAAAAATGTTTCAAAGCTATTGATAATTCTTTCGCTTCTAATGTGACGGCGGATAAAAAGGCTGAACTTGATGAGTTTGCTTATTCTGCGATTATCTTGAACCTTTCTGACTCTGTGATAAGAAAATTAGGTAAACATGGTTCGGCTAAAGAGCTATGGGAAAAATTAGAAGAAATGTATACTGAAACTTCGCTGCCCAATAAATTGTTTCTTCTCGAAAATTTTTTCCGCTACAAGCTTGATCTTAATAAAGACATTGATGCCAATTTAGACGTGTTTACAAAACTGGTTCAAGATATAAAGTTAACGGGAGATAAAAACATCGATTATTACAATCGTTTTGTTATTTTGAATGCTATTCCTGTTTCTTATATTTATGTGAAATCTGCCTTTAAATATGGTTGATATCAAGTGACCTTAGATATTGTTGTAAACGGCTTAAAGAGCAAAGAGTTAGATTTGAAAAAAATAAAGGTGTCTTCTTAGAAATCTTGGCGAGGTTAATTTTGTCAAAGGAAGACCTCAAAACGCTTTCAAAATAAAAAGTCTTCCAACACCAAAATAACCAAGCCAACAAGAAAAAGGCAATGAAAATTTCGGTTTAAACCTAGACCTAATAATCGTAAGTGTTACAATTGTGGTGAGTATGGTCACTACATTCAAGATCGCACTAAACCTAAGAAAAACCAAAGAATCAACAGGCTAACTTAGTCATTGGGTGAAAATCGGGTGATGTGTTTATGATTTACGATGCTATGCATGCTTCGTGAACTCGTGTGTTAGCCGACCTTGGTGAAAATGATTGGGTGGTTGATTACGGATGCACATTTCACATGACTCCGCATAAACAACTTTTTCTAGCTATCGTGATTTGAAAAATCGATATGTGTCTATGCCGGATCATGTAAAACGAAATGTTCTTTGGAATAGGAACTGTGTGCCTTAAATTTGAATCTGGAAATTCGATAACTTTGGAAAATGTTAGGCATGTTCCTCACTTAGCTCATAATTTAATGTCATGTGCATGTCTTGAAGATGATGGTTTTTAAGGTACATGGGTTAAGGGTGCTATGAAAGTTACGAGAGGTCCCAAAACCTTTTTTGTCGCCATTCGTAAAATGAATTTATATATTTGTTCCACTGTAAGTAACTTTTCCGTTAATGCAGTACTTGGAGATAAAACTGAAATCTGGCATAAACGGTACATTAGTGGTAAAGGTCTTGAAATATTGCACAAAAATGGTTGTTTTGGGAATGATAAAATATCTGACTTGCCATTTTGTGATAACTGTGTGTATGGTAAGCAACATCGTGCGAACTTTCCCCATTCACCTTCCCCAAACCCCCCTAAGAGTTCAAATGTGTTTGAATGTCTGCATGCTGATGTGTGGGGGCCTGCCAGTGTTCCGACACATGGCGGAAACCGATATTTTTTATCTGTGATTGATTATTATTCCAGGAAAGTCTTTGTGTTTCTCCTTAAGAACAAATCTGATGTGTTTGACACATTCAAAACGTGGAAAATTTTAATTGAAAATCGAATTTAAGAAAATTAAAATTTTGAGAACCGACAACGGCACGGAATTTTGCAATAATTTGTTTGATACTTTGTGTGCGGAAAGTGGTATTCAAAGGCATAGATAAAGACTTACACCCCTCAACAAAGCGGAATTGCCGAGCGCATGAATCGAACCCTCCTTGATAGGGTAAGGTCTATGCTCGTCGACTCGGATTGTCAAAACGTTTTGGGGTGAGGCTTTATCTACAATCGCCTATATTATAAAGATCTCCATCTGTCCCTTTGAATGGAAACTATCCGTAACTGTGTGGACTGGTAGTAATATTGATTTCTCAAATCTTCGTGTATTTGGGTGTGCTGCATATGTTCATCAAAAGCAAGATAAACTAGAACCTAGATCGATAAGATGTGTGTTCTTAGGCTACCCGAAGGGAGTTAAGGGATTTAGGTTATGGCTTAAGGGCGAACCAGGGTTTAAGGTGCTAATTAGTAGGGATGTTATATTTAATGAAGATGAATTTCCTTATCTTGAACATCCTGCACCCGCACCCGTGCACATGCCTAATCCAGAATTTGTCTCTAACTACCCTACCTTAAGTGAGGTGGAGACTGAAAATGATGAAACTTTGCATGCTGAAAATGAAAATCATTCCGAAAATTCTAGTGATGAAGTAATTGAAAATGTTGATGAAAGTGCTGATCTGACCAACTATCAATTAACTAGAGATAGGCCTAGAAGAGAGAATGTTAGGAGGCCTCATCACTTTGATGATTTTCATATGATGTCCCATGCTTGCAATGTGTTTGAATCTTTAGATAATAACGAACCTAAAAGCTACAAAGATGCTTTAAAATCTGAAAATGCTTCCGATTGGTTAAATGCAATGAATGATGAAATGAATTCCCTGCATGTTAACCAAACCTGGACTCTTGTTCCAAAACCTGAACGTTGTTCTCTTGTGGACTGTAAGTGGTTATTTAAGGTTAAGAATGAAGTAGAGAATATCAGATTTAAAGCTAGGTTGGTTGCAAAAGGTTTCACTCAAAAGGAAGGAATTGATTACACTGAGATATTTGCTCCTGTTGTGAAATTCACCACCGTGCGTATCATGCTTGCTTTAGTTGCTCACTTTAATTGGGAATTAAAACAAATGGATGTTAAAACAGCTTTTCTTCATGGTGAATTAAATGAGAAAATTTATATGAGGCAGCCAGAAGGTTTTGTCGACTCTAAGAAACCTGATCACGTTTGCCTTCTTAAAAAGGCCCTTTATGGCCTGAAACAGTCTCCAAGGCAATGGAACAAGAAGTTTGACTCTTACATGCTTTCTTTAAAATTCAAACGTAGTTCGTATGACCCTTGTCTCTATTTTAAAATAGACTCCACTGTTCCTATATTCTTGCTTATCTATGTGGATGACATGTTACTTGTGAGTCCGTGCATAAAATTGATTGATCATGTTAGATCTTGTCTTAGTGATCAATTTGACATGAAATACCTTGGAGACGCCCAGAAAATTTTAGGCATGAATATTGTTAGAGATAGGAAAAATTGTTCTTTGTTTCTCAATCAGTCTTCCTACATAGAGAAAATACTTGAAAAATTTTCTATGACTGCTGCAAAACCTGCTTCTGTGCCTCTTGCTGCCCATTTTCTGTTATGCAAAGATCAATCTCCAAAAACTAGTGGAGAAGAAAAATCAATGGAAAAAGTTCCCTACGCTAATGCTATAGGATCAGTCATGTATCTCATGGTTAGTACCAGACCTCATATAGCCTATGCTGTTAGTTGCTTGAGTAGATACATGTCTAATCCTGGTATGCCACATTGGAAGCCTTGAAGTGGCTTCTCCGTTATTTGAAATCCTCTGTGGATGTTGGTATTAAGTTTTCTAAATCTGGTGATGGTGTTAAACTTGTTGGATATGTGGATTCTAACTTTGCTAATGATCGTGACAATCGAAAATCCACGACCTCTTATGTGTTTACCCTTTGTGGCTCTTGCATTAGTTGGAAATCTCGATTCTGAGAATGTTGTTGCTTTATCTACAACTGAATCAATATGTTGCTACAACCGAGGCATTTAAAGAAGCCATATGGCTAAAGGGTCTTCTGTCCGAAATCGGTTTTCTGAAAGAAAAAGTCGTGGTATTTTCAGATAGTCAATCTGGAATTCAGCTATGCAAAAATCCTGTCTTTCATGACCGCAATAAACATATTAATGTTAAATTTCATTTTATTCGTGACATTGTTGAAAAAGGTGAACTTGATCTTGGAAAAATTCCTTCAGAATTCAATCCTGCAGATATGGGCACCAAATGCTTGCCTTTGGAGAAGTTTGTGTCCTGCACTGACCTGCTGAACTTGGGAACTCAAGACTAACTCTTAGTCTTTGCCTTTTTTGTGATGGCTTTACATTCTTAGTGAATTATTATGCTATCTTTGTGATAGTCCCAACAATGATAATAATAATATTATTAGTGATAGTAATAATAATAATAATAATAATAATAATAATAAGAATCGAATCAATCGAATCGAATCGAATCAATGGACTTGAATCGAATCAATCAATCGAATCGAATCAAAATCGAAAATAAGTGCAAAAGAACATCGCCTTACATAAAGAATAGAATGGAGTATGTGTTTTGATTTTCAAAATAGGCCCGCCTTATGGTTAGTACTCCTTATTTCCAATGAGAAAAATATTAATTAAATACTACAATAATTTTTATTAAAAAATCTAAAAATAACTTAAAAATTTGACGTCCAAAAATAAACTTAGGGAAAATGTCAAATTTATGGCATTGTAATTGAGTTATGAGTTGTAAAAGGAGTAACCTGTCGTATTGTTAGTCCATCTTCAATAATGATTTTTATTTTCTTCATTACTATCCATGTTTTAGTATTATATTTTAGTTATTTTTTGTTTAGTTGGAAAATTGTTTATACTGTTAAAAAGTGATACAAAAGTTAATTCTTCAAATAATTTCTTATCTATTATACTTAAAGATTGAGTCCCCTTATTAATGTGGAGGCTTCAAGATTAAATCCCCTTATTAATGTGGAGACTTCAAGAATATGTATAGTTGAAGAATATGTACGGTAATGCAAATTCAGCCCTTTAATCAATTCAGTATTATTCATGGACTGCAAACCATTCCTCACTAAATGCACCTAGCAACATAATAGATGAATGGTTGCTAGGTGCATTTAGTGAGGAATGGTTTGCATTCCAGGAACAATACTGAATTGATTAAAGGGCTGAATTTGCATTACCGTACATATTCTTCAACTATACATATTCTTGAAGTCTCCACATTAATAAGGGGATTTAATCTTGAAGCCTCCACATTAATAAGGGGACTCAATCTTTAAGTATAATAGATAACTCCAACTCCAATAACAGGAATGCAAACCATTCCTCACTTAATGCAGCCAGCAACCATTCATCTATTATAACTCCAAAGAATGCATATGAAGTGTTTTTACGGTTTCTGGAATTCAAATCATTGTAACAGTTACATTCAAGATGTTACAGTCAGTTACAATCAACATGTTACAATCCAAAAGCCTTACAAATATATAAATAGGATGCGCGTGCTTTTACAATCCTACAACTACTCCCTCCTCAATTACACCAGCATTAGTAAAAGAAAGATACCATGTCAAAGGCAACCACACAGTTCAAAGCCCATGTTTTCTTCGACCAGTTGGATCTTAATGTAACAGGGCCCACTGTCTCCATGGTGTGCAGAAAATGGGACGTTAATGCTGTTACCGGTCGTTACCTTAGCACCGATTTCCTGATATCTGATGGGAGGGTAAGCTAAAAATTACTTCTCCTAAAAATGAAAGAAAGTAAATTAATAAGATGTACAAAGATCTGTCTAATATATGTGATGAGTGGCAAATATGCTAATGCCTTTTTTCTTGCAGGGTAATATCATGCATTGCACCGCAAAATCGAATACATCACACACTTTTGTGAATAGGTTGAAAGAGGGGATCATATATACCATTAACGATTTTGCTGTCATACCAAACACAGAAGAGTATCGGATCATCAAAGAGAGTGCTTTCATGCTTGAATTGCATGGTGGCACGATCGTAAGAAGATCTTCGGTCAAGACAGATGGTTTTGTGAGGCATCCTTTTGACCTAACTGATTTTGATGACCTGCAAGTTACAAATAACAAATACTTGATTGGTAATGTTCAATCTATGCTAAATTTGTTGTAGTGTATGAGATAATAGTTATGCTCTTAAGTAAATGTGTACTCGCAGATGTTGTGGGATATGTCACAAATGTGGGCAGGAGCACTCAACAGAGAACAGGTTCAAAGACCCTAGATTTCTACCTCACCAATCAAAGGTTAGTGTCATTGTCTTTACACTTATAGGTGGTTTCAATGAATATCAATAATGTCTAGGCCGCTGTTATTTTGGTTTCCCATAAAAAAAGGGCCAATCAGTTAGGGTCACATTGTGGGGAAGCCTTGGCGACATGCTGATCGAGAAGAAAACAAAGAGTCCTGGCGTTCATGCGGTGATTCTAACTTCGGTCAATGCAAAGCTGTACAACAGTAAGAACCCGTGTACATTAACTATTTAAGATATTTAAAAGGATACATGGAATGATACACTATTGTCCTTTACCGTGCAGATAAGCTTTATCTATCGAGTAGTTCATCTACTTTGATACTCGATGATGCTGAGATTCCCGCGTTGAAGGAGTTTACATCAGAGGCCAGGTAATACACTTTCGATAAATTCGTCAGTCCTTTCCCAGACCATTAAACATCAACATTCATCCGAATGACAGTGAAATAAATATTGGCAAAGAACCCGTGCTCGCTGACAACTCTGAACCCAAGGCTGGGACATTGGAGAACCTACTGATTTGGGCGCGCAACCGAAAAACTGATGTACCAACCATTCTCTTCAAACTACCGCGGCTGTAATTTTATTCCACTTCTAACCAATGGTCATTTTTTCCCCCAGTCTGTAACTGTCAAGTCATAATTAAGAATATTAGGACAAGGAAAGGCTGGAACTACCCGTCGTGTGGCGGTGATAAGTGTAAAAAGGTGTGACAAGAAGGGAAGGAAAGTGCAGTGTGACGCATGCAATAAGCCTGCTGATTATCCTGTTGTGAGGTGCCATATTGTTTGGAGTAAACTGAATTGCATATGTGCAAATACACTTTAATTGTTAGAATACCATAAAATGAGTGTTCACCTTCCATGTAAAACATTGCATCAACAGGTACAGGCTTGAATTAGATGTTTCGGACGACACAGCACACACTGTGGTTGTCATGTTTGATGAAACTGCAACAGAGTTGGTGAAATTTTCAGCTGAGTCACTTTTGGAAGGAGAGAATGCGGTATATTTATAAGATTTGGACCAATTCATAAATGTTTTGCTTACTTACCATCCTGTGCAGGATGCGGATGATCAGCCGGCATTACCACAACCTCTAACAAACATCATTGGTACCTCCCACACATTGGAGTTGAAATCGCACACATACTACGAGCACGGGTCCTACGAGAGCTTCACCTGTTGGCATATTTGTGCCCCAGGTTCAGTGGATGAATGCACCAGTTCTAGCACTGTAAGTGCAGCTACCGATGTAGGGAAGCCAGAGCTAAAAAGATTGGCTAAATCCCCATCAGTGTGTACACCATCAAAACCTTCAGAGGACAAAAGAAAGAAAAGGTTAGAAACGATTTTTGCTAACACTTGGATATCGAGATAACATTGACCCGCTAACTGTTGTTTGTGTCCGTCTTATTTTAGTGTTGCTTTTGAAGATTCGGACCTTTGAAATAACATTGCTGAAATTGATGTACCAAAAGATGATGAGGATGTCGAGCACGCAAGCAAGAAGAAAAAGAAAAGGTTAGAAACAGTTATTCCTTACACTTCTGGATATAAGATAACATTAATATGCTTACATTCTATTGCTGAACATTGACCCGCTAACCTATCGTTTGTGGTCGTTTTATTTTAGTATTGTTGTTGAAGTTTGAATCGAAATAACATTCTTGAGAGTGAGATTCCAAAAGATGATGGGGATGGCGAGCCTGCAATCCAGAAGAAAAAGAAAAGGTCATAACCCACCCAAAAGTTCGCTGCTAATTTGATATTGTCTCAGATGTTGGAAGTGAATTTCTTTACCTGTCCTTTGCAGATACATTGTGGAAGACTCGAAATCTGACTAGGCAACTCAAGTCCCAAAGCTTGGAATCGGTGTCCCTGTTGTCATCATATTTACTGAATAATTAGTTAGGAAACCAAAAAAAAAAACAAAAAATAGGAGTGCAATGGTAGGTAGTATGGCGTGATTGTAGCTGAAAATAATACCTCAATCATAGATTTAAGTTCAGATTCATCCACATTACTATTGATATTACGAACAAATAGTGTCCTTGAAGGGTGCTCCCAATATGGATGTTCACCGGTCAAAGTTCCAACACCATTTTCGAAGCCATAATGAAAAATTTGGCTACCACTAAAAATGTCAGCAATATATGACACGACCAGATAAGATTTCATTTTCATTGCCAGGAATAAAGCTTCCTATTGTAGTTGGTTCAATATCTTCAACTGGATACTGTACTTCATCTTCTCGGCGTAGTTAGATAAGACTTGGAAAAAACTAGCTGCAAGTAAAACAAATCAAACTCTAAAATGTCAGCAATATATGACAAGACCAGATAAGATTTCATTTTCATTGCCAGGAATAAAGCTTCCTATTGTAGTTGGTTCAATATCTTCAGCTGGATACTTTACTTCATCTTCTCGGCGTTGTTTGATAAGACTTGGAAAAAACTAGCTGCAAGTAAAACAAATCAAACTCTAACAGATTCTTCTAAATGCATTACCATCATCTACATATGAAAAATAGGAATAGTTACAAAAACTACCCTAAGGTAGACAATTTTTTTTTTCAAAATTACAAAAAGACGCTTGAGTTTTGATTCATTCTTAAAATTTAAGGGGTGACAATAAAGTGTTCTTAAATTTGGTTGGGTGGGGGGTCGAAATGTTTTTTGGTTATGAAAAGGGGCTGGGAAATATCAAACCTCAAGGGACTTTTGTGTATTTTAAGACTTCTTCGGGTGTGTTTGTAAATTGCCGAAAACATAAGGGTAGGTTTTGTATTATCCCTATAAAGTAGGCAATGAAGTAGAAAAAACTAACTGCAATTAAAACAAATCAAACTCTAACAGATCCTTCTAAATGCATTATCATCATCTACATATGAAAAGTAGGAATAGTTACAAAAACTACCCTAAGGTCCGGGGTAATTACAAAAAGCCAAAAATAAATTTGAAAATTTCAAAAAGACGCTTGAGTTTTGATTCAGTCTTAAAATTTAAGGGGTAACAATAAAGTGTTCTAAAATTTGGTTGGGGGGGTGGTGGTGGTGGAAATGTTTTTGGGTTATGATGTGTATTTTAAGACTTCTTCGGGTGTGTTTGTAAATTGCCGAAAATATAAGGGTAGGTTTTGTAATATCCATATAAAGTAACAACATTTCAGTCAGGACCTCAATTACTCATGCTCACATTTCTCATAAGAAAGGATAGGCAATGAAGTAGGAAACAAGCTGAAATCACTAGACATACGATACATATCAGTCCTGCTAGGAAGTCGCCATGCATTTTTTTCTTTATCTGAAGAGCAGCCAAACGGCATTCTAGAAGGACCTACAAGAAAAATGTGAGATAATGTGGCGAATCAGGTAATAGGAGAATTTAGTTCCTCGAAGGTTTAGTTAAAAATGCAACAATGTCTCAACTAGATAACAACTCAGTAATGATGACACAAATGCTCTCCGCACTAACCAGGACCGAAATGTTTCGATGGTCGCACCATTTAAATCACTTCATGCAAAAAAAATGCAAAAAAAATGTAACCAATAATCATAGTTAGCGTCATAGATTACGTTGGCGAGCTCATAGTAAAAATAGATATTTACAGATTTAGATCTGGCAGGAATCTGTTGGATAATTCTTCATTTATTACCGGAATAAATGTAGTGGGTAAACAAGGAAATTCCAAAAGGCAATCTTTACTACATATTCGTTATTTATCTTTTCAGATCCTCAACTCATGGGGTCTCATATGCAGGATAACTGAATTACAAGTTTCATACAATCATGGATGAAAGTAAGCTAAAATTGACCAATTTCCCATGCATTTACATGGTTTATATAACTACAATCAGGGATTTTTTAATATTGCAAGTTTACGTAACAATCGTGGCCAGGTTCCATCCCTCTCCAGCATACTAAAAAACTCTATAAGGATTCATTCAGAAACAACTATTGGTCAAGATGGGAATCTGCAATTTTACTGTGGTCTGAAACTAACAGAAAATACCACTGCAAGAACAAGTAAATACGCATACATGTTTTTGGGTTGTAAAAAAAATCCACGCAAATGTGATAAAAATTTAATGTTTTGCATCAGGTTCATCATCACTCCCAAGAAACACCCGATCAAATCCAGAACAAAACACTGGAGCCTCTACTTCCAATTACCGCATAACCAGTCCAAAAGTTGTTCCAGAGACAGTGAAGCGGCGCTACCCCAAAAAAAATACAAAAAGAGCGGCGTTCACGTCTGAAGGTAATTTTTTATCTTATTAAAACATGTTAGTCAATTACCATTTAGCGCAACAAACCTTCTTGATTAATGTTATTAAAATATATCAGGCGCGAATAACCTTTTAAAATACATGTTCCCAGAAATATATATGTATCTAAAAATTTTACCAATAACAAATTTTACTTTCGCAGGAGTTCCAGTGACTTACAACAACTTTGGCCCTCCATCGCATCAATGTCCTCGCTGTGATGCAATAATGTGGTATGAAGAGAGAAGTAATAAGGCTAAAAGAGCTGCAAATCCATCATTCTTACTATCTTTGTCAAGATGGTAAAGTCTTCTGCATCCAAATTCAGGGAAACCCCACCACCATTAAACGCTCTCTTGGATTATGCAGACCTGCAACGTCAAAGTTTAGAGATCAAATTAGGGTATACAACGGCATGTTACGCTTTACATCTTTTGGGGCGAATAGACCATTCGATTAATACCGGGAGGGCGCCTTTCACATTCGGGATAAATGGTCAAAATTATCACCTACTTGGATCTCTACTTCCAACGAAGGCGTTCAACCCAAGTTCGCTCAACTTTACTTCTTTGACACATGAGCGAAGTGAGGAATCGGATGTCTGCTTTCATTAATAACGAGGCGGGTGAAGAAGTCGATGAAAGAATAGTAACAAGTCGATTGGCATCTTTGAATCACTCTAGCTCAGTTGCCAGGGCATTTCGAATGGCAAGGGATTGGTGCGCTGCCCATAACTCAATCAACTTTCAACTACGCCTTCTTGGCCAAAGAACAACTTCAAGACAGTACAACGCACCATCTGTGTCGGAAGTGGCAGCCCTAATTACAAATGATTTTGGGCAAGGAATTGCTATAAGAGATATCATTGTAAAAAACAAAAACATGGGGCCACAAAGAATCTCAGAATTGCATCCGGCCTATATGGCACTCCAATATCCGTTGCTATTTCCGTATGGAGAAGATGGGTTCCATGAGAAAATACCTTATCATAGCAATACAGGAAACAGGAAAACTATACGGGGTTTTGTCACGATGAAAGAGTACTACGCTTACATGATCCAACAACGGAATAATCAGGGAACTACTTTGATAAGAGGGGGCCGCTTATTTCAACAATATTTGGTAGATGCATACGGTACATTGAAGAACAAAGGCTTAAATGGAACAGGAATAATTAAGATGCCCTGCGTGTAGATCTCTATCATAATGTATACGATGCTGTTACAAGAGAAGACACTGACGCGTCGGCAATTGGAAAAAGAGTAGTTTTGCCATCCAGTTTTACAGGCAGCCCAAGATATATGATGCAAAACTACCAAGATGCAATGTCTCTGTGTCGAGCATACGGGAATCCGGACCTCTTCATCACTTTCACTTCCAAACCAAAATGGCCCGAGATAGCTGCAATGCTCTCCCATGTTCCTGGACAGAAGCCACACGATCGTCCAGAGGTGGGAACCCGGGTTTTTAAAATAAAACTAACTGAGATGTTAGATGATCTTACAAAGAATCACATTTTCGGTGAATCCCGTGCAGGTAACATGCCTTACATCCCATCACCAATCTGTTTATTCAGGTCATCATTATGAACACTAATGTAAGGTTTCCTAACTTCTAATTTCAGTTGTGTACGTGATCGAATTCCAAAAATATGGGCTTCCCCACGCGCATATTCTTTTATGGCCAGAAGAACACGCCAAGTGTAAGACTCCAAGTGAAATAGATGACATAATCTCGGCAGAGATTCCATCTCCAACAGATGATCCGGACGGATACAAGGCTGTTACTGAATATATGTTGCATGGCCCTTGCGGTAAAAATGCAAAATACGCTCCATGCACCATTGAAGGCAAATGTTCAAAACATTATCCCAAATCATTTTACGCATAAACAACGCTTGATGGAGATGGATACCCTGTTTATCGTCGAAGAGATAATAAAGTGTGTGCTGTGAAAGGAAAACACACTTACTCTAACAAAGATGTGGTCCCTTACAATCGATATCTCCTCCTTAAATATCAGGCACACATCAATGTTGAATGGTGCAATAGATTAAGGGCCATTAAGTACTTATTTAAATACTTAAACAAAGGGCCAGACCGAGCAAGTATTGTTATACAGGAAAACATTACAACAGGTGATCAGGCAGGGTCTGAAAACATCGTTGCAGTTGATGAAATCAAAGAATTCTTAAACTGTCGCTTTTTAGCACCATGTGAAGCAGTATGGCGTCTTTTTTCGTTCGACATCCATTACTCCTACCCATCAGTCATGAGACTTAATTATCATTTACCAAATCAGAACGCAATCACGCTGCGTGATTCAGAGAGTTTGCCAGCCCTGCTTGCAAAGGAAGGAATCAATATAACAATGTTCACCAAGTGGTTTGAGCTAAACAAGAGGGACACGGAAGCCAGGAAACTAACCTACGCTGAAATACCCACTAAATATGTTTGGCATGAACAAGACAAAGTTTGGAAACCTAGGAAGCAAAAAAAATGCATCGGGCGAATTGTTTACTCAAACCCTGCTTCAGGGGAACGATACTATCTAAGGATGTTGTTGAATGTAGTGAGAGGAGCTCAATCGTTTCAGGAACTAATGACAGTTAATGAAAGATTATATGGGTCATTTAAAGCAGCGTGTTTTGCATATGGCCTACTCAATGATGACAAGGAATGGACACACGCTATATCAGAGGCAAGACAATGGGCGTTAGGAGCACAACTCCGTGACTTATTTGTTACCATTTTGCTGTTTTGCGACGTGAGCAGGCCACTACATTTTTGGGAATAGAACTTGGAAGCTTTGTCAGAGGATATTGTAATATCCGCGTTTTCTATTTTCGGTAATTTCTATTTTTGATGTATGTTCGTTCCGGACAACTCGCTTAGCACTGTTTTGGAATTCTGAATCTATTTTGTTCTTGGAGTTTTTCCGTCTGGTCGAGTTTCGAGGATGCTTTTGCATAATTTCATTTTGAATTATACCTTGCCGCATGTGCGTTCGATTCTCGTAAAACTTGTTCGTTTTCATTATTTCTCGATTCGTATAAGTTTGTATGGTTGAGTTGGTCGTGTTGGAACTTTCGGTTTGTTAATCCGATGTTGTATCGCGATTTTTCGGGCATTTGGGCCGTTTTTGTAATTTTCATAAGTTTGGGGAATTTCGCCTTATTTGCTTCGTTTCAAACTCTCTAGTGATCGAGATTATATTCTCTGTCAACGCTCAACTTTGTCGTCTTGGTTATTACGTGTTTATGATTACGGATTACGGTCTTGCTTCGTTTTCGGCACTTGTGCGCTGTTGGCGGCAGTGGATGTGCAGCTGCTGCTGAGTAGCGCACGCTACTCGGGATTTACTGCGTGCGCTATCATTGTGTGGTTAGCGACGCTAACTCGGGGTTAAATGGCGTGCGCTTCTCGATTTCAGCGATTTCGGTCGATGGGTTCGGTACCTCGATGCTGGACCGAGCGGCGCATCTGCTAATCGGCGTTAACGCACGCTAATCCCGATACTAGCGCACGCTAACCATGTTAGTTTGCGTACGCTAACGGGTGGTCGGAAGGCGACTGCTCGCCATGCCCGCTAGCGCACGCTAATGCTTATGCATAGCGTGCGCTAAGTCATTAAATATAAATAGATGAAGATGATCAACTTCGTCATTTTTCCTTCATTTCCTATCCTTCTCGGCTTTGAGCGATTCCAGGCGGGGGTTAGGGCCGATTCCGATTGTAGATCACCATACACTACCACCGTGCATTCCTTGCGTGGATTCTTCAAGCTCTAATCACTTTCCACCATCCGAATCAAGGTAAATATTCCCAAAACCCTTGTTTTAAGATTTTGGGGAATTTTGGGGATTTCTTGGGATTTAACTCTCTTAGTCCGAATTATTACTGGGCTATCGCTAGACTTCGATCGTGCACTTGTAACCCTTCATTTTATTGATGATTCGTGGTTTTAAATTCCAAGTTTTCCATTGTTCGTCACTTATAGTCGACGATACCCAAGTTTTGTTCGACTAAGGGTTTCAGCGGGTTGAACTAGGATGTATTCCATCATTTACGTAGTTTTAAGATTTGTTGTCCATCGTTATTGTGTTAGGATCGGATTTGTGAAAGTTGTTCGGGCGAAACCTTTCCGTCGCCGTTTTCCTTCACGTAGTATTACTCGAGGCAAGTACATGTATTACATTTCGTTATGTATATTGTGATTTTCGAAATGAATGATGAATGGTGATTTTTGAGTGCGTGAGTTGTGTTCCTTCCACCGGAGTGTCCGACGGGATGTCCGGGAGTCGATACTAAGAGTGCGGCCGCGGAAGTGGACTTGGGTGCGTGTGTGGTTGAACTTCCACCGGAGTGTCCGACGGGATGTCCGGGGTCGATACTAAGAAGTGCGGCGCGGAAGTGGTATCCCACCGGGTGTTCGACGGGATGTCCGGGGTCGATACTAAAGTGCGGCCACGGGATACGATTGTGATTTTGTGATATCGTGATGATTGGAAATTGATGTGATTGCCAATGTAGTATTAGGAATATATATGTGGCAAATGACTTACGTTTGGGACGATTGTGTAAAAGCGTATTTTGTATATAATGTTGTGTAATTGTGTACTTGCACTAGCTATTCGAATGCTAACCCCTTAAATGGGGAAATGCGTCTTATGCATTTAGTCTGGAAGAGGCGAGGAGCAGTGTACGGCACGACGCGAAGGATGGGATGGCTTGATGATAGTGGCTCAGTCGTATTGTACTTTTTACTTTTCGTCATTGCATTTGTCGAGTATTGGAGTTAAGCGCTTACTTGAATTTTGGTTTAAGTCCCTGCGTGGGCAATGAATTGATATTTACATTATGTTTCATGTACTCGTTGAAATGTTTTGGCGAGGCCACGGCCCTGTTTACTTTTGAGTGCATCTTTTGGGTTTGTCATTGTGGTTATGTGTCTTGTGTTAGCTGGTAGACCTCACGAGGTTTCTACGGCGTGTAATGTCCCCTTTGTGTATTGGGGTGTTACATTTATGGTATCGGAGCTTAGGTTTTGAATACCTAGGTGTCGGTTAATTTTTGGGTGCATTAGTTGCGTCATTAGAGTCGGTCGTTGAGCCTAATATCATCATGCTACCGTCTTTTCGTGCGACCCGTGGTGTAAGTCTTCTCAAACTCTCTTATTACGTATTCGTTTTCTTGTGTTGTTCGGAATTGAGGATTATGATTACCAACCTTGTAAATTGTGAATTTTTGATCTTGTTCTTTTCGTATTTTCTTGATGTTGAGAGGTCGTGGTAGACCGGCTAGGGGGCGGCCGAGGCCGTGGTCGGGTGCGTGATAATGAAGAGGGCTCACTTTCTCGATCCTCTGCAGACTCGGCCTCTCACTCGGTGCCGTCGGGTAATAATGCGGCCAGGAGCTCTTGCCGTACTTGGCCCGGCTAGTAGACCGGCTTGCTCGGATAGCTCGGGGTGGACGCGAGAATCCGCCCCGACACGAAGAGGAAGCTAGTAAGTGGCTTCAGACGGTGTCTAAGATGCACCCTCCTCGTTTCTCAGGATCTTGACTCCCTCGGTTGGGAGAATTGGCTCTTTCGGTGTCGAGGGCCTTTGATGCCGTAGCTTGTCCCGAAGACGAGGAGGTACATATTGCCCAGTACCTCTGGATAAGGAAGGCTGCGGAGTGGTGGGAGGCCGTTGCGCCCGAGATCGTCGGGCCACGTGGGATGAGTTCGGGGCTGCTATGGAAGCGGAATATTGTCCACCGCTTGATTAAGGAGCGCGACTGTGGAGTTTTTCACCGCTACACCTCGGGATGTGCCGATTTCTCGAGCCATTATTTCCTACAATCGGCGATTGGGTTTTGTGAGAGACCGGAGTGAGGACGGAGGCTGATAAAATCCGTTACTTCAATATGCGCATGAAACCGCATATCGGGCGAGTATGGCACCGCTCATGTGTGCCACCTTGAAGGAATATCGGGATCGCGCTGCGCGATCGAGATGGTGTCCGGAATCGAGTCGGTTTGGAAGCTAAGAAGCGAAGACCACCGCGGGTTCTCGGCGGTAAAGGTGGTCGATTTTCGAGGTCTCGTTGTTCCTACACACGGGAGGAGACCATTTCGGTATTTGGGGATCTCGGGGTAATCGTTCGATCCGATCCGTTGCTTACGGTGGCGAGTTTGTTTTAAGCGCAACCAATATGAGCATTTGATGAAGGATTGCCCTTTTCCTCCGATTATTTGTTTTACTTGCAGGCGAGGCCGGGCATCGGGCAGCCCATTGTGAAGGGCCACCGGGGCCGCTAGAGTCCCGACTACCACCGCCGATCGGAGGGAGCACGGCATTCGATTACTCATGTTCCGCGAGGTTCGGGCCGTGGTAGGGTCGGGGTGGCCGGATCACCGTACGACATCGAGTTCGGGTTGATTCACCGGTTGTATCGGATGAGGCGTACGAGAGGAGACGAGGCGTTCCGGTGGCGTCAGTACCACTCGAGATCCTTACTCATCCGGTTTGAGTACTTTTTGATTCGGGTGCTACCCATTCCTTTATTGCTTCGGATTGTGAGTCGTATTGGTTTTATTGCTTGTTTGAGTGTGAGCCGTTTGTAGTGGGTACACCCGGTGGAGATCGTATGGTTGGGGACCGGGAAGTTAGGGATTGCCCGGTGAGGATCGGGAGCGGGATTGGCCCTCGAATCTCATTGTTATAGACCTTAAGGGTGAGGATTTGATCCTCGGGGACGATTAGTTAGATCGTCACGGTGCTATCATGAACTATCGGACTCGTACCATCTCGATAGTTGCCGAGGCGGCACCGAGCATACTCTAGTCGGTTGTAAGCCGGGTAGATCGGGAGTGTGATTAGCGCCTTGAAGGCGATGAAACTTTTGAACTAAGGTTGTGTCGGCTCGGTGTTTCGCTCTACGGGCGGAAGATGGTGGGGTTGACATATTGTCGATTCCGGTTGTTAGCGAGTATCCGATGTATTTAGGATGACTTGCGGGATTACCACCACATCGAGAGGTGGAGTTTCCTATTGACCTTGAGCCGAATGCGGCCCCTATTTCTCGAGCACCGTACCGTATGGCACCGTCGGAGATGCTAGAGTTGAAGAATCGATTGGGAGAGTTGTTAGATAAAGGGTATATTCGGCCAGGCGCATCGCCTTGGGGTGCTTTGTACTTTTGTCAAGAAGAAGGATGGATCGCTTCGTTTATGCATCGACTATCGAGAATTAAACAAGCTAACCATCAAAAATAAATACCCTTTGCCCGGGATTGACGATTTGTTTGATCGGCTTGGGGCGGCAGTCTTTTGAAGATTGATTTGCGATCGGGCTACTACGATTGAGGATTCGGGGCGTCGATATTCGAAAAGCGCCTTTCGGACGAGATATGGCCATTACGAGTTTGTGGTTATGCCTTTCGGGCTAACCAATGCCCAATGATGTTCATGCGGTTGATGAACAAAGTTTTTATTGAGTATCTGGACAAATTCGTAGTCGTTTTTATTGACGATATTCTCATCTATTCACGGAGTCGGGAGGAGCACGCCTTACATCTTCGGATTGTATTAGACATTTTGAGGGCTGAGCGGTTATGCGCGAAGTTCTCTAAGTGTGATTTTGGCTCGAGGAATTACGTTCCTCGGGCATGTGATTCAATGAGAGGAGTTCGGGTAGATCCGCGAGAAGATAGAGCGGTGATGGCTTGGGAGCCGCCTAAAAATGTGAAGGAGGTGAGGAGTTTTACGGGTCTTGCCGGCTATTACCGTAGATTCGTTGAGGATTTTCGAAGATCGCTAGACCGCTCACTCGGTTGCTCCGAAAAACTCGGAAGTTCGAGTGGGCTGCAGACGAGCGGGGCGGTTTTGATGAGTTAAAGAGACGTTTGACTACCGCACCCGTGTTAGCGGCGCCTCGGGGAACGAGGATTTCGTAGTGTGCTGTGATGCTTCGGGCCTTGGTCTAGGATGTGTTTTGATGCGAGAGACAGTGATTGCGTATGCGTCCCTTGATTGAAACCTTATGAGGTGAATTACCCCACATGATTTGGAATTAGGCTGCGGTCGTTTTTGCCTTAAAGATCTGGAGGCATTATCTCTATGGGTCGTCATGTAAGATTTTACCGATCACAAGAGTTTGAAGTATATCTTGATCGAAGGAGTTAAATATGAGACAACGTAGGTGGTTGGAGCTAATTAAAGATTACGACCTCGAGATACTTTACCATCGGGTAAGGCTAACGTAGTGGCGGATGCGTTGAGCCGTAAGCCGATGCGTTGCAGATGTTAGAAGTACTTACTCATGAGTAGGATCGGCGAGATCTTATTTGTCGAATATTGAGGTTTGGGTTCGGAGAGTTCGGGGCGATTATGTGCATTAGAGATCACTTCGTCCTTGACCGATGATATCAAGGCGAAGCTTGATGATGATCCGTGTTTGGTCCAGTGAGGAGGATGTGAGGCGGGGAAAGCCCTGGATTTGTGGTTCAGGATGATGGCGTTACGAGATTTCGCGGCAGACTATGTGTACCGAATGTTGTTGAGTTGAGACAGAAGATCTTGAGTGAAGCTCATACCACGCCTTACTCCATACATCTGATGCGAGTAAAATGTACAAGGATGTGAGGAGTAACTCTTGGTGGAGTAATTTAAAGGCAGACGTTAGCGAGTTTGTGTCGAGGTGTTTGACTGTCGGCGAGTTAAGATCGAGCATCGGCGACCAGCGGGGCTTTTACGACCACTTCCTATCCGGAGTGGAAATGGGAGGATATTTCTATGGATTTCATTACCGGTATGCCTAGGACTCGAATTTGGAATGAACATGATTTGGGTTATTGTCGATCGGTGACCAAATCAGCTCATTTCTGGTATTAAGGACACTTGGGGTCAGAGAGGCTGGCAGTGTTTATTTCGGCGATCGTGAGGTTACATGGGACCCCTAGCGTATTGTTTCGGATCGTGATGGCGGTTCATATCACATTTTTGGCGATCCGTTCATAGAGCCTTGGGGACCGGCGAGACTTAGCACATCCTACCACCCTCAGACAGACGGACGATCGGCGGACGATCTGACGCTAGAGGATATGTTGCGAGCACATTGCCTTAGATTGGAAGGATGATTGGGAGTCGCACTTGCCAGCGATCGAGTTCACGTACAACAATAGCCGGCACGCCTCGATCAAGATGGCACCATTCGAGGCATTGTATGGGAGGAGGTGCGGATCGCCGTTGTGTTGGGACGATGCATCCGAGTGATGGGTACCGAGCCCGATATGGTAGTTGAGACGAGGGAGAAGATTGCTCTCATTCGCGATAGATTGTTGACGGCCAGTCGGCAAAGTCTTATGCCGACACGCGTCGCCCGTTGGAGTTTGAGGTGGGAGATCATGTGTTGCTTAAGGTGTCGCCGACATGGGAGTTTACCGCCGGTCGGAAGGGTAAACTTAGTCCGAGATTTATTGGGCCGTTCGAGATCCTAGAGAGAGTCGGGAGCTTGCATATCGGTTAGGTTTACCGTAGTCACGAGCCACGTTCATAACGTATTTCATGTTTCCGACTTAGGAGGTACATATCGGACCCTAGCCATATTATCGATTTTGGAAAGATCGAATGGGACCCGACCTTACCATTGAGGAGAGGCCGATTGATTTTAGAGCGTCGGGTGAAGCAACTTCGTCATAAAACCATCCCTCGGTTAAAGTTCAATGGTCGAGACATGGGTCGAAGAAGCCACATGGGAGACGGAGGAGAGTATGCGGTCGAGATACCCGAGTTGTTCGCGTTGTAAGTTTCGGGACGAAACTTATTTTTAGGGAGATAATGTAATATCCGCGTTTTCTATTTTGTAATTTCTATTTTTGATGTATGTTCGTTAGGACAACTCGCTTATATTTTGGAATTCGAATCTATTTTGTTCTTGGAGTTTTAAAATGCAGTCGAGTTTCGAGGATGCTTTTGCATAATTTCATTTTGAATTATACCTTGCCGCATGTGCGTTCGATTCTCGTAAAACTTGTTCGTTTTCATTATTTCTCGATTCGTATAAGTTTGTATGGTTGAGTTGGTCGTGTTGGAACTTTCGGTTTGTTAATCCGATGTTGTATCGCGATTTTCGGGCATTTGGGCCGTTTTGTAATTTTCATAAGTTTGGGAATTTCGCCTTATTTGCTTCGTTTCAAACTCTCTAGTGATCGAGATTATATTCTCTTTCAACGCTCAACTTTGTCGTCTTGGTTATTACGTGTTTATGATTACGGATTACGGTCTTGCTTCGTTTTTGGCACTTGTGCGCTGTTGGCGGCAGTGGGTATCTTGAGCTGCTGCTGAGTAGCGCCGCGCTACTCGATTTACTGCGTGCGCTATCATTGTGTGGTTAGCGTCGCTAACACAGGGTTCGTAGCGTGCGCTATCGATTTGAGCGATTTCGGTCGATGGGTTGATACCTCGATGCTGGACCGAGCGGCATCGCTAATCGGCGTTAACGCACGCTAATCCCGATACTAGCGCACGCTAACCATGTTAGTTTGCGTACGCTAACGGGTGGTCGGAAGCGGCTATTACGCCATGCCCGCTAGCGCACGCTAATGCTTATGCATAGCGTGCGCTAAGTCTGTTAAATATAAATAGAGACGGCGATCAACTTCGTCATTTTTCCTTCATTTCCTATCCTTCTCGGCTTTGAGCGATTCCAGGCGGGGTTAGGGCCGATTCATTGTAGATCACCATACACTACCACCGTGCATTCCTTGCGTGGATTCTTCAAGCTCTAATCACTTTCCACCATCCGAATCAAGGTAAATATTCCCAAAACCCTTGTTTTAAGATTTTGGGGAATTTTGGGGATTTCTTGGGATTTAACTCTCTTAGTCCGAATTATTACTGGGCTATCGCTAGACTTCGATCGTGCACTTGTAACCCTTCATTTTATTGATGATTCGTGGTTTTAAATTCCAAGTTTTCCATTGTTCGTCACTTATAGTCGACGATACCCAAGTTTTGTTCGACTAAGGGTTTCAGCGGGTTGAACTAGGATGTATTCCATCATTTACGTAGTTTTAAGATTTGTTGTCCATCGTTATTGTGTTAGGATCGGATTTGTGAAAGTTGTTCGGGCCGAAACCTTTCCGTCCGCCGTTTTCCTTCACGTAGTATTACTCGAGCAAGTACATGTATTACATTTCGTTATGTATATTGTGATTTTGAAATGAATGATGAATGGTGATTTTTGAGTGCGTGAGTTGTGTTCCTTCCACCGGAGTGTCCGGCGGGATGTGCTGGAGTCGATACTAAGGGTACGGCCGCGGAAGTGGACTTGGGTGCGTGTGTGGTTGAACTTCCACCGGAGTGTCCGACGGGATGTCGGGGTCGATACTAAGAAGTGCGGCCGCGGAAGTGGTATCCCACCCGAGTGTTCGACGGGATGTCCGGGAGTCGATACTAAGAAGTGCGGCCACGGGATACGATTGTGATTTTGTGATATCGTGATGATTGGAAATTGATGTGATTGCGATGTAGTATTAGGAATATATATGTGGCAAATGACTTACGTTTGGGACGATTGTGTAAAAGCGTATTTTGTATATAATGTTGTGTAATTGTGTACTTGCACTAGCTATTCGAATGCTAACCCCTTAAATGGGGAAATGCGTCTTATGCATTTGAGTCTGGAAGAGCTGAGGAGCAGGTACGGGGCACGCACGCGAAGGATGGGATGGCTTGATGATAGTGGCTCGAGTCTGTATTGTACTTTTTACTTTTCGTCATTGCATTTGTCGAGTATTGGAGTTAAACTGCTTACTTCTGAATTTTGGTTTAAGTCCCCTGCGTGGGCAATGAATTGATATTTACATTATGTTTCATGTACTCCGTTGAAATGTTTTGGCCGAGGCCACGGCCCTGTTTACTTTTGAGTGCATCTTTTGGGTTTGTCATTGTGGTTATGTGTCTTGTGTTAGCCTGGTAGACCTCACGAGGTTTCTACGGCATGTAATGTCCCCTTTGTGTATTGGGGTGTTACAGATATTTTGCATAAAAAGAGAAAACATTTCAGATACCCTGAGCTGCAGCTTACGAACGAACAAATAAAGAACTACTGTCTCATGGAAATACAAGATTTGTTAAACACGAATGGCAGATCTTTGGCCGATTTTCAAGATCTCCCCCGACCAAATCCAAGGTTACTTTCAAACATAGACAATTGGCTAATTAGAGAGGCGCTTGACTTTGATATGAAAACGAGTAAGGATGAGCATGAACAGCTTCATTCATTGTTAAACACCGAGCAACGCTTAATCTATGATGAAGTTATTGGGTCCGTTCACAAGCAAAAAGGTCAGTTTTACTTTGTTTATGGACCTGGAGGAACGGGGAAGACATTTTTATACAAGACTATAATTTCAAGACTCGGATCAGGCAGTAATAGTGCTTGCGGTGGCATCTTGTATCTCGGTTTATACATAATAGTTTCTTAATTGCATGTGTCGCATGCATTACCACGCATGTCTTATTTAAATAATTCACACTTAACTCCAAATTTATAACTTAACTAGGAATTGCTTCGTTGCTTAGGGAGGAGGAATTTGCTCATAGCGGATTCGTTATTCATTGGATTTAATGGAATACGGCACATGTGGTATCAAACAAAACACGCACTTGGCGAGCTAATGCAAGAGGTCAAGGTGATAATTTGGGATGAGGCACCGATGACTCAAAGATATGCTTTTGAAGCATTAGATAAGGCGTTGAGGGATATATTGGGGTACCATAATCGGGAGAATAGAAACCGAGTTTTGGAGGTATGACGGTGTTCTTTGGGAGGAGACTTTAGAC
The DNA here is from genome assembly GCA_033398695.1 of Orobanche coerulescens. NCBI lineage: Eukaryota > Viridiplantae > Streptophyta > Magnoliopsida > Lamiales > Orobanchaceae > Orobanche > Orobanche coerulescens. The sequence continues at coordinate 23,005,837 of CM065813.1, forward strand.
AAATTCTACGGTCATTCCGAAGGCAAAAGGGCGATGTGCTTGATGCTTGCATTAACCGATCACCATTATGGAAATCGTGCAAGGTTTTCACGCTTACTCGAAGCATGAGAGTGAATGAATATTCTGCGGACGGTCGCATTGATAATCGAAAACAGGAATTCAATAAATGGGTTTTAGATGTGGGCGATGGGAATTTGCCGACGAAAAAAGAAGATGAGGATGAGGCTACTTGGATTAAGATTCCCGAGGAATTTATTATTAAATCATGGAATTCCCCTATTGAGGAGATAGTCAAGGAAACTTTCCCAGAATTTACAACAAGGCAAAATGAGGGCGAGTATCTAAAAGAAAGGGCCATTTTAACACCCAAAAATGATGACGCCGATGCAATCAACGCCTATATGTTTGAAAAGTTGCAAGGTCAGCCTGTGACCTACAATAGTGCAGATGAGATATGCAAGGCTTCGACTGATACTGCTGGACAAGAAGACCTATACCCCATTGAGTTCTTAAATTCGTTAAATTTTCAAGGAATGCCACCGCATGCCCTGTCCTTAAAAAAGTAACTCCCAATAATGCTTTTAAGAAACGTAAATCCAACCCAGGGATTGTGCAACGGAACTCGACTTATCATTACGGATCTAGGCCAGTTTGTTATTCGCGCAAAAATCCTAACTGGATCGAATATAGGAGACATTGTGCTCATACATAGAATCACACTGACATCCACACAATCAAACTGGCCATTCATAATGAAGCGGAGCGGTTCCTATCAAACCATGCTATGCAATGACCATTAACAAAAGTCAAGGTCGGTCACTTAATCATGTAGGTATATATTTGCCAAATCCGTTTTGATCACGGCCAACTTTATGTGGCCCTATCTAGAGTCACAAGCCACGATGGCCTAAAAATTCTTATCTTTGGAAGGCAGACATGGAGCTAAAGGGCCGTACCGAAATATTGTTTTCGGGAGACTTTTACCAACTATATTAACAACGAGAGGTGCTCTTCTCATAATGAAGCACTACTAAATCTATATTTCCATCTAAAATAATTGATACCTTACCCGTATTACGGGTTATTTGGATCGATTTAGAATTCATTTTAATTTTTTTGAATGCTTATATATAAGAGTCATTTAGCACTTGAATTCTTTGCGGAGCTTTCGTGTTGGCTTCAATGTTATTATGTTTTATATTTGTGTGTATTTAAACTTTGGCTTTCATATACATATTTTTTAAAGATAACTCAGAGTGCTTACTACTTGGTTTAGCCATAGCCCATAGGTGTCAAATCTATATTTAAACAATAAAAAATATACAAATTTTTCCACATGAAAACCAACCCAATCCGTACTAACACTGACCCATTTAAACCAAAACTCATTATGTGAATACATTTATATTGACCAACTAAGTCAATGCACAACAAATTGCAACGAATAGCACGTGAAAATATATTACATTTATCATATTTAACATTTAAGTGGCAAAGTGAAACTTATGACATTTATAAGGCAATACCTAGGAATAGTTTCAATTGATAGCATTCATTTCATATCCAAATTAGACAAAAAATTCCGAGAGCAGTTTCTACTTTATATTAAGAACTTCTGGTGATGTTTGTACAAACGGGAACATTTCATCATAAAATGAAATAAAACCATCGGTTGTATCCTGGTCGTAGACCCATAAAGCGACAATATAAGCCACAAATGTAACTATTAGGTATATGCTAGAATCAAATTATAATAAAAATCATATTGCATTTAATCAAAAACAAAATGTAACATAACTGTAATTGTTTAAGCATTTAAGAAAAAGCTTGAGCCACTTTGATGGGACGGCCTTAACTCGATCAAGACTTTGATAAACTTTAACATTATTACTGATTTCTTCATTTTTTTCAAAAATTACATTTAAGTCAAATGTGTCGATAACATTCATTATTACCTCATAACATGGCAACAAAGGCACAGAATTATGTGTAGCAATTGTTTAATGCGGCATGAGTGGAAGTCATGTCCACAATCCAAAGTCCCGATATCATCTCCGTTTTGATACTCTTCCTGTAATACAACACATTGTTATAGCATAACCAAAACCATAAAGTTACCGGAATAAAGTAAGCGCTGTTAAATACATGACGGTTCTTCTGTTATCGATTTATTTTATTTGCTACATAGAGGCGAAAGTTTACTATCTTAAACATGATAGCTGGACATGAATCTCACCCGACATATGCAGCATGTATCCATAATTTGAGTCGATATACCCATGAAAAACATGTGCTTTATTTATTTCATTTACTTCAAGATGACGTTCTCATCTAGGCCGTTTTTGACGTCTCCTATTCGTAGTTCCAGTGCTACTTGATTCACGATAAGAGCGACTTACAAAATATATAAAAACAGATAAAAGCCTCAAAAGAGAAACCAAATAAAAACTGAGACCTGACATTTACCTCATAAGACATGTTATCAACATCCAGCCTCATATCTCGGTGTCGGTCATGTAGGTCAGCAAACCCGTTTATAAATGGATCAAATAGCATGTAATCATGGCTTATCACATATCATTATCAGATATGGAAATTTAACTAAACAATAAGTCCATTCTAAATAATTAAAATATTTCTCACACACTCATTATTGCGCTGCTTTGCAGGATGCATTCTGACACCCGGTTTGGACTTTATAACAGGACGTGTGGGACATAAAAATAAAATAAAAAGAAAAGATTTATATCAAGACTCAACTTCTCATACATGATATACGAATTTTGAATTAATAACTGCCATTTCACTGCCTGTACAATACAAACATGTATAAAACTCTGATGAAACTAATAATAACAGGACCAACTCAAGCCAGCAAGAGAAAAAGTCACAGATGCTTATAAAGTTAAAAAGGAACAGGATTGATCTATTTGTACCTATTGTCTGAATTATATGCTGAAAAACAATCCTTTTAGGTATGGAAAGAACTGTGATGATAAAGCCGACGCAAGAACACTTCCATGCAGCATAACATGGGCTGTTGGCTTTGCCAACCATTTCCCAACAACAGGTAAGCAACCCCAAAACACCAGCCTGTTACTAATCCAACTACCAGTATCAGGAACTAAATATCCTGTAAAAGAAATCCTTTGTTTCAACACCAAGGTTTTGGGATTTTTCTATCTTATCTAAGTAACAAAAATATTACACTTTACAATCGCGATGATATCAAAAAAGATTAGAAATGCAATATAATGCTCAGTAAAGAAAACTTTCGCAACTTATGATGCACGTACACGTTATGCAGCAAGATCACAAGGGCAAACATCCAATGGATTTTACCGACGTATGTAGAATGGTCAGATTAATTGATACATAAGAAACAGATACATTCATTTTATATAGTTTCCCCACAAAGCTAATTAATTATCTTAAGTTCATGTGCTACGCTTAATTAAAATTCATTGACAAGACAAACCATAAACTAAGAAACCATACAACTTTTCTAAACAATAAAAAAGAACGTTAGGCCATGACATAAGAGGCCAAACCTGCTGAAGCGATCTTCAGATGTTGTCTTCCATAGTGGTTTCCAGCCAGCAAACTATTATTTCTTTAGACAACACTTCTCCAAAATAACCTGACGCGGTAAGAAGGTAAAAGTGAGATGCAAATTGTTGAAAGATATAAAACCACCTATTTATTTTAAGGAACTGTTAACAAATTCGAACTGCACAACTAAATACAAGAATAATCAGGCTGCCCTACTTAATGAGAAACTAAACGTAAGGCCATGACATAAGAGGCCAAACCTCCTGAAGCGATCTTCAGATATTGTCTTCCATAGTGGTTTCCAGCCAGCAAACTATTATTTCTTTAGACAACACTTCTCCAAAATAACCTGACGCGATAAGAAGGTAAAAGTGAGATGCAAATTGTTGAAAGATATAAAACCACCTATTTATTTTAAGGAACTGTTAACAAATTCGAACTGCATAACTAAATACAAGAATAATCAGGCTGCCCTACTAAATGAGAAACTAAACACGAAATCGACAAGCGATGACAAAACTGAAGCTTGAGCCGCCTGATGGGACTACCTTAACTCGATCAAGACTTTGATAAACTTTAAAATTATTACTGATTTCTTCATTTTTTTTTTCTCAAAAATGTCTTGCACCGAAAACATCAATATAGAAATTTATCATTCAAATGTTGGATACAAAAGCACGTATAGAATGAGCCTATATGAAAGTTTTGTTAAACTAAATAATGAGCCGATTAGGCGTAGAACTGAAGTTTTACATATTCAAGACAAACAATGACAAGCAATGACAAATTGCATTCAAGTCAAATGTGTCTATAACATTCATTATTACCTCATAACATGGCAACAAAGGCACGAAATTATGTGTAACCAAGCTGTTTAATGCATCATGTGTGGAAGTCATGTCCACAATCCAAAGTCCCGATATCATCTCCATTTTGATACTCTTCTGTAATCAACACATCGTTATAGCATAACCAAAACCATAAAGTTACCGGAATAAAGTAAGCCTGATTAATACATAAGTCACAAATGTAACTATTAGGTATATGCTAAAATCAAAATATGATAAAAATCATATTGCATTTAATCAAAAACAAAATGTAACATAACGTGTAATTGTTTAAGCATTCAAGAAAAAGCTTGAGCCGCTTTGATGGGACGGCCTTAACTCGATCAAGACTTTGATAAACTTTAACATTATTCTGATTTCTTCAAAAAAATTTTGAAAATTGCATTTAAGTCAAATGTGTCTATAACATTCATTATTACCTCATAACATGGCAACAAAGGCACGAATTATGTGTAAATTGTTTAATGCGGCATGTGTGGAAGTCATGTCCACAATTCAAAGTCCCGATATCATCTCGTTTTGATACTCTTCTGTGTCTGACACATTGTTATAGCATAACCAAAACCATAAAGTTATCGGAATAAAGTAAGCGATGTTTAATACATGCGGTTCTTCTGTTATCGATTTATTTTATTTGCTACATAGAGGCGAAAGTTTACTATCTTAAACATGATAGTGGACATGAATCTCACGACATATGCATGTATCCATAATTTGAGTCGATATACCCATGAAAAACATGTGCTTTATTTGTTTCATTTACTTGAGATGACGTTCTCATCTAGGCCGTTTTTGGCGTCTCTGTCGTAGTTCCGGTGTTAACAGTTCACGATAAGAGGCGACTTACAAAATATATAAAAACAGATAAAAGCCTCAAAAGAGAAACCAAATAAAAACTGAGACTTGACATTTACCTCATAAGACATGTTATCAACATCCAGCCTCATATCTCGGTGTCGGTCATGTAGGTCAGCAAACCCGTTTATAAATGGATCAAATAGCATGTAATCATAGCATATCACAGATCATTATCAGATATGGAAATTTAACTAAACAATAAGTCCATTCTAAATAATTAAAATATTTCTCACACACTCATTATTGCGCTGCTTTGCAGGATGCATTCACACCACCCCGATTTCTCGACTTTATAACAGGACGTGTGGGACATAAGAGGAAATTGAGTTATTTACGCTTATTGTTTGGTTACTTTAAAACTTTGAAAACACATAAAAATAAAATAAAAAGAAAAGATTTATATCAAGACTCAACTTCTCATACATGATATACGAATTTTGAATTAATAACTGTCATTTCACTGCCTGTACAATACAAACATGTATAAAACTCTAATGAAAGTGATAATAACAGGACCAACTCAAGCCAGCAAGAGAAAAAGTCATAGATGCTTATAAAGTTAAAAAGGAACAGGATTGATCTCTTTGTACCTATTGTCTGAATTATATGCTGAAAAACAATCCTTTTAGGTATGGAAAGAACTGTGATGACAAAGCCGACGCAAGAACACTTCCATGCAGCATAACATGGGCTGTTGCTTTGCCAACCATTTCCCAACAACAGGTAAGCAACCCCAAAACACCAGCCTGTTACTAATCCAACTACCAGTATCAGGAACAAAATATACTGTAAAAGAAATCCTTTGTTTCAAAGCCAAGGTTTTAGGATTTTTTCTATCTTATCTAAGTAACAAAAATATTACACTTTACAATCGCGATGATATCAAAAAAGATTAGAAATGCGATATAATGCTCAGTAAAGAAAACTTTCGCAACTTATGAATCATCCAATGGATTTTACCGACGTATGTAGAATGGTCAGATTAATTGATACATAAGAAACAAATACATTCATTTTATATAGTTTCCCCATAAAGCCAATTAATTATCTTAAGCACGTGAGCCACGCTTAATTAAAATTCATTAACAAGACAAACCATAAACTAAGAAACCATACAACTTTTCTAAGCAATCAAAAAGAACGTTAGGCCATGACATAAGAGGCCAAACCTGCTGAAGCGATCTTCAGATGTTGTCTTCCATAGTGGTTTCCAGCCAGCAAACCATTATTTCTTTAGTCAACACTTCTCCAAAATAACCTGACGCGATAAGAAGGTAAAAGTGAGATGCAAATTGTTGAAAGATATAAAACCACCTATTTATTTTAAGGAACTGTTAACAAATTCGAACTGCACAACTAAATACAAGAATAATCAGGCTGCCCTACTAAATGAGGAGCTAAACACGAAATCGACAAGCGATGACAAAACTGAAGCTTGAGGCGCCTTATGGGACTACCTTAACTCGATCAAGACTTTGATAAACTTTAAAATTATTACTGATTTCTTCATTTTTTTTCTCAAAAATGTCTTGCACCGAAAACATCAATATAGAAATTTATCATTCAAATGTTGGATACAAAAGCACGTATAGAATGGGCCTATATGAAAGTTTCGTTAAACTAAATAATGAGCCGACAGCCTGAAGTTTTACATATTCAAGACAAACAATGACAAACGACAGCAAATTGCATTCAAGTCAAATGTGTCTATAACATTCATCATTACTTCATAACATGGCAACAAAGGCACAGAATTATGTGTAACCAACTGTTTAATGCATCATGTGGGGAAGTCATGTCCACAATCCAAAGTCCCGATATCATCTCCATTTTGATACTCTTCCTGTAATACAACACATCGTTATAGCATAACCAAAACCATAAAGTTACCGGAATAAATTAAGCCCTGATTAATACATGCCGGTTCTTCCTGTTATCTGATTTATTTTATTTGCTACATAGAGGCGAAGGTTTACTATCTTAAACATGATAGTTGGACATGAATCTCACCCGACATATGCAGCATGTTTCCATAATTTGAGTCGATGTACCCATGAAAAACATGTGCTTTATTTGTTTCATTGACTTCACGATGACGTTCTCAACTAGGCCAGTGTTGACGTCTCCTATGCGTTCTTCCAGTGCTAACAGTTCCTGATAAGAGACAGTTTACAAAATATATAAAAACATATAAACACCTCAAAAGAGAAACCAGATAAAAAGTGAGCCTTCGCATTTACCTCATAACACATGTTATCAACATCCAGCCTCATATCTCGGTGTCGGTCATGTAGGTCAGCAAACCCGTTTATAAATGGATCAAATAGCATGTAATCCTGGCATATCACAGATCATTATCAAATACGGAAATTTAACTAAACAATATGTCCATTCTAAATAATTCACATATTTCTCACACACTCATTATTGCAGGCTGCTTTGCAGGATGCATTCACAGCATCCCGGTTTCTGGACTTTATAACAGGACGTGTGGGACATAAGAGGAAATTGAGTTATTTACACTTATTGTTTGGCTACTTTAAAAAAAATTTGCAAACGCATAAAAACAAAACAAAAAGAAAAGATTTATATCAAGACTCAAGTATGCTTCTCATACATAATATACGAATATTGAATTAATAACTGACTTATTGTAACACCCCCAATCCGCTCAGGGATATTACACGCCGTAGAACCTTTCCTCAAGGATCTACCAGGCTGGTAACGACATATAACAATTCAACCATGCCTTTCAGGCTAAAATGACTCAGTAGACCGATTTGGTCTTTCCACAAATACATACGACTCAAATACAACTCATGCCCACGCAGGGGACAAAATACAACCACACCCGTACAACGGGAACAATATAGCAGCAGAAAGTAAAGTACAACTGAACCAACACACGATGTACGGTTCCTCATGTGATTAGTATCGATCATCTTTCATCATCCTTCGTGCCGACCCTGTGTTATGCTCCAAAACCTGAATGCAAAAACAGACATCCACCCCCCGAATACTCGGGGGTTAGCAAAACTCCACTGTTTTGCTAGTGCAAGAACAAAGTGCAAATACGAGCCATACAATTCACATTCCACGAATAACAATAACCAGGAATCCTCAAAGATCCAAACGAAACGAAAAGTACTTCCCGAGACAAGAGTTTGAGAAAGCATTTCAAAATCGAAATATCATAAATCAATGGAAGTAATTTATAAAACGGTTTAGAATGCCATCGAGAGTTTTAATAGAACACAATTTAGGATTATCAAATCCTACTTTCAAAATCCAAAGACAAAAGGGGTCACCGCCCCAAAGGTTTACTTTCTGAAAAATGACATTAACCAAACCGTTGGGATTTTAGCCCCAAATCCGTAAAACGACTTTTACAAAACAATTGGGATTTTAGCCCCAAATCTCATCAACTCACAGTACATGAGAATGACAACAAGGTTCGTCTTCCAACGTCAAAATCCACAATTAAAAGATTTAACACAAACAACAAAATACTCTAGTGCCATCCTAGCCAAGTAGGCCAAACGAACAACTTACCTCTTACACACTTAGTCAATGCATGCAATCATGAAAACCGTTCAAAAGCACTCATTTCCGGAAATGCCATAAATAAGTCACATTTGTAAAATGCACCACAATTAACCGTCGATCCACGTCTCTGTGGACCCCTACCGAGACCCCGTCGGATCTAACCCGTAGTGGTTAAAAGCAAGCTCGTCGATCCACGTCTCTGTGGACCCCTACCGAGACCCCGTCGGATCTAACCCGTAGTGAGCATACACACACACACATTACTCATGCAATACTAACATGCTAAGAATGTAAGTTCATTAAGAATACTCACTAGAGATGGCCATTAACTCGACACCATTATCAAACTCTTCAAAAACACCACAACAATGATTAAATACGGAATACACGATCCCATAACTTTAAACACAGGAGTATCATCATCAAAGACTTCAACGTTCAAAATAATCAAATCAATAATCAATTCCCAAAACACAACGTTCACAAAACACACACGCGTTTTGAAAGAAAGCCTTTAACGAGGCCAAATCAAATCTTTTGAAACTTCATTTCAAACAACCAAACAAACACACCAAGGCGATCACCGATCATCATATCCATAAAATAAGAAAAGTATGGGCAAGGTACTTGCCTCGAATAAGAACAACGCGAGAATCGGCCAAGTAGGTTGGCCCGAACCGACTACGAACCCGCCGACTCCACCGAACGCCAACCCACGTTCATAAACTACGAAGTACAAATAATAACAATGAAATGAATTCCATAACACGACTCAAAGCCGTTGAATTCAAAGAACGAATGACGAAAGTTCACGGATTTCCCCAAAGCGGCCAAGAACACGATTCGTTCCACAAATCACGAAAACGAATTCCAAGTTGAAATATGGATATACAATCCATAGAATATGTTTAACAACATCATTTAACCATAATCGATCCATCAAAACGGATGAAAAGCGAGATCGGGACAAATCCCCAAAAAGTCAATTGAAGGAAATCAAGAAATATACTTCGATTCGACGAAGAACAATGGATTAAATGATGTTAAACACAACAATACTACCAAGATTAATCATACCCATCATGAATTAATCAACAACACGGAACGAATCGGACGAAAATGCAAAAATCCCCAAATTCACGAAATTAGGGTTCTAAGGAAGATTACCTTGATTCGCTGGATCAAAGGATGATAACGGATGATTGATTGATGTTATGAACTCAAGAACTTCATGGATTTGTTGTTAAACAACATGGCTTCGTCACCCATGAATCGCCAGCCGCGGACGGAGAAGGAAGGAAATGAAAAACGAAGGGAAATGTGACTGCTCAGCCACATTTATACTGGGCCGAACTAGCGCGCGCTAGTCTGCCGAGCTAGCATGCGCTATCGGCCCAGGCCGCGATCCAGTGGCCTCACTGCCCTACTGACTCGGCCAGGTAGCGTGCGCAGCCTTACGGCCGTGGCGTGCGCTACCTGCCGGCCGTAGCATACACAGCGTCCGACAGTACCGTGCGCTACCTGCCGAGCATGACCGATTCCAGAACCCCCAGGACTCCACTGCCCAGACCCGATAGCGTGCGTTAGGCCAGCCGATAGCGTGCGCTACACCTGCCGGTTAGCGCGCGCAGCCTTCCGGCCAGAAGGCGCTTACGCCGGTTCTGCGCACTGTCCGGCCGGTGCCCACAATCGTCCGCCTGGCCCCGCAACCGTCCGACTGGGCCCCGCAACCGTCCGGCCAGCACCTGACCACCGGGGCTCGACGACCCGATTTCCGAAAACGTACGGCACGAACACGACGAAAAGTTCGCGGACAACATCAACGGCCCGAAATGAAAACATAATACCATAATTAGTCATACGCGACCAAGAAACGGGTCGAGAAAACAATTACAGATACGGATACCCGTAACTTTCAAGAAATTACAAAATGGCCCAAAACGCCCGTAAATCACGATACGTGATCGAATAACCAAACCGAAGTTCACAACACGTCTAACAAAGTTAAACGGACTTACGGGAAACTCGAAACAGCAGTTTCGAACGAGATTCGCAAGAACCGAACTCAAGTGCGGAAAAGTCGTTAAAAAGCACGGAACTCAACAAAACGACTCCGAAACGAACTCGGATGACAAAAGGTGTAGAATTAATTATTCTCAGAATGACGAAACGGTCATGAGCGAGTCGTCAAAACAGACTTCCGCCGAAAAAAAGAAATTACCGGAAATCGAAATTACGGGTATTACACTTATCACCTATACACAATGTTTTAAAAGACGCGAGGCGTTTTGAGGGCGTTTTGGTCGGACGAGGCGAGGCGTAAGCCTCGAGGCGCATTGAGGCGTAAGCCTCGATTAAAATAAAAAAATCTTAAAATCTCGCAATAATATCATAATGATAGGAATTACTAAAAAAGCAAACAAAAGTATACATTAAATTACTAAAATATCATAGTGTTGACTCATAAAATTTATTTATTTATTTTGTTTTCAAAATATTTATTATATTTAAGTAACTAAAGTTGGTTAGGTCAATAATTTAATTTTGTCAATTATATTTTATTTGCTCTAATAAAATCACAATTAGATATAAAATAAATTACTAGATAAAGTAAATTACATTCTGTCGCAAATTTTATATTAAATTTAAACATATATAAAACTGATGAAACTGATAATAACAGGACCAACACAAGCCAGCAGGAGAAAAATTGATAGATGCTTATAAAGTTAAAAAGGAACAGGATTGATCATAAAAATGGAAAGAACTGTGATGATAAAGCCGACACAAGAACACTTCCATGCAGCATAACATGGACTGTTGGCTTTGCCAACCATTTCCCACCAACAGGTAAGCAACGCCCAAATCACCAGCCTGTTACTAATCCAACTACTGCTGCAATTTCAGTATCAGGAACAAAATATCCTGTAAAAGAAATCCTTTGTTTCAAAGCCAAGGTTTTGGGATTTTTCTGTCTTATCTAAGTAACAAAAATATTACACTTTACAATCGCGATGATATTAAAAGAGATTAGAAATGCAATATAATGCTCATTAAAGAAAACTTTCGCAACCTATGATGCAAGTACACGTTATGCAGCAAGATCACAAGTGCAATCATCCAATGGATTTTACCGACGTATGTATAATGGTCAGATTAATTGATACATAAGAAACAAATACATTCATTTTATATAGTTTCCCCATAAAGCCAATTAATTATCTTAAGCACATGTGCTACGCTTAATTAAAATTCATTGACAAGACAAACCATAAACTAAGAAACCATACAACATAAAAAGTGAGACTTGACATTTATCTCATAAGACATGTTATCAACATCCAGCCTCTTTTCTCGGTGTCGGTCATATAGGTCAGCAAACCCGTTTATAAATGGATCAAATAGCATGTAATCCTGGCATATCACAGATCATTATCAGATATGGAAATTTAACTAAACAATATGTCCATTCTAACTAATTAACATATTTCTCACACACTCATTATTGCAGGCTGCTTTGCAGGATGCATACGTACCTCATAACACCCCGATTTCTGGACTTTATAGCAGGACATGTGAGACATAAGAGGAAATTGAGTTATTTGCGCTTATTGTTTGGTTACTTTAAAAAAAGTTGCACACACTTTTTTCACCTAGAGTTGAATGTTTTTGAACATCACTGTTTGGCTAACACTAACACCCATTTTTTTACAACATTTTAATTCAGATTTCCTACATTTCTATACATCTCCTTTGAGCCTCCATTTAACATATTCTATAATAGTCAACTAAAATACAAACTTTAAATGGCTCAATGGCATCATGACAAACGGGATCAAACAAATTCATCATAACAACATATAAACTAAAAAAGCAATATAATGTTATATCTCATTACAATGAAAACCTGAGGATAGGATCTTCAATTGGAGTCCACCTGAAGATGAAGAGTTCCTGGAGTTACAACATTAATGATTAAAACAAAAATAATATAGTTATGAACAGACCATATTTATTGTTTTAACTCTTTCAACTTATAAATAGCACAATCGAAATAGTGTAACAGCAATAAATCATAACTGATCATTTTCTCCTTTTTAATCCCACTGTATTTAATGCTTCTTATCCAACTATTTACAAGGATGTCCTACAATATCCATCAGCCATTAATGCTTCTTTCATTAGTGCTTTTTTCTCCAACTGTATTCATGACAAGATAATACTATCAATACGTCCAAATGGCCAGAGGGTTCAAGGAAACATATCAACATACAACAAAATAATTCAATGCCACACATTATGAATAATTATCCATAGTTTAGGGCTGCTGCAAGGCAAGAAGGCTTCAACATCATATAGTGCACCAATCACCAAGCAGCCCAGGATATAATCTGTATAATTTATTGCTCGATTCAACCGTTTGGGTGTCGGCAAAAGGTTAGGTGAAACCCACGTTTAATCAACTACCACTTTTTTTAAGTCAATACAGAACAGAAATCTGTTCACGTTTAATCAACTACCACTTTTTTTAAGTCAATACAGAACAGAAATCTGCTAACAGATTTCTTTATATGTAATATGCTAATAAACCCTACAATTTTTATTTTTTGTAGTTTAAACAGATTAAATGCTGCTTTTGAACCCAACAATTTCTTTATATTTTATACGCTTATGAACTCTGACTGCAATATCTGAATTTGATTTGTTCTTTAATGTATATCATTATGTATCTCTAATTTTTGTATTTCTTTGTGATTTTAATCGGGAGAAAGATCAAGTACGTTGCGTACAACTACTACTTCTTGCTTCCAGTTTCATTCACATCAAGGTATGCACATCGTTACATCTGTTAGTAACATTAGAACTTTGACGAACAAAACACAGAAATAAGGTAGCTATCAAGCTTATTTTTATTCATGACTTCAAAGACTTATATAAGTCAATACAGAACAGAAATATAATTATCCACTATCTCTAAGCAAAACTAAACTGAATGAGACAATGCATCCTACAAATCCGGATTTATTTCAGCTAGATAATAACTAATATTCAAGATTGTCAATTCCAACAAATCCTCCCTCAAACTGAACTGTAGACATACAGTCAGTTTTCTTCTTGAGCACTGCACACACCAAGATGCTGTCTCATCTTCAAAAAACAGTTCCAACTTCAAAGGTCTTGAGATATTGAAGGTGAAAGGTGGTGTCAAAATAGTTGTCTAAATCCCACTTTACCTCAAAAAATCAAATAATTAAAACCAACAGCGATCTCAATGTGTTCTTACATATCAAGATTAAAGATCTTTATAGATCTAGCAACACTCATCATAGATCTTGAAACAAAACGAAAATAACAACTAAATCAACCTTACCCGAGACCCTCTTCACAAAATCTTGAAGTCGTGTTGAATGTCAACAGATTCAAAAGAAATTCTTGATACGAGTACAATGAGAATTGATTTGTGTATTTGAGTTTGTGAGGATCGGCTGCATAATTCTTTTTTTTTTTGGTAGAAGGCTGCATAATTCTTTTGTTTTGCGCAAATGGAGCAAAGGGGGAAGGAAAGAGGAGATCTGAGGTAAAAGGGAGGCGTATTTTTTGTTGGTGAGTGATTAGGGCTGATTCAAAGAACATTTTTTTGAGCTTCTGCCCTCTTGACACGTCTCGATTCAAGTTTGGGTGTCGGCAAAAGGGTAGGTGAAACCCAAGTTTAATCAACTACCACTTTTTTTACTGAATATACATATATTTAACACTAGATATTCAGGGGTTTAATTTGAGTATTTTAAATTAAAACCTTTTTTTTTTTTTTTGATACCGAGGTTCCAAGCTTACACCTGACAAGTCCTCGGGATAACAGCCCCGCCCCCGCAGTACTGCTACCAGTTAAATCGCGAGATGTGTATCTGGCTCCCAGGTTCTTAAATATCCTCAACTACCGCGCACAAGGAGTCGTCCCCCAAGTGATTGTTCCATGCTGGACCCCCCCCAAATCCAACCGCAGGTTCCCACCGAGATCTGGCCTCCCACACTGCCGCTTGAAGCCCTCAATATTTAATTGTTCCACTTAAAACCTATATTTGATTTAAGGGCTATAATAAACATCTAAATGACATAAATACTTTGCCTTCATTTCTTAAATAAAAATTTATATTTATCCTTTTGGTTTCCAAAATAAAATATACCATTGAGATTACAAGTGTTATTATAAATATGAATTATTCCAAGTTCTATTGTGTTATGTGAAACCGAAACAATAACGGGAGATGAATGTAAAATAACTTACAAGAACACGAAGTTTTACTTGGTTCGGCCGTGCATTTTAAAATTACGAGGTTATGCAATTTTGAGAACACGTTGAATTACACTTACACAACCCAAAATAACATTATTAATATGAAATAAAAATCATAATATTTGTCTTCGAGATTATTAAGTATAAAAATGTGTAAGAAAAATTAATTCAAATACATAGCATCGTACGCATAATAAGTGTTTTCTATAAACATGAACGAATGTTTTGCTCCAGTGAGATATTATCCATCTTATCAAATGCATGTGTAATTCTATGATATTGTTAGTATCATGAATAAATATGTTGTACATTTTGAGTATAAGTCATTTTAATCCGTAAGTAACCCAACCTAGACTATACTTGATATAGAATACATAATTTAAAAATACGACGTTTTAGCTTAAAATAATTTCACTCGAAAAACAAAAACTGTGAATCGCTCGGGCCTTAAAATAATATGTAATATAAACATGATATGCAAGATTGATATATTATCGTAAAGAAAAATACATGTGCATCGCACGGGATTGAGTCCTATGACTTAAACGTTGAGTCTTAACGAATTCAATTGGTATGTATAAAATTATAAAATAAATTGAGTAACCAAAAATAAAGCCAACTTATAACATCATTTATATAGCCGTATGCGTTTGATCTTCATTTTGTGTTGCTTAAGTTTATAACAGTTATGTTAGATTCAAGATTAACTCAACTTATTTTATAACTATTTGCATATGGGTTGTTTAAGTCTATAGCGATTATGTTAGATTCGAGATTAAATCAACTTATTTTACAACTATTGGCTAAACATTACGACACACGTTTCAATTAGATGCATCATCATATTTATACTTCAATAAAGTTTAAGACATAAGCAAGAGTTCAATAGTTTATCGATAAAAAAAAACCGTCGCAACGCACGGGTCTGAATGACTCGTATATAATGAAAGATTAGGTCCTAAAAATGATTGGGGAGTATTAATGACAATAATTTTAAAATATTTATTAGGGTTTTGCAATTTAGCCCTCATATTTAACCTCATAAATTATGTATACTTCAATTTAAACCCGTTTTGATTTATGATTCTTCAATTTTAACCCAGTCAGCTTCTCAACTCTTACAATTTGACTCCACTCAACTTTAAAACCTCCAATTCAGTCTCATTTTAACCAAGACATTAAAATGTTGACATTTCAATTAATATTAATAATTAGTCCGATTTTATGCATATATATTTTAATTTCCGTCATTATATCGTAATATTTTATAATGATTAAAATATTATTACATGTAGATTTTATCGAGGATTTACGGGCTTATGACTGTGAGTCGAGCATCTCCATATTCAAGTCAGACAGCATCACTGGGAATTTTCACTATGACTTTAATTGCTTTAATTGGATTGTATATGTGATATTCAATTCAATATGTGATATTCAATTCATGTTTAAAAATTGACGATACATGTTGTGAATCAGGCTCACATGTATACGTGTAAAGAGGCTATCTTAAGATATATGTTGTTGCGGGGACACCTGCACAACCTCAATATTCACATGCGTGCTCGATTCATGTTATATGTGGTATTTTGTGTATGTTTCATGTTGTTGTGGGGACACCTGCGCAACCTCAATATTCGTGTTATGCGTGCTAGATTCATGCTATACGTAATATTGAGTGTATGTATTCATATTGAGGAAAATATATGATAGATTATTCATTTTATACTTTCCATGAGATTATATATTACTGTGATAAGTGAGATTTTCACGAGCTGAATGAAGTTCACCCCCACCTTCATTGATCCCGCAGGTTAAACCGAGCCGGATGAACGAAGGAGCAAGCCGAGAGGGCATATGAATGAAATTTATTAAATGATGTTTTTCTTATGTCAAATGTTTCGAAATTCTTTTGGGAAAACTTTTGTTATAAATTAACAATTTATAATTTATTCTTCCGACGCAAATTTTATTTCGTATCTATGACGTGTTATTGCCTTAATTAAAGGTATTTAATTTATGTCAGTGTAGCGACTCGACTTTGTAGGCGTTATTCTTCGTCAAATTTACCTTTTATTTATTTTCCCCAATAATTATCCCTAGAAGGTCGGGGCGTACATAGTGATATAACTTATATTACACACATTAACGCAACCTTGATACAAAGTATATAAATATCTGCACAAACATTACGTACGAAACACGTAGATATTCAACCAAAAGCACAGCCGGTGCATCGCGGGTTCGTAACGCCTCGTTTAGTTAATACGAGTGATGATTAATATATTAACCAATAAAAATATGACATGTCATATAAGAAATTTACATCACCATGTGTTTAGGCATTTAAGACATATTCCACCATCTCTGAGGGTGGTAATGGCAGCGGTTTGAGGGAGGTTTGGCCCCAAACCGGCGGTGTACACCGCTGCCACATAGTAGGTTTCATTAGCGGTTTGGACATAGCGGCAAGAAACAGTTGATCGGTTTGGAAGAAGTCGACAAAAATATGACCGTTGGCATTTAATAGTTTTTGACCGTTTGGAATAAAACAAAAAAAAAATCCTTTTGAAATATAGACGTTAGGAGTTTGAATAAAAAAAAAAATCTTTATAAATTACCTACAAATCACACAAACAATTCACATATTTTCACACACAAAAATTTCCTTTATAAGACTTTACCAATTCAAATAACCACTTCCAATTCAAATAACCACTTCCTCCTATATCTCATACTTTAAAAAAAAAATGTAGCATGGATCAAAGAAAATCAAGAGGTGTTTCAACGTCAACAAGAGGTCGTGGTCGGGGCATTCGTGGACAACATGTTCGTCTGCAAGTTCCACCGATGAATCAACAATACCCTCAACACCAAATGAGTCCTCAATCGGCCTACTATCCCCAACCTCCACCACCGATGAATCCAAGCCAATATAATATATCAATGACAAGTAAGTTCAACCCGTTTAATGACTACCGTGAAGGTCCTTCGCATCGTGAATCAAGTGTTGAACGCGAACTACCTCTATATGGTGACGATGATGATGATGTTGAGTTTGTTCCCGAAACGCAACCACAAACTCAAATCGGTATTAATTTTTAATTTTATACGTTATAATTTTATTTGTTACAATTTTATACGTTATTATTTTATTTGTTCATTTTATATGTTCTAATTTTATACGTTATTATTTTATATGTTCTAACTTTATACGTTATAATTTTATATGCTATAATTTTATATGTTCTTATATTATATGTTCTAATTTTATACGTTATTATTTGATATACTAGATGAAGATGTTCAAGTCGTTAAAGGGAAAACAAAAACTAAAGCGGATAAAAAGCCTTGGACGTCGGCCGAAGAGGTGGCTTTGGCAAAAGCGTGGGTTCATGTCTTGACATGTCGAAAAGTCGGGAATGCACAAGGTAGAGATAAGTTTTGGGGTAGAATTGTTGAACATTTCACGGAAAATGTGAAAAGTAGTGTTCGAACTCATCATAGCTTGAACACAAAGTGGGGAACTATGAATGCCGCCATGGGTGTATTTAACGGGCTATACATCCAAAAAGTAATTTTTTAACTATATACTTGTGTTAATTTATATACTTGTGTTAATTTATATACTCTTAATTGTATAATTGTAGAAGCGTATTCGGGAGAGTGGATGTGGCGATGTGGATGAATTGAAAAATGCCTTGGCCGATTATGATAAGAAAAATAATGGCAAGTCTTTTACTCATATTGATGCATGAGAGGTTGTAAAGAAAGAAGCGAAATGGTTGGAACAACCATGTTTTGTTCAAGCATCTTCGGCATCTAATTCCGACAAACGAAGAAAGTCGTCAGAATCTACCTACTACGAGTCGGAAGCAATGGGAATGTCGAAACTGTTATTCCCGATCTAAATGATGATACAACTCCTACAAGGAAAAGAAAAGGGAAAAAGACCGCTAGCGAGGCGTCGACAAAGAATAGTGTTGTTGAACAATTCGAGAGCTACACGTCAAAGAAAACACAAATGTTTGAGGATGCGATGGAAAAAAAAAACGTGCAAAGGATGAATTGTCCGAACAGTTGATGGCGGCACAACTCGCTAGTGTTCAAGAAAAGGCTATGCTTCGGGCCTTGAAGTTCTTTAACGAACCGCATGATCACATAACCAATCCGGTTATGCGAGAGATCCATCTTGCCAAAAAACGTGAGTTCGCGGCGAAATATGGATGGCCTATCGATTTTTAGAAATAATTGTGTTTTTTTTCCAAGTATTATGTAATTTTCTTTTTAAGTATTATGTAATTTTCTTTTTATTATTAATAAAATATTATGTTTTTATTAAATTGTTTAATATAATAATGAAAATAAAAAATAAAAAAATAAAATTAGTTAGAGGTATGGAAGCACTCATTGCCACTAACAAAGTATGTAGAGGTATGAAAAAAGTATGAGTGAGGTGGAATGATATTATTGGTGGATTGAGAGATATATGAGAATTTGGGAGTTATGGTTGTCACCACCCTTAAGTATAGCTAGGGCTGTTCTCGGTCCGGGTATTATCTTTCCGGGTCTGGACCGTTAAGGTATCGAGTATTACCGATTTCGGTCCTTACCGGTTTCGGGTCCCAACTTCAATACTTGTATCCGGACCGCTAACGTTTCGGGTGAGTATCGTTTCCGGGTATTTCGGGCGGATTCTCGGGTATCTTGGATCATTAAAAGCCCTAATCACCAAAACCTCATAATCGAAACAAGAATTGAGGGGTTTTTTTCAAACGTATGCTAAGGAAATTAAGAGATAAGATCTTTTAAACTTATTTTTTCTATATGTAATAATACCTTATACAATATTTTGTACAATGTATGTTTATGACAAATTACCGGGTTTTTTTACTGGGTTATCAGTTTCGGTCCTTATCGATTTCGGTTCTAACTTTGGTATCAGTATCCGGACCGCTAACATTTCGGGTGAGTATCGGTCCCGGGTATTATCGGACGGTTCTCGGGCGGTTCTCGAGTACACTTGGACCGCTAACAGCCCTAAGTATAGCCACTTGGCTGAACGACACGGGTTTTAATAAAAAGTGTGTTGAGTAGATAGAGAGTATGACTTTATAAAAAGAAAGAGTAAAATAATTTTACTAAAATGGAGTATGCCTATTGTTGTGTCAAGATTTAACACCTTCCGACCGGCGATCGCCTCCGAGGCCGAGCGACCGACTTACAGGCCGAGCGACCGACTTACTGCCGAGCGACCAAGGCAAGCCTGCCGATCGGCGACTGAGCGGCCAGAGCCTTAGCCCGGGCATGCTAGATGGCCGACCAAGGCCCCGGGACCCGATCCGTCTGGCGATCGACCTCAAGACGATCGCCTCTCAGTACTCGGCGACCGACCCTTGGCGATCGACCCTGGCGACCTACGAACGGACGATCTCCTCTCGGCATCTTGCCGACCTACCCTTGGTGACCGACTATTGGCGACCTCCAGCCACTGGCCGATGACGACCGCTCATGTCGATCACCACCGATGGACACCCAGTCGGCGAAGGCCGAGCACCAGGACTGGCACCATGTGCGAAGGCCGGGACAAGATCCGCGAATCCCGGGCCATTGACCACAATCTGACAGATTCCCTCCACCAGCCGACAGGCCGCCGAAAGCTTGTCAGTAGGGCCACATGTTGACTGACTCCGGACACGTGATGGCTCCTTATTGGACCGCCCAGCTGGCGCCAGCCACTGCATTGGACTTTATTCGGACAGCCAGCATCTTCCTTGGACTTTAGCCTGACAGCCCAGGGGATCGCCCCATTAAAGTATTGGCCGGCAGGCGATCGGCAGAATATTAAAATGGCCGACAGACGATCGGCAGCTAAAGGACAGGACCCGGCTGTCCCTATATAAGCATGGCTCCCAGCACTTGTAAAAAGGGATCGAACCTTTACCACAAAAAAGGCTTCAGCTTCCTTCGCATTTGACACCATACAGAAGCAAATCACTAGCACTTGGCAAACATCCAACTCTTGGCACCAGCTTTCTTTCGGTCTTACTTCCCCCGGCCTTTTCTCCTCGAGCAGATTATCGGCGGGACGAAGAACACCAAGCTTCGCTCAAGAGCCGGATCAACAGAATCTTTGTACACTCATTGTATTTAGATTTCTCTCATTAATACTTGTATCCACGAATATTTGTATTAATAACATCTCGCGAGAGCATTCAAGCCCGGGCCTAACAAACCCGGCAAATCTTGTTTTATTTATCTTCTCTCGGAAGTGCTCCCGTATTTGTTTGTTGTCCGTCTTCCAGCAGTATTAATCTTCGGATAAATATTTTGGGCAACAACAATTGGCGCTAGAAGGAGGGTATCCAACCCTCGATTTTTTATACCTACCGTCCCGAAGAACACTCACTGTTCTCGGGGCAGATACTTGAAGTGACACTCACTGCACTTCAAAGAAATCCTTCAGAAAACATGTCTTCCGCCTCCGCGTCGAAGAAAGCCGACGGCCGGCGGACCCCGATTCCGTCCCGATCGAGCGCGGCCGATGGTGGAAGGTAGCCGCCGCGGCCGGAGGCGCTCGACCACGTCCGGGAAGGCGGCCCGAGCCTCTCGCTCGATCGGTTCGAACCAAGCGGTCGAAGGGGCCCTGGCCGTCCTTCAGAGCGGCGAGTGCACTCGACGCGCCTCCGGCTACGCCCCCGGTCTCTCGCCGGAAGATCAAGCGGAAGCTCAAGGCACTCTTGGCCGAGCAAGCGCCAGAGGCTCTCGCCGCAAGAAGAGGCGCTCGGCGGCGGGGCACGTCTGTCTTCGATCGCACAGGCGGCGACGACAGCGGCCGGGCGGTCGGCCCGGCCTACGAGGCAGCGGAGTTGGTGTCCGTCACCGGAGCTCGGCCTACCCGGCTCCCACAAGGCGACCCGGCCCGGCTCCCGCTCGCCAAATTCCCGAGGTCGGCGGCGGCTGGGTCGGAGGTCGGTACACGATCGCCTCGGCCCCGCTCCCAAAGCCGATCCGCAAGCGGCCGAGCCGCGGCGATCGCCGCAATGCTGGCGTCAGTTGACGACATGAAGGCGCTCCTGCAATCCGGGAAGGCGCGTGAGGACGATCGCCCGCCGAGCGAGCCGCTCGCGATCGACATCGAGCTCGCCCGGTGCGGCACCACGATCGCCCCTCCTAAGACACCGTGTACCAAGGCGATCGGACCCCGTGCACACTGCACAAGTTCAACATCTACATGACCGGGTGTGGGGCATCGACGCGACCAGTGCCGAATGTTCCCTCGACCTTTGGACGACCTCGCCCACCGGTGGTACACTTCATTGCCACCTCGGTCCATTGGCTCCTTTAACGAGTGGCGCACGTCTTCACGGAACACTTCGCCACTGTGGTCGCCGGCTGAAGGTCGCCATCGCATGATGCAAATCGAGCAAGGAGAACAGAGTCCGACTCGGACTACATCGGCCAGGTTGACATGATCATCCTCAACGGCGAGCCGTAGCGATGAGACCGCCCTCTACGTGTCTAGGAGGTTTTCGGGGTTTCGCCTATGTTCGGGCATCTCACGAAGACCACCGCCGACGACCTACGCAGCCTTCCGGCTAGAGCCGCAGATTTCTGTCTGTGCAAAGGCTTCTTCTCGGCTAGGAGTAGATCGGTCGGCGCCGTCGACGACCTCCGTCTTCGGCCGTCGCTACTACCCGAGGCCGGAGGACTCGATCACCGCCTACTGATCCATTCTAACATGAGTGACTAGCCGCCGCCCAATCGCCAATTTCGACCTACGAATAAAGCGATCGGCCGCCGAGCGACGATCGCGACCATCGGCGGATCGCAACATCATCAGCAACCCGGTGGACACGATCGCCATCTACAGTCCAGCATATAACATGACGGACTAAGGCATAAGATCGCCTCCACCGCGCGTCATAAAGCCATGGCCCTGGCAGTCGATGGAACCGGCTGCTTCGGCCATGCAAGGTCCCTTTAGGCCAAGATCGCCCGCCCTTCGTTTAAATACGAGGCCGGCGTAGTCTGAGGGCCCTCCAAAATAAATCAGTGGACACGATCGCTCGCCCTCAAAGGTTCATCATCTAACATGGTGAACCCGGACAATGCGACGTGCCACAACCCCGTCTCAACGTACACCGTCGAGGTCGGCCATCTCCATGGCTAGCCGAGGTGGAAGCAGAGCTAACAAGCCGCGGGTGCGGAGTTGATTCATCCGACGCTGCCCCGCGCAAGGACTCCTCTAGACCGAGACCGCACGCCCTTCGTTTAAATACGAGGCGAGGCGCAGCCTAACGGAGGACCCTCATAATAAAGTGAGTCACGAGACACTCAATGTCTTCGCGCATCAAGACATGATCAAGGAGTCGGTCCATCGAACTCCGCGATCGTGCACGGTTCCTCAAGATGGACGACCGTCCCCGAGGATTCGACAAAGTTAAAGACCGCTCACTCAAGGAATTATTTTCATCCCCTTACTTCCACCAAGTGAATAAAAACAAGGGGCAAGAAGAGTGCGGACTACCTACACGACGATCGTCGCTATTCAACCACATACGGAGATCGTCATTTTTTCAGATGTAGTGCCGCGATCGAACTTGTTGTAAAAAGTTGTCTTATGAGTTTATCAATTCATTTGGAACTACCCTCGCAACGATCTCTCCTCACGCATTTGTACAAAGTCAAACAAAGACTTAAAAATAACCATTCATTCAAGTGATAAGTCAGAAAGACAAATGCTCATTTCATTACTTGAAAAAAAATAGAGTACACGGTCGCCCGAAGGCCTAAGTACTACAAAAAGAAAGCTACAAACTACAAAGAAAGTAAGCTAAAAAACATCAAAAAGAAAGCGCCTCAGGCCCCTGCCGGGCCTTCACCATCAGCATTCGGCGCGGTTCCCTCATCTTCCGGAACATCGGGATGAGCAAGACTGTCTGGAGACGGATACCAGCTCAAATCCACACCGATCTCCGCCAGGTCCAAGATCGGCAAGGAGAAAGCCGAATTGAGAGGATGCTCCAATGCATATGACTTGAACTTCTCGGCAAGAGGACCGACCTCCAAGCCTCCCTTCTTAGCCGCTCGGATCGAGTCGTGACGCCAAGTAATAGGCGAACTCGCCGACATACTCCAAGTTTTGGAAGGGATCGGCCTTGGTCGCCTCGACCTCTCCTCTCGGCTCGGCCATCGCTGTTGCGATCCACAGGCTCGGCCTCCTCGCGGCAACCTTCTCTTTCGCCTCCGCGGCTCGCTCATCAGAGCGATCGTCACCTCAGCGATCGGCCTCCTCTCGGCAACATTCCTCGCACAGACGGCACTCTGCATCTGGTCCCGAAATCGGTCGACCGCCATTCGGAATTTCTCGGTCTCCTTCTTCTCGGCTCAAGCTCATGGCTCGCCGCAGCGCCTCGAGAGTCCTTCTCCATCGCTGCGATCTTGTCGGCAAACTCGGCGTTCTCTTTCGAGCCGCCTCAAGATCCTCCTCAAGGCGAATAGTAGAGGCCGCCTCAAACTCTGGCGGCTGGGCGGCCATGGTCGCCGTCACGAAGAGAAAGGGCGACAACGGCATCCATCGAACTCGGCGATCGCGGTAGGCGATCGCATCAGTCGATTGTCCACGCTTTGGCAAAGCGGCGACTTGCTCACATAGGGGGAATGTCGCAGGAATGGCGAGAGATCGACTCGCCAGAAATCCACGACCATCGGTGGACAAGGCGGGTCTTTGCGGCGGATCTGCACCAAAACACCAAGGTTAATACAACTCCTACGCGGATGTAATTGTCACACGTAAATGCTATCTACCTCTCGGCCTTCTCGGGATCCCGAGAAAAGCGGTTTCCCTCGAGGAGTTTCGCATCCGCGATCGCCGCCTCCGCGAAAAGCCGCGGGCGCTCGCGCTCGAGCAACGATGGTGATCGGAGGCGCGCGATCGACACTTCATCGCCGGGGCGAAACGAAGTTTCTTGCGGCCTCGGCCTCTTGCGGTCGCCGAAGCCCTTCCTCCGAATTTCCTCCTCAACCTCGACTGCGCTACGCGAGCTCCGGCTCCGCACGAGGCCCCGCCTCCGGAACTATAGGCAATGCGACGGTGGAACCCGAGTCGACCTCTTCGCGTGAAGACGGCTAGACTCCTGGGTTCGACATAGCGATCTCCTCGGAGGCTCAAGCGAGAAGCGAACCTCTGCGATTAAAGACGATCGACTAACGGTCGAGACACTATCTTCAAATAAGGCGATCGCTAGAAATTGAAGATCGCATAAAGTCATACACAGCACCGCGAGATGTCTCGGGAAGCGGAATAGTCGAGCCGACAACCGGCGACTCTCCTTGTTGATCCGAGTGGCGTCTAGGTCGTCGTCCGACAAGCTCCTAATTCGCTCCCAAACAACGAGGAAGTCGAAAGCGGCTCCTCGATCGCGGGATATGAAAGCTGCAAAAGCAATCAAATTAGATCAGTCAAAACGCATCAGCGAAGGGAGAGTCTAAACCCTTACGGGATTCCTCTCCCGAAATTCGGTGGGGATCTCCGGTTCGCACTGTGGGATTGTCGCTCGCCGAAGCTCTCCACTTGCGGCGACCCGAACCACTTCGTCCCGATCGCCCGTATCTTATTGAACTCCATGAATCACCGGCCAGATCGGCCTTGAATGTGGTAACCGCCGACCAACCCTCTATGTGCCGTCGGTTTAAACAAATAGTTCATCTCCAACGGCGACGGAGAGGCAGTACGGGCGGTGACCGCCGAAAAGGGTGAGAGTGCATATGATTTGAAGCCGGGCGTTCGGCGTCGGTGAAGTGGCGCCACATTCCAAGCGGCAACAGATGGGAGACCGCAAGGACAGAGGAAGCGCGGCCGGCCTCCATAACGGCCTCACTCACTGCGACCATACCCATCGGAGGCTGGTCGGCTCGTTCATTCTCCGCGGGCGCGAACATGTCCACATCCGAAGGAACATGGAATCTTGTCCTCCAGACGGACAGATCTCTCTCGGTCGTCGAGCTCCGTATTTGGCCGAGCGACCACAACGATCATTGCGCGGCACGATCTGCGACCGCTTGGGGAGCACATAGGGATAAGCGACCGAATATCCCCGAAATCGAATCGCGGAGTAGGACCGGCTAATCTATCCATTATTTCGACAAAGGCCCTATAGGCCCGTCCAAAATCACTATGTTGCTCCCAGTAAGCCCTGATCGCCAGATCTCTCTCAATCTGCGATCGTCTCTCCTCAGCAGCCGACTCCCTAGCAACATCGGCCTCATTGAACAGAGCCTCAACTTCATCCGGGTCGATTCCGGCTCGAATTGCTTCAGCCGCCGTCTCCAGGTGGAAGACGGAAGTAGTTTCTCCTGGGCGGCCCGATGTCCCGTGGCGGCTGGTTCCCGCTCCAAACGATGATGAGTTTAGGCCATTTTCGAGTTAGAAAGGAAGAGAAGGATTTTTCTTACCCTAAAGTGAAATCGATCGACGATCGGCGCTTAGATCTTCAAAAATTCGGCGGCGGGACCTTCTTTCTCCAATGCGTACGCGTGAGTGAGATCGCAGCCCGCGCCCCCTTTTATAGGAGAAAGCAGGGACCCGATTGCAATAAGGGAAAACCTCGGGGTCGGATCTCAAACGGCGCACGGTTGACCCCTCGAGACCGCGTCACGCGTCTTTTCGAGGACGCGTCGAGGAGTCATTAATGACCGTTGGCGTCCTCCATAGAAGCCCGACACGTGCGCGGAGACTTTTCAACGCCCGTTGCTTTTTCCCGCGCAGATCGGCGGCCAACCAGGTCGTCGAATCCAGAGCATATCGGCTCAAAGACGATCGCGATTCAATAAAACCCTTAGTCGCTCGTCAAAATTCGCCGATCGCTATGAAGCCACTCACCCCACGTTTCCAACGTATGAGCGAGCCGGGGCAATTGTTGTGTCACGATTTATTCATCCCGACAGCGATCGACTATAAGGCCGAGCGACCAAGTCAACTCCAAACCACGACTAGCTCGCCAAGTCGAAGATATCAAACCACCATCAGGTACCTGGCGATCGACTCCCAGGGCGATCGCCCTTTGGCAGCTGGCGATCTGCTCTACTAACCGGCTAAGGGCAATCGACCTGCGCCCCGAGCAGAGACGATCGCCCGTCAAAAGTCATCAAGGACTGGATCTCAGAAAAGCACCCACGTGCAGATCCATAAAAGGCGCTGACAAGATCTTTTGCTAACTGACAAGATCTTTGACCTGAGCCTGTCACCTACCCCACCTACCGGCATGTGCGCCGAAAGTTGTCAGTAGGGCCGCATGTGACTAACTCAGGACGCGTGTAAGCTCCCCATTGGACCGAGTAGTTGACTACCAACAACTCCTGCAGGCTTTGAAGGGACAGGCCCATGTGCTAAAAGACGATCGCCCGATTATTATATTACAGTAAAGGCGATCGCCCGGCGTATCCAAGCCCTATAAATAAAGAACCTCCTCCTACTGGAAAAAGGTTCTCGATCAATTCATTTGAACCAACGGCTCGAATTCACTCTACGGTTCCCGACCATGAATATACAGTTCTGAATTCATTCTGACTTACGCTCAGAGCTCATTCTCTCACATTCCGATATATCCACGGAAATACAGAAGAACACACACATATCATCAAGCTCCCGGCTATCTCACCGGAATCCATCTCAGGACTTCTCTCTCCAAATCTCTCGTCCAGAAGACGATCGGCAGAAGCAGCAAGTCTCCACTAGACAGATTCCAAGGGATTCACAAGCCCAGAAGCCCAAACATCCAGCTATATACTCGCCGTGAGAGGCGGTCGATCTCTCACCGCCGCGACTGTTCATCACCTTTGTTACAAGAACTCACAGAGCATCAAATCTGGTTCTTCCGGCAATCTACACGCTCACTAGCTAAGATAACAAGAAACTTTACACTCATTGTAATTGTTTTCTTACATTAGTACTTGTATCCCGAATATCGGTATTAATAATATCTCGCGAGAGCATTCAAGCCCGGACTAACAACCCCGGCAAATCTTGTGTTATTTATCTCTCTCACGGAAGTGCTCTTGCATTTGTTTGCTATCCCATCCATTCCAAAGAATATCTATCTCAGGATAATATTTTGGGTAGCAACAATTGGCGCTAGAAGAAGGGGATCCAACCTCGATTTTTATACCTACCGTCCGAAGAACACTCACTGTTTCCGGGCAGATACTTGAAGTGACACTCACCGCACTTCAAAGAAATCCTTGAAAACATGTCTTAGCCTCCGCGTCGAAGAAAGCCCGACCAATGGCCAGACCCCGATTCCGTCCCGAGCCGCACCGATGGTGGAAGGTAGCCGCCGCGGCCGGAGGCGCGACCACGTCGGGAAGGCGGCCCGAGCCTCTCGCTCGATCGGTTCCGAACCAAGGAACAGATCGAAGGGGCCTGGCCGTCCTTCAGAGCGACAGAGTGCACTCGACGCGCCTCCGCCTACGCCCCGGTCTCTCGCCGAAGATCAGCGGAAGCTCAAGGCACCATCGGCCGAGCAAGCGCCAGAGGCTCTCGCCGCAAGAAGAGGCGCTCGGCCGGGCACGTCTGTCTTCGATCGCACAGGCGACCCGACACAGCGGCCGGGCGCCGGCCCAGCCTACGAGACGACGGAGTTGGTGTCCGTCACCAGAGCTCGGCCTACCCGGCTCCCACAAGGCGACCCAATGCTGGCTCCCGCCGCCAAATTCCCGAGGTCGGGCAGCAGTGGGTCCGAGGTCGCACACGATCGCCTCGGCCCCGCTCCCAAAGCCGATCCGCAGCGCCGAGCCGCGGCGATCGCCGCAATGCAACGTCGATTGACGACATGAAGGCGCTCCCGCAATCCGGCGGCGCGTGAGGACGATCGCCCGCCGAGCGAGCCGCTCGCGATCGACATCGAGCTCGCCGGTGCGGCAAGACACGATCGCCCCTCCTAAGACACCCGTGTACCAAGGGCGATCGGACCCCGTGCACACTCGCACAAGTTCAACATCTACATGACCGGGTGTGGGGCATCGACGCGACAGTGCCGAATGTTCCTCTCGACACCGGGACGACATCGCCCACCGGTGGTACACTTCATTGCCACCTCGGTCCATTGGCTCCTTTAACGTGGCGCACGTCTTCACGGAACACTTCGCCACTGTGGTCGCCGGCACAAGGTCGCCATCGCATGATGCAAATCAGGCAAGGAGAACAGGAGTCCGACTCGGACTACATCGACCGGGTTGACATGATCATCCTCAACGGCGAGCCCGTAAGCGATGAGACCGCCCTCTACGCTGTCCTAGGAGGTTTTCAGGGTTTCTCGCCTATGTTGAGGCATCTCACGAAGACCCTGCCGACGACCTACGCAGCCTTCCGGGCTAGAGCCGCAGATTTCCTGTCCAGGCAAAGGCTTCTTCTCAGCCTAGGAGTAGATCGGTCGGCGCCCGTACGACGACCTCCAGTCTTCCAGCCCGATCGCTACTACCCAGCAGAGCCGGAGGACTCGATCACCGCCTACAGTCTATTCTAACATGAGTGACTAGCCGCCGCCCGATCGCCAATTTCGACCTACGAATAAAGCGATCGGCCGCCGAGCGACGATCGCCAGCCATCTGGCCAGATCGCAACATCATCAGCAACCCGGTGGACACGATCGCCATCTACAGTCCAGCATATAACATGACGGACTAAGGCATAAGATCGCCTCCACCGCGCGTCATAAAGCCATGGCCACGCGATCGATGGAACCGGCCGCGGCCATGCAAGGTCCTTTCGCCGAGATCGCCCGCCTTCGTTTAAATACGAGGCCGGCGTAGTCGAGGGCCCTCCAACATTAATCGGTGGACTCATTCCACAACCCCGTCTCAACGTACACCGCCGAGGTCGGCCATCTCCATGGTGGCCGAGGTGGAAGCAGAGCTAACAAGCCGCGGCGTGGAGTTGATTCATCCGACGCCGCCGCGCAAGGACTCCTCTAGACCGAGACCGCACGCCTTTCGTTTAAAAACAAGGCGAGGCGCAGCCTAACAGAGGACCCTCATAATAAAGTGAGCCACGAGGCACTCATTGTCTTTGTGCATCAAGACACGGTCATGGGGTCGGTCCATCGATCTCCGCGACTGTGCACGATTCCTCAAGCAAGCGAAACCACCAAGTTTCCGTGGGGGATCGGCCAATGTTGTTTTTTGCAGGTACAAGACCGAAAGATAGCTAAGCCAATCGACTATGATTAAGCCCAAGTCCGAGTCCTAAGTCAGCTCAGATCGCCCGTCCTCATCCATACACGATCACCAGCAAGAACCACCTCGCCCCATGTCTTCAACATAGGAGCAAGCTGGGGGGCAATTGTTGTGTCAAGATTTAACACCTTCCGACCGGCGATCGCCTCCGAGGCCGAGCGACCGACTTACAGGCCGAGCGACCGACTTACTGCCGAGCGACCAAGGCAAGCCTGCCGATCGGCGACCAGGCGACCGAGCCTTAGCCCAGCGGGCATGCTAGACTGGCCGACCGAAGGCCCCAGGACCAGTCCCGATGCCGAGCGATCGACCTCAAGACGATCGCCTCTCAGTACTCGGCGACCGACCCTTGGCGATCGACCCTGGCGACCTACGAACGGACGATCTCCTCTCGGCATCTTGCCGACCTACCCTTGGTGACCGACTATTGGCGACCTCCAGCCACTGGCCGATGACGACCGCTCATGTCGATCACCACCGATGGACACCCAGTCGGCGAAGGCCGAGCACCAGGACTGGCACCATGTGCGAAGGCCGGGACAAGATCCGCGAATCCCGGGCCATTGACCACAATCTGACAGATTCCCTCCACCAGCCGACAGGCCGCCGAAAGCTTGTCAGTAGGGCCACATGTTGACTGACTCCGGACACGTGATGGCTCCTTATTGGACCGCCACTGGGCGCCACCATCGCATTGACTTTATTCGACAACAAGATCTTCCTTGGACTTTAGCTCGACCAGTGATCGCCCCATTAAAGTATTGGCCTAGCGATCGCGAATATTAAAATGGCCAGACGATCGCGGCTAAAGGACAGGACATTGTCCCCTATATAAGCATGGCTCCAAAGACTTGTAAAAAGGATCGAACCTTTACCACAAAAAGGCTTGACTTCCTTCGCATTTGACACCATACAGAAGCAAATCACTAGCACTTGGCAAACATCCAACTCTTGGCACCAGCTTTCTTTCGGTCTTACTTCCCCCGGCCTTTTCTCCTCGAGCAGATTATCGGCGGGACGAAGAACACCAAGCTTCGCTCAAGAGCCGGATCAACAGAATCTTTGTACACTCATTGTATTTAGATTTCTCTCATTAATACTTGTATCCACGAATATTTGTATTAATAACATCTCGCGAGAGCATTCAAGCCCGGGCCTAACAAACCCGGCAAATCTTGTTTTATTTATCTTCTCTCGGAAGTGCTCCCGCATTTGTTTGTTGTCCGTCTTCCAGCAGTATTAATCTTCGGATAAATATTTTGGGCAACAACACCTATTTTATGGGAACGGATAAAAATGATAAAAAAATATCTATATTAAGACGAAGGGAGTACATTCCAAAATAGATTAGACCACCGACTCCACACCCCCACCCACCCTCACCCCCAAGGCCCAAGCTCTCTAAATGGAGGCCAAGAGCCTAAATAAAATACTGAAGGACCACATATCGTCGAGACTGTTACTATCCTACTACCCTTCCACAGTTATATTGATTTCATGTTACCAACCCTTCCACCCTCCTCCATCTGGTTGAAAACCTCCTCGTGTATCCACCTTTTATACACAGACCTAATATAATGATACATGTCGAGTCACGACGGACTGATGTGTATATTTATCTCCCATGAAATTGTTTTATAGATCTTGATTTGTACGACAATACATAAAATTAAGGATTAAAACCTGCCGTGTTCATTTAAATATAGTGTTATTTTTTTATCTCAAATTTAGTAACAACTATTTTGATACTTAAATTATTGGAAGTGACATTTATTCGAATGCATTCTGTTGTTGCCCAAAATATTTATCCGAAGATTAATACTGCTGGAAGACGGACAACAAACAACAATTGCGGGAGCACTTCCGAGAGAAGATAAATAATACAAGATTTGCCGGGTTTGTTAGGCAGGGCTTGAATCTTCTCGCGAGATGTTATTAATACAAATATTCGTGGATACAAGTATTAATGAGAGAAATCTAAATACAATGAGTGTAAAAAGACTCATTAATCAGCTCTTGAGCGAAGCTTGGTGTTCTTCGTCCCGCCGATAATCCGCTCGAGGAGAAAAGGCCGGAGAAGTAAGACCGAAAGAAAGCCGTTGCAAGAGTTGGATGTTAGCCAAGTCTTGTATATTGTTTCGTATTGTGTGCTCAAATCGTGAGGTTGCGTAAGAAGTGTCCAAGTGCGGGCGCCTTGCTTATATAAGGGCGTGGGTCCCGTCCTCAGTGGGCTGACGTCACGGCCAATATTATAATGGGGCAATCTCTGGCTGTTGGGCTAAAGTCCAAGGAAGATCTTGTTTGTCGCTAAAGTCGAAGGAAGAGGCCGGCAGCTTGGGCGGTCCCAATAAGGAGCCAT
Source organism: Orobanche coerulescens (assembly GCA_033398695.1). Classification (NCBI taxonomy): domain Eukaryota; kingdom Viridiplantae; phylum Streptophyta; class Magnoliopsida; order Lamiales; family Orobanchaceae; genus Orobanche; species Orobanche coerulescens. Next base: position 23,038,529 of record CM065813.1, read on the forward strand.
CACGTGTCCGAGTCACCAACATGTGGCCCTACCGACAAGCTTTCGCGGCTGTCTACCGGTGGAGGGAATCACGAGCTTTGGTCAATGGCCCGAGATTCGCGGATCTTGTCTCGGCCCTTGCACGTGGTGCCAGTCTTGAGGCTCGGCCTTCGCCGACTGGGTGCCCGTCGGTGGTGATTGACATGAGCGGTCGTCATCGGCCAGTGGATGGAGATCGCCAATGGTCGGTCACCAAGGGTAGATCGCCAGGTGCCGAGAGACGGTCGGTCGCCGAGTACCGAGAGGCGATCGTCTTGGTGTCGATCGCTCGGCACCTGGATTCCTCCTGACCTTCGGCCGCTGCCTAGCATGTCCGCCGGCTAAGGCTGGTCGCTGGCGCCGATCGGCAGATCCACCTTGGTCGCCGGCGGTAAGTCGGTCGTTCGGCCTCGGAGGCGATCGCCGGTCGGAAGGTGTTAAATCTTGACACAACAATTGCCCCACTTGCTCCTATGTTGAAGACATGGGGCGAGGTGGTTCTTCTGGTGATCGTGTCCGGATGAGGACGGGCGATCCGAGTGACTTAGGACTCGGACTTGGGCTATCATAGTCGATTGGCTTAGCTATCTTTCGGTCTTGTACCTGCAAAAAACAACATTGGCGATCCCTCATGGAAACTTGGTGGTTTCGCTTTGTTTGAGGAATCGTGCACGCCATGAGATCGATGGACCGACCCCATGACCGTGTCTTGGTGCACGAAGACAATGAGTGCCTCGTGACTCACTTTATTATGAGGGTCCTCTGTTAGCCGCGCCGCCTTGTATTTAAACGAAAGGCGTGCGGTCTCGGTCTAGAGGAGTCCTTGCGCTGGGCGGCGTCGGATGAATCAACTCCACGCCCGCGGCTTGTTAGCTCTGCTTCCACCTCGGCCACCATGGAGATGGCCGACCTCGACGGTGTACGTTGAGACGGGGTTGTGGAATGAGTCCACTGATTAATGTTGGATATCCCTCCTACTACGCCGGCCTCGTATTTAAACGAAGGGCGTGCGATCTCGGACGAAAGGGACCTTGCATGAACGAAGCAGCAGTTTAAATCGACTGCAAGGGCCATGGCTTTAGATGTGCGGTGGAGGCGATCTTATGCCTTAGTCCGTCATGTTATATCTTTGGATCGTGGATGGCGATCGTGTCCACCGGGTTCTTGATGATGTTGCGACCGCCTAAGATCGGCGATCGTCGCCGCGGCCGATCGCTTTATTCGTAGGTCGATATTGGCGATCGGGCGGTGGCTAGTCCTCATGTCGAATGGATCAGAGGCGGGATCGAGTCCTCCGGCTCGCCGGGTAGTAGCGATCGGGCCGGAGACTCGGAGGTCGCTGACGGGCGCCGACCGATCTACTCTAGCCGAGAAGAAGCCTTTGCTCGACAGAAATCTGCGGCTCTAGCCCTAAGGCTGCGAGGTCGTCGGCGTGGTCTTCGTGAGATGCCCGAACATAGGCGAGAAACCCCGAAAAACCCCCAGACTGCGTAGAGGGCGGTCTCATCGCTACGGGCTCGCCGCTGAGGATGATCATGTCAACCCTGGCCGATGTAGTCCGAGTCGGACTCTGTTCTCCTTGCTCGATTTGCATCATGCGATGGCGACCTTCGGCGGGCGACCACGGTGGCGAAGTGTTCGTGAAGACGTGCGCCACTCGTTAAAGGAGCCAATGGACCGAGGTGGCAATGAGGTGTACCATGTGGGCGAGGTCGTCTAGCATCGAGGGAACATTCGGCACTGTGTCGCGTCGGATGCCCCACACCCGGTCATGTAGATGTTGAACTTGTGCAGTGTGCTTGGGGTCCGATCGCCCGGTACACGGTGTCCGAGGAGGGGCGATCGTGTGCCGCACCGGGCGAGCTCGATGTCGATCGCGAGCGGCTCGCCGGCGGGGCGATCGTCCTCATGGCGCTGCCGGATTGCAGGAGCGCCTTCATGTCGTTGAGTTGACGTTGCATTGCGGCAATCGCCGCGCTCGGCCGCTTGCGGATCGGCTTGGGAGCGGGGCCGAGGCGATCGTGTACCGATCTCGGACCCCGCCGCCGCGACCTCGGAATTTGGCGAGCGGAGCCAGCGGCCTGGATCGCCTTGTGGGAGCCGGGTAGGCCGAGCTCCCGGTGACGGATACCAACTCCGCTGCCTCGTAGCCGGGCCGGACGCCCGGCCGCTGTGTCGGGTCACCGCCAGTGCGATCAAGACAGAGGTGCCCTGGCCGCCGAGCGCCTCTTCTTGCGGGCGAAAGCCTCTGGCGATTGCTCGGCCAAGGTGCCTTGAGCTTCGCTGATCTTCCGGCGAGAGACCGGGGCGGTAGCCGGAGGCGCGTCGAGAGCACTCCGTCGCTCTGTAGACGGCCAGGGGCCCCTTCGACCGTTTCCTTGGTTCGGAACCGATCGAGCGAGAGGCTTGGGCCGCCGTCCGTGGACGGATCGAGCGCCTCTCGATCGCGCGCTACCTTCCACCATCGGCCGCGCTCGGATCGACGGAACAGGGGTCCGCCGGCCGGGTCGCTGGCTTTCTTCGACGCGGAGGCTAAGACATGTTTTCGAAGGATTTCTTTGAAGTGCAAGTGTCACTTCATATCCGCCCGAGAACAGTGAGTGTTCTTCGGGACGGTAGGTATAAAAATCGAGGGTTGGATGCCCCCCTTCTTCTAGCGCCAATTGTTGTTGCCCAAAATATTTATCCGAAGATTAATACTGCTGGAAGACGGACAACAAACAACAATTGCGGGAGCACTTCCGAGAGAAGATAAATAATACAAGATTTGCCGGGTTTGTTAGGCCCGGGCTTGAATGCTCTCGCGAGATGTTATTAATACAAATATTCGTGGATACAAGTATTAATGAGAGAAATCTAAATACAATGAGTGTAAAAAGACTCTGTTAATCCGGCTCTTGAGCGAAGCTTGGTGTTCTTCGTCCCGCCGATAATCTGCTCGAGGAGAAAAGGCCGGGAGAAGTAAGACCGAAAGAAAGCCGTTGCCAAGAGTTGGATGTTATCCAAGTGCTGTATATTGTTTCTGTATTGTGTGCTCAAATCGTGAGGTTGCAGAAGAAGTGTCCAAGTGCAGGGCGCCTTGCTTATATAGGGGCAGCCGGGTCCTGTCCTGTAGTGGCCGATCGTCACGGCCAATATTATAATGGGGCAATCTCACGGGCATTGGGCTAAAGTCCAAGGAAGATGCTGGCTGTCGGGCTAAAGTCCAAGGAAGAGGCTGGCACAGCTTGGGCGGTCCAATAAGGAGCCATCACGTGTCCGGAGTCAGTCAACATGTGGCCCTACTAACAAGCTTTCGGCGGCCTGTCGGCTGGTGGAGGGAATCTGTCAGGCTTTGGTCAATGGCCCGAGATTCGCGGATCTTGTCTCGGCCCTTGCACGTGGTGCCAGTCTTGAGGCTCGGCCTTCGCCGACTGGGTGCCCGTCGGTGGTGATTGACATGAGCGGTCGTCATCGGCCAGTGGATGGAGATCGCCAATGGTCGGTCACCAAGGGTAGATCGCCAGGTGCCGAGAGACGGTCGGTCGCCAAGGGTCGGTCGCCGAGTACCGAGAGGCGATCGTCTTGGTGTCGATCGCTCGGCACCTGGATTCCTCCTGGGACCTTCGGTTGGCCAGTCTAGCATGTCCGCTGGGCTAAGGCTCGGTCGCCTGGGCGCTGATCGGCAGATCCACCTTGGTCGCCCGGCAGTAAGTCGGTCGTTCGGCCTCGGAGGCGATCGCCGGTCGGAAGGTGTTAAATCTTGACACAACACATTCGAATCATATATTATACTTTCGAGTAACAAAATGATGAATCAACTTGCAAAAATATACAATATTGAGGAAGATTAACAATCGTGTGACACGATTTAGAAAATCGAGTAACACGAATGTCCTTATCGAGTAACACAATGATATAAGCGAGGAACATGATTGGTCATCGATTAACCCATTTAAGAAACTAGGCTAACTCGATTGACAACTCGTGTTACTCGAGATAAGTATGAGACTCGAGTAACTCGTGTATAACTGTCGAGTTACTCGCTAAGTTAATTGATTTGTTAATCTAGTGACTCGATTATTAATCGAGTAACTCATTTGGTAACTCGAGTAACTCGATGTTGTCATCGCTTGTCCCGACTAACATGAGTAACACGTGTAACTCGGGTAACCACTCGACTAAATCGAGTATAGTTCGACTCACCAGTTTGGAGTCAGTTTTTAAATCATTCAACTTATCAATTTAGATAAATACCATGCTCGAGCAAGTCACAACATCTATTCAACCATCTCTCAGCAGCAATACTTTTACCTTTTTTTCTGATAAATTATCTCACATCAAGAGTTCTTTGTTGGAGCAAGATCAGAATATGCCCCTTGTTGCGGAAGCGTAAATTAAATGTGCGGAAATTGAACGACACAAGGATTTATAGAGGTTCGGTTATAAACGAGCATACGTCCTCTCTCGGTATCTTTTTCTATATGTTCAAGATAAAAACATTTGTACCTCTCTTCTATCGGTCGAGGGATAACCGTTACAATCACGTCTTCTGTTGGTCCGTGATAAACCACTCGTACTTGTCTTTGTGTCGGTCCAAGTTAAACCGTTTTTCTTTTCTATCGGACAAGGAATCAATCGCTCTAGCTTTCTATCGGTACTAGATAAACCTCACTTAGATATCGATTGCGATTCTAATAATGCCAGATCCTTGATCCTAATAACATGGAATCCAATCGTATCTTTTCTTTTACCTCTCGTGTATGTGTTGAATGTATAAACACTCAAACTAACAATATAAGCTCAATATGACAACAACAATATAAGTATATCAATCTCTGATGAATGAATGTTTTGCTTAAAGTTGTTGTTGTATGGAATAATACCAAAGATATGGTATTTATAGGCTTCAAAGCCTCAACTAGCCGTTAGACTCCTAACACTCCATTACGGCCGTTATCTTCACATTACGTACACTAACATGATTACGTATGTTAACCTCTTTCTCTTACGTACGTTAGCAAGTACCAGTTTTAGTCCAGAAGCATTCGTCTTGAACATTACGTACGTTAAGTTAAGGATACGTAATTGCTGACGTCATGTATCCGTTGCTGCTTTTCTGACTTTGACTCTCCCAACGTTCATCTGATTTGAACACCATTACGTACGTTAAATTCCACTTCTTACGTACGTTAAATGCTACGTATGTTATTGCTCCTTCATTACGTACGTTAAGCATGCAATTTTCAGTTTTTTGCACTTCGTTTCCTTCTATGTTTGCTTCGTCTTTTTGTTGTTTTGTTTTGTAACACCCCGAGATATTCGGAATAATTACAGCGCCGTAAACCCTTTAGATAAGGATTTACAAGGCTAATTTTTTTTAAAAGAAGTGTAAAAACAATACAATCGAACAACTGAATTTCAAATACAGATTTGATTTAACCGATCAGATGAGTTAACTTATACAACCATATCGAATTGACTTTATTGAAACAGACGTACTCGAGTACTAAACAAACCAAGAAGACAAATCACAATAACAATAACATCAATCACATCACTGAGCCATTTCATCGTCCTGTCGGTATTGTGGTTGCCTCCCCGCTCCTCGGCTACCTGAACATCAAAACAATGTCCACCCCCGAAGGGGTTAGCAAAACAATGCTAGTACAAGTATCATCATACAATAAATCATCAATGCATCATAAAACATGCAAACGGACTTCCGCCACCGGAATCCAACGATGCGAATCCTCACGATTCCATCAACACAATACAGGGTAATCCAGCGATCCAGCGCCCTCAGCATAGATCCCCATGATGATCCCGTCGGACCAACGCATGGTGGAAAACCCGTCCAACGATCCAGCGCCCTCAGCATAGATCTCCATGATGATCCCGTCGGACCAACACATGGTGGACATTCGATCCAGCGCCCTCAGCATAGATCCTCATGATCCCCTCGGATCATTTATACCATAAATCAATCAACTATGCATACACATATGCATTTCAATATGTTCATCAATACGAACCAATAACAATGAATATCACGAGAATTTCCAGAAATACATCTCATATTCAACAATATGAACAAAACCACAAGCATGATAAATCGAACTCGACATATGATACTTGCCTCGAAAATGGCAAGGACGAAACACCTCGATGATCTCAACACACTCGAAGGCCGCCTCCTTCGATCAACGTAACAAGCTCGAACCTTAACAAAAGGAATGATATACAAATCATCTCAAGTCGAACGATGGCCTAACAATTCGTTCTACGGCCCAAAAGTTCAAAATAAACAATGCATGTCGATGCTTAGCGTGCGCTACGTATCCTACGTAACGTGCGCTAAGCCTGCCTATTAGCGTACGCTATCGTGTAAGACTAGCGTGCGCTAGCCACGAACTGACAGTTCGAATCGGCTGATACATAACATACGCTACGTGCGTATCATGCGTTAATTGAACCCCGATAGCGCACGTTAACTCACATGTGTTAGCGTCCGCTAACCTTGCATGGCAGAATACTGCTAACGAAAAAACTGGGTTGAAAGGTGGTGAATTTCATGAACTTCTATGGTGATAATACAAATTACCCTCGGGCATATCATGCTAATAAGGTTTGTGGAAGTTCTATGATCATGAGATACAAATATACGGATAATTATCTCAACATCATATCTTATCTTCGATCTTCAAGAAATATACCAAGTTCCGATTATTCCAAGTCCCAAAACATAAGATTCCTTACGTAAACATACGAACTAGGTAATCTTTATATACTGGTCGATTGGTTTGAAGATACATAACAAGCTTAGGAATCCACATACTAAAAGGTTCAATGGATCATACGATGAAGAAGTGTCGAAACGTCGAAAATATCCTTCTAACACATGATGTACGACTAATAACGAACCTAACTGACTAGATGAACATGATCAACATCCTTTAGAACACTACTAGTATTGGTGAAGAATCACCTACCTCAAGGTAATGAAGAACACGGAGGAAATTGAAGCAATCCAACATCGAAGGCTTGAACACCAATCTCTGATGATATACGATCTTCAGTCACGAACTAGGATGTTGATATGAAGTGTTTAGGATGAAGGAAGTTATGTTCTAAGTGTAAGAATTCGGGTAATGGGAGAAGAAAGAACTGAAATCACGAATAGGATGTTGTCCTATTTATAAGAAATGGCTATTAGCGCGCGCTAGTACCTGCTCGTAGCGTGCGCTAACGGCTCACTGTCTTAACTGTACTCAGCACTTAGCGTGCGCTACGCATATACCTGTAGCGTGCGCTAAGGCGTTGACTCGGCTTTTCCCGAAAGCCGTCCAGGTACATTCGACACGATCCGACAGGGGTCCCCCGGCCAGATCTCACCTACCGCACGTCTCAATCAAATTGACCACGCATAGCGTGCGCTAATGACCCTCAGTTAGCGCACGCTAAACGTAGCTGATAACGTGCGCTACATGCGCAGAATACAATCTGTAAATCACATACATGAAATCATACGCTCGACAACATCGGATTATGAAATACGGAGAATAATACTCAGATCAAGTACAATGATTACAATATCACAAGTTCCAAATACAAGTCAGAAGTCTCGGGTATTACATCCTTCCTCCCTAAAAAGAAGTTTCGTCCCGAAACTTAAGATGAAAACAACTCCGGATATCTAGTCTTCATACTGTCCTCCGTTTCCCAAGTGGCCTCTTCGAATCCGTGTCGTGACCATTGCACTTTAACCAAATGTATTGGTTTATTCCTCAATTGTTTGATCCGGCTTTCAAGTATCTTGATTGGTCTCTCTTCGAAGGTGCCATCATTAGCTATTTCGATCTCGTCGAAATCAATGACGTGACTGAGGTCCGGTACATACTTCCGTAATTGGGATACGTGAAACACATTATGAACGTGACTCAGCGATGGCGGTAAGGCCAACCTGTATGCTAAATCTCCAACTCTCTCGAGGATCTCAAATGGTCCGATATATCTCGGACTAAGTTTGCCTCTCCTCCCAAAACGGAAAATCCCTCGCGTAGGAGACACTTTCAGTAGTACATGGTCCCCAGCGTCGAACTCTAGATGGCGACGACGTACATCTGCATATGACTTCTGTCGACTCTGGGCAGTCAACAGTCTCTCTCGAATCAAAGCTATCTTCTCTTGAGTCTGAATAATCAATTCCGGTTCCGTCCCGATCAAATCCGAAGAATCATCCCAACACAGGGGTGATCGGCATCTTCTCCCGTACAAAGCTTCAAATGGTGCCATCTTAATAGAAGCATGCCAACTGTTATTATAGGTGAACTCGATCAAGGGCAAGTGAACTTCCCAATCAGTCGACCAATCTAATGCACAAGCTCTAAGCATGTCCTCTACTGTCTGTATAGTTCTTTTAGACTGACCATCCGTTTGGGGATGATAAGCTGTGCTAAAGTTGAGCTCAGTCCCCAAAGCCATGTGAACTGCTTTCCAGAAGTGTGACACGAAACGGCCATCTCGATCCGAAATAATGGTCTTTGGCGTCCCATGCAATCTGACTATCTCCGCAATAAATACTCGCGCCAATCTCTCGGGTCCCCATGTATCTTTAATCCCTAGGAAATGAGCCGACTTGGTTAGTCGATCAACTACAACCCAAATCATGTTCATTCCCGTTCTAGTCCTTGGCATACTGGTGATGAAATCCATCGAGATGTCCTCCCACTTCCATTCAGGGATCGGAAACGGCTTTAACATCCCGGCAAGTCGCTGATGTTCAATCTTAACCTGCTGACAAGTCAAACACTTCGAAACGTACTCCGCTACGTCCTTCTTCATATTCCCCCACCAAAAGTTTTGCTTTAAATCCTTATACATCTTACTGCTGCCTGGGTGAATAGAATAGGGCGCGCTATGAGCTTCCTTTAAAACTGTCCGTCTCAAATCATCATCCTCGGGAACGCAAAGTCGACTCTGAAATCTCAAAACTCCATCGTCTTGTATCACGAATCCTGGGGCTTTTCCTTTCTTTACTTCGTCACATAATCGAAGGATCAGAGAATCGTTCAATTGTTTAGACTTGATTTCCTCGACTAGTGATGAAGTCAGTTCCATCACATAAAGTTGCCCTTGGATTCCTGGTGCCCATACTTCAATCCCTTCGCGGATCAGTTCTCGTTGAATACTGGTTTGGAACGTAAGTGCTTCCAACACTCGAAGAGAAACAGGTTTACGGCTCAAAGCATCGGCTACTACGTTTGCTTTCCCCGGATGATAGAGAATCTCCAAGTCGTAATCCTTGATCAATTCCAGCCACCTTCTCTGCCTCATGTTTAATTCTTTATGACTGAAAATGTACTTGAGGCTCTTATGATCTGTAAAGATCTGACAATGAGTGCCGTACAAATAATGTCGCCAAATTTTCAAGGCAAAGACCACAGCTGCTAGCTCCAGATCATGAGTCGGGTAATTAATCTCGTACAGTTTCAATTGCCGAGAAGCATAAGCAATCACTTTATCCTTCTGCATCAACACACATCCCAAACCCTGATTTGAAGCGTCGTTGTATACCATGAATCCATCAGTTCCCTCTGGCAGCGCTAATATAGGTGCTGTCGTCAGCCTCCTCTTAAGTTCGTCAAAACCATCCTGGCACTTCTCATTCCACATGAACTTTTGAGTTTTCTGTAACAGCTGGGTGAGCGGACGAGCAATTTTAAAAAATCCCTCTACAAAGCGGCGATAATATCCAGCAAGTCCTAAGAAGCTTCGTACTTCTTTCACGTTTTTAGGAGCTTCCCATTCCAAGATTGCTTCGACCTTCTTCGGGTCCACCTGAACTCCGTCGGCTGATATCACATGCCCAAGGAAGGTTACTTCCTTAAGCCAGAACTCGCATTTTGAAAGTTTTTCATACAGCTGTTCCTTCCTCAAGGTACTCGAAACCACACGTAAATGTTCAGCATGTTCCTCTGCGTCCCTCGAATATATCAGGATGTCTTCAATGAAGACGACCACAAATTTATCCAAGTATTACAAGAATACCCGATTCATCAATTGCATGAATACCGCAGGAGCATTGGTAAGTCCAAATGGCATTACTACAAATTCATAATGCCTGCATCGGATCTCAAAGCGATTTCGTATATCCGATTCCTTAATTCTCAACCGTGGTATCCGATCGCAAGTCAATCTTCGAGAATACCCTAGCCCCCGCAGTTGATCAAACAAGTCGCCGATCCGAGGTATAGATACTTATTCTTGATTGTCATCTTGTTGAGCTCCCTGTAATCAATACGATCGGAGGGATCCGTCTTTCTTAGGACAAAGAGAACGGGCGCTCCCCAAGGAGAAACGCTCGGTTGGATATAGCCCTTCTGTAACAATTCCTCCAGTTGCTTCTTGAGTTCATACATCTCGGTTGGCGCCATGCGGTATGGTGCCCTGGAAATAGGAGCTGCTCCAGGCTCTAATTCGATAGTGAATTCCACTTCTCTGCGGAGGTAACCTGTAGTTCGTCAGGAAATACATCTGAGAACTCATTCACAACTGAAATAGACGAGAGCTCTACTCCTTCCTCTTTCCTCATGGCATAGCACCAAAGTCCGTGACATCCCTGCTTCAGTAATTTCACGGCTTTCATTGCTTTGATCAATTTTCCCGAGCTTCCCGGTCTCCATCCTCGGAATAAGTGTTCAGATCCGTCATCAGCAATGATAGAAATGACTCTCTCTCGGTAATTCAGAACAGCTCCATAACGGTTGATCCAATCATCTCCGAGAATTAAATCGTCACCGCAGATGTCAACTACAATAAGATTCGATGGCCAATCTCTTCCTTCTATAGATACTGGGAAATCCCTAGCTTCTAGGGTTCCCACAATTTTCTCTCCGCTCGGTAATCCCACAACATAAGGTTCACAATTATACAAGCACGAGATTTTCAAACGATTAACAGCTTCAAAGATATAAAAGAATGCGTAGCTCCGAATCGAACAAGACACTAATCGGTTGCAAAAGGATCTCAATCGCACTGATGCAACAAATGTTCGATCATCGATTTCCTCATTTCGCATAAAGCGCGGAGGAACGGACCCAAAGATCGGATGTCTCTCTTTCCCAACGTTCACTGCTGAAATCCACTTTGTCGCCCTGTTCACACTCGTCTCCTTCGGAATCGAGCTGGAGTGCGAGGACCAATAGATCTGGTCGCATTCCCAGATAATGTTGCGCGATGTCATTCCTGTCCACACTCGAAACATGTCACAGCTGGCGCGTTACAATCACGTCGACCCTGTCCCGCTTTGCCACAGTTATTACACTTCTTCCCTGCGTCAAAGCTTGGTGCTGCCGGAACTTCTTTCCACCTCGAGAAGGATGCGGAGGTCTCTGGATGAATGAAAAGAGGGCTGACCCTGCGAGGCCCGCTACTCTTATCCTCCGTGAAGTTGCGGACACCTTCGTTTCTTTGCTTCCGTCGATTTCTCTCCGCTTGCCTCCTTCATATCATAGGCTAACGCCTTGTCCCGAGCATCGCAAGGTGGTACATTCAAATCCGGACATATCTTCTGAATTTCCGGCTTCATTCGCATGTCAAAATGAAAATCTTCTCCGCCTCGGTCGACCAAGTGGCGCACATAAGTCACCGGTGATTAAAAGTCTTAATCACGTCCGTCGCGTATGCTCCCGACTCGTGGTGAGAAAACTCCCGAACTCGGGCTTCTAATCGGGCGAGGACAATCTGCGCTCCATCATCAATTTGAATTCCGTCCAGTCAACATTGTGCTCCTCCTGGCCGAATGGCCTCCCACCGCCGAAAGCCTCCTGGCCGGAAGATACCGGGCGACCGGAACCTTCCTATCGTTGGGACAGCTTAATCCTCGCAAAATCTTTTCTAATTCCTTCACGGTGATCCCAAGAAAGCGTCTCTACAGAATCCAAATTTCGGAGGGTGCAATTTAATCACTTCGGTAAGCCATCTATCTCCTCGATTTTCCACGTTATGCTGCTGTCCCATTGCCGTCTGCATGCGATCCACAACTTGAGCAAACTGGTTTATCTGGGCAACCACCTGCTGAAGCACTCCCGGCACGTTAGGATCTGCATTATTGTTTGCCGATCCCTGCTGTCCCCCGGAATGGGAATCCGTTCGACTAGCGGTTATCTCTGGGGTAGATACCGACTCTTCTTGCCTCGCATTTCCACGTCCGCGTCCACGACTGCGTCCGCGTCCACGACCTCCTCTCAACATACTGTAAACATAAATACTCAATATCCAGGACAAACTTTCTCAAAGTACATCCATCAATTTTTACAAGACATGAATTAAATAAAAACGGTAGTATTCGAGATTAGGAAACTTACAACCACGGTCCTCACGACGATGCTGGCTCAACAGTGATGTTACGAATGACCAATAATCAAATAACGTAAACAGACCCAACTAACCCGACTGCCAAGATATCCATAAATCTTAGCTCCGATACCATATTCTGTAACACCCCGAGATATTCGGAATAATTACAGCGCCGTAAACCCTTTAGATAAGGATTTACAAGGCTAATTTTTTTTAAAAGAAGTGTAAAAACAATACAATCGAACAACTGAATTTCAAATACAGATTTGATTTAACCGATCAGATGAGTTAACTTATACAACCATATCGAATTGACTTTATTGAAACAGACGTACTCGAGTACTAAACGAACCAAGAAGACAAATCACAATAACAATAACATCAATCACATCACTGAGCCATTTCATCGTCTCCGTTTGCATCGTGGTTGCCTCCCCGCTCCTCGGCTACCTGAACATCAAAACAATGTCCACCCCCGAAGGGGTTAGCAAAACAATGCTAGTACAAGTATCATCATACAATAAATCATCAATGCATCATAAAACATGCAAACGGACTTCCGCCACCGGAATCCAACGATGCGAATCCTCACGATTCCATCAACACAATACAGGGTAATCCAGCGATCCAGCGCCCTCAGCATAGATCCCCATGATGATCCCGTCGGACCAACGCATGGTGGAAAACCCATCCAACGATCCAGCGCCCTCAGCATAGATCCCCATGATGATCCCGTCGGACCAACGCATGGTGGACATTCGATCCAGCGGATCATTTATACCATAAATCAATCAACTATGCATACACATATGCATTTCAACATGTTCATCAATACGAACCAATAACAATGAATATCACGAGAATTTCCAGAAATACATCTCATATTCAACAATATGAACAAAACCACAAGCATGATAAATCGAACTCGACATATGATACTTGCCTCGAAAATGGCAAGGACGAAACACCTCGATGATCTCAACACACTCGAAGGCCGCCTCCTTCGATCAACGTAACAAGCTCGAACCTTAACAAAAGGAATGATATACAAATCATCTCAAGTCGAACGATGGCCTAACAATTCGTTCTACGGCCCAAAAGTTCAAAATAAACAATCTGCCTGGACTGCTTAGCGTGCGCTATGTATCCTACGTAACGTGCGCTAAGCCTGCCTATTAGCGTACGCTATCGTGTAAGACTAGCGTGCGCTAGCCACGAACTGACAGTTCGAATCGGCTGATACATAACATACGCTACGTACGTATCGTGCGTTAATTGAACCCCGATAGCGCACGTTAACTCACATGTGTTAGCGTGCGCTAACCTTGCATGGCAGAATACTGCTAACGGAAAAACTGGGTTGAAAGGTGGTGAATTTCATGAACTTCTATGGTGATAATACAAATTACCCTCGGGCATATCATGCTAATAAGGTTTATGGAAGTTCTATGATCATGAGATACAAATATACGGATAATTATCTCAACATCATATCTTATCTTTGATCTTCAAGAAATATACCAAGTTCCGATTATTCCAAGTCCCAAAACATAAGATTCCTTACGTAAACATACGAACTAGGTAATCTTCATATACTGGTCGATTGGTTTGAAGATACATAACAAGCTTAGGAATCCACATACTAAAAGGTTCAATGGATCATACGATGAAGAAGTGTCGAAACGTCGAAAATATCCTTCTAACACATGATGTACGACTAATAACGAATCTAACTGACTAGATGAACATGATCAACATCCTTTAGAACACTACTAGTATTGGTGAAGAATCACCTACCTCAAGGTAATGAAGAACACGGAGGAAATTGAAGCAATCCAACACCGAAGGCTTGAACACCAATCTCCGATGATATACGATCTTCAATCACGAACTAGGATGTTGATATGAAGTGTTTAGGATGAAGGAAGTTATGTTCTAAGTGTAAGAATTCGGGTAATGGGAGAAGAAAGAACTGAAATCACGAATAGGATGTTGTCCTATTTATAAGAAATGGCTATTAGCGCGCGCTAGTACCTGCTCGTAGCGTGCGCTAACGGCTCACTGTCTTAACTGTACTCAGCACTTAGCGTGCGCTACGCATATACCTGTATCGTGCGCTAAGGCGTTGATTCAGCTTTTCCCGAAAGCCGTCCAGGTACATTCGACACGATCTGACAGGGGTCCCCCGGCCAGATCTCACCTACCGCACGTCTCAATCAAATTGACCACGCATAGCGTGCCCTAATGACCCTCAGTAGCGTGCGCTATTAATCCACGTTAGCGCACGCTAAACGTAGCTGATAACGTGCGCTACATGCGCAGAATACAATCTGTAAATCACATACATGAAATCATACGCTCGACAACATCGGATTATGAAATACGAAGAATAATACTCAGATCAAGTACAATGATTACAATATCACAAGTTCCAAATACAAGTCAGAAGTCTCGGGTATTACATGTTTTGCGTAACAACTTTAATCATCAAAACACTATTAAGCATGTAAGGAAAAAAATGTTCCAACAATCTCCCTCTTTTTGATGATTACAAAACAACATTTCGTCAATGGGATTTATCTGCAAAAAAATACAAATATATGTATATGTGTACAAACTAAAGTTTTCGACTTTGTCCGTTTCGTTAGTTTCTTCTCCCATGTTTTTTTCGACTCCTTCTTTCCTTTTGTTTTTCTTTTCGAAATTTCAAATTTTCATCATCTTTTCACGTCTCCTCATTTTTCTTTTCAACTTCATCTTTTCGATTTTTCTTCTCCTTTTCTCCTTTCAACTTCCATTTTTCTTTTCGACTTTTCTTCATTTTTTCTCCCCCTTTCAGGGTTAATCTCATTTTCCTTTCTCCCCCTTTTTGTTTTTATCAAAAAGTGTAATAAAAATATGATGATACCAAATATAAAATATGCATGATACCAAATGATGAATATAACAGATGTGCACGAATAAGGTATAAACTCACCCTGAAAATATTATTTCCCTTAAAAAAATTATTACTCCCCCTACGTAAAATATTTTGAAAAAAAATTCAATTTTTGGGGATCCAACCGAGAGTTGGTTTTTCATTTAAAACATAGACGATATTTAAAATATTTGTTCCTTTAGGAACCCAAATCTTTTTAATTTTAATCGTCCGGCGTGGACTTTTACAGTTAGAAGTGTGATGCCCGATTTTCAAATATTTTACGCAATGGGGTATCTTTAAATTTAAGAATTTATTTTTAGAGCGAGGTGTGAATCCCAACCCCTGTTTATTTAAACTATATTTTTGAACCGAGAGCATATTTTCAAATTTCTCGTTTCCGGGAGAAAATTTCTTCGTCAAATTTTTGAGCTCGGTTTGAACTTTAACAAGATCATTCTTTAAAATATTCTCGTTTTCAACGCATTTTGAATGATCGATCTCAACAAATTTCTCTTTTTCAAGAATTTTGGAAATCTCATTTTCCAATGATTTATTTTTAAATTGAAGAGATTTAATTTCGGATAAAGCATTTTGATAATCCGTATGCAATAATTCAAATGCTTCAAAAAGTTCGTCGTAAGAATTACTTACTTGGCTTTCGACGTCGCTATCGTCCAATGAACTTCGTGTCATAAGAGCGAGATTATTTTGATTGATAAAATCATCATCTTCGTCGTCATCGCTCCATGTTGCAACGAGAACCTCCTTCTTGGGTTTAGCTCGGCAATTCTTTGCAAAGTGGCCTGGTTTACCACATAATCGACAATTATTGTCGAATTTCTTAGATTCGCTCGTTTGGATGTCCTTCTTTCTCCGGTTTAATAAGTGTTGGAACTTATTAATATTCTTGGCATAATATGCCGATTCTTCGTCGCTATCATCCACCGGAATTTCTTCTCTCTTTGACATCTTAGCCTTCATGGCTATTGATCGTTCCTTCGAATTTGGCTTGACACTTCGTGACTTTAAAACTATCTCATAATTAATTAGCGAACCAACGAGTGCGCTAAAATCAAGCGTATTGAGATCTTTAGATTCCATGATCGCAGTCACGGTGCCGTCCCATTCGCTAGGTAGTGATTGTAAAATTTTCTTGACTTTTTCACTACTAGATAATGGTTTTCCAAATGAAGCAAGTCCATTAGTGATGACCGAAAATCGGTCGAGCATGTTGGTGATGGACTCGTCGCCTTTCATCATGAATAACTCGTAGTCATGGAGAAGCATATTGATCTTCGTCTCCTTGACTTAAGTTGTCCCTTCGTGTGTGATTTAAAGAATTTTCCATATTTCTTTAGCACTTTCACACGATGAGATACGATTGACCTCTTCTGGATTTAAGGCACAATATAGAAGTTGAGTAGCCTTACAATTTAGATGGTCGTTCTTCCAATCCTTGTCATTATATTCTTCGAAAATCTTAAGAGATCTGTCAGGTTTGATTAGAACTTTCGGGCCAAGACAAATGATCTTCCAAATCTCGATGTCATACGCTCGGATGAATATTGACATCTTTTTCTTCCATGTCATGAAATTTGCGCCATCAAAAAATGGTGGCCGGTTAAGAGCAAGGCCTTCGACTGGAGCAAATTGAAACGCCATTTGGATCGACTCTTCGGATGTTAAGCCATGTATTGGAGGTACCTCTCCGATACCAATTATTGGAGCAAGATCGGAATATGCCCCTTGTTGCGGAAGCGTAAATTAAATGTGCGGAAATTAAACGACACAAGGATTTATAGAGGTTCGGCTATAAACGGAGCCTACGTCCTCTCTCAGTATCTTTTTCTATAGGTTCAAGATAAAAACCTCTGCACCTCTCTTCTATCGGTCGAGGGATAACGATTACAATCACGTCTTCTATTGGTCCGTGATAAACCACTCGTACTTGTATTTGTGTCCGTCCAAGTTAAACCGTTTTTCTTTTCTATCGAACAAGGAATCAACCGCTCTAGCTTTCTATCGGTACTAGATAAACCTCACTTAGATATCGATTGCGATTCTAATAATGCCAGATCCTTGATCCTAATAACACCGAATCCAATTGTATCTTTTATTTTACCTCTCGTGTATGTGTTGAATGTATAAACACTCAAACTAACAATATAAGCTCAATATCACAACAACAATGTAAGTATATCAATCTCTGATGAATGAATGTTTTGCTTAAAGTTGTTGTTGTATGGAATAATACCAAAGATATGGTATTTATAGGCTTCAAAGCCTCAACTAGCCGTTAGCCTCATGACACTCCATTACGGCCGTTATCTTCTTCACATTACGTATGCTAACATGATTACGTACGTTAACCTCTTTCTCTTACGTACGTTAGCAAGTACCAGTTTTTCTCCAGAAGCATTCGTCTTGAACATTACGTACGTTAGCCAATACCCATTAGGTACGTTAAGGATACGTCATTGCTGACATCATGTATTCGTTGTTGCTTTTCTGACTTTTACTGTCCCAACGTTCATCTGATTTGAACACCATTACGTACGTTAAATTCCACTTCTTACGTACGTTAAATGCTACGTACGTTATTGCTCCTTCGTTACGTACGTTAAGCATGCAATTTCCAGTTTTTTGCACTTCATTTCCTTCGATGCTTTGCTTCGTCTTTTTGTTGTTTTATTTTGCATAACAACTTTAATCATCAAAACACTATTAAACATGTATGGAACAAAATGTTCCAACATTCTCTCTCACCTCGAAGAACAAGGATTATTTCGACTGCAAAAAATAAAAGGTATATCTGTAGTTTAGTTTCAAATAATATTTATACTTGAAATATCACAAAATATTCAAATACTAATTAGTCTGTGTGAATATTATAAGTTTTGATTTTATTTAATATAATCTAAAATTTTCAAATTATTTGACACATGAGTTTTTGAAAAAAGGTTACCATTCTTTTTAATGGCAAGTGGCAAGATTTAGACTATCGTGATGGAGAGGAACAAATATTACATGTGTCCGTTGGTACAAACTGTTATTTGTGGGTGTTGGAAATAATAGAAATATATAAATACAAGGAGAACAAATAATAGAAATAAAAACTTATGACGTAAATGCCAAAGTGATAATTGGATTCTCTCTCCGTAAGACAAAAATGCTCCGCACTTGTGCACACAGTCTATAGCAAATGTCCCCAAGATACAACGACAAACTTTGAATACGAAACGCTGCACCGCGGGTCGTAGTTTCGGTCGAACAATATAGATACTCGGTAATGAGTATAGACTCCTAGACTTCCACTAGGATGATGAATGAACTGAGTATACTAATATGAATGTAATCCTCGAATTTGTAGACGAATCTATGTTCGAATGAGTGTGTTCGAATTAATATTTAACCATCAACTGTAAGGGCCTATTTATAGTCATAAGTGACTTTTCGCGAAGTGGTGTGACCTTTCATCCCACCTTTAATCATGAACTAATGTGTTTGTTCATGAAAAGGTGTGATCCTTCATCCACCATTAAACATGAACCAATGCGACTTTTCATGAAAAGGTATGATCCATTTTCCATAATTAACCACCAAATGTGGCTATTCGCAAATGGTTGTGACCTAGTAACCACCAAACATTATCTTATTTCAAGTATTATTCCTTGTAATTTAATTACTCATTCATTGGAATTTGGATATGAACAAATAAGTACGTACAATATATCTACTCGAAAGAAATACCATGTCGAATTATGGTTTTACTAGGATTTTTCATATCAAGCTATGCAACATTAGTAGATAATATGCTCACTGTATTGCTGAAGCTGATAGAACAAAATATGTTTATATTCCATTCTCTGTTGATTGTGATGGGAAAAAGTAAAGAAAATAAAGATAAAGAATGATGCTGATGTAAATTACTTGTTCCAATTCAATGAAGGGCCTGTGATATTTGGTAGCCTTCAGAATGCAACGACCAATTGTAGTAATACACAGTTCAAAAATACTAGTGCTAATATTATTTTCTCTCAGTTCCAAAATATTCCTCTAGTAGTTTACTCATTTGGTTCAGAGTTTGACTTACCTAGATCTAACTCTTTCCCAGTACCTTACAATTCTAATCTATGGATTATACGACTGATTAGGGTTCAAGCATGCAAATCCCTCAGGAATATGATGGTTGCCCTTCTTCAAAATAATATATGTAATGTTGGTGGTAAGGCGCTTCCCACTGAGTCTGGTACTCAACCAATATCCACAACCACCAGTCAGCAATGCGCTTCCCACCATCCACGCCGAATATCAAATAGCAAACACAAAATACTTTAGCAAACTTCAGCACATCACCCGGTTGTTCTCTGGATATCCAGCAACAAATCTATCACGGATACGGTCTTCTGCCCCTCACGATTGAGTAACGGATACCGATCGTACACACTCCCCATCGATGGAACATCGTACACCAAAGTTAGAAACACCAAATTGCAAACCGGTGACTAGCGCATACTCAAATATAGATAATCTAATCGAACAATGACTGATCCTAAACCAGAAGTCATCGACATGTGCATCCGGTCTAACCACCTTGTTCGAGAACAAGGCATGCAATGCGACATTAGAGACAAACCCATCCACTCCTCCCGGATAAAATGTCCAAGAGACGACTCTCTAAACTCTCTAATAATATCATCACCTACACTCCACAACTCAGCAATGATAGTCTTAACAATACATAATCTAACATACCCACATATTGAGCATTTTGAACCCCCTATATTCGACCTCTTCCAAACAGCCTGACGATTAAAATATATCTCAATTTTAGCTTCGAGGGGGTGTATTCGGGTAATATGTAATCGGAAACAAGTAACTTGGGAAATCGACTAACAGTAAAATTTATTCGATTTATTTCTATCGAGTTATGCTAACCCAATTTGAGACATCCTAATTCAATCCCAATCATCTAATTTAATTAGAGACATCCAACACAATCTCAATCATCCTAGTATAATGTTCAAGTAAGCTACATCAATCGAGGCAGCTAAACATATAAAATCCTATATGAGTACACTAAAATGTTCGAGTCACGATGTTTTTGAGTAACATAAAATACATTAGAGTCAACCTAATAGAAAATTCGAAACATAAAAAATACTACTCGAGCAAATTTGAGTAAACTAGAGGAATCGAACAACCTAATTTTGAGTAACATGAACATATCTGCTCGATAGAAAAACTGAAATTCGAGTAACTAAATAGGAAAAATGAAATTCAAGTACTACATACTGAAGCCAGTCCGTTTAACACTGAAAATCATTTCGAGTAACACAAAAAATCAATTCGAGTAACACAAAAAATCAGTTCGAGTAGCACAGAAAATCAATTCAAGCAAGATGGAAAACCAGTCGAGTAACACAAAAAACATCGAGTAAAATGGAAAACAATAGAGTGACATGGACTAACGTTCGACTAACATTGATTTATTCGAGTAACATTGAAATGTGATCGAGTAACATTGGAATCTGATCGAGCAACCAAAATCGAGTAACCTAAACTATAGTTTGAGTTCACAATCGAGTAAATTCATTCGAAAAACTAGGTTATTCGAGTTAGATTTCGTGTTACCTGGTTTCCGGCAGATCCAGCAGCGACGTTGGCATTGGCGATAGCGGCGGACTCGTGAGGGACGGACTAGACGGCGCCATTCGAGGAACGTCTCACATTCGGGAAAGTCGAATTCGCAATCGAGAAAGAGGTAACTCGAAAGATTTTGTGTTATTCGGATTTCACTCGTGAGACTCATATTGTAATATCCGCGTTTTCTATTTTTTAGTAATTTCTATTTTGGTGCATATTCGTTTCGGACAACTCGCTTGGCACTGTTTTGTAATTCTAAACCTATTTTGTTCTTGGAGTTTTTCCGTTTAGACGGGTATCGATAATGTTTTTACGTAATTTCATCTTGTGTTATATTCTGTCTCATGTGTATTCGATTCTCGTTAAACTCGTTCGATTTCGTCGTTTTCTTACTTCCATGAGTTCGTATGCTTTAGTAGGGCATGTTGTGAGTTTCGGATTGTTAATCCGACGTTGTGTCGTGATTTTTCGGATGTTTGGGCCGTTTTTGTAATTTCCTAGAAGTTTAGGGAATTTGTCCCTTGTTCGACTTTGGTTGTGTACCTCAGATCGTTTTTGGGTTCCGTACTTCCATTTCGTGTTATTGTTGCCCAAATATCGATCCCTATTGCTTTTATTCTCTTTCCGGAGCATTTTTCGTCATTTTGGGACCCGAGGGGGGGTGTGGGCCGCGGCACAAGAATTGTGCGCCGCGGCACACACATCACCCAGCTGTTGTCCGAGCAAACTGTACCGTGTGCCGCGTCATAAGGATTGTGCGCCGCAAAGACAATGAAGCCGGCCGCGGCACACTTGTCCGGCCGCAGACACACCGTGTGGCACTTGCCGGCCAAAACCGATCAGACTGCGTGCCGCAAGACACGCTGACGCGCGCGGCACACTTCAATGAGCCGCTGCACAACGAGCGGCCAACCGATCATCGGGCGCGATTTTGGCCCGTGCCGCACGCTTCACTGAGCCGCGGCACACAATGCGTCGGCCTATATCGATGTCCTTTCAATGTCAGACTCATTTTTTCCCTTCCCTTCTTCAACCGTGCGAGAGAGAGAGGCTTGAGAGGGAGATTTCCTCCATCTATCACTTATTGGTGTAAATTTCTTCATCTCTTTTCGATCGGGTGGCTCGGATTGCGGATCTAACACGTGGTTTTCGGATTTGAGTGCTTGATTCTTCAAGAGGTAAGAACTCCTTTGACCCTAGTATGATTTTGGGGAGGGTTTGGTGGTGATCTTGTGTTTTAATCCGAATTAACCGATGTTGTTGTTAGATTTTGATAGTATACTCGTGATCCTTGGTTTTCTTGTTAGTGGTTGGGATGGAATCCCGTTATTGCACCGTTGACCGATTTCATTTCCTTATGCACGCGTGGTGTCCGATGAATTGTCCCAACGGGTAGAACTAGGATGAATTTCTTCGTATTCATGATGTTGAGATTGGTTGTATATCATTATTGTGTTAGGGTCAGATTTGAGAGGATTGTTCGGACCGTAACCTATTCCTTCGTCGTTTTCTTCGCGTCGTATTATCCAAGGCAAGTACATGTATTATATTTTATTATGTGTGTACGGTTTTGATGCGAATGATGTAAACTGGTTTATTGAACGTTTGTGTTGGTTACTCTTCCACCTGGGGATGGCGTGGGGCCTCTGGGGGACGATACTAATGGGTACAGCCACGGAAGTGGACTTGGGTGTGTGTGTTGATGTTCTTCCACCTGGGGACGGTTCAACGGGACCTCTGGGGGCCGATACTAATGGGTACGGCCGCGGAAGTGGTTTCTCACCTGGGGACGGTCCGACGAGACCTCTGGGGACCGATACTAATAGGTACGGTCGCGAGTTACCAAGCGTGGATAATTGTGATGTGGAAAACTTGTCGATATACCGTTTTGGTGTTAATGTGATATTCCGGAATATTGATTTTCAAAATGATTCTTCCTAATGAATTGTTTGCGTTGAATCGTGTATGTATATAATGTTGTGTAATTGTGTACTTGCACTAGCTATTCGAATGCTAACCCCTTAAATGGGGGAAATGCGTCTTATGCATTTCAGGTACCGGGAGGACTGAGGAGCAAGCACGGGACATGCATGCAAAGGATGGGCTAGCTTGATGATGTGGCTCGAGTCTGCATTTTTATGTTATGTCATTGTATTGTTGAGTATTGAAGTTAGACTGTTTACTTTGAAACTTGGTTTAAGTCCCCTGCGTGGGCAAGGAATTGGTTTTTATCTTATATTCATATACTCCGTTAAAATGTTTTGGTCGAGGCCACGGCCTTACGTACTTTTTGGAGTGCATAATTTGGGATCATATTGTGGTTTATGTGTCATGTGTTAGCCTGGTAGACCTCACGAGGGTTCTACGGCGTGTAATGTCCCATTTGTGAATTGGGGTGTTACATTTATGGTATCAGAGCTTAGGTTTTGAATACCTAGGCTGTCGGTTAATTTTGGGTCTGTTAGTGGCGTCATTTAGAGTCAGTCGTTGAGCCTAATATCATCATGCTACCGTCTTTTCGTGCGACCCGTGGCTGTAAGTCTCCTCGAACTCTTATATTCCTGTAATTCGTTTTCTTGCGTTGTTCGGGATTGTGAATTGTGATACCAACTTTGTCAATTGTGAATCTTTCTGATTTTGTCCTTTTCATTCTTCCTCTAGTATGTTGAGAGGTCGTGGTGGTAGACCACTAGGGACGCGGCCGAGGCCGTGGTCGGGTGCCGATAATGAAGAGGGCTCACTTTCTCGCCTCTGCGGACTCGGCCTCTCACTCAAGGCCGTCGGGTAATAATGCCGACGCTGGCTACCGCTGCATTTCAGCAGCTTAGTAGCTCGGCTTGCTCAGATAGCTCGGGCATGACGCTTAATCCGCCCCGACACCCGAAGAGGAGGCTAGTAAATGGCTTGACGGTGACTAAGATGCACCCTCCTCGCTTTCTACGGAGCTTCCGACTCCCGGTTGGGAGAATTGGCTCTTTCGGTTGTCCAGACCTTTGATGCCATAGCTTGCCTCAAGACGAAGGGTACATATCGTCCAAGACCTCTGGATAAGGAAGGCTGCGGAATGGTGGGAGGCCGTTGTGCAGAGACCGTCGAGCTACTTGGGAGGAATTCAAGGTCGCTATGGAAGCAGAGTATTGTCCACCGCCGCCAAGGAGCGCAGACTGTGGAGTTCTTCACCGCTACACCTCAGGATGTGCCTATTTCTCAGGCCATCATTTCTTACAACCAGCAGTTGGGTTTCGTAAGAGATCAAGTGAGAACGGAGGCTGATAAAATCCGTTACTTCAATATGCGCATGAAGCCGCATATTAGGCAGAGTATGGCACCGCTCATGTGTGCCACTTTGAAGGAATACTGTGATCGCGCCCGCGATCGAGATGGCTGTCCCGGAATCAGAGACGGTTACGGAAGCTAAGAAGCAGAAGACTACCGGCGGGTTCTCGGCCGGTAAAGGTGGACAGTTTTTGAGGTCTCGTTCTGCTCCTACACCAGGGAAGAGGCCGTTTCATCAGGCCGGTGGATCCAGGGTAACCGTTCGGTCCAGTCTGTGGCACCTGGCGGGAGAGTTTGTTTTAATTGCAGTCAGCCCTTGCATGTTATGAAGGATTGCCCATTTCCGTTAGTTGCTTGCTTTACTTGCAGACAGACCGGACATCGGGCAGCTCATTGTGAGAGGGCCACCAGGGCCGCTAGAGTTCCGACTACCACTACCGATCAGAAGGATCACAGTATTCCAGCCACTCTTGTTCCGCAGGGCTCGGGTCGTGGTAAGGGTCGGGGTCAGCCGGATCGCCGTGCAGCCTCGAGTTCGGGTTCAGTTCACCCCCGGTTGTATCAGATGAGGCGCACAGAGGAGGCAGACATTCCGGTGGCATCAGGTACCACTCAGATCCTTACTCATCCAGTTTCCGTGCTTTTTGATTCGGGTGCTACCCATTCCTTTATTACATCGGATTGTGTGAATCGTATTGGCTTTAACTGCTTGTTTGAGTGTGAACTGTTTGTGGTGGGTACGCCTAGCGGGGATCGTATGGTTGGGGACCGGGAAGTTAGGGATTGCCCCGTGAGGATCGGGAGCCGAGATTGGCCCTCGGATCTCATTGTTATAGACCTTAAGGGTGAGGATTTAATCCTCGGGGACGATTGGTTAGAGCGTCACGGTGCTATCATGAACTATCGGACTCGTACCATCTCGATAGTAGCCGAGGACGGCACCGAGCATACCCTCATCGGTCGAAAGCCGGGGAGATCGGGGAGTATGATTAGCGCCTTAAAGGCGATGAAACTTCTGAACCAGGGTTGTGTCGGCTATTGGTGTTACGCACTGCAAGCGGAGGATGGTGGAATTGACATGTCGTCAATTCCAGTTGTTTGTGAGTATCCCGATGTTTTCCCAGACGACTTGCCGGGATTACCACCGCAGCGAGAGGTGGAGTTTCCTATCGATCTTGAGCCGAATGCAGCCCCTATTTCTCGAGCACCGTACCGTATGGCACCGTCGGAGATGTTAGAGTTGAAGAATCAGTTGGGAGAATTGTTAGATAAAGGGTATATTCGACCGAGCGCATCGCCTTGGGGTGCGCCCATACTCTTTGTTAAGAAAAAAGGATGGGTCGCTTCGTTTATGCATCGATTATCGAGAATTAAACAAGTTGACCATCAACAATAAATACCCTTTGCCCCGGATCGACGACTTGTTCGATCAGCTTCAGGGGGCGACGGTCTTTTCGAAGATCGATCTGCGATCGGGTTACTACCAGTTGAGAATTCGGGACATCGATATACCGAAAGCTGCCTTTCGGACGAGATATGGCCATTACGAGTTTGTGGTTATGCCTTTCGGGCTAACTAACGCCCCAGCAGTGTTCATACAGTTAATGAACAAAGTTTTTATTGAGTATTTGGACAAATTCGTAGTCGTTTTCATCGACGATATTCTTATCTATTCTCGGAGTCGGGAGGAGCATGCCCTACATCTCCGGATTGTATTAGACACCTTGAGGGTTGAGCAGTTGTACGCGAAGTTCTCTAAGTGTGAGTTTTGGCTCGAGGAAGTGACGTTCCTCGGGCATGTGATTTCAGCAGAGGGAGTTCGGGTAGATCCGCAGAAGATAGAGGCAGTGATGGCTTGGGAGCCGCCTAAGAATGTGAAGGAGGTGAGGAGTTTTCTGGGTCTTGCCGGCTATTACCGTAGATTCGTTGAGGGATTCTCTAAGATCGCTAGACCACTCACTCAGTTGCTCCAGAAAACTCAGAAGTTCGAGTGACTGCAGACAGGCGGTGATGCCTTTGACGAGTTAAAGAGACGTTTGACCACCGCACCCGCTTTAGCATTACCTCGGGGGAACGAGGATTTCGTAGTGTATAGTGATGCTTCGGGCCTTGGTCTAGGATGTGTTTTGATGCAGAGACAGAGTGATTGCTTATGCGTCCCGCCAATTGAAACCTTATGAGGTAAATTATCCCACGCACGATTTGGAGTTAGTCTGCGGTCGTTTCGCCTTAAAGATATGGAGGCATTACCTCTATGGATCGTCTTGTAAGATTTTTACGGACCACAAGAGTCGAAGTATATCTTCACTGTAAAGAGTTGAATATGAGACAGTAGCAGTGGTTGGAGCTAATTAAAGATTACGACCTCGAGATACTTTACCATCCGGGTAAGGCTAACGTAGTGGCTGATGCGTTGAGCCGGAAGCCGATGGCATTACAGATGTTAGAGGTACTTACACCACAGAGTAGGATCCAACGAGATTTTATTTACCAAAATATTG
The DNA here is from genome assembly GCA_033398695.1 of Orobanche coerulescens. NCBI lineage: Eukaryota > Viridiplantae > Streptophyta > Magnoliopsida > Lamiales > Orobanchaceae > Orobanche > Orobanche coerulescens. Next base: position 23,065,229 of record CM065813.1, read on the forward strand.
AGGTTTGGGTTCGGAGAGTCCAGGCCGATGTGCGTTGAGATCACTTCGCTCGATCGGGTGATATCAAGGCAAACAAAGATGATGATCCATTTTAGTCCAAATGAGGGAGGATGTGAGGAAAGGGAAAGCCCCTGGATTTGTGGTTCACGATGATGGAGTTTTGAGGTTTCGCGGCAGACTTTGTGTGCCGAGTGTTGTTGAGCTGAGACAGAAGATCTTGAGTGAAGCTCATGCTACACCTTACTCCATACATCCTGGTGCGAGTAAAATGTACAAGGATGTAAGGAGCAACTACTGGTGGAGTAATTTGAAGACGGATGTTAGCGAGTTTGTGGCGAAGTGTTTGACTCATCAAGAGTTAAGATTGAGCATCGGCGACTGGGTTGTTATTTACCACTTCCCATTCCGGAATGGAAATGGGAAGACATCTCTATGGACTTCATTACCGGGATGCCCAGGACTCGGACCGGAATGAACATGATTTGGGTTATTATTGATCGACTAACCAAATCAGCTCATTTTCTGAGTATTAAGGATACTTGGGGACCGGAGAGGCTGGCCCGAGTGTTTATTGCGGAGATCGTGAGATTGCATGGGACTCCTAAGAGTATTGTTTCAGATCGTGATGGCCGTTTTGTATCACATTTTTGGCAGGCGGTTCACCGAGCTTTGGGGACCGAGTTGAGACTCAGTACGTCTTACCACCCTCAGACTGACGGACAGTCGGAGCGGATGATCCAGACGTTAGAGGATATGTTGAGAGCCTGTGCCTTAGATTGGAAGGATGTTTGGGAGACACACTTGCCGTTGATCGAGTTCACGTACAACAATAGTTGGCATGCCTCGATCAAAATGGCACCATTCGAAGCGTTGTATGGAAGGAGGTGCAGATCACCGTTGTGTTGGGACGATACGTCCGAGCTAATCGGTACCGAGCCCGACATGATAGTTTAGACGAGGGAGAAAATTACCCTGATTCGTGGTAGATTGCTGACGGCCCAGAGTCGGCAGAAGTCTTATGCCGATGCACGTCGCCGGCCGTTGGAGTTTGAGGTAGGAGATCATGTGTTGCTTAAGGTGTCGCCGACACGGGGAGTTTACCGCTTCGGTCGGAAGGGTAAACTTAGTCTGAGATTTATTGGACCGTTCGAGATTCTAGAGAGGGTTGGAGAGCTTGCATATCGGTTAGGTTTGCCACCGTCCCTGAGCCACGTGCATAACGTATTTCATGTTTCCCAACTTAGAAAGTACGTATCGGACCCTAGCCATATTATTGATTTTGGAGAGATCGAGTTGGGGCCCGACATTACCTTCGAGGACAGGCCGATGCAGATCTTAGAGCGTCGAGTTAAGCAACTCAGGCACAAAACCATTCCTTTGGTCAAAGTGCAGTGGTCGAGGCATGGATCCGAGGAAGCCACGTGGGAAACGGAGGAGAGTATGAGGTCGAGATACCCCGAGTTATTCGTGTTGTAAGTTTCGGGACGAAACTTATTTTTAGGGGGAGATAATGTAATATTCGCGTTTTCTATTTTTTAGTAATTTCTATTTTGGTGCATATTCGTTTCGGACAACTCGATTGGCACTGTTTTGTAATTCTGAACCTATTTTGTTCTTGGAGTTTTTCCGTTTAGACGGGTATCGATAATGTTTTTACGTAATTTCATCTTGTGTTATATTCTGTATCATGTGTATTCGATTCTCGTTAAACTCGTTCGATTTCATCGTTTTCTTACTTCCATGAGTTCGTATGCTTGAGTAGGGCATGTTGTGAGTTTCGGATTGTTAATCCGACGTTGTGTCGTGATTTTTCGGATGTTTGGGCCGTTTTTGTAATTTCCTAGAAGTTTAGGGAATTTGTCCCTTGTTCGACTTTGGTTGTGTACCTCAGATCGTTTTTGGGTTCCGTACTTCCATTTCGTGTTATTGTTGCCCAAATATCGATCCCTATTGCTTTTATTCTCTTTCCGGAGCATTTTTCGTCATTTTGGGACCCGAGGGGGGGTGTGGGCCGCGGCACAAGAATTGTGCGCCGCGGCACACACATCACCCAAATTGTCCGAGCAACTGCACTGTGCCGCGGCACACTGAAGTCGATGCAAGGCACACTTGTCCGGCCGCGGCACACCCGTGTGGCACTTGCCGGCCAAAACCGATCAGACCGCGTGCCGCGGCACAGTCCTGCAGGGCCGCGGAACACGCCGAATCTGCGCCGCGGCACACTTCGAATGAGCCGCGGCACAACGAGCGGTCAGCCGATCACTGGGCGCGATTTTTGGCCCTGTGCCGCGGCACAGTTCAGCTGAGCCGCGGCACACAATGCGGTCAGCGCTATATCAGCGTCCTTTCAGCGGCTGCAACTCATTTTTTCCCTTCCCTTCTTCAACCGTGCGAGAGAGAGAGGCTTTAGAGGGAGATTTCCTCCATCTATCACTTATTGGTGTAAATTTCTTCATCTCTTTTCGATCGGGTGGCTCGGATTGCGGATCTAACACGTGGTTTTCGGATTTGAGTGCTTGATTCTGCAAGAGGTAAGAACTCATTTGACCCTAGTATGATTTTGGGGAGGGTTTGGTGGTGATCTTGTGTTTTAATCCGAATGAACCGATGTTGTTGTTAGATTTTGATAGTATACTCGTGATCCTTGGTTTTCTTGTTAGTGGTTGGGATGGAATCCCGTTATTGCACCGTTGACCGATTTCATTTCCTTATGCACGCGTGGTGTCCGATGAATTGTCCCAACGGGTAGAACTAGGATGAATTTCTTCGTATTCATGATGTTGAGATTGGTTGTATATCATTATTGTGTTAGGGTCGGATTTGAGAGGATTGTTCGGACCGTAACCTATTCCTTCGCTGCTTTCTTGGTCGTATTATCCAAGGCAAGTACATGTATTATATTTCATTATGTGTGTACGGTTTTGATGCGAATGATGTAAACTTGGTTTATTGACGTTTGTGTTGGTTACTCTTCCACCGGGATGGCGTGGGGCCTCGGGGGACGATCTTAATGGGTACGGCCACTAAGTGGACTTGAGTGCGTGTGTTGATGTTCTTCCACTGGGACGGTTCGACGGACCTCCGGGGCCGATACTAATGGGTACGGCCGCGAAGTGGTTTCTCACTGGGATACCCGACGGGACCTCTGGGGACCGATACTAATGGGTACGGTCGCGAGTTACCAAGCGTGGATAATTGTGATGTGGAAAACTTGTCGATATACCGTTTTGGTGTTAATGTGATATTCCGGAATATTGATTTTCAAAATGATTCTTCCTAATGAATTGTTTGCGTTGAATCGTGTATGTATATAATGTTGTGTAATTGTGTACTTGCACTAGCTATTCGAATGCTAACCCCTTAAATGGGGGAAATGCGTCTTATGCATTTCAGGTACCGGGAGGACTGAGGAGCAAGCACGGGACATGCATGCAAAGGATGGGCTGGCTTGATGATGTGGCTCGAGTCTGCATTTTTATGTTATGTCATTGTATTGTTGAGTATTGAAGTTAGACTGTTTACTTTGAAACTTGGTTTAAGTCCCCTGCGTGGGCAAGGAATTGGTTTTTATCTTATATTCATATACTCCGTTAAAATGTTTTGACCGAGGCCACGGCCTTACGTACTTTTTGGAGTGCATAATTTGGGATCATATTGTGGTTTATGTGTCATGTGTTAGCCTGGTAGACCTCACGAGGGTTCTACGGCGTGTAATGTCCCATTTGTGAATTGGGGTGTTACACATATAATGTGTTGTTCGAATGATTCACTACCTGAGGCACAACAATATTTAACGAGTTACTCGCGCTATTCGAGTAACTCGTATACAATCGAGTAACTCGATGCCTTATTCCGGTAAGTCGAATTCTTACTCGAGTTACCATTCGATTTATCATACCAATTTTACTCGAATTCATACTCGAGTCTGTATTCGTGTTACCCGATTTATCAATCGTGTTACTCGATATTGTACTTCGTGTTACCTCAATGCTGTTCTCACTCGATATATTGGAAAGATTACTCGAATTTCTGTTACCCAAAATTACAATATATGACTCGAATGTATTCAAGTAAAGATCAAATTCGATAATTTGAGTACCAAAAGAGTTGATTATAAATTTGGAGTAGAAAAAGATAATAGTATATGTAAAAGAGAAAAGTTAGCTAATCTTATTAAAATTAACGTGTAAATAGTTATTATTTTCCATTTTTAGACAGGCTTCCCTCACGGTACTACTTCGCTATCAACTAATTTTTAATAGATTAAGGATCTGTACCTATTTGATTATATGTTTCAAATTTAACAACTTTTTTTATACCTAAATTGTCGGATATAACATTTACTCAAATATATATATGAGTCACCTATTTAAATTCCAGTCACCTAATTAGGTGACTCAAATAAGTGACTCGAATATATTTTAAGTGACTCAAATGCAATTAGGTGACTCGAATATATTTAAAGTGACTCGGATATAATCAGGTGACTTGAATAGATAACTCGAATATATATTAGATGACATGAATAGGTGATTCAAATGCATTTTAAGTGACTCTGATGTAATTGAGTGACTCGAATAGGTAACTCTAATGCAGTATAGATGTCTCGAATATGTGACTTGAATGTATTTTGTGTTGATCCGACAGGTAACTCGAATGTCTTCGAGTAAATATCAAATCTGACAATTTGAGTATGAAAAGAATTATTGTTATATTATGGGTGGAAAAAAATTATCCTATATTCAAATGGCCCCTTCATTTTTTCCCCATTTTTCATCTACTCTCTATAAAAAGAATCTTCTTTTTTATTTGTCCAGTTTGGGGATGAAAACCTAAAATGAATGTCACCACATTTTATTGTCCACGGTGAAATTTCAATACAATTGCCCCTAAAATTTATTTCAACATTTCTTTATCTAATTTTTTTTTTTAAATTTGTTTTACACAATTACATGAATAGAGGAATGATCGAGCAAGACGTTGCAAGTATTAAATATATAAAAAAAATAAGAAAAATGTACACAATTTATCAAAAAGGTGAAGTGGACCCGTTGCACAACTAGAAGCACGATAGTGCAAGATTCTCCGATTCATGCAAATAAAAAATTACTCCCTCTTTTCACAAATAAAAATTGACACAATTTTCTTTTCGATCCGTTTATAAAAATATCGCCACATTCATTTTTAGCAAAAAAACTCCACATAATTCACTAATTTATTTATTATTGGGCTCACAACTGGTAATGATCATTTAATTGTTTCACCAACGTGGACTAGTGTGTCTTTTTTAATTATTAATTAAAGAATTATAAACCCTTGAAAATTTTTGTTCTCAAAAGAAGTCGAACTCGGGTCTGCCACTTGAAGTGGAAGACTCGTGACCAGTGAACCATGTTCACTGGTTAGTTGGCAACATTATTAACATAGCCATTAGTTGCATGCATATTTGAGTCGCAATGGCATGCGCAGAAAAGTACATGGGCCGACTCCAAATTGATAGTGAGTGATTGAACTATGATCTATGAAGTACATAAATTTCAAATTATAATTTTACTTCAAACTATGACTTTTAGCCGTAGCCATGTTCCATTTTACGTTAAGTTAAGCATGTCTGGTTCTCTACGTACAACGTACTGAATAATAATCATGTTAATTTGTTAATAGAGTTAGGGTTGTTATTGGATGGATAGATTCGGGATCCGGACCGATCCGGACCGATAAGTTTACCGGTCCGGAAATGGATACCATACCGAGATTCGGTATCCGATAAGACCCGGACCGATAAGTCGATAATATAAGTACTATATAAAGAAATAAGTTCATTAGGAATGCATGAAAGTAGTTATTCATTAGGAATTGTGCCTTAGATAATTTTTCCTTGTTTTTGGTAGTGAAGAGAATGATTTTGTGTTATTGGTTCCAGGAATCGGGTCAGTATTGGATGAAAGGGGTATCCGATAAGCTTATCGGATCGATCCGAGTACCCGATAAGCTTATCGGTTCTCGAAATCGGGTCAGTATTGGATGAAACAGGTATCTGATAAGCTTATCGGATCGGTCCAGTTACCCGATAAGCTTATTAGATCGGTTCCCGGAAATAATGTCGGATCCGATAAACTTATCGGATCGGTTCCCAATTACTCGATAAATTTATCGGGTGAATACCGGGTATGTCAAGATCCAGACCGACCTGGACCGATAACATGCCTAAATAGAGTATGTGGATAAGGCAGTTCATAAATGATAATCATATCTGATATGATCTAGGGGTGTTCAAAAATACCCGACCCGAACTACCCGGCCCGAATACCCGATGACCCGAACTAAATATTTCGGGTATTTTTAAAATTTTTAAATTTTTTTGGGTGCACCACCAAAAAAGTCATATAATCGGGCCGGTCATGGGCCGACTTGTTGCGTAAATTCGCACCAAAACCCGATTATTTTTTAATAATTAGTTTTTTTTATAAATTTAATTATTTAATTTGCAATTATATGAAATTTTATCTTTCAACTAATATGAAATATATTTAATATGAGAATACATGTTAATGTATTTTCACTCATGGTATTTATTCTCACTAGTTTGGAAATTTATAAAATCTTTAAATAAAAATAATATATTCTTTCATATATATAATTAAATATTGAATTAAGCATAATTATATAATAAAAAAATGATATATATAAAAATATTTAGTTAGTTTTGAAATTTACTTATTGTACGGAAAATATTTATAATGTATTTAGTAGTCGGGAATTAATTTATATAATAAATTTTAAAATAAATTTATATTAAAATTACAAATTATTTATAAAAATTTAAAATTAGTGGTATTAAATTTTGCCAAGATTTATGACCCGACAGAAAAATAGCAGACTCGCTTTGCAGACCACTTTTCAGTCGGGTCACGGCCAATTTTTCATTACTCGAAAACCGACTCAGAATTGGTAAGATTCAAAACCGGCACCGGTTATGAACACCCCTAATATGATCGCTACATTAATAGCATGGCAGCGGTGGCGTGAAAACTCCAATCAGTCAGCTCTCACATTCCCCATTTGTGATTGCTTGGCTCCACCATGCATCTTTATCAAACTACTCCCTCCGTCCCGCCCAAAGGTTTACATTTCTATCAAAAAGTAGTCCCTTTAGTAAGTTTACATATATCACTTTTTACAATCAAATCAAACAATCACTTTTTACTTTTTAATCTCCATCACTCATTCATCATCAATACTTTTAACTTTTTAATCTCCACCACACATGTAATCATCATTACTTATACCAATCATTACCTAAAATACACCAAATATACACCCTCTGTCAACCTTTGGCTGGGACAGAGGGAGTATCTATCTACCTACAGTTACCACCCTCCCCCCCCCTCTCTCTCTCTCTCTCTCTCTCTTTCTCTCTCTCTCTATATATATATATATATGAATAGGTAGGAAAACTTTTTTTTTTTTTTTTGTAGGAAATAGGAATGATCAGGTTCATCGATCCTGGAGACACCCGCCGATTTCGCTCTGGTGTTAACACGGAAAAATGAGTGCTAACGAATTTAATTATCGTACTAATGTAATTTGACTAATTTCACTTACGGTAAGTTCCTACAATCATGTAAGCTTCCATGTTCACGATTTCATATTTTAGGTTAATATATATTTTTATGAGATTTTATTTTTTTTAGTTGTTCAAATATTTTATAGTTTTTGTCTATTTATTTTATTTTTTAAAAACTAACATTATCTTTTTTCTATTTGATTTGTACTTTTAAAAATCGAAATTGTTGTGCTAATCATTTGTTTTGTGTGTGCTGCAAATTGGAAAACATAGTGCAGTTCTGGTTATGTTTCAATTATATGATTTTTTTTGTTATGTTTTATTATGTACAATGCAGTCAATTTTAATACAATGTGTTGTGCTTTATTTTTTGGAAGATAAATAATTTGAATGAATTTAGGTAAATTAATGTTGTACAAGTTTCTGTTTATGTTGTGACACATGATAGGTATTATACCTTGTGTGCAACGTTGATATGAATAGTGTGCTAGGTAATATATCTTGTGGTGCTTATCGTACTAGTTTATATAACTTGTGGTAAATTACTATTCAACAGATGTGTGCAACGTTGATATGAATAACGTGCGAGGCAATATAATTTGTGGTGCTTATAATTATCGTAACACGTGATAGATATTATACCATGTATATATATCTTGGAACATATATCTTAGTGTGCTAGGTAATATATTTTATATCAAAATTGACTGCATTGTACAAAATAAAGCATAACAAAAAAAATCACATAATTGGAACATAACCAGAACCGCACTCTGTTTTCCAATTTGCAGCACACACAAAATAAATGGTTAGCACAACAGTTCCGATTTTTAAAAATACAAATCAAATAGAAAAAAATAATGTTAATTTAAAAAAAAATAGAAATAAACACACAAAAAATATAAAATATTTGAACGACTAAAAGATATGAAATCCCATAAAAAATATATATTAACCTAAAATATGGAAAATCCCATGAATACAGGAACTTCCCATGATTGTAGGAACTTTCCATAAGTAAAATTAGTCAAATTACATTGATACCCCCAATAATTAAATTTGTTAGCACTCCTAGTTTCCCGTGTTAGACACCAGAATGAAATCTGGGTCATTAATCTCCAAGGATCAATAGCTTACAATCATTCCCATTTCTTACACTTATACCATTTCACTTCATAACCCACCCCTATATATATATATATATATATATATGTAAGATTGAGTGAAATCATTAATTGCGGAGTCTTAATAACTTAATTTTTATATAAGATAAATAAAATTATAAAATAGATTGAGATTAAATGCAATAATATAAAATTATAAAACCAATTATGTGCAATTGAGTCTTATTAAATGGTTTACCACTCAATTCATTTGATGTTAAATTGACAAAGTACGTTATTGACAATTAAAAACAAAAGGATGCATTTAATTTAAATAGAGTGGCAAAAGTACAAAGTTGGTTATGGATGGATAATTGAAAAGACGTGAAGTTCAGTAGTCTCTTTAAATGAGGTTAATGGATAATTGAAAAACGTAAAGCTCAGTAGCCTCTTTAAATGAGGATTAAATTATAGAGTAAACTATGTATGCGTGGTTTATTAATTGTATTGTTTCTTTGAAGGATAGGACGCCATTATATATACAACTAGGAATGGTGCTTCATTTGTAATTGTATTTGTAACAGTGTATGTTACTGTCAATTAGCTTTCTTTAATATCTGATTAAAAAAAAATATTTGCAATAACTCCATTTACATTAGCTTAATTATTCTTTTCTTTTTTGAGGATGAAGACTGAGACTCTTTTTTTCAGGGATGAAGATTTTGGAAACAAGTGATAATTTTTCAAGTAAGAGTGTCGATCTCCCTTCTATCGTGACTCTCAGTTGCATATTACAAGTTAGATCATTTGTCTTTGAATAGCGTGAGTGAAATTTTTTACTAGCAAAATGTTAAGAGTTAGTAATGTTATAATGAATTAGAATCTTTATTTCGTCTTTTAGTTTTAGTGTAACCCAATTTCCACTGAGTCAAAAGATAGTAACATGTGAAAATTCTATTACTTGAAATCAACATTCTTTCGTATTTATAAACTCAACAATGATGCATGAACTTATTACAAGGTAAGCTATGGTTGTTTGATGCTACAAATAGCTACTTTGTAGCAATTTATATATCTGCATACAATATTTTGCTTTCATGCAATATCATCCGAGTTATGTCTTTGATATCATCCTATTATAAGAAACTAAGTTAAACCTGCATATAAAGAATAAAATCACCTGACTACATAAAAGACCTATACTACCAAATGCCAAGTCTTAAATCTGTTAACTTTTTTTGTCTAACTTTTTAGCAACAACAATCAAGCCTAAACTACAATATTAATATGTGCTTTTACAAGGAAATATTGATTGTTTAAAAAATTTGAGTTTTAGACATAAGCAAAAATTTAACTTTTATCGAAAAACAAGACCGGTGCATCGCACGGGTCCGAATGCCTCGTATATATTAGAGATAATTTGTGCCATTATGGCATAGTGGCGGTGTCATAATTGAATAAAAATTATAAAAGAACTAGAGAAAAAAACTGTCGGCACCGAAAATTCGTCGAGAAACAACCTAAGAGACGGGTGATTGCCCGTCGGAGAACAGTTCGCAGCGGGCCTAAAAAAATTGACGGGACGCCGGAGCCCCACCAGTCGTCGGCCCACTGGACAATAGTCTCGTAGTCGTTCAAAAAAAAATGATCGATCGAAGGAGAACAACCCAGCCGAAAATATAAATTGACTGACTTCCGGAGCTCTGACGTCCGACAGCAGGCGATCTGCCGGAAAATAGCCTCACAAACAAACAAAAAAAACTCCATTGGTAGCCGGCTGGAGATCCGCCGGAGAATAGTCTGGTAGTGTCGTAAAAAAAATGACCGATCGACAGAGCTCCGACAACCGGTGACCGACGGAGCTCCGACAACCGGCGACCGACCAGAGGTCTCCGTAGAACAAAAATTTTGATTTAATTTTCTAAGCTTTTTTAGAAGTATATTATTGATGAATATTTGATATTATTATTAAATTCAACATGGAGGGGAGTGGAGGGGCACAATGGTCTTCTCAATTGCACACTACGACGACCAGAAAATACAGTTATCCCTTGTATTATATATATAATGGTTCTGGTGAGAATGACTTATACATTACGAAATATGAATGAATTTATTTCATAGAGATTGATTAAGCGAATGACCAATGTTTATTCTTAGAAAAATTTATGAATGGAAAGCATCACTCTGACAATTTTATACATATAACACATAAATTTAAGAGGGGTGATAAGGCAACACCCTAAACCACACCCCCATACACACCCCGTACTTTACAGGTGTTGTACCGCATGTTTTACAGATAAAATATTCATAATAATATTATAATAAAATTAATAGTAAAGCACGCGGTACAACACCCATAAAATACGAATGTGTTTGGGGTGTGATTCAGAGTGTTGCCCTATCATTTCTCTAATTTTAATACATTGATATTTTGATGCATGAAATGCATATATTTCATGCATACCTAATTTGAACAGTAGATCACACAAAGATTGCTTACTCAAAAACCCATTTTTATGTAATCAATTTTCTTTCTTTCTATATGCATATACACACATAGGCGGATACACTCAGCGTCTGGTGGTGCACGCGCACCACCAAAAATTTTGCACCAAAATGACGTAATGTTGGTTTTCTACACAAAACGACGTCGTTTTGGTTTTAAACGATGTGTCCTGCCATTAGGCAAAACGACGTCGTTTTGGTCGGCTTTTATAAAAAAGAGTTGAAAATTTAGAACTCAGAACATAACAGCCGACCTCTTTACCTCTTCTTCTTGGACGTAACAGTCGCTCTTCAACAACTCCTCCAGGCTCTGCAGCTCCACCGCTCCAGTACTACCTGTAATATCCGCAATTTTCGATTTTCGGTAAATTTCTTTTTTCGGTCGGAGTCCGTTTTGACGACTCGCTCATGTCCGTTTCGTCATTATGGGAATGATTAATTCTACACTTTTTGACATCCGAGTTCGTTTCGGTGTCGTTTCGTTGAGTTCCGTGCTTTTTAACGACTTTTCCGCGCTTGAGTTCGATTCTTGCGAACCTCGTTCGAAACTGCTGTTTCGAGTTTCCTGTAAGTCCGTTCAACTTTGTTAGACGTATTGTGAACTTCGGTTTGATTATTCGATCACGTATCGCGATTTCCGGGCGTTTTGGGCCATTTTGTAATTTCTTGAAAGTTACGGGTATCCGTATCTGTAATTGTTGTCTCGACCAGTTTCTTGGTCGCGTATGATTAATTATTGCATTATGTTTTCATTTCGGGTCGTTGATGTCGTCCGCGAACTTTTCGTCGTGTTCGCTCCGCGGCGTTTAAATCAAGTCGTCAGCCACGGCAATGGGCACCGGCCGACGGCTATGGAGGAACCGCAAGACGGCGAGCCGGGCTCGCCGGACGGCGCGCAGTGGACCAAGATAGCGTACGCCATCGCGGGAGGTCGCGCGCTAACCGACAAATGTAGGGCACGCTTATGCGGCACCTGGGCCAAGACGCTACTCGGGCCGAGTGAGGCCCTGGTTCTCGACTCCGAGAGTTGGCCGTGAGCGCACGCCACGGCCGGCGGCCGCGCGCGCTAACCGCAGACGTAGCGCACGCCGCCGGCATCTAGCGCGGCGCTACCCGGGCGAGGGATCACCCAGAGCCTCTATATCGACCATGGTCGCCCGCTAGCGCACGCCGCCGGCACGCTTAGCGCACGCCAGTGGCTTTGCCTATATAATTGACCGAGCAACCTGCTTTCAACCCATTTTTCATTTCAATCTTTTCTTTCCGCGCGAGGTTTGGAGATCAAGGAGGCATGTTATTGAAGAACAAATCCACGAAGTTCTTGAGTTCATAACATCAATAAATCATCCGTTATCATCATTTGATCCAAATAATCAAGGTAATCTTCCTTAGAACCCTAATTTCGTGAATTTGGGGTTTTCGCATTTTTGTCCGATTCGTTCCGTTTTTGATTAATTCATGATGGGTATGATTAATCTTGGTAGTATTCTTGTGTTTAACATCATTGAATCCATTGTTCTTCGTCGAATCAAGTATATTTCTTGATTTCCTTCGAATTGACTTTTGGGGGATTTGTCCTCGATCTCGCTTTTTCATCCGCTTTCGATGGATCGATTATGGTTAAATGATGTTGTTAAACATATTCTATGGATTGTATATCCATATTTCAACTTGGAATTCCGCTGGGTTTTGACGGACGAATCGTGTTCTCGGCCGCTTGGGGAAATCCTTGAACCTTCGTCATTTGTTCTTTGAATTCAGCGGCTTTGGGTCGTACTTTGGAATTCATTTTCGTTTTTATTGTTTTCGTCGTAGTTCATTGTTGTGGATTGTCGTTCGGTGGAGTCGGCGAGTTCGTAGTCGGTTCGCCAACCTACTTCGCCGATTCTCCGTTGCAGGTCATTCGAGGCAAGTATCTTGCCCATACATTTCATATTTCTTAGGCATAATTATTGATAAATGATTTTATGCGAAATCCAATGTTTAATGAACGTTAAAAAGGATCGGTATGTTCTCGATAAATATTGTCTTTCAACGATAATTCGTATACTTCGTGAATGGATATGTTCTCGGAATATATGTGTTAGTTTCATACGTTGAGAGACGTTATGATCGCATTGACCATAATTGTTTGCCGAGGATTGTGCATTGAATTGTATATTTGTTCGGTGGGTATTCGACATGATGTGATGTTAGTCGTTACTCCTTTGAAAGGAGGTTGTGATGCTTAGTGTTGCTTGTCTTGATAATCGGTTATTGTTGTGTGCTTGTTGTATGTGATGTGCCTCCGGGTAGGATTGTTGAATCTCCGGGATCCATACTTTCTAGTATGGGTCGGGCGAAACCGTAGGGTTATCCAATACGGGTATGTCTTGCGGGGACTCCGAGGTTCGGGGCTTGCTAGCCCGATGCCGAGATAACTTGTGGGGTTATCATCGGGTATGTCTTGCGGGGACTCCGAGGTTCGTGGCTTGTTAGCACGATGCTGGGATAACTTATGGTTGTGGTTTGATTATGTAAGTATATGTGCTTTTAGTCACGTGAGTGCGGTTACGGTGACATGTGATTTGATATAGTTTCCCTGTGGGTTATTCACTCGGGTTTGTTCTACGGGAGCATCTGAGGTCCGTGGCTTGCTAGCACGGGACGCGAATAATCTGTGGAAACAGGTTGTTATGGTATGATCGGGTCGTGGACCCCACTTGTTGTTATCGAATTTCTGTTTTGGGAAAATGACTTTTGGGCGTGTCCCTAAATGTTTTCGAAAGGCACAAGATTTTTAAATCCCAATGTATTCAAAACTCCCGAGGTCGTAAAATGTTTTTCACAAGATGTTTATCGGGTTTACCCTATCTTTCGATTTAATCGTTTGATTAAGTGAATCACCTCGGGAAGTATGTTTATGATTAACATGTTTCGTGGAGTATGATATGTATGGCTCGTTTTCGTATTTTATACTTGCACTAGCAAAACAAAGGAGTTTGCTAACCCCAGTATTCGGGGGGTGGATGTCTATTTTTGCATTCAGGTTTTGGAGCATAACACAGGGTCGGCACGAAGGATGATGAAAGATGAACGATACTAATCACACGAGGATCCGTTGATGTCGTATTGGTCTAGTTGTATTTTCTTTTCCGCTGTAGTATCTTTTCCCCGTTGTACGGGAGTTTATTGTATTTTGACCCCTGCGTGGGTATGTGTTTGTAATCGAGTTGTATATTTTATTGAAAGACCAAATCGGTCTAGTGAGTCATTTTAGCCTTGAAGGCATTGTCGAGATGTTAAATGTTGTTACCAGCCTGGTAGATCCTCGAGGAGAGGGTCTACGGCGTGTAATATCCCTGAGTGGATTGGGGGTGTTACATAAATGGTATCAGAGCTTAGGTTGAGGAAACCTAGGCTGTCGGTTCAAGTCGTGTTGTTTGAGTCTTGTTTCGTCGGATTTTATCCGATCGAGTGTCGCGACGCGTCGTTTGAGTTTGTTGGTCGTGATTAGTATCGTGGGGCAATCATCATCTTCGTGCGACCTGTGGAAGTAAGTCTCCCTTCTTTGTGTTGTGCCTCGTGTGACACGAGCTATTTTTATGATTATTTGTTAAGCGGTGGAATCCTTATGTGAATTTTGATTTCACGATATGTATTTAGTCGGCTCTCGTATTTGATTTATACTGTAACACCCCCAAATCCTATTGGGTTATCACAGTGCCGTAGACCCCACGCCAGGAGATCTACCAGGCGAACATGACTAAAATACATTAAATTAAACAACAAGGGAAAATCATAGTCCCTACCATGATATCCGACACAATATTCCGAGAAGGAATTTCAACGACAACGATGGGCCTACATGGCCAAGAGTAAAAATACAACATCCACGAGCATCACTGGTAATACAAAATGACAAAGATCGACAATCAAGAACACTCCAACCGATCGACCAACATGAACGACTCGGACTAGTATCGCTCGAATGCCTCGCCGCCATCATCATGCCCCGTGTCTCAACTCTCTCGCAAGCACCTAAAACATGAAAACATGTTCCGCCCCACTGGTCGGGCCATCCAGATAATGAACATCAAATACATGTATAACATGATATGCATCCAAAGGCGTAATGAAACGGTATAATGATGATAATAATACGAGATGCTCACAAACCAAGGTAAGAACCGAGCATTCGTGAAATACTATCCCCACGGCATACTATTAATATCTGTTCGACAGGTTAGAACATAAGTGCCCAACGGTGAATCATAATCACAGAATACCACAATGAATTACACGACATGAACCAAACCGTAATGGATTAAATATGAATCACAATGCCGGAGGCTCCAATGAAATTAACAAGACAATCACAAGGCCTAAAACCACTCAAATTAAATCACAATATCACAATCACATGAAGCCGAAACACCCGAAGTTATTGATTAGGGCAAGCCACGGCATGAAAGCCGTATCACAATTAGGGCGAAGCCACGGCATGAAAGCCGTATCACAATTAGGGCGAAGCCACGGCATGAAAGCCGTATCACAATTAGGGCGAAGCCACGGCATGAAAGCCGTATCACAATTAGGGCGAAGCCACGACATGAAAGCCGTATCACAATTAGGGCCGAAGCCACGGCATGAAAGCCGTATCACAATTAGGGATAGTGTCCGCCTTGAGTCGGCCAACACGATAAGAATGATGCATCGGATGATTCCATGAATGATTAAGCACTTCGATTGGCTTAGAATGGCCAATCGTTACGAATGATACGATGAATGATTAAAATACCTCGATTGCCTTAGAACGGTCAATCGATAACAATGAGATGGTGAATAATTGAACATTTCGATTTGCCTGAGAACGGCCAATCGATGACAATGATACGAAGGATGCCTCGGCACCTTTAATCGGTTACCGACGGCGAAGGTGAGAAATGAATAAGCCAATGCCTTTAATCGTCCTGTACAGTTTTAATGACAATCCAAACAGGAATAACAATGATCTCAACGATGTCTTAAATTGACATCTATATTAACAACAATCGATACATCGATACCGCGAACCGGCTATCGACAATAACATTAATCATGAGTGTTACAATACCTTGAATCGGCCGTTAACGAACAACTATAAACACTTGGCAAAATTGCCGGAAGGTATCGTATCGAACGATCTCTTGATATCAATGAATTCATGAAGAGACTAAGTCTCGGAATGATACAACACATCCATACACATACATGATGACATTAGCTCATTGACTAGTACAAGTATAAAACTTGCCTCAAACCGAAGGCGAGAAGGTACTTCCACGATCAACGTCCTTAATGAAATTATCGGCCGCTCGAACAACCTTGAACAACATAAATACCAACAATTCTCTTAATACACGAATCAAGCATGATCACAACCAACTCAAAAGTCGATACAACAATACTCGAAACTCATTGGGGCATTAAAACAAACGCGTTGTAAACAATCTCCAATTGTTTACACCCAAAACTCAATTACATCCGAAACCAACTTCCAATGAATGATTCAAACCCACAAAATCCCATGAATACTATCAATAATCCAAAATGAATATCCGAACACGTGATTATAACGACAATTAATCGAAAACCCCCAATTTCAACTCGATATTCAAAGTGTTCTTGAATAATCCCTCAATAATCCAATGAATCCTTATATAAACTCATAATCATATATATGTCCCTTCATATAACATGATTATAACGTCCAAAACATCATATCTCAACATAGAATCGAAATCCAAGGTGTTGAAGAATATTACCTTTGAAGATCCAAGTACTTTAATCCGAAGAACACGCGTTAAATTGATTATCCAAGCCACGATCGAAAGGAGATGAAGAAAATCAAACACCCAAATGATTTGTGAAGGAAAACCCTTCCCTCAAGCTTTCTCTCGGTTGAAGGTGATGAAAAGGGAGAAAATGGCTGAAATGCTGAAAAAAACGAATTTATAGGAGTTGATCGCCTCGCCGACACGGCCCGTGCCGATCGGCACGGCCGTGTCGCATACCGGCCGATACCGCCGAAGGGACTCGACCGTCCTCGCTTGACACGGTCGCGCGCGCGAGGGCCTTCCGATAGTGACCCGTCCGACAAATGACTCGGCATGACTCGACCGTGTCCCGCAACACGGTCGGGCGTGTCAGCCGCTTCGCTCAACCGGAAGAGTTCGACTCGCCGTGCTAGACGACACGGCCGGTCCTCGAGGCGAACACTTCGGCATTTTCCGGACGAGTACGGCACGGGCCGTGTCGGACGACACGGCCGAGTTCGTTCGGCAGTGATCGGCCAATAACTGAAAAAATGAGCGGTTGAGCTAAAACGACCATAACTCTCTCGTACGGACTCCGATTGACTCACCGTTTGAACCATTGAAAAGCTAACTCGATGCTCTATAATATTGCAAAGATTTAGAATTTTTGGAGTTACCAAAAATTAATGGTGATCTAACAAAGTCGAACTCATATGAGGAAAGTTGAAACAATGAACAATAACGATACACAACTCGAAGTTTTTCCGAACGGTGAACACGGTGAATGCATATGATTGATGAATGATTATAAATGAGTGAAAATACACTGAGTGACAATCACCGAATGAAATTACTGAATGATAATGACTGAATTACAACCGGGTATTACATATACGAGGAGTGTCGTCGCTTGTGATGTCTTTTTATTGTTGTTTTTGTCCGTTGTTGATGATTTTCGAATCGATTTGCACGTTTTACAAGTTCTATTGTGGGAACTTTGTGCTTATACACGTTCGACTTGTTCACTAGCCAGTGCGGGAGGGTCTTTAGAGACCTCGAATGGGGTCGGTGGTTTTGTTCTGAATGTGGTATTTTATCGTTTATTTCCGTTTAAAGACATGTATTGTCTTGATTTTAAACTTTTTGATGCGTGTGCTAGGAGTTGTTTTAGTGAACGTCGATATGTGTGAGTTTTGGGCATTCTGGCCTATTGGATTTTTTTGAAAACCTTGAGTATCTTAGAAAAATAAATTTCGAGACATACTTTTCAAATGAGTTATTTTCTTGTGGTACATCCAAGGTGCCACAATATATTTCAAAATTTTTCTACCTCGAGGACCAAAATGTTTTGAGATATTTTTAATGTTTTATTTAGACCCGAGGGTCGAATATTAAAGTTTTCACTAAGAGAAAGTGTCCTCATTTTTTATCAAATGCGAAATGGTTCCCCAAAGTCTCGATAACGATGTTTCATGTTTGTATTTTTTGAAAGATGATACTCAAGATCAACCGGTGTTCTTCTAAATTATTTTCAAAATGAGGTTTTCATTTTTAAAACCTATCCATTCCCGTTTGAGGGCTGGGTATGTATGTACGATGTTCGCATTGTCATTTTGATGGTTGCTCCCGAGTATGACCGAATTGGCAGTGTGAGCGTTGAGTCATTTTCCACACATTTGTTGTGTTAGCCCCCTGTGAGAGGCGGGGTGTTGGTGTTGAATATTATCGCCTCGTAGTGATTCCTGCGTTGTCGCGCATGTGCGAGCTGTTAGAGCTTGGTTTGGTATGACTGTGTGCATCGGTGATGGTTCCGTTATGCGTCGATTGTTTAATGTCTTGTTACCTTGCTCCCGTTTTTGTGAATTTCGTGGACGAGGTCAGAGGTAATGCCCGTACTATTTTGACTTCTGTATTTTCTCTTTCTCCAGTCTATCGATTCGCTCATGTTCGTTGACACTTTATGAACTTGTTCTGTATTTCGGTTTCATCGTTCGAACGAGCTGTGATCTTGTTGTGGGCCGATGTGGTTATCGATGTGACTTTTTTCGAGTTCGGTTCGATTCTTGTGAACCTTGTTCGGGAGTAACATCCTTTGGTTCTACTAGTCCTTTTATTCGAAGGGATCGGATTTTGAACTTCTGTATATTCTACTTTGTCGACTCATTTATGTTCGTTGACATTTCTGAGCTTGTCCTGCCCCTTGTTTTTGTTTATCGAACGAGTGTGGTATCATTTCGGAATAACTCGTTTGTCGTTGTGACTTTTCAATCGCTATTCCCTTTCCTGTGGATCTTATGGGAATGCATGTCTTGTAGTTCTCACCAGATCATCCTGGGAGTTGTTGTTTGAACTTTATTGTTCTTCGTGATTCGAACATGATTCTTTGATTTTTGTTGTCTCGATCGTTGTGGTTCGATCGTTTGATTGTTCGGTTTTTATTGATCTCGTTCCGTGATTGGTGAACATTCAGGCTCGTTCGTAATTCCCTTCAGTTCGGGAAATTAGTTTCGTTTTCGATCTTCCAGCCCTTAGGCGGTGGAATTCCGTATTTGTTCAGCGTTTGGCTCGCGTTTTGATCAATGTACCGTTAGGTTGGTCAATCGTATTGATTTTCGTTCGTTGTGTTTTGCGATTGTTCGGATAATTTACTTGATTGTATTATCCATTTGATGACGCTTGTCACTTGTTGGTTTTATTATATCCCTAACGGCGATGTTGTGTTGGTCGCCATGGAGCGTGTTTTCACGCCGTATATTCCTTTGCGTTGTTTGTAACATTTCGCCGTTGGGCGTTAGTTACGCATTCTTGTGCATCTCGTTGAGTTTTTCCTGGCGGGATATTGCTTCTCCCTACTTGTTTTAAGTTTCGGGACGAAACTTCTTTTAAGGAGGGTAGAATGTAATATCCGCAATTTTCGATTTTCGGTAAATTCTTTTTTCGGTCGGAGTCCGTTTTGACGACTCGCTCATGTCCGTTTCGTCATTCTGGGAATGATTAATTCTACACTTTTTGACATCCGAGTTCGTTTCAGTGTCGTTTCGTTGAGTTCCGTGCTTTTTAGCGACTTTTCCGCGCTTGAGTTCGATTCTTGCGAACCTCGTTCGAAACTGCTGTTTCGAGTTTCCTGTAAGTCCGTTCAACTTTGTTAGACGTGTTGTGAACTTCGGTTTGATTATTCGATCACGTATCGCGATTTCCGGGCGTTTTGGGCCATTTTGTAATTTCTTGAAAGTTACGGGTATCCGTGTCTGTAATTGTTGTCTCGACCCGTTTCTTGATCGCGTATGATTAATTATTGCATTATGTTTTCATTTCGGGTCGTTGATGTCGTCCGCGAACTTTTCGTCGTGTTCGTTCCGTGCGTTTTCGGAAATCGAGTCGTCAGGCCACGGCAGGGGCGCCGCCGGACGGCTATGAGGAACCGCACGGTTCTTGGGCTCGCCGACGGGCGCGGGCAGGGACCAAAGATAGCGTACGCCATCGCCGGAGGTCGCGCGCGCTAACCGGCAGTCGTAGCGCACGCTATGCGGCACCAGCGCACGCTACTGGGCCGAGTAGTGAGGCCCAGTGGTTCCGGACTCCAGAGAGTTGGCCGGAGCGCACGCTACGGCCGGTCGCTGCGCGCGCTAACCGGCAGACGTAGCGCACGCCGCCGCATCTAGCGCGCGCTACTGGCGAGGGATCACCAGAGCCTCTAGATCGACCATGGTCGGCCCGCTAGCGCACGCCGCGGCACGCTTAGCGCACGCTAGGCGATCTCGCCTATATAATTGACCGAGCACTCTGCTTTCAACCCATTTTTTCATTTCAATCTTTTCTTTCCGCGCGCAGGTTTGGAGATCAAGGAGGCATGTTATTGAAGAACAAATCCACGAAGTTCTTGAGTTCATAACATCAATAAATCATCCGTTATCATCCTTTGATCCAAATAATCAAGGTAATCTTCCTTAGAACCCTAATTTCGTGAATTTGGGGTTTTCGCATTTTTGTCCGATTCGTTCCGTGTTTTTGATTAATTCATGATGGGTATGATTAATCTTGGTAGTATTCTTGTGTTTAACATCATTGAATCCATTGTTCTTCGTCGAATCAAGTATATTTCTTGATTTCCTTCAATTGACTTTTTGGGGGATTTGTCCTCGATCTCGCTTTTTCATCCGTTTTCGATGGATCGATTATGGTTAAATGATGTTGTTAAACATATTCTATGGATTGTATATCCATATTTCAACTTGGAATTCCGTTTCGGGTTTTGACGGACGAATCGTGTTCTCGCCGCTTGGGAAATCCTTGAACCTTCGTCATTTGTTCTTTGAATTCAGCGGCTTTGGGTCGTACTTTGGAATTCATTTTCGTTGTTATTGTTTTCGTTCGTAGTTCATTGTTGTGGATTGTCGTTCGGTGGAGTCGGCGAGTTCGTAGTCGGTTCGTGCCAACCTACTTCGGCCGATTCTCCGCGTTGTGGTCATTCGAGGCAAGTATCTTGCCCATACATTTCATATTTCTTAGGCATAATTATTGATAAATGATTTTATGCGAAATCCAATGTTTAATGAACGTTAAAAAGGATCGGTATGTTCTCGATAAATATTGTCTTTCAACGATAATTCGTATACTTCGTGAATGGATATGTTCTCGGAATATGTGTGTTAGTTTCGTACGTTGAGAGATGTTATGATCGCATTGACCATAATTGTTTGCCGAGGATTGTGCATTGAATTGTATATTTGTTCGGTGGGTATTCGACATGATGTGATGTTAGTCGTTACTCCTTTGAAAGGAGGTTGTGATGCTTAGTGTTGCTTGTCTTGATAATCGGTTATTGTTGTGTGCTTGTTGTATGTGATGTGCCTCCGGGTAGGATTGTTGAATCTCCGGGATCCATACTTGCTAGTATGGGTCGGGCGAAACCGTAGGGTTATCCAATACGGGTATGTCTTGGGGACTCCGAGGTTCGGGGCTTGCTAGCCCGATGCCGAGATAACTTGTGGGGTTATCATCGGGTATGTCTTTGGGACTCCGAGGTTCGTGGCTTGTTAGCACGATGCCGGATAACTTATGGTTGTGGTTTGATTATGTAAGTATATGTGCTTTTAGTCACGTAATCGCGGTTACGGTGACATGTGATTTGATATAGTTTCCTGTGGGTTATTCACTCGGGTTTGTTCTACGGGAGCATCCGAGGTCCGTGGCTTGCTAAGACGGACGCGAATAACTGTGGAAACAAAGTTGTTATGGTATGATCGGGTCGTGGACCCCACTTGTTGTTATCGAATTTATGTTTTGGGAAAATGACTTTTGGGTGTGGTCCCTAAATGTTTTCAAAGGCTCAAGATTTTTAAATCCTAATGTATTCAAAACTCCCGAGGTCGTAAAATGTTTTTCACAAGATGTTTATCGGGTTTACCCTATCTTTCGATTTAATCGTTTGATTAAGTGAATCACCTCGGGAAGTATGTTTATGATTAACATGTTTCGTGGAGTATGATATGTATGGCTCGTTTCGTATTTTATACTTGCACTAGCAAAACGGTGGAGTTTTGCTAACCCCCAAGTATTCGGGGGTGGATGTCTATTTTGCATTCGGGTTTTGGAGCATAACACGGTGGTCGGCACGAAGGATGATGAAAGATGAACGATACTAATCACACGAGGATCCGTTGATGTCGAATTGGTCTAGTTGTATTTTCTTTTCCGCCGCAAGATCTTTTCCGTTGCCAGACGGAGTTTATCAGATTTTGACCCCTGCGTGGGTATGTGTTTGTAATCAAGTTGTATATTTTATTGAAAGACCAAATCGGTCTACTGAGTCATTTTAGCCTTGAAGGCATTGTCGAGATGTTAAATGTTGTTACCAGCCTGGTAGATCCTCGAGGAGAGGGTCTATGGCGTGTAATATCCCTGAGTGGATTGGGGGTGTTACACTACCCGCCCTATGAGACATCTCCTCCACTCTAAGCTCTGCCCCTTCAGTACCGCGCTGCCGCCCCCGTTTCCTTTCGCCTCCGGTCTCCAACATCACAAAGGTCATAGCAAAGGTAACTAATGAATTCTTTTACTTGTGAGTTGAGAATTATTGAATTAGGATTATGTATTATGGTATTTGTTAAGATTTTATCTAAAATTAAAATATTAGGATTTCTTTAAAATTTAATGTTAGCTCAACTTAGGGTTTGTTTGTGATTTTATAACACTTGTTAATATTTATTTATTTATATATTTAAGATGAAAAGATATTTTGATGTGCGTACCAAATTTAAAGGGAGTTCAAATAATTCGGTAATTCAAGACCCACCGGAAGCTCAACGTTCAAGTGAGCCACAACCATCAAACTTTGCTAATGAGAGATAAAATTATTGAATTGGAAACTTTGGTAGCAGACCCCGGGCATAGAAGATCAATTTCAGACTATCATCTGGACATTCAAAATGACGTAAGGAAAGTTTACCTAAAAAAAGTGACAATCGACCTCGCAATTTTATATTTTTTTGGACAAAGTATGGTGACAAGACACATCGATTTAATGTAAATTGGTTTAACAAATATGATTGGCTTGAGTATAGTGAATCTACGGGACCGTGCATATTGTTTATCGTGTTATTTGATTATGGTGGTGATCACTTTGTTGGGGTCGGATTTGATGATTGGAATAAGCCTTCAAGAACTATTAGTCATGCTAGTGCAATCAATGGTTCTCATGGTGATTTTGTGCGCATGAGTCATGATCTTATGAACCCAAAGCAAAATATTGGGGCTTCTTTAAAAAAACAAATTAATAAACAAATATGGATTTATAATGTTCGTGTGACTACATCACTTGTAGCTACTAAGTATGTTTTGCGAGGTGGATCGACATTTCAAGGACATGATGAATCATAACACTCTCCATATAAGGCTCCTTTTCTTGAAACTATAAATTTATTGAAGAAGTGTAACCATGATATACTTGTGCTCCGGAAAATATTTATATGATTTCTCCTTGGATTCAAAAGGACCTTGTTGCAGCTTGTGCATTTGTAATAAGTAAAAAAAATAATGATTTTGTTGTTGTGTTAATTGATGAGTCCGGTGATTGCTCAAGTAAAGAACAAATGGCTGTTGTTGTACGTTATGTTAACAGTATAGCTTTTGTTATGGAAAGATATCTTGGCATTATACATGTTAAAGAAACAAGTGCTAATTCACTTAAGTAGGCACTTCAAAATTTATTTGGTCTATACAAATTGAGTTTATCAAGCATCCACGTAAAAGGGTACGATGGAGCAAGCAATATGAGAGGTCGGTATGGTGGGTTGAAAACTTTTAATTCAAAATGAGAACTCATATGCTTATTATGTGCACTGTTTTGCTCATCAACTTCAATTGGCATTTGTCGCTTGTGCTAAGAGCCATATTGGTGTTAGTGGTTTTTTTTGTTAAGGAAAAAATGCTTGTTGAGGATAAATGAGGATGGTTGAAAGTGATAGTTAGAAACCAGCTTCAAAATTATATTAAAGATATTCGATGCAATCCATTTTTTTTGAATCGAAAGGACTTCCAGATCTTTGCAGACACCTTGTGGAACCAAACAAGTGCACAACATATCGTGTGGTATATAAATTTGTAAGTTGGCATTGATTTTATCCGTAGCAACTACAAGTGTTCAACGAATATTTTCAGCTATGAATTATGTGTAGAGTGAGCTTCGTAGTAAGACGGATGATCAATGGTTACATGATCGCCTTGCAACATTTATAGAAAGAGATGTATTTAAAATTATTAGTAATGATGATATTTTAGCATATTTTCAGGAAATGGACTCTAGTCGATTTTTTTTGTAACTGTATGGATATCTTTGATTATGATGATTTGCATTTATTATTTTTAATATTTAATATAAGTTTAGCACATAGTTATTGTAAAATATTTTTTTGTCATCCGTGACTTTTGCTTGTGGTACGTCGGTGCACCGGTAATTTTCGAACGATGGATCCGCCTATATATATAGGGTTGGGTTATGGTGAGATACTCCTTAGTGTACGAATATAGAAAAGACACGCCCGTCTAGCACATCTTTCATATGTATGTAGCACAATCAGAATTATTATGTTGCACATATTTTAAATATGTGAGTTTAGCATATATTTCATTATTTGAAAGCACAAATTTTAAATAGGTCAGTCTAGCACATCTTCCATCGCATTGTAGCCCAAACAGAACGTAGTCCAACCTCACTTAATTTACATATTTCAGTTCGCGTAGCACACACAACACAAACACTTAACACAATTGAGTATAAATCTCAACCATTGATCTAACTCTATCAAAGGCTCAAACTCGTTTTTATTTTCTACGAAATTTACATTTCCTATCTGAACCAATCCATATATATATATATTCAAGCGAGAATGCTAACTATTTAAGAGAATACGAGAATGGTCACCCATGTACAAAATCATATATGATTCACGTACAAAATCATATATGATTACGTGAGTGTGTAAATCAGTATAAAATCATATATGATTTTATACATATATATTTGATTTTTTTGGTCAGTATAAAATCATATATGATTTTTTTCACAACAGTAAAATCATATATGATTTTATACACGCCACCATTCTCGTATTCTCTTAAATCTCTATCTCTCTCTCTCTCTCTCTCTCTCTCTATATATATATATATATATATATATATATATATATATATATATATATATATACTACCTTCTTCTCATAATTATTTGCATTTTGACTTTTGGACCAAATTTACGAACAGTAAACATAAATTACAATAGCATTATAAACACTTGTTAGATTTATTTAAAGTATATTTTAGAAATATTATTTTTTATAATATTTATTTATATATAACTAAAATTATTAATAAGTGCAACTATCTATTTAGGGGATCGTTAAAATGACAGGATAAAAATATTCATGGAATGGGGGGGACCTTGGTTCCGCCCTTGGGCACTAGTCGATCGGCATACCATGTTTAGCATCTAGGAAGTGCCAAGGAAAACAACTTCTTTCATTTTTTTCAAGTTGTGGTTGATTTATTCTCGATTCTTGGCCCTCCTAAGTTACGTATATAGCCTAGTTCCACACCTAATTTTCATCCTCCTCGTGACCGCGTATCATGTCTGGATGGCGTCTTGATTTTCATCCTCCTCGATCCTCGTAGCATGCCTAGGTGTCATCCATGCCAATGTTTACGACATCAGTTAGAAACAAATCTCGTACTTAAATTCTTACTCATCTAGTTGAGCACATGAGTACTCCAATACTCTCTCACACACGCATATATATATATATATATATATATATATATATATAGAGAGAGAGAGAGAGAGAGAGAGAATTCGGGAAGGAAGGTGACACCTTCTTTTTTTTGTGAGCGCCCGCCACGTTACATGATTGGAGGTGAGTGCTTTAATTATAACACTCACCCACCAAGTGTTGTCAAGTAGGTGAGTGTTATAATTAAAACACTCACCTCCAATCAGAACATGACACGTGGCGGGCACCTCACAAAAAAAAGAAGGTGTCACCCTATATCCCGAACTCTCTATATATATATGAGTAGAATAGTTAATATAATATGAGTATAATAGTACTCATTTGACCAAACACATGAGTAATGCTGTTACTTATCTGACCGAACATATGAATAGTATTATACTCATGATTCTTAAGCAGATGATTAAACACAAAAGTTTAAGCACATGTCATATGATGTGGCATGATGATGTGGCAAGGTGACACATGTCACTCCCACAATCTTTCCTATACTTTTTATTATAAGATCCTTTTTATAATAACCCCACCATATATATATATATATATATATATATATATATATATATATATGCTTAGTCGGTGTTCAAAAGAAGGTATTTTGGAACGAGAATGAGTATTTGTGATTTGTGTCCTCCCAGCATTCAGTTAAATGCTCGTGAGAGTTTAGGTTGGGGTTTTGTGATGTAGTCCCTTAGTCGAGATTGCATAATATTTTAGCATTGTTATGTTATTAAGGGTTAAACAAGCATGAGTTAGACTGTCATACCGCAGACCGGGTATGACTCAAGTCACGTGTCTCACGTATTCTTGCAATACAATTATGCTTTCAATGAGATTTTTGTGTTGACGGGGGAGGACCCGACGGGTCGAATGAGGATCTATGCTAACACACGTGAACTTGTGGGTTCTCCATAGACCCGGCAATTTACCACACGACACGAAAACGACACGAAAATTTAGTGTTTGGGTTTGCAGTTTGAGTACACGACACGAAAATACACGAACACATAAGTACACGACCGAGATTTAGTGTCGGTTTAGTGTTTACCCTTTGAGTACATGACACGACACGAGGTACACGAAATAAATAAATAAATAAATATATACTTAATTTTATAAAAATATATATTTTATGAATTCTGTTTATACTAAACTTTAAAATTTGAAAATATAATGTGAACTTTCATAAATTTCGTGTAAATATTGGTGTTTTCATTGCCATTCGTTTCATTTCGTCTACTAAAACCTATAAAAATAATATTAAATATTAAAATTATTATTTTTTATAATATTTTAATATTTATTTGATATTATGTGCCTGACACGAAAACACGACACGAAACGATACGAATTTACGCGGTACACGACACGACATGACACGAATTCATTTAGTGTCGTGTATGGGTTTGGACTTTTGGTACACGAAATACGAAGGTACACGACACGAAAATACACGACACGACCGAATTGCCAGGTATAGTTCTCCATTTGAAGAGGGCCAAGCAGAGCCTCTAGGGATATGCTACCGCATTGGGTCAAGAATTACATGATTTTTTGTTTTGTTTGTATATTTGATGAATGAATGTAATATTCCATAATATTTTCTAAAATATTGTTATTACAATTTAGTACAAGTTAGAAATATATAACATGTGATTTAATGTACTTTGCACTAGCTATTCACTGTCTAACTTCTTTAGGAGTGACTGCGTTATGATATGCTCATGGGCGGATCCATGTTAAGCATGGTGGTGCATGTGCACCACCAAAATTTTGTAAAAAAAGACCCTCTTTACCTATGTGAATCTCCACTCAACTCATATTTTTAACAATTTTGTGTAGTTGTGCATGACTGTGGCGTGTGCGGTGTGCGTTATTATTTTTGTATTTTTTATCTACTCGTTATTTATTATTTGACAGTATTTGAATTGGTTTAGAACTTAATTATTTAATATCCCGTCCTGGATTGCTAGAGGTCATGTGTGAAATCTTAAATGTGTCCCTACAAAAAATGCTTGAATTTATTTTCATGTAATTTTTAAAATATTAGTACTAGATACTTAAAAAAAATAAGGCATAGATTATAAATATATGAGTATATAACAATCATAACCACGGTTCAAAAAGAAAATTCAACATTGAATTGAATAATTCTAATCAAATGAGCTAACATTTTTAAGTTTGTTAATATTTTGTACTATTAAATAGGGTTTTGAACTTGGGTCTGTTAATAAAGATAACATTTAAGTTCATTTTTCAATCCAATCACAATATAATTTTAATCTGATAATTTTTATACTACTTTTTTGGGGAAAAAAATTATTCATAGGTCCTAAAAATTGGAAACCATCTGTGGGGTACAAGTCGCACCTTCTCAATACTTTACCCATCATGTTCGTCGGGGGCACCAGTAGAAATTTTGTGCTGGATCCGCCTATGGATATGCTTAGGTATCAAGGGCTTAGAAAAGCAACCACAAGGTAGGAACGAAGATGGAGGGCCGCCTCAATACTAGATGTCCCTAGTTCTTATTTATTGCTTTCCTTTTAGTCTTTTCTTTTGTTGTTCTCCTTGATCAAGTACTCGGGTTCGGGTATATGATTATTGATTATTGTATGATCCTTTTGATAAGAATTTGAATATTATTGTTACTGTTTTCTATTGATATTAGTTGTGTGGATTTCCTTGACAATCCATGTTCTGTTGACCTTATCAGTCGAGTTTTAAATATTGGTTATGTGTTTCACCTGGTGAATCAAGTGAGAAGATTCCTAGTGAATAGACACCTCTGTTTTTATACTTCACCAAGCGAAGCATACTACGTCTATTCTCCGATATATGCATTGGTAATGATCCGCCTCGCAGATCCACCTAGCCGCCAAGGCGTCCGAACGGCCGAGCCGATCCCGAGCTGACCGGTCATAAACTTGATCGCTTCTCGGTTCGCACAAAGGGCCGGACCGGCAGAGACCTTAGAGCCGACCTTAATCCGACTGCAAAGCGCGAGCAGCACTTATATGAAAACACTATAATCACGAATAAGGCCGACTGCAGTAGCAGGAGGTGAAGGGCCGACCTCATTGTTGGCCATAACAGATAAATATCGAAAGCCCGAAGAACAGGCAGACAGGACGGTAAGTGAGAGTTGTCATATCCCTACACAAAGCTCACTTAAGAAGACGACACGTGTCAAAGGAGTCACCTCCATCGCGACACATGTCATCAGCATATTCATCCCAATCGCCCTACTGTCCCTCTCATGAATGGTTTGAAACACCTATATACGCCATGAGGCGCACAAAAAAGGGAGGGGAGGAAAATAGGAGAAAAAATACACAGATATCGAGAGACAGAGATAGAGAGAGAAGAAAGAGAGAAAAAAGAAAAAGAAAGAGAAAGAAAAAAGGGTAAGACTTGTAAATAACAAGCACTAATCGCATTTAACCGCCAAAATATTTTCGCCCTATTTACTCTTTATCAAGATCATTAATAAATATTTAATGGTCCAATATTTTTAATTCTGTTTATACGACCCTCTTATTGTTTTCTACGTGGCTTCGATCCATTCGTCTAGATCAGCCCACGTGACGTTGACCAAATCAGACGTCAACAGATTGGCGCTAGAAGGAGGGCGGCGGCCTCGCGGCCCCGCGCAACCTATGCTTTTCTCGTTCATATTGCAAGCGACCTTGTGGTCAATCGCCACAACCTACGCTTTTCTCGTTCATATTGCAAACCAATCCTATACTTTTCTTTAAAAGATTTCCTGTTAAGTATAGGATTCTCCATCTCTAACCACAAGTGACGAATTACCATCAGGCCCGTCCAAAGGGCCCGTTATGCGATGGAGGACACCGTTATGAGGTGTACACGCTAAGAAGTTCTCTATCATGCCTGGACGTATCGGACTATTCTTAGTGTGCACAGGACGAACACGGCTTCGCGCCAAACTGCAATCAGCACGCAGATGTTTTGAAAGACAGTCTGATGGCGGAGCATTTTGAGACACCTTCTGTTCATCCGGAAATAACCACGCCCATCGAGGGATGGTAAGATGAAAGCATAGGAATCATCGTAATATGAAGTTGAAAGCACAGGAGCCATTGTGACCACGGGCTCCTACTCGACTCGGCTGACCCCTGAGAGGTCATAATTTGAAGGATATTGAGCGTCGCTCAAAATTCCAGGGAAGGTCTCAAAGAGCCCTCGTGTCCTTCAAATTAAAGTTGCAGTCAACATACACTGCAACATCTGAAAACTCCTTCGGAATTCCCATCCACCCGCGAGGTCCTGGTAATCCGACCCAGAATGGACCCGCTCCGAAGGCATCTCCAAGTATTGAGCCATGTGTTAGAAGAGCCGTGGGCGGCCCTTACTGTGGAATCGAAGTCAAAGCAAAAGTAATCCATAAAGGAGGTTTCCCCATAATCACCCGACCGCCGATCGTTAGGAGACCACCGCGAGACTCAAAACTCCAAGTGATGAAAAAGCCGTGAAAAGTGGAAAATCCCAAGAAACTAAAATGAGCCGAGGAGTAGTCTGTAAGAAAAGAGGGGCCCGACTGACCGAGTCATCGATCAGATCATGACGGCCGCCCCAGGAAGAATCCCAGGCGTTCTACGATGACCCCGGTCGAAATTGGGATACACCCATAGGAGAAGTCGTTTCAAAGAGCAAGGTCAATATGACCCCGAGAACTTGGACCTCGTCGCCCAAAAAGGCGGAGCGTATTCTACGAAATATCCGAGGATAATCAGAGTTTCCAGGCTAATGACCTCATTGTTAAAATGAGCACTGGGGCCCGATACGGGACCTCCTGAATCCCAGTAAACGAAGCCCGTCAGAACGGAGGTTGCTAGCTAGAATATGTAAGTGACCAAGGGTCAATTCATTTGTTGAATGCCATTAGGGTACAGTCAATAAAATTTGATTTTATGTTCACCTCGGAAACAAAATGCACTATAAGACCGAGTTCGCCTCGGCACCTCGAATGACCGGCTCCTCCGGCACTATAAGACCGAGTTCACCTCGGCACCTCGAATGACCGGCTCCTCCGGCACCATAAGACCGAGTTCACCTCGGCACCTCGAATGACCGGCTCCTCCGGCACTATAAGACCGAGTTCACCTCGGCACCTCGAATGACCGGCTCCTCCGACACCATAAGACCGAGTTCACCTCGGCACCTCGAATGACCGGCTCCTCCGGCACTATAAGACCGAGTTCACCTCGGCACCTCGAATGACCGGCTCCTCCGGCACCATAAGACCGAGTTC
Organism: Orobanche coerulescens; assembly: GCA_033398695.1. Lineage (NCBI taxonomy): Eukaryota > Viridiplantae > Streptophyta > Magnoliopsida > Lamiales > Orobanchaceae > Orobanche > Orobanche coerulescens. Next base: position 23,096,746 of record CM065813.1, read on the forward strand.
ACCTCGGCACCTCAAATGACCGGCTCCTCCGGCACTATAAGCCCGAGTTCGCCTCGGCCCCAGGTTTCGAGGAAGAGATCAAAAGTTCCAACCACTACGCTTCAAGAGGTAAATATCCTGTGATATTATGATCTTTATTAGGATATTGATTTCACCAAGAGTATAAGACCGGTCCACCCGGCACTGAAAGTCCGAGCTCGCCTCGGCACCTTATAAGACCGGTCCACCCGGCACTGAAAGTCCGAGCTCGCCTCGGCACCTTATAAGACCGGTCCACCCGGCACTGAAAGTCCGAGCTCGCCTCGGCACCTTATAACCCCGGCACTGAAAGTCCGAGCTCGCCTCGGCACCTTATAAGACCGGTCCACCCGGCACTGAAAGTCCGAGCTCGCCTCGGCACCTTATAAGACCGGTCCACCCGGCACTGAAAGTCCGAGCTCGCCTCGGCACCTTATAAGACCGGTCCACCCGGCACTGAAAGTCCGAGCTCGCCTCGGCACCTTATAAGACCGGTCCACTCAAGATCGAAAGTCCGAGCTCGCCGCACCTTATAAGACCGGCCCACCTGCATCAAAGTCCGAGCTCGCCTCGGCACCTTATAAGACCGGGTCCACCTGCATTGAAAGTCCGAGCTCGCCTGCACCTTATAAGACCGGTCCACTCAGATCGAAAGTCCGAGCTCGCCTCGGCACCTTATAAGACCGGCCCACTCAAGATCAAAGTCCGAGCTCGCCGCACCTTATAAGACCGGTCCACCCGCACCGAAAGTCCGAGCTCGCCTCGGCACCTTATAAGACCGGCCCACCCGCAGACCGAAAGTCCGAGCTCGCCTCGGCACCTTATAAGACCGGCCCACCCGAGACTGAAAGTCCGAGCTCGCCTCGGCACCTTATAAGACCGGTCCACCCGCACCGAAAGTCCGAGCTCGCCTCGGCACCTTATAAGACCGGTCCCACCCAAGATTGAAAGTCCGAGCTCGCCTCGGCACCTTATAAGACCGGGCCCACCCAAGATTGAAAGTCCGAGCTCGCCTCGGCACCTTATAAGACCGGTCCACTGCAGACCGAAAGTCCGAGCTCGCCGCACCTTATAAGACCGGTCCACCAAGACCGAAAGTCCGAGCTCGCCTCGGCACCTTATAAGACCGGTCCACCCGCACCGAAAGTCCGAGCTCGCCTCGGCACCTTATAAGACCGGGCCCACCTGCAGACCGAAAGTCCGAGCTCGCCTCGGCACCTTATAACCCCCAGATCGAAAGTCCGAGCTCCTCGGCACCTTATAAGACCGGCCCACCCAGACCGAAAGTCCGAGCTCGCCTCGCACCTTATAAGACCGGCCCACCCAAGATGAAAGTCCGAGCTCGCCGCACCTTATAAGACCGGCCCACCCAGACCGAAAGTCCGAGCTCGCCTCGGCACCTTATAAGACCGGCCCACCAAGACTGAAAGTCCGAGCTCGCCTCGGCACCTTATAAGACCGGTCCACCCGCACCGAAAGTCCGAGCTCGCCTGCACCTTATAAGACCGGCCCACCAAGATCGAAGTCCGAGCTCGCCTGCACCTTATAAGACCGGTCCACCCAAGACCGAAAGTCCGAGCTCGCCTCGGCACCTTATAAGACCGGCCCACTGCAGATCGAAAGTCCGAGCTCGCCGCACCTTATAAGACCGGCCCACCTGCAAGACCGAAAGTCCGAGCTCGCCTCGCACCTTATAAGACCGGTCCACCTAAGATCGAAAGTCCGAGCTCGCCTCGCACCTTATAAGACCGGTCCACCCAAGATCAAAGTCCGAGCTCGCCTCGGCACCTTATAAGACCGGTCCACCCAGATCGAAAGTCCGAGCTCGCCTCGGCACCTTATAAGACCTGGCCCACCTGCATCGAAAGTCCGAGCTCGCCGCACCTTATAAGACCGGTCCACCCGACTGAAAGTCCGAGCTCGCCTAGGCACCATATAAGACCGGCCCACCTGCACCGAAAGTCCGAGCTCGCCTGCACCTTATAAGACCGGTCCCACCTGCAGACCGAAAGTCCGAGATCGCCTCGGCACCTTATAAGACAGGACCACCCTGCAATGAAAGTCCGAGCTCGCCTCGGCACCTTATAAGATCGGACCATCCAGCAGAAAAAACGGCGGTCTGACCCCTAGAGCCCAAACACAAAAAGGCAACAAAAGCCATAAAAAGATCGTATTCACTCAAAATAAGTTCCATACAAAAATCAAGGAAGAGTGGCACGCAGGCCATACATGGGATAAAACAAAAAGTCTACTCGACCTTGTCCTCCTGATCGGCCGCCTGAGAAGACTGCCCCCCACCTCCTCCAGACAAGGTCTCCTCCGGATCTTCGACAGCTTCGGCGGCCTTCGACTCATCATCCCCGAGAACTTCAACCTTCAGGTCGGCCGCCTGGGACTTTATGTAGGCCTGGACCTCCTCAACGGTCTTCCCTTCCTTCATGAGATCCAACATCTCATAACAAGTGGAGGCGTAGTTAAGGTTGATCAACTCCTCGTACTCGGGCGTCTTTTGAAAAGCAGCCCACAAGGCAAGGCCCTGTTGTAACCCGCAGATTCGCAAGTCCGAACTCCGCTCGGCCGCTTGCTCAAGTTGGGCCTTAGCGCTTTGCAAGTGAGCCTCGTACGGCCCCGATGTCCAGCACTGCTTTTGCGCCTTCCCACTCGGGCCGCGGCCATCTCGTCACCTCTTCCTTTCCATATCTCGGCCTCAAAGGCCCGGCCTCCGTAAGCTCCATCTTACCCTTCGTAGAAGCCATCTCCTCCTCCAAAGATTTGATAAGCGAAGGGGCGTAGATGGTGTTCCTCCCGTAAAGCCTTGAGATCGGCCTCTGCTTTTTATGTTTCCCACCGAGGCAGCCTCAAATGCCTTCACATGTGCACAACGCCCGCCTGCAATAGCGTTGCCAAAATGGATCTGCTCGGCCGATCCATATCGTTGGTCACCATCTCCATCTTTGGCGCCCACCCCAAGAGGGGAACATGGTCGACTCAACCACCGAGGGGGAACACGATCGAGCGTTCGGCGGTAGGAATGGCCGCTGGACGTAGTCGAGGAACCAGCAGTCTCCGCCCTTTCATCCGGCACAAGGCTCTTCCCGATCCTTACTCATCGGGAGATAGTGGCCCTCCAAATCAATTAGGGGCTCCTTACCCTTTGCCGGCTGTCCGGCAGTGGCTCAAAGCAGCACGACGATCTCGGAAGGGGGAAACCTCGCCCCGGTCAAGTTATCCTCGGGCTCGGCCTCTACTCTCTTCCGTTTGCCCGCACGCTCCCTACGCTCGGCGGCCTCTGCAGCCTACCTCGCCACCACTGCGCAGCGCTCTTTCCGTCTCCGAGCTCCTACCCTTGGGGCCTGGATGAAGAAGAAATATCAAAAAAAAAAAAAAAAAAATGAGGCTACTCGATGAAGACATTCTGTTCGGGTTAGTGGATCGAAGCCCCGCAGCCCAGAGATTGTCCTCGTAATCAAAAGGTATGACTTCCTCCGATCAACGGGAAGATCCAAGAGCCGTTCAACCCGGTCGTCGAACAAGGAGGAGGTCTCTCAAGCCTAATACGTTACGCACAAACAACAAATTATGAGCGTCGACAAAAAGGTACAAAGAGTCAAGAACACAACACTTACTCATTTTGGCAACAAAGTCTTGGGACCGGAGCTCGGCGTCCATCACGCCTGTGTTCCCACTCATCAACCGAGCTCACCACGGTCCCCCACATAGAACCACCGGTCTTTCCACTATGGATGGTCTCCGCACCTCCACCAAATCCTTATACATCGCGTGCGGTCACAATAAAACCAAATGGAACCAGATCGGCCGACCGACTCCATAAAAAGAGACTGTTAATCTCTTCGAAATCGGGCTCTGCCACCCATGCCGACTAAAAAGAATTAAAAGACCCACCATCCGGCCCAAGAATCGGATGAATTTGGGCGATGCAAAGGCCCCACCGCCTCAACCACCGGGAAAGAACCAACGGCAGAGGGAACCTTAGCCTGCATAACAGAGAGAGCGGTAGTACACCGCCGTGCATCCAACAGAGGGGTGTGGGGTCTCTCCTCCGGGTTCGAACAAACATCCGCACCACCGCGGTATTTTAAATCGCCCCGCCAAGCCTCCAACCGCCCATCAAGAATTATGCCGCATATCGAGGCCGAATCCCATTCCGCCTCGACAAAGGAGACGGCCGAGGCCGAACCCACTCCCGATCTCGCCACTCGTCCACGACGCCGCCACCTCCGCATCTCCGTAAATTGCATCCCCGAATCCGGCGACCTTGCGACCTCGCCTCCGCCTCGCCGCCTACCAACGGGAGCATCACCTATCGACAAATATGCCACTCCCGTACGATCTGGGGACACAACCGCCTCCTCCGCCGTATTCCTCCGCTCCGACATCATAAAATAAGAAAAAAGAGGAGGAAGAGCAAGCTTACCGGGGAAGTCTGCGAAACCCGAAAAGAAGAAAAATTGCCGAAAAAAGATTTCTCTCTGCAGTAAAAATGGCGAAGGAAGCAATGAAGAAGAATACACTCTATATTTATAGGAGGAGACAGGGGCATTAATTACTAAAGCGGCGATTCATAATCATCGCAAGAATTAAGAACGCGTGAGACACCGCGACGAATTACATCCCGCCACGCGTCCCCCTCGGTGTGACTCTTGGAGATCCCGAAGTCAAATCGATGCGACTCTCGAAGATATGACCCTTCAAAGGATCTTATCCACCTCCAAGTCGGACCGACCTCAATCTGAGACGATTCCAGCACCGGCCAACCCGGCACGACCCTGGACTCGGGGGCCCTTGTTGGTAGTCGATCCGCCTTGGCATCCACCTAAGCGCCTCGGGCGTCCGAACGGCCGAGCCGATCCCGTGAGCTGACCGGTCATAAACTTGATCGCTTTCTGCCCGCACAAAGGGCCGACCGGCAGACCTTAGAGCCGACCTTAATCCCACTGAAAGGCCGAGGCACTATATGAAAACACTATAATCACGAATAAGGCCGACCAGAGTAGCAGGAGGCTGAAGGGCCGACCTCATTGTCGGTCATAACAGATAAATATCGAAAGCCCGAAGAACAGGCAGACAGGACGGTAAGTGAGAGTTGTCATATCCCTACACAAAGCTCACTTAAGAAGACGACACGTGTCAAAGGAGTCACCTCCATCGCGACACATGTCATCAGCATATTCATCCCAATCGTCCTACTGTCCTCTCATGAATGGCTGGAAACACCTATATATATGCCAGGAGAAGGCACAAAAAAGGGAGGGGAGGAAAATAGGAGAAAAAATACACAGATATCGAGAGACAGAGATAGAGAGAGAAGAAAGAGAGAAAAAAGAAAAAGAAAGAGAAAGAGAAAAGGGTAAGACTTGTAAATAACAAGACTAATCGCATTTAACCGCCAAAATATTTTCGCCCTATTTACTCTTTATCAAGATCATTAATAAATATTTAATGGTCCAATATTTTTAATTCTGTTTATACGACCCTCTTATTGTTTTCTACGTGGCTTCGATCCATTCGTCTAGATCAGCCCACGTGACGTTGACCAAATCAGACGTCAACAATGTCGACAACATTATACTCACTGCTCCAACTTCCCATACTATTTCTCATCTCAACTTTGTCTCTTCTAGAGCTCTAAATGAACCGGGCAGCTAATTAAAAGTTTAATCTACTATTTTTCTTCGGATGGGTTTTGGCATTACGTTCCCATTTTAAGGATTGTTTCCCATTCGAATCAAACCATATATATATGTGTGTGTGTGTGTATGTACAGAAAAATTAGTAGGAATATGAATATATCAATGGAAATATCATTATATCGGAAGGCTAATAAATAGATATATCGACGAATATTTTTATTCTTGATCTCGAAACACTACGAAATAAAAAATAGTCTGGGCGGCTAATAAATTCTGTCTCCACCACTGATTATGGGAATATTTGGACTTTTGCATTTGTAATTTTTTTACAGTTTGTATTTATGATGCTTAAATTTACATGATATGTCCAATTTCATCCAAGTCCGGAATGAATTCAAACCGCATGGAAATGTAATTCAAACCGCAAAAATGTTTTGTGCTAAAATAAATCAATTTTAATGTTGACAAAAAAAATTGAAATGCATAATGTGATGCGAATATGGTTTTGGCTCTAAACTGCATCGAATGGACCTGCGCCTACCCCTGGTACTAACGCACCAAACACATTGAGATAGATATCATTTTGTAGTGAATATCTAAAACGTGTGCTCCATGTGCCATTAGGGCTGACTGGTGAGCATAGGTCGGTTTTGGGGTAAAACCGAACCCAAACCGCTAATTTCGATTTAGAACCCAACGGGTTCGGTTTCTGGTCGGTTTCGGTTTCTCGGTTTCTGAAGTCGGTTTCTCGGGTTCAACCCATAGGCTCATGGATTTTGGGTTTAAACCCGTGAGTTTTGGGTTTTAACCCATTTTTCAACAAATGTATATATTAAAATATATATTAAATATATATATATATAATATTAAATAATCAGAGTTATGTTCTACATTTTAGTTTTTATTTTTTAAAATATATATTAAATATTAAATAATCAGATATATAATCTTATTTCATTTTATGTATTATTTTAGGATATAATTATTATTTCTAATGTAATTAGGTTAGACTTGTTGACATCTCTAACATATATATTCATGCCGTAGAAATATCGTTTTGTATTCTCAAAATTATGTTCTTAAATTTTTTTTAAAGCTCACTTATACTATTTTGTGTTCCCTATTTTACAAATGTATACATCAAATCTCTTATTTTCTACATAAAAATAATAAGTTCACGTAGGTCCCACTCAATTATAAGCTTAAAATAAATTTAAGGTGTGTAAAATTTAGGATTAAAAATAGGGAGATGTAAAAAAAAATTGTGGGCCCCATTTATTTTAAGGGATCTGATGGATGCATTTTTAGTTTTATTTTTAATTATTTTCGCCTAAATAAAGTTAATATGATTTTAAGAAATCTGTTGGACTGCTCTTAGGTGATGTCTATGTGATGTGATCTAACGATTTTAAGAATACTCCTAACATTTTTTGATCAAGTAAATAGATAACGGTAAAGCATCTTAAAATAAAAAGATAAAACAAAATTATTTATTTTTTCTTACAACTAATTTTATTGAAATTGAGGGCGAGCTGCTGCTGGCTTGAGGAATATTATATTTTATTGAAATTGAGGAATATTACATTTTATTTTAGTATAAATTTTTCTTACTCACTCAAAATATATGTACATCGTTTGTCTATTATCTTATTTATTAACATAATTGATAGTGATTTTTATTTAAACATGAAATAAAACATAGATATTTATAAAGAACACTTGCAATGCCTAGATTTGATTTGAAGGCCTTAAACTTTTCCGGCACTACGATCAGGTGCGGCTTGGCGCAGGATCAGAGTTGTGGATTCTTTTGTAGGGAGCGGTGCTGTAGTTGAGAGCCTCAGGGTCGGGTTGTCTCGGTTAGCTTTGACCTAGAACATTGCATTTTTATTTTTATTGTATATTTTATCCTATTGTCTTTGTGTGTGGTGTATTTTTGACAGCGAGATATCCGCAGAGTCAACCTCTCTTTTGTTAGAGCAGCGTTCATCGGGAGTGAAGTGGCCAAATCCCGCTTAGGTAAGTCCCATGTGGATTAAGCCATGGGCTCAGGTATGGTCTCGAGCTTTTTCGAATCATATCTTTTCCTTTGTATTTATCACACAAGATTCTCACTGTTCTAATTTAGTCTTCACGAAATTGCCTCCCTACCGTAATAAGTAGGGGCATGGTCACAGACATCTTACTCCTCCTCGGACTCGCTCAGCGGGATATACTGGGTATGTTTGGTTTGGTTTGGTTTACTTGCAATGCCCTAGGAATTGGTAATTCAGAATTTCTTTTTTATTGTATAATATAGAATAATAATATAACAATATCAACTAATGTTAGGTACTCCTTTTCAGCAAAAATAAAAACAATGTGTTGGAATATTCTATTTCAAATATTTATTATAGAGTTTTGATGATTAAGTTGTTAGACAAAGTAAAACAACAAAGAAGCAAACAAAACAACGAAGGAGTCGAAGACGCAAAAAGCTGATCAAACTGCAAAGCTAGCGCACGCTAGTAATGAAGGTTAGCGCACGCTAACGATACCTGCCTGCAGATCAGACGAGTTCAAAGTTACCTGAAGGCAAAGTCACCTCATGAAGATAGGGCACGCTACACTTGAAGCATAACACACGCTATCAAAGGTATATGACCATTGTGAAGACCTTCAAACACAGTATGACGCAAGCAATGACGAAATCATAGCGCACGCTACAATTGAGGAATAGCGCACGCTAAAGTGTTTGAATTCAAGATAATCAATTTGTTGGGAGATTCTGAAGTAAAGTCAAAAGCTACAAACGGATATATGACGCATGCAATGATGTGTTATTAGCGCACGCTAAGAAGAAAGGTTAGCGCACACTAACGGATAGAGGCAGTAGCCACTGGACTGAGATTGCAAGCACATAACGTACGTAAACAATGCATATTAATGTACGCAACAGGCAATAGCGCACGCTACAGCAAAAGGCTAGCGCACGCTAAGTGAGACTGACAGTAACGACTAGTTGAAGGAAAATGCCTATAAATACCAAACCACTTGGTATCAAACCACACAACAACATTGAGCAAAGCATTCATACTTAAGATATCATTGTAATCATTCTAGTTGTTGTATTTGAGCTTATAATTTTTAGTGATTGAGTGTTATACACGAAATCATACAAGAGAGGAAAAAGAAAGGATATGATTGGATTCAGTGTTATTAGGATCAATGATCCGACATTGTTAGAATCACAATCGATATCTACGTGAGGTTTATCTAGTACCATAGAAAGCTAGATTGGTTGATTCCTTGTCCAATAGAAAAGGAAAATGGTTTAACTTGGACCAGCATAAAGATAAGTGATTGAACGGTTTACTCGGACCGATAGAAGACGAGTTTGTAACGGTTATCCCTCGACCGATAGAAGAGAGGTGCAGAGGTTTATCTTTACCCTATAGAAAAAGATACCGAGAGAGGACGTAGGCACGTTTGGTCGAACCACTATAAATCATGCGTCGATTTATTTTCTACACCGTTATTTAAATCGCTTCCGCAACGCGAAAGAGTTTTATAACTCTATCTCCAAACAGCGATACCGACCAATATCGCACCAACAATTGGTATCAGAGCGGTACCTCCTAGAAGCGGCTTAACATCCGAGGAGAAGATCCAAATGGCGTTTCAACTTACCCCGATCGAAGGTGTTGCTCTAAATCGACCTCCATTCTTTGATGGATCTAACTTCATGACTTGGAATAAGAAAATGTCTATTTTCATCCGAGCTTACGATATCGAATTATGGAAAGTCATTTGTCTTGGTCCCAAAATTCCGACGAACTCGAACGGAACTCTCAAAACTTTTGAAGAGTATGATGATGCAGATTGGAAAAACGACCACTATAATTGCAAAGCCACGCAAGTATTATACTGTGCATTAAATCTGGAAGAACGCAACCGAATATCCTCGTGTGATAGTGCAAAAGAAATATGGAAAATGTTTGAAGTCACACATGAAGGAACGTCTCAAGTCAAGGAGACAAAGATCAACATGTTTCTTCACGATTACGAGCTATTCCAAATGAAAGAAGAATAATCCATCACAATTATGCTCGACTGATTTTTGGCCATTACGAATGGATGGCATGTTATGGAAAACCCCTTTCGAATAGTGAAAAAGTTAAGAAGATCCTACGATCACTACCTCGAGAATGGGATGGAACGGTGACTGCAATAATGGAATCAAAAGATTTAAACAATGTTGATTTTAGTGCTCTCGTTGGTTCACTTATAAACTACGAGATTGTCCTAAAATCTCGGAATGCCATGCCGAAGCCGAAGGAAAGAACGATAGCCATGACGGATAAGATATCGAGAAACAAAGAAGAAATCTCGGTGGACGAAAGTGACGAAGAATCGGCATATTATGCCAAGAATATTAATAAGTTCCAAAACTTATTAAACCGGAGAAAGAAAGACATCTCGGGCGGAATGAAGAAATTCGACATTAACTGTCGAGTCTCTGGTAAACCAGGCCACTTCGCAAAGAATTTCCGAGCAAATCAAAAGAAGGAAGTTCTCGTTGCAACATGGAGAGATGAAAACGAAGATGATGATTTCATCAATCAAAATAATCTCGCTCTTATGGCCCGGAGTACATTCGACGAAAGCGACATCGAAAGTCAGGTAAGTACATCCTCTCACGACAAGTTATTTGAAGTATTCGAATTATTGCATACTGATTTCCAAAATGCTTTATCCGGAATAAAATCCCTTCAATCTAAAAATAAACTATTGGAAATTGAAATTTCCAAAATTCTTGAAAAGAGAAATTTGTCGGAACCGATCATTCTCAATGCGTTAAAAATGAAAATATTTTAAAGGATATCTCTTGAAAATTCAAACCGAGCTTAAAAATTTGACAAAGAAATTTTCGTGTGGAAACGAAAAATTTGAACAAATGCTCTCGGTTCAAAAATTTGCGCTGAACAAATAGGGGTTAGGATTCAAACCGCATTTGAAAAATGAATCCTTAAATTTCAAAATACCCCACTGCGAAAAATATTTAAAAATTGGGCATTATTTTACGAGTTGCAAAAGCCCACACAGACGATAAAAACCAAAAAGATTTGGATTCTAAAATCAACTTTTATTCCGAATATCGTCTATGTCTCAAAATAAAAAACAACTATCGGTTGGATCCCCAAAAATTAATTTTTTATCAATAAATATTTTACTCAGGGGGAGTTTATATTTTTAAAGGGTAGATTTTTGTCGGGGGAGTTATACTGTTTTTATGCATATCATAACATATTTTATCATAAATTGGTATCCTTTGATTTACACTTTTTGCTGATAACAAAAGGGGGAGAAAATAGCTGAATGGGATAAAAAGCGTTATGGAAGAATGACGAGAAAAATAAAAGTAAAAAGGTGGAGAGAAAAATAAATATTTGTACGAATCAAAAAGGGGGAGAAAAAAATAAACGAAGAAGTTGAAAAATAAAAAGAAGAAATGGAAAAGGAAAGAAAGAAAAGCTCGGAGACGAAACTAACGAAACGGACAAAGCCGAAAACTTTGATATATTCATATATATATATATATATTTTATTTTGTAGGTTTTATCCAATTCAAGATGTTGTTTTGTAATCATCAAAGGGGGAGATTGTTGGAATATTCTATTCCAAATATTCATTATAGAGTTTTGATGATTAAGTTGTTAGACAAAGTAAAACAACAAAGAAGCAAACAAAACAACGAAGGAGTCGAAGACGCAAAAAACTGATCAAACTGCAAAGCTAGCGCACGCTAGTAATGAAGGTTAGCGCACGCTAACGATACCTGCCTGCAGATCAGACGAGTTCAAAGTTACCTGAAGGCAAAGTTACCTGATGAAGATAGCACACGCTACACTTGAAGTATAACGCACGCTATCGAAGGTATATGACCGTTGTGAAGACCTTCAAACACAGTATGACGCAAGCAATGACGAAATCATGGCGCACGCTACAATTGAGGAATAGCGCACACTAAAGTGTTTGAATTCAAGATAATCAATCCATTTGGAGATTCTGAAGTAAAGTCAAAAGCTACAAACGGATATATGACGCATGCAATGATGTGTTATTAGCGCACGCTAAGAAGAAAGGTTAGCGCACGCTAACGGATAGAGGCAGTAGCCACTGTACTGAGATTGCAAGCAGATAACGTACGTAAACAACGCATATTAATGTACGCAACAGGCAATAGCGCACGCTACAGCAAAAGGCTAGCGCACGCTAAGTGAGACTGACAATAACGACTAGTTGAAGGAAAATGCCTATAATTACCAAACCACTTGGTATCAAACCACACAACAACATTGAGCAAAGCATTCATACTTGAGATATCATTGTAATCATTCTAGTTGTTGTATTTGAGCTTATATTGTTTAGTGATTGAGTGTTATACACGAAATCATACCAGAGAGGAAAAAGAAAGGATACGATTGGATTCGGTGTTATTAGGATCAATGATCCGGCATTGTTAGAATCGCAATCGATATCTACGTGAAGTTTATCTAGTAGCCATAGAAAGCTAGATTGGTTGATTCCTTGTCCAATAGAAAAGGAAAACGGTTTAACTTGGACCGACATAAAGACACGTGATTGAACGATTTACTCGGACCGATAGAAGACGAGTTTGTGACCGATAGAAGAGTTGTGCAGAGGTTTATCTTTAGCTTGTAGAAAAAGATACCGAGAGAGGACGTAGGCACGTTTGGCCGAACCTCTATAAATCCTGTGCCGATTTATTTTCTGCACCGTTATTTAAATCGCTTCCGCAACGCGAAAGAATTTTATAACTCTATCTCCAAACGGCGATACCGACCAATATCGCACCAACACAATGAACTAACAAATACATAACAAACCTCTCATTATTGTACTCTATAAAATTCTCTTCAAAATTGCAAAAACATGTTAATAATTGCAAATACACACACACACACACACACACACATATATATATATATATATATATATATATAACTTTGTCTATATATACAAAAAAAGGTTCATAATATAATCAACCTGATCACCATGAGTTCTCACTTTTATTCGATCGCAATTTTAAAAGTATATGACAGTTTATTTGTAAAATTTATAAATATGAACTTATTCTACTAGACAAATATATGAGAATATTTTCATTTTCTTCTGGGATATAAACTAGGTACGCTATCCACTCAAGCTCAACGGTTCTGGTTTCGGTTGGTTTTGATTTTAGAATTATTATATCCGAACTTTTATTTTCGATTCAGTTTAGTCTAATTTGATTTATATATACGTAACATATATTATTCTGATAAATTTATTTAATTTGATAATATCAAAATTATTTTTTATTATTTCTCCGATAAATAATTCAAACATGACATGTTAGTTTTTTTATAATTATAACTAATCATTTGGATTTATTAAATCTGATTTCGAGATTAATTGCGATGCGGCATTTGACGAATTCTAACACCACCCTCCCTGATTGAGATGGTTTGGCCACATCCGCAGGAGGCAGGCATCTGCTCCGGTGAGGAGGGTCGAGAGTTTATTGGTTGTCGGGTAGAGGAGGAGAGGCAGAGCGAGGAGGACGTGGGAGGAGCAGCTGAGATTAGATTTAAAGGCCTTAAACTTTTCTGAGACCATGACTGTTGATAGGTGCGCTTGGAGGCGCCAGATCAGAGTTGTGGATTCTTTTGTAGGGAGCGGTGTTGTAGTTGAGAGCCTCAGGGTTGGGTTGTCTCGTTTAACTTTGACCTAGAGCATTGTATTTTTTTTACTTTTATTGTATATTTTATCCTATTGTCTTTGCGTGTGGTGTATTTTTGACAGGGAGCTGTGCGTTGAGCCAACCTCTCTTCTGTTGGAGCAGCGTTCATCGGGAGTGAAGTAGCCAAAATCTGCTTAGGTAAGTCCCATGTGGATTAAGTCATGGGCTCAGGTATGGTATCGAGCTTTTTAGAATCATATGTTTTTTTTCTGTATTTATCACTCAATATTCTGCTGTGCACTAAGCTGGGGGTCTTCACGGAAACAACCTCCCTACTGTAATAAGTAGGGGCATGATCTGCGTACATCTTACCCACCCTAGACCTTGCTCTGAGCGGGATATACTGGGTATGTTTGGTTTGGTTTGGTTTTAACACCACCCTCCCTGCATCTATAAATTTTGAGGAATGATATATCAACACCCCATATTGTACCATGTACTTTACAGATAATAGAATACTTAATATTATAATAAAATATTTACAGAGCACACAGTACCATCTCTGTAAGACACAATATTGACAGAATGTTAGATGTTGGGGTGTATGTATTAGGGGTGGCATTTCGGAACCGAAAATCCGAAACCGAAACGAAAAAACCCGAAAAAATAACCGAAAAACCGAAACCGAAGAAGACCGAACCGAAAAACAAAAAAACAGAACCGAACCGAACTAATTTGGTTCGGTTCTCGGTTCGGGGTAGAGCGGAACCGAACCGGACCGAAATGGACCGAAGTCAAATTTCAACATACTAAAATGACCTTATTTTTGTGATTTTGGTGTGTTTCGAATTTTAGTATAATTCGTTTTCCTTTTGTAAGACCCTCATGGGTCCAAGAAGGACCGATAATATGCTCATGAATTTGTGATTCAATTAATTTAGGTTGAGAAAATAAGCTACTGTGATTTACGATTGTTATATATTTTGAGATATTTAGAAATTGCAATGCAACTCTAGCTTTTATCTTGAACATATATATATATATATATATAACTCTTGTTGACTTGTTGTTATATTATATATAATTTATTCTATTGCATATACTATTTGAATTTATATTGTGAAGAATCGAAAAAACATCAAATCAAATCGAAACCGAACCGAATATTTATAAAACCGAACTTAATCGAACCGAACTTCAAAAAGAACCGAACCAAACCGAAACCGAATATTTGATTCGACTCTCGATTTCGATCAAAAACCGAATCGAATGGAACCGAGTCCACCCCTAATATGTATCATTTATAGTCAATTTTCCACGCTGCCATCTTCATTGACATTCACGGCTGCCATCATTTTTTTATGATTTATTAATAATACCGTCATTAATCCAATCTCCTATAATATTGCGTTTGCAACCTGAAAGCTCACATGAAAGCAAATTAGCCCCGTCTTTCTTGATTTCGCCATTTATTTCTCTCTCTCTCTCTCTCTCTCTACGAATTCCTTTCTCGTCAAAATCGTGAAACCTAACCCTTGTTTCTCCCCTAAACCCAAAACCGTTGAAGATTGATTTGATCCCTTCTTTCTCTTTGGATACATACATGTTGAGAGCCTGTTGCTTTTTGTTTTGTCAATTTTTTTTGCCTTTCTTATATCTTCTTTGATCTGCATTTGAATCTGATTTGAACATCAGAGTTTTTTTTAGGGACAACAATTCAGGAGAAGGGTTACATCCATTCTTCAAGAAGTTGGTATGTCTCCCCCAAAAAAATCGAAGTTTCTTGATTTTAATGCGTCTTTATATAATTTTCCTGGAAAATGAAGATTATTTTTTTATTTTATTTTTTTTCTTCATCTTGTGTTTTAGTAGCTCAAGATGATATTTTTTCTTCTCATGGGTAAAAATAATTAGAAAATCAGCATCAAGATTTGGTTGTATTGAAAAGGGGTTTACTTTCTTGGATTTAATATTTTTGGCCCTCGTTGTTTTATAAAGTGCATAGCTGAGAGTCGTAATTGAACCTTACTGCAGGGGGCTATTTTTCATTCTAATTACTTTTGCTAGAAGTGGTTAATCAATGATTAACATTCATGTTGTTTTCTATCACGTCAAGTATTAAATCCGTTTTCATTTTTCCTTTATATGGAGATTGCGATGAGAAAAATTTTCGACCATTAATCTTCATGCTCCTGACCCTAACATAGCATTGAGATCAAATAATTGGATGTAGTCGAAGATTCCGTTCAAATTTCGATCATAGGACGTATATCTTCGAATTCCTTTACACCAATCAGTAGATTTGTTGAATGATATTTTTTTTTGCCCGGTTGTACCTTAATCCTTAGCTATGTTGGGTGGGTGGGTGGGTGGGTGGGTGGGTGGGGGGGGTGCGGGGGCGGGCAGATACGTGTGCGGGGATACGATTTTTTTGAAAATGTTAGGGTGCGATACGGCAAGGATACGTCTGTTTATTTTATATTTTATTATATATAACACTTGTTAAATATAAAAAACAACAATTCAAATATCACCATAAAACCAATTCAAATACATAAAACAAGTCATACAAAAAACAATTCAAAATGGCTTTGAGCAGCGGAGCTTTCTGATACGCGTATCCTGTGCAAGGATACGCGAGTCCGATTTTTTTTTTTTTTTGCACGGATTCGCCACGTGGCGAATCCCGTGCGAATCCCACGCGAATCACACCCGCAGCCGCACCCATGCAGTATCCGATACTGCATACTGGTGAATTTGAAGAATCCGTGCATCATAGATGCTTAGTCATTTGGGGAAAGTAAAGCTTTTCGTGATTTGTCGTATCTTTATTTGCTTTATTTTAACATGCTAAATGTCATTATATAAGTACATCATTTTTTTCTGATGTGATAATTTTTTTTTTCCTGCATCGATTCAAATGTTCCACCAACTATGAAAAGAAATGAACTTCTTGGTTCTTCTTTGGTCTGTATGTTTTAATAATACCCTATTCCTCAGGTTCAAAGGAATAGGAAGTAGGATGCCGAGGGCCAGAAAGGAATGATAGCACTAATATGAGGAAGGACTTCTCGATGTCAGTTTAACAGACATAATATACGTAAGGAAGTGCCTGTGTAGCTTTTACCTGCAGTGTAGTTTATATAGAGGCCAGCACGATAGTATGGTTTTCTAGCTGTGGCTAAGGGTTAGAAGGATGGCCTTTTATACAGAGGAGCAGCAGACGGAGGATTATCTTTTCAAGATTGTTATGATTGGTGATTCCGCTGTTGGTAAATCGAACTTGCTCTCGAGATTTGCTCGAGATGAGTTCTACCCTAATTCAAAATCTACCATCGGTGTAGAATTTCAGACTCAGAAAATGGAAATTAGCGGGAAGGAAGTGAAGGCACAGATATGGGACACGGCTGGCCAGGAGAGGTTTCGGGCGGTTACGTCTGCGTATTATAGAGGCGCGGTTGGAGCGCTTGTTGTCTATGACATCAGCAGGCGCCGGACTTTTGAAAGTGTTGGCAGGTGGCTTAACGAACTTCATAGTAAGTTATAGTAAGACGTTTTAGTGCTCTCTCTCTCTCTCTCTCTCTCTCTCTCTCTCTCTCTCTCTCTCTCTCTCTCTCTCTCTCTCTCTCTCTCTCTCCCCCCCCCCCTCCCTCCCCCTCCCCCTCCCCCTCCCCCTCTCCCTCTCTCCCTCTCTCTCTCTGTATATATATATATATATATATGTGGCCTCTTATGATACAAGTAGTTTATAATGTCTGTAAGTCTGCTCACATGATTATTTAACTACTAGTCCCCCGATTAATTTATTCTGCTTATGTTCTCTTTATTCCACTGTTACATATGAGATGAAGATGCAATGCATTAAGATCAGAATAGTATACAAAAAAATAAATAAAATTTAGTTTTCATTACTTTTATAAAATATGTGATGATCTAAACCCTTTGCTTCGGTAGATTCAGATCCAGGCCTAATTAGAGAATGTTTAATATTTGAACAGCTCACTCGGATATGAATGTGGTGACAATATTGGTGGGCAACAAATCTGATCTGAGAGACGCACGTGAGGTGACAACCGGCGAGGGCAAAGCCTTGGCCGAGGCCCAGGGACTATTCTTCATCGAGACTTCAGCTCTCGACTCCTCCAACGTTGTCGTTGCCTTCCAAACGGTTGTGAAGGAGATCTTCAACATTTTGAGTAGAAAAGTTATGCAGTCCCAAGAACTCAAAGTAAAAGATTGTGGGTGGATGGAAAATGGGAAAACAACAGTAGTAGTGTTACAGGGTGATGGGAATCAGGAAGCCGGTGGCGGCAGCAGCGACGGACAATGTAAAAAAAGTGGGTGCTGTTCGTCTTGATTGCTTTATAATGAGTGGAGATTTTCATTTTTTTTTTGAATGGTTGGTTCGACTTTGATTATCCGGAGGAAGTCTTTTGACATTAGTTTTACTGTTGTTGATGGTAGAGGTCTAGTGGGCATTTTGGTAATTGCTGCTTCCAGTATCTGTGCTTGACTGCTTGTAATGGAATTGTAAATGACTTGAATGAATTTGTTTTAGAAAATCTTGTGTCGTCTACTCTTTTTTCCCCATCTTTTTGGCTAAAATCCTCTATTAAGAGATACCTCCTAAACAGAATGGAAAAGTTACAATTTTGGTCCTGTAACTTTGGGAATTTGCATCATTTAGTCTCGTTGGAATCCGGGTTTACAAATTTGGTCTTGTAACGTTGGAAAATTAGTGCATTTGGTCCTGCAAGTGCCGGTGATTACTAAGGCTTTGTTTGGCAGGCATAAGCTAGCTTATTGTGGGTAAATTAGTTTATAGGAGATGAAGTAGCGGATAGTAGATAAGCTAACTGATTAAATTTAAAAAGTGTGGTAAAATTAACGGTTGAAATAGCTTATAAGATAAAATTACATAAATAGATATTTGTAATTAATGCTGAAACTTATAAGATAAAATTACGTAAATAGACATTTGTAATTAATGCTTAAAAATGAGAGAGAAATCCATTTAATGGAGGATAAATGAGAAATTTAATAAAAGCAATGAGAATAAAATCGAGAGAAAAAATGAAACGCTATAAGTTATAAGCTCAAACGCTATTTCAATTAGCATTTGAAAAAAATGCTATAAGCTACTGAAAGACGCTATAAGCTACCATTGTCACACACTTATCAATAGCTCAATTGCTATCCGCTATAAGAATTGACATTGCCAAACAGAGGGTAAATGTATAGGGTTGGGATCCTCTGAAGCACAGCACCGTGCTGTGCTGCATCCCAACCGTCTAATCACACACATCCACACGGATGTGTGTGTGTGTGTGCGTGTTCCATCCGACGCACAGCAGGGAACCCTCACCCGAATGTATATGGGGCATGCGCAAATGACTTTCTAGTGGAGAAAAATTGCAATTTTGGTCTTCTAATCTTGGGAGTGTTGCATTTTAATCATGTTCGAATATAAGTTTGCATTTAAATTGGTCATGTAAATGAAAAAAAAATCAAAATAAATAAATTTGCAAGTACACAAAAGTAAATTACATCCCTAAATTAAGAAGTGATTTTTTTACCATCTGTAGTTGATGATACCATAGCTGCGAATTGAAGAAAAAAAAAGACAATTTTTGATAAAGGTAATTTTGATATAAGTGCTCTTGGAGACACCAGATCAGAGTTGTGTATTATTTTGTAGGGAGGGTTTTGTTGTCTCGGTTAGCTTTGACCTAGAGCATTGTATTTTTTACTTTTATTGTATATTTTATCTTATTGCCTTTTGCGTGTGGTGTATTTTTGACAGGGAGCTGTGCACAGAGTCAACATCTCTTCTGTTAGAGCAGCGTTCATCGAGAGTGCAGTTGCCAAAGTCTACTTAGGTAAGTCTCATATGAATTAAGTCATGGGCTCAGGTATGGTTTTGAGTTTTTTCATATCATATGCTTTTTTGTATATATCACTCAATACTTTGTTGTGCACTAAGCTGGGGGTCTTCACGGAAACAACCTCCCTACCGTAAAAAATAGGGACATGGTCTGCGTACACCTTACCCTCCCCAGATCCTGATCTGAGCGAAATATACTGGGTATGTTTGGTTTGGTTTGATTTGATTTATACCAATTATGACAGGAAAAACAATATTTTGTTATGTTGTAAGAGCATCTTTAGCCATAGCATTTGGGAGGTTTAAAATGTTAAAAATAGGGTGTTTATGAGTAGCGAAGTGAGATTTGAGGTTTGAGGTATGAATTTGTATATTTGTGGGAATCAATTTTTTAATATCAAATCATAAAATTGATAAGTTTTATACTCCATTCATAAGAGTATAAGTTTTTAGTACCATTTTGATTAAAAAGACTAAAATGTCCTCCCAAAAGTTGTAATGTTGACTTTCTCTTTTCTTTTTGTATTTTATTTAATTTCAATTACTTTTCTTTTCTTTTTTCTTTTTCATTTTCCTCATTCACAGCCGATCATTAATGTCCAACATCAAAACAACACAACCATTTTTGACAAAGGGTCTCTCAAAAATCTTATAAAAATTACAAGATTATTCGAAAAGAAAAGTTGACGTTCAAATAGGACTTCATTTGTCATGCTTCTGAGTTCATAGAGAAGGTATGCATCAATATTTTACCGCTGTAATTTTTTTTCCCGACAAGTTCTAACGAACACGATCGCTGCACACGATGGGACCACCGGGTGCGACGATTGTGTGCAACGGTCGTGTCCAACGGTCTTGACATCGTGCGCACAACTAACGTGTTCACGATCGTTTAACATGATCGTCTACAATCGTGTGCAGCGATCGTGTTTGACTCCGACATCTAGCAATTTCAAAACTTCTTTTTTCACAACTTCCTGCATGTTCGGATTCAAACGCCTTTGAGGTTGCCTAACCGGTTTAACATTATCCTCAAGAATTATTTTATGCATGCACCTAACAGGACTTATTCCCTTGATATCGAAAATATTCCACCCAATTACTTCCTTTAACTTAGTTAGAACTTCTACTAATTTGTTTTCTTGCAAGGGAGTTAATTCGGAAGAGACAATTACAGGGTAAGTGTCACTTTTGCCTAAGAAAACATATTTAAGATGTGCCGGAAGTTCTTTAAATTCAAGTTGGGGTGGGGTGATTTCAACGGGCTCCTCAAATTTTAATTCCAATGGTATCTTAAAACCGTCAACTTCATCAATTTTTTCGGAATTATCTAACAATGCAACATATTCTTCAATTTCTAGATTATTAAGCCCCATATCATGCTCAACGGTTAGAGCATCATGCAACGTGTCCCCTACATCATCATGCAAATATGTATCATTAACCAAAGAATCAATGCAATCAATAAAATTCACATCATGGGCAGCATAAATATGAGAAGAGATGAACCGAACACGTTGATTTCCACGGTTTCGCCCAAGACGGTCATGGTGACCTTTCCTTCATCAACATCGACGATTATTTTTGTTGTACGCATGAATGGCCGTCCTATAAGTATCGTCCCTTCATTTTCGCTTGTTCCGAAATCGCTCATCTCCAAGATAACAAAATCGGCCAGAATCACCAACTTGTCCACTTGCACTAATAGGTCTTCAATGACTCCTTTGGGGTATTTCACCGACCTATCCGCCATTTGAAGAGTCATTCTTGTTGGTTTGATTCCCCCGAGTCCATGCCTCAAATAAGTCGAGTATGGCATGAGATTCACACTTGCTCCCAAATCTAACATCCCACGAGCAACTTTCTTATCTCCCATAGTGATGCCGATCATAAAACTTCCGGGATCGCCTTTCTTTTGACCTTGCTTCTACCTCGTAGAGCACCACTTTCTCGTTCCCATTGTATCTTCTTTTGTTGGAGGTCAACTCTTTGAAAAATTTTGTATAAGCGGGAATGTTCTTCACAACATCCAAAAGAGGTAAGTTGACATGAACTTTTGAAAGCATGTCGTAGATTTCGGAAAATTGCTCATCTTGCTTTGCTTTTCTAAGCCGGCTCGGAAAATAGATTGGTGGCTTATATGGTTGAGCAGATTTGTGAATCTTGGAAGTCGAAGTTGCTTCGTCTATTTTCTCCCTTTGGTTTCCCGAATCGTCTTCTTTCTCATCGCCTCTTTCTTTTACTTCGGAATTAGCTTCTTTATTAATCACTTTACCACTTCGGAGAGTTGTAATGGCTTGAGCTTGCTCGGGTTGACTTGGTAGTTTACCCCTTTCTTGTCTACGTGCCTCGGTAGCAAGTTGCCCAATTTGAATCTCCATTTTCTTCATCGAAGCTTCTAAAGATTCGAACCTTTTATTGTTCTCCGTTCGGTTTTCCTTGCTCTCCTTAATGAATGCCGCAATACTCTCCTCAAGAGAGTTTCTTTGTTGTGGAGGTGGTTCACTTTGCGTTGGTTGTTGGGCTCGGTTTCCTCCATTGTATTGAGCTTGGGCGTTTGTGTCGTATGGAATCGAGTTGTTGTTTCTCCATGAAAAATTTGGATGGTTTCTTAGCCCAGGATGATAAGTATTTGGGAGAGGTGCATTTCTTGCATTTCCGCCATAATTATTTCTCCTCTCTTCCCATTCGGGCCTTCCCGTGCTTTGTCCCATAGCCCAATTAACTTGTTCGGTTTGTTCTCCCAGAAAAGTATTGTAACACCCCCAAATCCGCTCAGGGATATTACACGCCGTAGACCCTCTCCTCGAGGATCTACCAGGCTGATAACTAAAATCAAACATCTAAACCTCGCCTTTAAGGCTAAAATGACTCAGTAGACCGATTTGGTCTTTCAACAAATACATACAACTCAATTCCAAACACATACCCACGCAGGGGTCAAAATACAATAAACTCCCGTACGACGGGGAAAAGATACTGCAGCGGAAAAGAAAATACAACTAGACCAAAACGACGTCAACAGATCCTCGTGTGATTAGTATCGTTCATCTTTCATCATCCTTCGTGCCGACCCTGTGCTATGCTCCAAAACCTGAATGCAAAAATAGACATCCACCCCCCGAATACTCGGGGGTTAGCAAAACTCCACTGTTTTGCTAGTGCAAGTACAAGTGCAAAAATACGAGCCATACAATACAAGTTCCAAGAACAATAATAATCAGGAATCCTCAAAGGTTCAAACGTAAGGAAAAGTACTTCCCGAGGCAAGAGTTTGGGTAAACATTTCCAAATCCGAAAGATTGCATATAAGGGAAAAAATTTACAAAACATTTTATAATGCCATCGAGAGTTTTAATAGTAAACAATTTAGGATTATAAAATCCTTCTCTTTCCAAAAATCAATAGGGTCACACCAAATGTTTCGTTTCGCAAATAGAAAACCGACAACGATTCACAGGTTAAAACCCACATCACGCGTCCTCAACGGAGATAGAAATCAATATCAACTCGTGAAGTTTTACTCGTGAATCCGTGGCTCTACCATTGGACTCCGCCGTGGCCCCGTCGAACCAACCCACGGTGAGTAAAGTACATTCACTAAATATACACCAACCCGTGAAGTTTTTACTCGTGAATCCGTGGCTCTACCATTGGACTCCGCCGTGGCCCCGTCGAACCAACCCACGGTGAGTAAAATACATTCACCACTCGTGAATCCAGGCTCTACCATTGGATTCCCGCCGTGGCCCCGTCGAACCAACCCGCGGTGAGCGAAACAATCATGCACAAATAACATATCGCACCAAGGATATCCAAACAATTCAACCAGAGGCATCAAACACTTAGCAAAACACCACATCAAACCAAAACGCACCGAAAAGAGATAATATACGTACACACGTATTATCAAGCGCAACATCAACACCAAACATATCCAAATATCCACGTAGTCACTTACAACCCACACAATTACAAAACACACGCGTTTTGAAAGAGAGCCTTTAACGAGGCTAATCGAATATTTTGAAAGTTCAATTCAAACGACCACACAAACACATTTAGACGATCACCAATCATCATATTCACAAAACAAGAATAGTATGGACAAGGTACTTGCCTCGAAATCGGCACGCAAGTATTCCGACGAACACGGCTCAACCAGAAAGCTTCGAAACGCCCAATGCTATCGAAACGGAAGACGACGACGAACGAAAGGGTTCAACACGGTTTCTTCGCAAGAAACACGACCCTAACATCATACAATCAATAAATCATCGACCATACGAGGAAGAATAATCGTAGAACGCCCGAAAACCCCTCTAAGACATTTTACCGGACACCTTCAAGGCGTCGGTCAAGGACTCAACTCAAACAACGAATCGATACGATCCAACCATGGAATAACAAGGGAAATGATATAATACATCTAAATAATCATCAATCCATCAAAATCCTAAGTTAAATCGGATTAAACGGACGAAATCGAACAAAATACCCAAAATCCCCAAAATCTCCCAAAATGGGTTCTTAGAAGATTACCTTGAGTGATTCAAGTGTTAAGATCCGTAGAACACGCGTTAGATTGATTATCCGAGCCTCACAACCGAAAAGAAATGATGAAAATCGACTTCGGATGAAGAACTCTCCCCCTCTATACTTATCTCTCGCGACTCGGTGGAAAAAAAGTGAAAGAATGAGCAGTACACGCTCAAAACCACAATTATAGTGCAACACAGCAGAACCTAACGGCAGGCCTATCGGCCGATAGGCCCAACCGATACCCGATACAAAATGCCGGCAGAGAGTCTATCGGCCCCCTATCGGCCGAAAGGCTCTGGGCCAGTGCCCGACAGCTGACAGTCTTCCACTAAAACGACCATAACTCTCTCGTCCGGACTCCGATTGACTCACCGTTTGAACCATTGGAAAGCTAACTCGATGTTCTATAATATTGCAAAGATTTATAATTTTTGGAGTTACCAAGAATTAATGATGATTTAACAAAGACGAACTCATACTTAGAAAAGTCGTTTAGAAATCCTGAATTCAACAAAACGACACCGAAACCCGAACCTGAATACGAACCGAAGATACGGTTACGAAGTACTCACAAAGACGAATCTAAGAGCTAGTAGGACACACAATTCCGACCACCCGAAGGCTCGAAATTCGACAACGGAAGGTAATTACCCCAAACTTTGGGAAATTACGAAAATGGCCCAAATGCCCGAAAATCACGATACGTGATCGAATAACCAAACCGAAGTTCACAACACGTCTAACAAAGTTAAACGGACTTGCGGGAAACTCGAAGCAATGATTTGGTCGAGATTCGCAAGAATCGAACTCAAGTGCGGAAAAGTCGCTAAAAAGCACAGAACTCAACGAAACGGCACCGAAACGAACTCGGATGTCAAAAAGTGTAGAATTAATCATTCTCAGAATGACGAAACGGACATGAGCGAGTCGTCAAAACAGACTTCCGCCGAAAAAAATAAATTACCGGAAATCGAAAATTGCGGATATTACATTCTACCCTCCTTAAAAGAAGTTTCGTCCCGAAACTTAAAACAAGTAGGGAGAAGAAATATTCTGCCAGGAAAAAACTCAACGAGATACACAAGAATGCGTAACTAACGCCCAACGGCGAAATGTTACAAACAACGCAAAGGAGCATACGGCGTGAAAACACGCTCCACGGCGACCAACACAACGTCGCCGTTAGGGATATAATAAAACCAACAAGTGACAAACGTCATCAAACGGATAATATAGCCAAGTCAATTATCCGACAATCACAAAACACAACGAACGAAAATCAATATGATTGACCAACCCAACGGTACATCAATCAAAACGCGAGTCAACCGCTGAACAAACACGAAATCCCACCGCCTAAGGGCTGGAAGATCGAAAACGAAACTAATTTCCCGAACTGAAGGGAATTACGAAGGAGCCTGAATGTTCGCCAATCACGGAATGAGGTCAATATAAACCGAACAATCAAACGATCAAACCACAACGATCGAGACAACAAAGATCGAAGAATCATGTTCGAATCACAAAGAACAATAAAGTTCAAACAACAACTCCTGTGATGATCCGGTGAGAACTACAAGACATGCATTGCCGAAGATCCGCAGGAAAGGGAATAGCGATTGAAAAGTCACAACGACAACGAGTTATTCCGAAATAACACCACACTCGTTCGATCAACAAAAGCAAGGAGCAGGACAAGCTCAGAAATGTCAACGAACATAAATGAGTCGATAGAGTCGAAAACACAAGAGTTCCAAAGCCGATCCACTTCGAATAAAAGAACTAGTAGAACCAGATGATGTCACTCCCAAACAAGGTTCACAAGAATCGAATCAACCCGAAAAAGTAACATCGATAACCAGATCGACCCACAACAAGATCACAGCTCGTTCGGACGATGAAACCGAAATATAGAACAAGTTCATAAAGTACCAACGATCACGAGCGAATCGACAGACTGGAGAAAGAGAAAATACAGAAGTCTAAAAACAACACGGGTACTACATTCGACCTCTTATAAAGGAAGGTGACGACACAACAAGCAACCGACACAAACATCCATCAAAGGCCTCTCAAAGCCGATTCTCGATATCTGTCTTTGAAGCGAACTCCGAAAGTCTCGTGAGCCAATTCACAACCGATTCGGTGTCCTCGAGTCCACACTTGAAATGTGTCATCGACGAGAAAGACAATTTACACGTGCATGCCCCGGCACATCACGATTGAAACGTCTCGGCTCGGCATACCGAAAATATAAATGCTCGATACAATGGATCAAAACACCGCAAAACAACATACCGGAGATGCCAACTCAAAGACAACAAGGAATCATAATACATATCATATACAACGATTATCATCGTAAAATAATACACACAAACACTTCAGCAACGACGGTATCGTTCGGCGACCTCAACGGCCCGAACGATAACCAGCACATAATTACAATCATCATGAAACAATCATACATGTACACAAATGTACAATTCAAGCTTTAACAACCCACACTCGTGCGACAACACGCAAATCACCACGAGGTGATAACATAAACACCACCCACACCTCTCACAGAGGGCTAGTACAACAAATGCGTGGCAACGACTCGACGTTCATGCCACCCATTCGATCACAATTCGGGGTTAACACCGTAACGAAAGTTCGAAAACCATACACGCATTTCCGGTCCGCAAACAGGAATTATAGGTTTTAAAAACGAAAACCACCTTTGAAGACAGTTTGGAAACACCAGTTGATCTTGAGTATCATTTTAAAAAAAGTAGTACAAACACCATTATCGAGACTTTGAAAATCATCTAGCGTTTGAACAAAAATGAGGACACCTTTACTTCAGTGAAAAACTTTCAAAAATATTCGACCCTTGGGTCTAAGCAATCGCATTTGAAAATATCTCAAAATATTTTTGGTCCTCAACCGGAAAATTTTTGAAATGATTTGCGGCATTAGAAAACGCCTTGAAAACACCGCAAGAAAATAATTCGTTTTAAAAGTACGTCTCGAATTTCAATTTTCTAAGATACTCAAGGTTTTCAAAAATAATTCAATGGGCAAGAATGCCCAAAAATTTGTAATTACAAGGCACAATATAGCGCCGGGCGTCCCGCACCGGAACCCAACATGCTAAAAACCAAGTACAAAAAATGCCCAACCAGGCCGATGACGGTAATATTTCAAAAACTCACAGAAGCCATTTAGAAAATAATAAATACCGTCATAAGAATTTCGCCAAAACGATCAAGGCCGTAATGCCAAAAACTCGGTTAAGGAATTGGTTTTCAAAATAAAAACTCAGTCGGAAAAATACCGAAAGCTATTACAAAAGAACTCACGCAGCGGATAAAAGAAATAAAGTCAAACATGCACAAGACGGCAACACTGCTCCTCATATGAACGAAAAATGGGAGTCAAATAATCACATATCACGAAATCAAAATCCATAAGAGGATTCCGTCAATTAACTCATAATAATAAAATAGCTCGTGTCACACGAGGCACAACACAAAGAAGGGAGACTTACATACACAGGTCGCACGAAGATGATGATCGCCCCACGATACTAATCACGACCAACAAACTCAAACGACGCGTCGCGACACGACTCAGTCAGACTAAATCCGACGAGACAAAACTCAATAGACACCACTGATCCGACAGCCTAGGTTTTCACAACCTAAGCTCCGATACCATTTATGTAACACCCCCAAATCCGCTCAGGGATATTACACGCCGTAGACCCTCTCCTCGAGGATCTACCAGGCTGATAACTAAAATCAAACATCTAAACCTCGCCTTTAAGGCTAAAATGACTCAGTAGACCGATTTGGTCTTTCAACAAATACATACAACTCAATTCCAAACACATACCCACGCAGGGGTCAAAATACAATAAACTCCCGTACGACGGGGAAAAGATACTGCAGCGGAAAAGAAAATACAACTAGACCAAAACGACGTCAACAGATCCTCGTGTGATTAGTATCGTTCATCTTTCATCATCCTTCGTGCCGACCCTGTGCTATGCTCCAAAACCTGAATGCAAAAATAGACATCCACCCCCCGAATACTCGGGGGTTAGCAAAACTCCACTGTTTTGCTAGTGCAAGTACAAGTGCAAAAATACGAGCCATACAATACAAGTTCCAAGAACAATAATAATCAGGAATCCTCAAAGGTTCAAACGTAAGGAAAAGTACTTCCCGAGGCAAGAGTTTGGGTAAACATTTCCAAAACTGAAAGATCGCAAATAAGGGAAACAATTTACAAAACAGTTTAAAATGCCGTCGAGAGTTTTAATAGAAAACAATTTAGGATTATAAAATCCTTCTCTTTCCAAAAATCAATAGGGTCACAGCCCAAATGTTTCGTTTTCGCAAATAGAAAACCGACAACAGTTCACAGGGTTAAAACCCACATCACGCGTCCTCAACGGAGATAGAAATCAATATCAACTCGTGAAGTTTTACTCGTGAATCCAGGGCTCTACCATTGGACTCCCGCCGTGGCCCCGTCGAACCAACCCACGGTGAGTAAAGTACATTCACTAAATATACACCAACCTGTGAAGTTTTTACTCGTGAATCCAGGGCTCTACCATTGGACTCCCGCCGTGGCCCCGTCGAACCAACCCACGGTGAGTAAAATACATTCACCACTCGTGAATCCAGGGCTCTACCATTGGATTCCCGCCGTGGCCCCGTCGAACCAACCCGCGGTGAGCGAAACAATCATGCACAAATAACATATCGCACCAAGGATATCCAAACAATTCAACCAGAGGCATCAAACACTTAGCAAAACACCACATCAAACCAAAACGCACCGAAAAGAGATAATATACGTACACACGTATTATCAAGCGCAACATCAACACCAAACATATCCAAATATCCACGTAGTCACTTACAACCCACACAATTACAAAACACACGCGTTTTGAAAGAGAGCCTTTAACGAGGCTAATCGAATATTTTGAAAGTTCAATTCAAACGACCACACAAACACATTTAGACGATCACCAATCATCATATTCACAAAACAAGAATAGTATGGACAAGGTACTTGCCTCGAAATCGGCACGCAAGTATTCCGACGAACACGGCTCAACCAGAAAGCTTCGAAACGCCCAATGCTATCGAAACGGAAGACGACGACGAACGAAAGGGTTCAACACGGTTTCTTCGCAAGAAACACGACCCTAACATCATACAATCAATAAATCATCGACCATACGAGGAAGAATAATCGTAGAACGCCCGAAAACCCCTCTAAGACATTTTACCGGACACCTTCAAGGCGTCGGTCAAGGACTCAACTCAAACAACGAATCGATACGATCCAACCATGGAATAACAAGGGAAATGATATAATACATCTAAATAATCATCAATCCATCAAAATCCTAAGTTAAATCGGATTAAACGGACGAAATCGAACAAAATACCCAAAATCCCCAAAATCTCCCAAAATGGGTTCTTAGAAGATTACCTTGAGTGATTCAAGTGTTAAGATCCGTAGAACACGCGTTAGATTGATTATCCGAGCCTCACAACCGAAAAGAAATGATGAAAATCGACCCCCGGATGAAGAACTCTCCCCCTCTATACTTCTCTCTCGCGACTCGGTGGAAAAAAAGGGAAAGAATGAGCTGTTCACGCTCAAAACCACATTTATAGTGCAACACAGCAGAACCTATCGGCCGGCCTATCGGCCGATAGGCCCAACCGATACCCTATACAAAATTCCGGCAGAGAGTCTATCGGCCCCCCTATCGGCCGAAAGGCTCTGGACGGTGCCCGACAGTGTGATGCCTTCCACTAAACGACCATAACTCTCTCGTCCGGACTCCGATTGACTCACCGTTTGAACCATTGGAAAGCTAACTCGATGTTCTATAATATTGCAAAGATTTATAATTTTTGGAGTTACCAAGAATTAATGATGATTTAACAAAGACGAACTCATACTTAGAAAAGTCGTTTAGAAATCCTGAATTCAACAAAACGACACCGAAACCCGAACCTGAATACGAACCGAAGATACGGTTACGAAGTACTCACAAAGACGAATCTAAGAGCTAGTAGGACACACAATTCCGACCACCCGAAGGCTCGAAATTCGACAACGGAAGGTAATTACCCCAAACTTTGGGAAATTACGAAAATGGCCCAAATGCCCGAAAATCACGATACGTGATCGAATAACCAAACCGAAGTTCACAACACGTCTAACAAAGTTAAACGGACTTGCGGGAAACTCAAAGCAATGATTTCGGTCGAGATTCGCAAGAATCGAACTCAAGTGCGGAAAAGTCGCTAAAAAGCACAGAACTCAACGAAACGGCACCGAAACGAACTCGGATGTCAAAAAGTGTAGAATTAATCATTCTCAGAATGACGAAACGGACATGAGCGAGTCGTCAAAACAGACTTCCGCCGAAAAAAAGAAATTACCGGAAATCGAAAATTGCGGATATTACAAGTATGAGGGCATGAATTGGCATCATGTCCGGGTGCTCCGCAAATCTCGCAAACTCGTGAGCTAGAAGATTTATTTTGAGTCTTGAGTTGTCTTAGTTCATTTGTCAACTCATCGATTCTAAATTGCATCTCGTCCTTCTCGCTTACTTGGTGCACGGCTCCCCTACGAACATGTACACTTTTTTGTTGAGAATTTTCTCCCAATGTTTCATACACATCATACGCTTGTCTCTCCGTCAAACCCCAAAACAAACCACCGGCTGCATTATCTACCGCTCCTTGGCAATATTGAGTCAATCTGTCATAGAAGAATTGATTAAGTAGTTGAGGCGGATAGTGATGGTGTGGGCATTGAATGAGGAGCATTTTGAATCGGTCCCATGCTTCGTGAAATGTCTCTCCGTCTTGTTGTACGAACGTTGAGATTTGAGTTCTCAATTGCGTAGTCTTTGAATGAGAGAAGTACTTGGTGATGAATTTATCGTAAACTTCATCCCATGTTCTTAGGGAGCCCGGCGCCAAAGTCATTAACCATTGTTTCACCCCATCCTTGAGTGTATAAGGGAATCACTTCATTCTTAGTTGATCCTCGCTCAACCCATTTAATGGGAAGTTGTCAATAGCCACATAGAAGTCTCGGATGAATGATAACGGATCCTCACGTGCTAATCTATGAAATGAGGGCAATTGATCGATGTGAAATCCGCTTATGTGGTAGTTCCTTACGGCCGGTGCTAATTGGATGCATGAAATGGCGGTGTTCACCATGGGCTTTGCATAGTCTCTCATTAGATGTTCGACCGGAGGTTGTTGCGGCATGTTATAGTTTGCTTCCATCCCATATTGAGGTCCGGGATAATAATTCGCTCCATATTACACTCCAATGGGTGGTTGTCTCGTATAGAAGTATCTCCCTTGTTGAGCTCGGGTATCCCTTGATTGCGCCCAACATTCTCATATCTCGAAAACCTTGGTTGACGAATTTCTTCCTCATCTATATTTTGTGCAACATTCTCAACCCTCGATTGACGAGGGTTATCTTCTTGGAGCAAAAGTCGCTCTTCGAGATCTGGATTCACCTCGTCGTTTGCCATTGATGTTGTGGCCATTATTTTTGGTGCTCTAATCCTTTGAACTTCGTCTATGGGCGGAAGAATCGGGTTACCCAACGATCTCCTACCAAGCATAAACAAAAGAATTTAGAGCGAATTTTTAGACTTTTATCGAAAATAATGAAAACGGAGAAATGATCAAGAAAAACAATTCAACTATTATTAAAACAAGATCAAAAATTAAACGCCAATTCCCCGGCAACGGCGCCAAAAACTTGATGGACAAATTATATACTCGCAAGTGTACGAATCGCTTTTGTAGGAAGCGGCAAGTAACTCCGAGGTCGATCTCTTGAGGAATTGGAAACTGTTTAAATTTCGTTAATGTTCGGCAAATAGTCGAATGAACAAAAGTAAAATAAATTAAAATACATCATTGGTTGATAGGTTTACAATTAATAACGCATAAAAATAAACAAAGCGATAACAACACCAAATTAATTGTCGGATAATTGAGAGATTACAATAATGAGATTGATATGGGAATTTAGAGTCACCGACACACACGTAATCAATTATTAGTTCCGATACTCAAATAAATAAGGTTTGGAATTATCGATTGCTCACGATTAAAAGAAATCCGTTTGATGGCGGTAATTCTAAAAATCACGATTGTTCTATTCGAAAATAAGAGATACTCTTATGATGGGGACGAATCTCTACTAACAATCGACTAGCTAATACCTTTGATGGGGTAATTCGCTAAAAGATCGCGGAAAAAGGGTTAGAACATTCACAATCGCTTCTATCGGGTCGTTTGATGGCGAACACCGACAAAAACCCTCGATTTGAATAATAATAACAACTAAGAAATAGGTTTTGATGATCTAAATCAAAAGTTCTTATAAGAAGAACAAACAAGGAGGAATAATCCCAAACTTTTACCGGAAAATCAAAAGGAACTAAAAATCGATAACATGTGTGTGGCTCAATCTAAAAAACCATATGAAAAGATTAGCTACACATGATTATTTCAACAACAATAATGGAAATTGAAGAACAAAACATAGTAGAAACTTCCCTTGAAAATGTCGAAATTGAATTCCCGATGAAGATTTGATGTTATTCCTTCAAAAACTCATGACAATTGATACAAGGAAATGTAATATCTGACAAATGTACTTTTCACTCCAAGAACTTACAAGGAAGATGATGAAACAATCTCACTTTTTCCTCACTTTTTGGTGTTTTCTCCCTCAATCTTGTGTTTTTCCACCTCAAAATATCTCCCACAAGATAAGAATATCTCATCAAGGGTCACCACCTCCTTTTTTTATAGCCAAATATCAAGAAAAGGCTCAAAATTGCGCAAAAATGTCAAAGAAAATGACTTGCACCGAAAAGTGACACGGCCCATGTCCTGGGACACGGCCGTGTCGTACTACTCTGAGAAGAAGGAAAAGTGTTCTCTCCACGTACTCGGCCGTGTCCCATGACACGGCCGTGTTGTACTGCGCAGGAAATACATTTGTTGCTGGATAGGGGCTCGGCCATGTCATAAAAGACACGATCGTGTTGTACTCTTCCGAAAAATAGTTTTTTAACTTTAAAGAGACCCGACCGTGTTATATGGGACGACCGAGTTGTTTTCTTCCGGTTTTTGGTCTTTTTCGGCTTGATCCCTCGTTCTTGTATCAATACACCTCGGATTTTAGCATATGATATACCGTTTCGAAGCTAATTTCACGAGGAATTTATTTCAAAGGAGAACACATCTCAATTCGGAGTGGAGATTCTGGAATTTAGAAGATTCGGCCGATACTGCTTCAATCTTTTGTCGTTTTAGGCCCTGTTTTAGCTTTTGATCGTCATAAACTCCAATATTAGCTATGAAAACGCATATTTCACCACAATCTTCGCTTTGTTACCTATAAATTAAAAACACAGCATACCACGCATAAAAGAGAACAAAAAAATACTAAAAAGCAAATAAAAACACGACTAGAGAGAACAGAATGAGTCGATCAAGAATCGACTCATCAGTGTTCATGGCCAGAAATTTGCAAACGATCGCTGCACACGGTAGCATACGACCGTGTGCATCGGTCGTGTCCAAGACAGACCATTTTAGAATATTGTTCGCTCAGTTTTCTGAATAGTTATTCATATTTTTGTAATCAGATGTCTTGGCAGCGTATTTTGATACATCACGGTGGTCATTGTGAGCGATCGACATATGTAGATGGGGACTCCTTTTTTGTCTATATCGACACGAGCAAAGTTAGTCGTGCAAACCTCGTGGGGTTATCAGAGAAGGTTTGGATGGTCCAAATGAGTCTGATTACAAATTATGGTACTTGACACACATGGCCAATGGAAACAAAGTAAAAGTCTTATTATGGGCGATACCGAGATACTTCGATTACTAGTAGAATACAAGGAGGATCTTGAGATCTATGTTGAGAACGGCAGCTCCTCCACTCCCGAGGTTAATATGGGATGTAGCAGCTCGAGAGTAGAGCCCAGCAACATAAATTATGACATGCCTTCCAAAGATTATCAATACGAGGAAGATGAGGAAGATGAGGAGGTGCATACATCCGAAGATGACGATTGTTGTAAAGACTTGCTTGAGTCACTATCTGCGGAATTTCTTGCTTGAGTTCGCCAAACGGCCCAAATGGATAGGATTATGAGTCTTCGGAACTTCTCATCCGACCATCAATCTGCGAGCGAGCATGAGCATCTACAATCAATGCGTAACTGGATCACTCCATTTCCGAACCCCGGTAGTGCCGGGACTTTGGGTTAGGTCGAACAGGCTCCACCAGCCACCCGTCAGCTAGAGGTGGGGTCCACTTTTCGGTCCAAGGCAGAGTTGATGATAACTGTAGGAATGTATCATTTGGAAAACATGCTACAATGTATCACTGATCGTTCCGCCGATAAACGTATAGTGTTTGTCTGTAAGAGTGGGCGAAACAATGATTAGTTTAGGTTGTGTGCTATTGAGGGTGCAACTATTTGGAGAATTAAGTTGACCTTGGAGCACAGCTGTCACCCTGATTTGGACCGTGCTGCCGCACAATTGCTAAAAGATTGACCGGTGAGGGGATCACTTTGAGGCCAAAGGAGATGATTACAAAGATGTGTAGGGAGTACGACATTCACATGCTATACAGTATTGCTCTCCGGACGAGAAATATAGCGATAGAGAATACATATGGCGGCTTTAATGAGTCGTATCAGAGGCTCCCATCTTATCTGTATTTGTTAAAACATCGTAATCCAGGGACAATTTATGATTTGCAGACGACTCATGAGGGAGTGTTTTGCCAGATGTTCGTTGCACTCGGATGAGTATTAGGGCATTTGATACGTGCCTTCGACTGGTGATTATAGTTGATGGGACCCACCTGAAGGGAAGAAATAAAGGAACTCTATTTGCGACCGTCACATTTGACGGGAACGAGCAAGTATTTACTCTTGCAGTTGGTCTTGGTCCGATAGAGAACAACGAGTCATGGACTTATTTTATGTATAACCTGCGCAGATGCTATAATCCGATGGAAGATTTACTGATTGTGGGTGACCAACATAAGAGTATTCAGAATGCTGTTCGAGCCGTCTATCCGAATGCATTCCACGGGTTGTGCTATCACCATCTTGCAAAAAATCTGACCTCCTATGGTGCTCATGCTATAAGACTCTTTAGAGCTGCTGCCTACATGCATCGTGAAGAAGTTTTTGAAAACTACTTTTCGAAACTACATATTGAAAACCCTAATGGGGCTCACAGGCGCCTTTCTGAAATTGGGCCAGAGAGGTGGGCTAGGTCGAAGTGTCCGGTACGACGCTATAACTTCTTGACATCCAATGTTGTTGAATGGTTTAATAATCGTATATTGTGGGTGAGGCATTTACCTATTTGCTCGATACTTGAGATATTTCGCCTGATTTTAGAGAATTGGTTTGATGAGAAGCGGGGAGAAGCTACATCAAAAGACCATGAGTTGACAATGCACACTTTTGAAAAGCTCTCTAACTCTGTGCAAGCCAGTCTGACTCTTACCGTTCGAGCTACCACCCCACTTGTTTATAAAGTCGAAGAAAATAAAGTTTCTTATGAGGTCGACCTTCGAACCTAGACATGTTGTTGTCGTGAGTTTGATTTGGATCAGATTCCATGTCGTCATGCTGTTACCGCTATAAGGTAATTGTTTTGCTCTAATGTGCACATCATTCAATGTTTTTGTCTCTGTTGTCGTGTGCACACGGTCATGGCCATGGGCAAGATTCTCACGATCGTAACCCATGATGGGAACGATTGTGTGCTGCCATCGTGTGCATGATGGTGTGCACACGGTCATGGCATGATGCACACGACATCAGCAGCCCATGACAGTGGGCAATATGCACACGATCGTAACCCACAATGGGCACGATCGTGTGCTGCCATCGTGTGCATGATGGTGTGCACACTGTCATGGCAGGTTGCACATGACAGCAGCAGCCCATGACAGTGGGCAAGATGCACATGATCGTAACCCACGATGGGCACAATCGTGTGCTGCCATCGTGTGCAACACAGGGCTGGTCTGGATTTACCAACTGAACCATAAACCAGTTTTCCAATAGAATATATCTGGATAAAAAAGTAAAATTCTATTGGGCATATTTTTATGCGCTTTTATATCATTAATTTATATCCATCTTGAGCTTAAATCAGCATAAATGAGCTTTTAATGCATTATTTTTATATTTTTTGCAGGAAATCGGAATCCAGAAGCCGAAACGACAAAAAAACGGGCGAAAACAGCAGTTTTTGGTCATGAGCCGCGACACCTATGTGCTGAGCCGCGGCACACGGAGGAGACTAGCAGAGTGCCGAGTAAACTGTACTCTGTGCCGCGGCACAGATATAGTGAGCCGCGGCACAGAAGAAATAAACAGCGCCGAGGCATCCCGCTGAGTGCTGTGAGCCGCGGCACAGATAAAGTGAGCCGCGGCACACGGGGCGGTGTTGGTGTACTCCGCGCGGGTTTGGGCCGTTTTGGAGCCTGTTCTCGTCCTAATCACACGGACGCATTTTGGAGGATGAGGACTGAGATAAATAAGCATGGTAGGGCTGCAAAAAGGGGGATCGATGAGAAGGAATCTGGAGGTGGATTAGAGCTAGGGCGAAGAACACAAGGAGGAGATTTGTGGGCGACGACAAGACCACGGATCCCTACGGTTTTTCTGCATCTTAGTTCCTAGATCTATTCGAGTAGGATTTTGATTGTAGCCAATTTCATGACGGTTTGATTATTTATTATTATTTCGATTTACTCGTTATTCTATTGAATTGGATTCTTCTTACTGTTCTTAATGCTTTTTAATTGTCTGGCCAACAGTTAATTTGTTTTGAATGTCTTTATGGATTCGGGAGATGAAATTTAGGCATAGTTCTTGTGAGACGAATCATAATTTTCGTGAGATAGGGATATACTCATGCGAATTGTGAAGCCTGTTATTGTGGGAATTCTTGAACTGTTTTAGCTATTAATTATCTAATTCGAATAGGGATATATCGAGTTAATAATTCGTAGTATTTTCTATCGACCTTGGGAAAGGCTTTAGAATAATTTAGGAATTCATGGCTTACAATCAATTGAATAAAAGTGAATTGAATTGAATAAATATCATTCCTGATTGTTTGAGGTGAAAATCATAATCTTACGTCCTTATTAGTAGTATTATTATTATTAGTATCATTATTTATTAGTTTAGGTATAAATTCCATATAATTGTTCTTCAAATAGAATTTTGAGTTGACTATATTTTGGTACTTAGTGAAATCAGTCCTCGAGGGAACGATACTTTACTTATCACTTTATTACTTGTTGACACCGTGCACTTGCGGCATATTGTGAGGGATTTCTCACAACAAGTTTTTGGCGCCGTTGCCGGGGAACTGATTTTTCGCTAATATCAATACCAAGCGACTCTAATTTTAATTTGAAGTTTTCTTTAGTCCATTTATTTTTATTATGTTTTCCTTTGAGTATCGTGGCCCTTGGCATTTCATAAATTTCGATGTTCTTAATAATTTGACAAATAGGGTCAGTCAGCCCCCGCCCCCAAAACAAAAGACCATGCTTGAACAATGTGTAGACGTTCTCAAAAATCCTGATAGTACCTTTTTGAGCTAGAATGTGCACGTCGTGGTCTTGAGATTCACTATGGTTGTATTCCAGCTCATATATTTAGTAGTGAAGTTGAGGGAGAGGTTGAGAAGAAAGACATGCTAAGTTTTAGGGTCGATCCCCCAGCACCCGATAATTACATAAAGTGTGATGAGCCTGTAGAAGAAGTTACCATTGATGATGTTTCCCAAGAAATTTCATTAAATTGTCATCAAACTTCGACTAATAAGGTGAACACTTATGTGCCTAAAATTTTATTAACGATGCCACGCATAATTTTCCCTAAATCCATAATGGGAGAGATTGACCCCATCACTTCTGATTTTGTTGAGGCTGATTCTTAGAGTTCTAATGAGGTTGTTCATGATAAGTCTTTATTATTTACCCATTCGAACTCTGCTTATTTTTTCATGCCTTATCATTATTATATTCTTCCATCATTTTTTGATTGTCCTCATAATTACTCTTATTCATTATTTTTGGCAACCAGGCATGAGCCAAAGCCTCCCTTATGGAATAAGAGGCTTATAGATTGCAAGAAGGGGGCATTTGGCAATCTCCCCAGAAAGAAGCCACGTTGAATTTTTGTTTGCCACGTCGTGCTCAAGACGTAAAATAGAGCGCTTGATGGGAGGCAACCCATCATTTTACTTGCTTTATAGTTAGTTGTTTTTATTTGATTTTTCATTAATAATTTTCTTTTCTTTGTTTTGCATTTCGTTTGGATTCGTGTATTCTTGTGGCCCTTATTTCTCTAATTTTTTTTAACCCCAATGAGTTATTATTCTTCATATTCTAGTCTTGCTTGATTTAATGTCTATTGTTATTTCATGACTAGAGACTAAGTTTGGGGGTCCCTCGTGATGTTCAGCGTTATTGGACGTATGGACAGTCGGTTCCACTCAGACATGCGCTGGCTTTCAAGAAGACATTTGGAATAAGATTCTCTTTTCCTTATCTCTTTTATTTTCACATGAGTTTTATTGTTGATGATGCTATGTGTAGTGGAATAAATTGAAGCATGCGATAATTGTCTTGATTTTTCTTGGTTATAAATTGTGATTTCATCATTGCCTTATTGTCCTCGCATGCTGTTGATGGCTTTTGCTAAAAAAAGTGAATTTTTCATGCTTCCATGTGTTAAAACTGATGTTACGATACTGAGTTCTCTTGGAAGAAACGCTTGACTTTTGGTCGAGTTGCAGTTAGCGATATCTGTTTCCGTTGAGTATTCATTTAGGTTCGAAATTTTATCGTTATTGTAGAAATTTTAGCAGATAAGAAAGGAGACATACGTGTTTTCAAATCACCGTCTATACGTTTGGTTATACATTTCGCATAGCTAGTAGTCCAGTAACATGAGTCTTGTTGGCACTTGGATTGAGTTTAGAGTCGGACAGTTTCTCCCAAAAAGTCGAGATTTTAGTTGTTCTATGATGGGAAGCCTAGTAACCGGGGGTATTCACGTGACCCGTTGTTTACTCTCGCGTAAAACGACGACCCTGAATTGATTAATAATTTAGAAATATCGCATTACCGATGATGGGAAGCCTAGTAACCGGGGGTATTCACGTGACCCGTTGTTTACTCTCGCGTAAAACAACAACTTTGACATGCGGGAATTGCTATTCGAGTTTTTTCTTCGCTGTAGGGGGGGCTTAGTAACTAGAAGCATCCATGTACCACATGAGTGTCTTTTACGTCAAACGGTTCCCCGATGCATGAGAATGGAAATCCACCCTAGGATCATCCCGATGAAATATCCCGAGAGCCGAAACCTAGTGGTTAACTCGAATCATATTATTGATCATACATAAGGAAATGCTGTCCTAGGAATAATTTTGATAGTGAAACTCTTGATGATAATGAAACTCTTGAATTTTGCCACTAGACTGTGGGACTGGGCGAATTGGCTTGTTTAATCTAACCCTTCATATTGACGGTCAGTTAAATTCACGCTTGTTAATCTTTGAGCTTGATTTTCTTCATGAACGATTGATTAGGACTGAAATTGGTTACTTAGTGGAATCAGTGTCCTGGATGCGACTCACTATTACGATACTTGTACTATTCTTTGAGATTTTCAGGGTAGTATTGATTAGGTTGAGCACTATGTGTTGCATGATTAGTCACGATACATTTTGTCTAAAATTGATAATTTGCTTGAGGACAAGCAAATGCTCAAGTTTGGGGGTATTTGTTAGGCATATTTTTATGCGCTTTTATATCATTAATTTATATCCATCTTGAGCCTAAATCAGCATAAATGAGCTTTTAATGCATTATTTTTATATGTTTTGCAGGAAATCGGAATCCGGAAGCCGAAACGACAAAAAAACGGGCGAAAACAGCAGTTTTTGGTCATGAGCCGCGGCACCCATGTGCTGAGCCGCGGCACACGGAGGAGACTAGCATAGTGCCGAGTAAACTGTACTCTGTGCCGCGGCACAAATATAGTGAGCCGCGGCACACGGGGCGGTGTTGGTGTACTCCGCGCGGGTTTGGGCCGTTTTGGAGCCTGTTCTCGTCCTAATCACACGGACGCATTTTGGAGGCTGAGGACTAAGATAAATAAGCATGGTAGGGCTGCAAAAAGGGGGATCGATGAGAAGAAATCTGGAGGTGGATTAGAGCTAGGGCGAAGAACACAAGGAGGAGATTTGTGGGCGACGACAAGACCACGGATCCCTACGGTTTTTCTGCATCTTAGTTCCTAGATCTATTCGAGTAGGATTTTGATTGTATCCAATTTCATGACGGTTTGATTATTTATTATTTCGATTTACTCGTTATTCTATTGAATTGGATTCTTCTTACTGTTCTTAATGCTTTTTAATTGTCTGGCCAACAGTTAATTTGTTTTGAATGTCTTTATGGATTCGGGAGATGAAATTTAGGCATAGTTCTTGTGAGACGAATCATAATTTTCGTGAGATAGGGATATACTCAAGCGAATTGTGAAGCCTGTTATTGTGGGAATTCTTGAACTGTTTTAGCTATTAATTATCTAATTCGAATAGGGATATATCGAGTTAATAATTCGTAGTATTTTCTATCGACCTTGGGAAAGACTTTAGAATAATTTAGGAATTCCTGGCTTACAATCAATTGAATAAAAGTGAATTGAATTGAATAAATATCATTCCTGATTGTTTGAGGTGAAAATCATAATCCTACGTCCTTATTAGTAGTATTATTATTAGTATCATTATTTATTAGTTTAGGTATAAATTCCATATAATTGTTCTTCAAATAGAATTTTGAGTTGACTATATTTTGGTACTTAGTGAAATCAGTCCTCGAGGGAACGATACTTTACTTATCACTTTATTACTTGTTGACACCGTGCACTTGCGGCATATTGTGAGGGATTTCTCACAACAAATTCATACTCATCAGTATCAAAAATACATTATCCTACACCACATCATTGACATAATTACTTATTGTAACAGGCGCCCCGGCAATGGTTTGTCTGTGTATGATTTTGTTAGTCGTTATTTCAAGCAACAAGGCCTTAGGGAGACTTATAAGGAGCATATTAATCATATCCCACATCCTGATGAGTGGAATGTCCCACCGGAGATCTCATCCATCGTTTGCTTACCTCCATAGGGGTACGACAAGCCGGCCGACCAAGGATGACTCGTGCATGGTCCGCTGTTGAAAATTTGCCCGCAGGTGGACGACCTCAGGTGTGCGGTAGGTGTAAGGGAACCAGACACAATAGAAAATCTTGCAAAGCATTCATTCCCATAGGTGGTGTGGATTTGAACATCCCTCCAGAAGAAACTCAGGGAATGGATGAACAAACGAGGCAAAGGCGCCGACAGAAGAAGAGGTGTAGCATTTGTCGTAATGATGACCATGACATAAGGGGATGTCCATACCATGAAACTTAAATTGCTTATGTATTTTTATATTTTGTGACTTACTAGCAACAATCATGTGCTGATATTTTGATCCTCGATGGACCATGTATTGATTCATTATTCTGATTATTAGTTGAAATGCATAATTTTGTATCTATTTTCTTTATCTTTGAATTGAAATTTAAGTGTTCAGTGATGTAAAGAAAATAAAGGTGATTAGGGAGGCAAACATTAATCATAACAAAGTAGCTCACTTTAAAGAGCAACAGTTTACACCAAAAGCATATAACTTCACATAAAAAAAGTTCATCACCATCACACTAAAATATCTAAGAATAACTTAAAAACCACAATCACTTGGATCTCTTTTCCCCCACCTGCTGCTGTTTCTTTAGTCTTGTATCATTATCTCCATGAACTTCTTCTTCTAAAATAACTTCTTTACTTGTCTTCTCAGAAATCTCTAAATCATCATCATCATCATTACCATCTAGTATGACTGGAGTGTTAGGGTTGTATAAGTCAAAGCATACTTTATGCTTGTATTACCTAATTTCCCGGTCTTTATCTATGAGAATATTTAATTCATTTATCACATGTTTTGCATATTTATTCACGCTATGGTTATGCAAATGTAGTCTAATTTACTTTATATTGTAGATAATGTGGTGTGTCGTGTCACACAGAAGATCACATTATCGGTTCCTTATATAGTAATATTTAGTTCACAACCTATATAACATTAGACCGTTATGAGAGAGGTTGTAGTATATGCTTGATATTGGTTGGTCTTGACCATTAGCATATATTAGCGTATACGGTATACGTTGAACAGGATCGAGGTGAGATAGATTCTTCTGTACTGACTATAAGAAGAACGTACATCTTGGACAATTATTATTTCTTAATTCTAGTGATTAATATTTAATTATATATATTTAATATTTATTGCTTTGATTTATCATTGGTGAGAGCCACAATGATTGACTCAATATGCTTGATATTTTGGGCAATATTATTATTTATATGATAATTAATATTATAGCTAGAAATCGTGTCGACAATCGGGTTGATCATGTCCCTTGAGGCACTCGAAAGGATTATTATATCAAACCCTGCAGGTGGAATTAATTTTCCGATATAATAATAAAGGTCGAGTGGTATACTCATGTATAATACATTAATTAATTAAAAGCTGTCAGTAACTTAAATTAATTAATGGACATGGAATATCTTAAATACGGGAAATAATTAATTCAAAAAAGAGCCCAATTTCGTAATTTAGGATTTTGGTAGGAAGTGCAATATTAACTTATTAGTGGACTAAGTTGATATTAATAGAGTCTTCATATTAGGAAGAGTCCTAATAATGGAAGGAAGATATCTATTGGGAGTCCTTACCATATCCTCCTTAAGGTCCATAGAGTAGCCTAAAACACCTATAAATAGAGACACAAGGGTGGCCGATTTTATGCTTTAATTTTGCTCAAGAATTTCGATTTTTCCTTCTGTGTTTAATTGTGGATCTTGACTTGTGTCTTGGATTCCACAATTTAGCTAACACAATGTTTTTCGAAAATACATAAATATTCAGAAAAATAGAGAGGAAAAATCCGTAAGGAATTTCTTGGAAATATAGTGGTTCGGCCGATCCCTTGCTGTTGAAGTTTAGTCCGGTAGATTATTGCCCACACGACATCCGGACGTATGCGGGATATACTCTAGAAGGTCTTGAGGTAGAAATACAAGAAGATCGGAGAGAAACACGAAGAAGACATAAATCGACCAAAAGGAATTTTTCTAACACTTCGCGTCAAAGGTAAAAATTACCGACTTCCATGCGTAAATATGTTTATTTAATTGTTTATTAATCTGTTTAGTTAATTAGTTGACAAGCCTAAATAGATCCGGTTTTTGCGTTGGTTAGTTTATAAAACCGTTTATTAAATTATCACCACCAACTCGCTTCCGCTGCGTTTTATATTCCAACAATTGGTATCAAAGCCGGTCTTTAGGTTCTGTTCAATTTAATTAATTTGGTGATTAATATGCTAGCAATTAAATATTCGTATAGTATGATTTTTTGAAATATTTTGCTAGAATTTGTCTTGCAGGAAAATATGATCCAATTATCATGGCTATGTGATGTTTTATTTATTTACGCGTTTTGGTAATTTGGCCTATTTTTGTGGCATGTATAAGTTTTTCCCGTGAGAAAATCCACGGGTAGAATTGGATTTATTTTTCTTGTAATTTGATGTAAA
The DNA here is from genome assembly GCA_033398695.1 of Orobanche coerulescens. Taxonomy (NCBI): domain Eukaryota; kingdom Viridiplantae; phylum Streptophyta; class Magnoliopsida; order Lamiales; family Orobanchaceae; genus Orobanche; species Orobanche coerulescens. Next base: position 23,140,437 of record CM065813.1, read on the forward strand.
TTCGATGTATTTTATTTTGAATGAAATTGTAATCGAATTGGAACACTCAAAGTACGAAAGAGAAAGAAGTCCAGCGCGAAGAGGAGTCCCGATCAGACGAACCGACCGAGACCGGCAGAATGCCGATCGGGACTCGGCCAGCAGCAGTCTCGGCCGTGACCAGCAGCAGCGGCTCGGCCAGCTGGGCAGCCCGGGCAGCCGGGCAGTGGGTCGGGCAGTTCGGGCAGCCGGGCAGCGGGTCGGGCAGCCGGGCAGCGGGTCGGGCAGCCGGGCAGCGGGTCGGGCAGCCGGGCAGCGGGTCGGGCAGCGGGCAGCAGGTCAAGTTGTCCGGTTCGGGTCGTTCAATTCGTTTTTCCGCGAGATGCTTGAAGCAGTGGGAGCAAACGAGCCGAAGATTTTCTCGTTATTCAAAACGAGGAATAAAAAGCCATGATAATTGGATATAATTGTCCAATTTTTTCTATTTGTTGGTTTTTATTGTTTTTATGTATGGCATGTATGGATGTATGCGTGATATGTTTCCTTGCATGTTAGGACGAGAAAATTAAAAACCTTAATTTTTCAAAATAACTAAGTGATTTTAAAATTGATTTTTCACAATCAAATTGGCTTCCATAATTGGTTTAAATTGTGAAATAATTAGCATGCGCGTTGACATTAGAGTCTTCCTCCACATCGGATGTGCTAAATTATTGGCTCACTAGTTTTAAACTTCAAATTTGATAACAAAAAGGTGAATATTATTTTTTATGATAGGACCTCTCCATCTGTAGAACTATTATCATTAAATAATATTCTAAGGTTTGTTAAATTATGGTGTTCACTTAGGTGTATTAATTAATAAGCTCCCCATCGGAGTCTATGTTAATTAAATACATGGCCAAGAGGAACCAATTATTAATTTTACTTGTCAAAATGTGTCTTGGCTAGATAGTAAAATTAAAGACGTTAAAATCTACTTGAAAAAGTATATGTAAACGTCCACACTATCGTGGCTTGCATGTGCGGTTTTTCAAGGTGTTGGTTGATTGCATATATATTATTTTAAGGTTTTTTTTCAATATATTTTGCGTTGAATTATATGATCAATGGTGTTTTAATTTTATTCTCAAATGTCTTTCAATCCACTAGTTGTTATTCTCAAAGAAAACAAACTTGATGGCACTAACTTTGCCGACTGGAAAAGAAATCTTGATATTGTCTTGACTGCCGAGGGCATAAATTTGTTTTAACTGAGGAGAGTCCTATGGAACCAGAACCGGATGCCACTCCTGAAGAGTTGGCTGAATTCCGGAAATGGAAAAAGTCTGATGAGATGGCTCGCTGTTACATTTTGGCTTCATTGACAAATGTATTGCAGCATCAGCATCAGACGATGGGCTCAGCCGCGGAAATGATGAAAAATCTTACAGAGATGTTTGGTCATCAGAACCGAGCGGCTAGGCAAAATGCGATGAGGGTATTGATGACAACCCAAATGTCTGAAGGGACCCTAGTAAGGGATCACGTTCTTAAAATGATGTCTCATTTGAACGAACTGAGCATACTGGGGGCCACTATCGATGCAGAGTCGCAGGTCGATATTATCTTGGGCAGTTTACCAAGAAGCTTTGAGCAGTTCCGCCTCAACTACAATATGAATCGTAGGACTTACACATTGGCGGAACTTCTGACAGAGCTTCAATCTGCCGAAGGTCTCTTCAAACAAGGTTATCATCAAATTCTTGCGGCAACCGGTGCTGCTTCTTCAAAACCCAAATGGGGAAAGAAGAAAAAGCAGGTTGGCCAGAAGCAAGTGGCGACCTTCAAAGCTAAGGGCAAGGCTCCTCAGTCAAAGGCTCATCAGACGGAAGCGAACAAAAAGTCGAAGGGCAAGTGCTTCAACTGCGGTCTGAAAGGACATTTCAAGAGTGACTGCTCTAAGAAAGGTACGTCTCATGCACTAGTAGTCAAAACATGTTTGGTTGCCTGTTCCATCACTTCGTGGATAGTGGATTCGGGATCCACTGATCATGTTTGTTATGACTCGCAGGGGTTCCAAGTAACCAAGGTACTTAGTGCGAATGAGATTACAATAAGCTGGGGCGACTATTCCAGGCTGAAGGCTGTTGCATTGGGAGTCGTGCAGCTAAAAGTTGATGATAGGATTTTAGTTCTTAATAATGTATTATTGGTACCCGATTTTAGAATGAATTTGATTTCAGTTTCTAAATTGCGTCGTGATAGATATTCAGTTTCTTTTGAAGATAATGCAGTTATTAAAAGAAACGGTGAATATGTTTGCACGAGTACTTATAATGAAGGACTTTATATCATTAATGCTGCACCAGCTCCCTTGCATACTTATAAATCACTTAATTCTTTGACTAATCCTAATAAAAGAAAAGAGCCTTCGAGCATAAATCCAACATATTTGTGGCATTTACGATTGGGTAATATTAACCTTAGAAGGATTCAAATATTGGTGAGTGATAGCCCATTGGATTCGCTCCAAATTGAGTCATTTCCAACATGCGAATCCTGTCTAGAAGGTAAAATGACTAAAAGGGCTTTTCAAAGCAAAGGAAATCGTACACAAAAGGTGTTGGAATTGGTTCATACCGATGTATGTGGTCCAATGAACATCCAGGCTAATGGTGGTTTCAAATAGTTCATCACGTTTATAGATGATTATTCGAGATATGGATACATCTATTTGATGCGACGTAAGTCTGAATCTTTTGATAAGTTAAAAGAATTCAAGGCGGAAACAGAGAAGCGTCATGGGCAGAGTATCAAGTCATTACGATCTGATCGTGGTGGCGAATACCTTAGTGGAGAGTTTTTGGATTTCTTGGCACATGAGGGGATTACTTCCCAGCTCACAGTGCCTGGTACACCACAACAAAATGGTGTTGCTGAATGAAAGAATCGTACTTTATTAGAGATGGTTAGGTCAATGATGAGTTATTCTGATTACCTATTTCGTTCTGGGGATACGCCTTGGAAATAGTGGCGTACATTCTAAACTTGGTGCCTTCGAAATCAGTTCCAACAACACCCACAGAACTATGGAATGGGCGCAAGCCCAGTCTAGGACATTTTCGGATTTGGGGTTCACCAGCACACGTGCTGAACAAGGAAGCGGATAAGTTGGCATCTCGTACAGAAGTACGAGTGTTTGTAGGATATCCTAAGGGAACGAAGGGTGGCTTATTCTAAAGTCCTAAAACCAGAAGGTCATTGTTAGCACCAATGCCCGGTTCTTAGAGGAGGACTATGTGATAAGCCACAAGCCTAGGAGTGAGGTCATTCTAGAAGAACTTAGGGGCGATATTTCGACAATACCAATTATGCAAACACCTAGTGTACCACGTATCGACACTATTGTGGATACGCAAACCAAGGACACACCTCGTCGTAGTGGGAGGGTTGTTCGTCAACCCGAATGTTTCATCGGCGTGGTAGCGTCTTTGGACCACTCCCCAGACCAGGATGAAATGGATCCATGTACATACAAACAGGTAGTTCAAGACAAGGATGCTGAATCCTGGCAAACAACAATGGAATCCGAAATGGGATCTATGGATTCTAACCAAGTGTGGGAGCTAGTAGAACTACCGATGGGGTAAAACCCATTGGAAGTAAGTGGGTCTACAAGCGTAAGACAGGATCGAAAGGGAAGGTTGAAACCTTCAAAGCAAGGCTTGTTGCGAAAGGTTACACTCAGAAGGAGGGCATCGACTACGATGAGACCTTTTCGCCAGTAGCCATGCTTAAATCGATCCGGATTCTCTTAGCTATAGCTGCGCATTTGGATATGGAGATTTGGCAGATGGATGTCAAGACTGCGTTCTTGAACGGGGGTCTTGATAAGGAAATCTATATGCGCCAACCTGAGGGATTCATTGCTGAAGGTGAGGAGCACTTACTGTGCAAGCTTAAGAGAGCCATTTATGGTCTTAAGCATGCATCAAGGTCTTGGAACATGCGATTTGATGAAGTCATTCAATCGTATGGTTTTGAATAGTGTCCTAGTGAGGTTTGTGTATACAAAAAGTGCGATGAAAACGTGCTGGTGTTTCTTATACTGTACGTAGATAATATACTTCTAATTGGAAACAATGTGAAGATATTATCAGACGTAAGGGTATGGGTGTCTGAGCAGTTCGATATGAAGGATTTGGGAGAAGATGGGCACATCCTTGGTATTAAGATCTTTCCAAATCGCAAGAAAAGGATGTTGTGCTTATCTCAGGCATCCTATATCGATACGGTGCTAAAGCGGTTTAGCATGGAGAATTCCAAGAAAGGTTTCTTACCTTACAGACATGGAATTCAGCTATCTAAGGCTGTGTCCTAAGACACAGAAGGAGATAGATGACATGAGGCTGGTTTCTTATGCTTCGGCAGTGGGAAGCCTCATGTATGCTATGCTTTGCACTAGGCCTGATATCTATCATGTTGTAGGCATGGTGGCGAGATATCAGTCGAAACCAGGACCGGGACATTGGATTGCTGTCAAGCATATACTCAAGTACCTGAGAAGGACAAGGGAGCATATGCTTGTATATCAATCAGATACACTTTGTCCTTTGGATTACACTAACTCAGATTTCCAGTCAGACAAAGTTAAGCTTAAGTCAACCTCGAGATATGTTTTTGTTGGACTTAGATGTGGTTCTTGGTTTGAATAGAAGTATCACAATTTTATTGTGGCAATACTGGTACATTTATAAATCCGGAGGAACCACGAGCCCATAGAGCAAGGAAACATATCAGTAACAAGTAACGTTGTAAAACGAGGGAACATAGTGTTGTTCAAGATTGCATCTAGAAACAACCTAGTTGATTCTTTCATATGGAAGGAATGGGGTTGAGATGTATGGCAGTATTGCTTTGAGTATAAGTGGGAGATAGATAGACATAGTCTAGATAGTATACTTCAAAAGCATGCTTTGAGTATAAGTGGGAGATTGTTAGGGTTGTATACGTCAAAGCATACTTTATGCTTGTATTACCTAATTTCCAGGTCTTTATCTATGAGAATATTTAATTCATTTATCACATGTTTTGCATATTTATTCACGCTATGGTTATGCAAATGTAGTCTAATTTACTTTATATTGTAGATAATGTGGTGTGTCGTGTCACACAGAAGATCACATTATCGGTTCCTTATATAGTAATATTTAGTTCACAACCTATATAACATTAGACCGTTATGTGAGAGGTTGTAGTATATGCTTGATATTGGTTGGTCTTGACCATTAGCATATATTAGCGTATACGGTATACGTTGAACAGGATCGAGGTGAGATAGATTCTTCTGTACTGACTATAAGAAGAACGTACATCTCGGACAATTATTATTTCTTAATTCTAGTGATTAATATTTAATTATATATATTTAATATTTATTGCTTTGATTTATCATGTGTGAGAGCCATAATGATTGACTCAATATGCTCGATATTTTGGGCAATATTATTATTTGTATGATAATTAATATTATAGCTAGAAATCGTGTCCCGTCCAGTCGGGTTGATCATGTCCCTTGAGGCACTCGAAAGGATTATTATATCAAACCCTGCAGGTGGAATTAATTTTTTGATATAATAATAAAGGTCGAGTGGTATACTCATGTATAATACATTAATTAATTAAAAGCTGTTAGTAGCTTAAATTAATTAATGGACATGGAATATCTTAAACACGGGAAATAATTAACTCAAAAAAGAGCTCAATTTCGTAATTTGGGATTTTGGTAGGAAGTGCAATATTAACTTATTAGTGGACTAAGTTGATATTAATAGAGTCTTCATATTAGGAAGAGTCTTAATAATGGAAGGAAGATATCTATTGGGAGTCCTTACCATATCCTCTTTAAGGTCCATAGAGTAGCCCAAAACACCTATAAATAGAGACACAAGGGTGGCCGATTTTATGCTTTAATTTTGCTCAAGAATTTCGATTTTTCCTTGTGTGTTTAATTGTGGATCTGACTTGTGTCTTGGATTCCATAATTTAGCTAACACAATATTTTTCGAAAATACATAAATATTCAGAAAAATAGAGAGGAAAAATTCGTAAGGAATTTCTTGGAAATATAGTGGTTCGGCCGATCCCTTGCTGTTGAAGTTTAGTCCAGTAGATTGTTGCCCACACGACATCCGGACGTAGGCGGGATATACTCTAGAAAATCTTGAGGTAGAAATACAAGAAGATCGGAGAGGAACACGAAGAAGACATAAATAGACCAAAAGGGATTTTTCTACCACTTCGCGTCAAAGGTAAAAATTACCGACTTCCATGCATAAATATGTTTATTTAATTGTTTATTAATCTGTTTAGTTAATTAGTTGACAAGCCTAAATAGATTCGGTTTTTGCGTTGATTAGTTTATAAAACTGTTTATTAAATTATCACCACCAACTCGCTTCCGCTGCGTTTTATATTCCAACATTGAGTGCTCGCAGTGTTTTTACACAGGCCATGTTTCATGAAACACATTAATTCGCAGTACACACTACACATACAATAAAATAAAAAAACTTACTCTGAGCATTGAGTATCTTCCTCTCGGCCTAGTTCTGTATGGTGGGTTGGGAGGAGGTATCCTCCTTCTTCTTTTTGGTGGAGGTGTTTCGATTCTTCCTAAATCGCTTTCTCGTAATCAGCCGCTCATTTCGCGTATTTGATTTTAATCGATTTTAACTGATTTTAATTGATTAGGGTTTATAGTGAAAAGGGGGACTACGGTTCAGGTATTTCACTCTCGGTTCAGAAAGATGGGCTTATATTGAAAAAATGGGGGATCCACGATGGGATTTTATAATAAAATAATTTAATGCTACCCTTTGTAGTGCACACGATGGGGCGCACGATGGGCACGATCGTGTGCCACGTTGGCAACCAGGTGTCACGGTGTCTACGGTGTCAAATTGGCACTGTATCCACGTGTGCACACGGTCGTGCCCACGGTCGTGTGCACAAGAACATCAATAATTTTCACTAATTTCTCAAATTACTCGTCAATTTACGTGTTGTTACTTATATATTAACAAGTATTTGTTAATAATTTATTTAAAAAGTTATTGATTGAATTAACTTAATATATTGCATATCATGTGTAGTCTATATGTTCTCAATGTATTAGTTCGTAAGGATAAGTTCATCATCTGTATGTAATATCTCATATACTAATGAATTAAACGAAATGACAAATACGAGTTTGTATAAGAAGTTATATAGTAATTAATATTTGAACAAGTAATTTTAAAATCACAAAACATCCTTCTAGATAACACAATAAATCAAATTGGCAAAAATACCAAAAGTTCATGTGCACACGATGGTGCACACGGTCGTACCCACGATGGGACACACGGTTATGTGCACAAGAACATCAATAATTTTCATTAATTTCTCAAATTACTCGTTAATTTATGTGTTGTTACTTATATATTAACAAGTATTTGTTAACGATACACTTATTTAAAAAATTATTGATTGAATTAACATAATATATTGCATATCATGTGTAGTCTATATGTTCTCAATGTATTAGTTCGTAAGGATAAGTTCATCTCTGAAATATCTCATATACTAATGAATTACACGAAATGACAAATACGAGTTTGTATAAGAAGTCATATAGTAATTAATGTTTGAACAAGCAATTTTAGAATCACAAAACATCCTTCTAAATAACCCAATAAATCAAATTGGCAAAAATACCAAAAGTTCATGTGCACACGATGGTGCACACGACCGTGCCCACAATGGGACACACGGTCGTGTGCACACGGTCATGGCAGCCATCGTGGGCACACGACAGCAGCAACCCATGACCGTGGGGAGGTTGCACACGATCGTAACCCACGATGTCCACGATCGTGTGCAGCCATCGTGTGCAACACAGAGCTGGCCTGGATTTACCAACTGCACCATAAACCATTTTACGTGTGATTTAACAACACAACACATTAATCTTGCCAAAACTGTCTAACGACAACATAAAGATTTAACAACACGACACATTAATCTTGCCACAACACACCATAAACTATTTTACATGTCTAATGACAACATAAAAATTTTAGCAGCTAAACCATATCGATATGTCTTAATATATTTCTCATTAATTTGGTGCCTTCCTGCTGGGTTTGCAGAGATGAGTCGATCCAAGTACATGCATGCGAAGGGGCCACAACTGTGATTATCGTTTTGTATGAACTGTAGTTTTCATGGCATAATTTTGAAACTCATCTCCGTGTCATACTTCTTCTTCGATTGGTTGTTCAGCCAGTACCCGGATTGCGCTAGCACACTAGGAATCAGACGAGTAATTGGTCGCAATTAGTTGAATCGGTATCGACCATCTTTGTGTTGGTGTGACAAGGAATCGTACAAATCAATAGTCCATGTTATGATGTTAATCTTGATAGTCACCCAGTGGCTCTGGTCGAGGCAACAAATGGCAATGATCTGTTGAAACAAAATATATAATCATATAAGATCATCACATCAAACATAGCGAATCATTTATAAATATAAATTTCAAACTTACTCTGTCGCAATTTGACCATCGAACCGTATTTGGTGTATCAAAACCTGTCATGTAATCCTCGATGCATTTAGGAATTTTTCAATCCCTGTAAACCGGCTTCCCTGTCACCTTGATACCAAGTGGATCATCTGGATGGAGTCTTGTAAACTCGTTGGCCATAACTAACTACAAAAAACCAAACCACAAAATATAAAAATCCACATCACACCAATGATATACAAGCGAGTAAGTTATAGAACTTACGTAAAATTGGGAGCCGGCAAGTACAATTCCAACTCTACCGCACCAACACTACGGACTCCCCTCCGAAGCCTCGCTCGAGTCGCAAGCACATAACAATCTATCACCTCGGCATCAAAGTCTTCACGGCTAGACTCTATCCGGTCAAATAACGTCTGGGTGAGAGCATGCCCAGTCTTCAAACACCGGACAATAGCATCACGTGGATGCTCCCTCCTAAACTGTAGGTACAACTTCTTCAGAGTCTCGCTATCTCTTGGAGGCGCCACCACAAAAGGCTCCCGAAGAGCAGCAGATGGTCGACTCACTCGCGGTGGAAGACTACGCTCACCCAACTGCTGCGTCCCGGCACTCTCACCAACTTCATCACCCTCAGCATCCCTCTCATAATTATAACGATCAGAGACCTATACAACCGGCTGCTCGATCTCAAAGCTGGCTGCTCAATCTGAAATGGAGGCTGCTGCTGAGGACTACTACATTCAGATTGAAACATCGCACTATAATGATGCTCGTCCTGAAACCAATCGAACATCGTCCCATACTACTGAAACGGCGCATCAAATGGCTGATACTGATGCTCATAATCTAGAAACCTCGGAGTCGGCTCAAGGGGCTGCTCAGTCCGCTCAAAAGAATGATGAATATGGGAATGATGACTGTGCTGGATCTCTGAATGGTGACTATGGTGGACCTCAGAATGGTGATTGTGATGGACCTCAGAATGGTGACTAGGCTGACACTGAGAATGGTGAATGTGGGCTGCACTAGAGACTGAGTGACGTGGAGGTTCAGGAATCCTCCGATAGGCTCTGCTAACAGATGCAGAATGACGAGACCTATCGGGAAACCTATCATGGCTCCCAGCTGAGTAGTGCACAGGGCTCCTAGAACGTCTATGCGTAGGTCCAAAGAAATCCACGATCACAGAAAGCACCTTTCGAGAAACTCGAACAATAAATCCTGTCTCAGACTCGTCGTACAAGATCGCCTTCAAACGGAGATCGAAGTACTCATTCCTGCTCGCGTCCTGGGTGTGGTCAGACAAGGAAGTCTGTGGACACAACACACCCTCTCTGGCTGCCTCTCCCAGTTCGATGTCTCTGCACCATCTACTGGTGGGGTACTCTGCCGGCGTCGCTTCGACACTTTATGTGCCGACTCATATGTAATCAATTTCCCAGCATCATTCTTCAATCTTTCCATAACTTTATTTCTCGGCATCGGCGTAGGCTCATCATCCTTGTTCTTCACAGCTATTCTTATAGGCTATATGAACTTAACGTCATATGGCGACCCATTCTCAAAACTCACGTAGTAGTACTCAGCCTCATCCTCCTCCAGATGCGGTAAAGAGGGAAGTACTTTGTGCTGAAAAAGTAGTCATTAAAGCATACCATTAGATGGGTAATCACATAACGTTGAAGAGATGAGTGAAGTTAGGGGAAAATACGTTTATAAATTTATGTACCTTATCGTCGAAAAAATGAATGAAATCACAGAACATCTTCCTCGTAGTCACATCAAACACCGGGCGACTTGGACAGATTTATCTCGAATTCCACACAATTCTCCTAATGAAGGAATCATCTCATACGATCATATCTGTAAAGCCCAAACAGGACCATAAAACTGATAGTCCTTATGTTCCTGTCCCTCCTCCATGGCAACGTTGCCTATGTAGTAGGATAAAACCCCAAAGGCATAAGAACCCCAAGGAAACATATCCCACTGCTCGAAATCCTCAAATAATGCCCATGCCCATGTCTCGACCATCATGTCGTCACGGCATAGGATAAAGTAGTAGTATATAAGCACATTGGCAACCTTCACATAATCTCTTATGTCTCTACCAAAATCTCGAGCATTGAACCTTTTCCGCAGAACACTAACCTTAATATTTTTGCCATGGAGTATTCTGTGGAAAATACCGTCAGATCGAAGGAGATGGTCATCCTGTGGATGGAAGGTAGAGTTTCCAAAATGCAGTCCAGTGATCATGGCAAAATCACGGGCCGTAAAACGAATGGTCCTCCTGCGAACCTGGAACCACGACTCATCCGGGGGGATTTGATCACCCTCCAACTGACGGGCAATCAAGTGATGTAGGGCAGTATTTGAACTCCCATTCCTCCTAACTTTAATCAAACGCCCCAGGACCCCTCGGTCAAGCACTCGATAGCTCGATCACCAACTTCGGAATTGCGGCCCATACTTCTTAGTGTCTCAATGATCTCTTTAAATACCGTCTCCTGTATGTAAAGATTCACTTGACGTGTAACAAAGCGCAATGTAGGTCTCTTCCATACGCAACCAGTGTGCAATATAGACATACAAATCATAAGAATATGATAGAACGCTTAAGAGAACAAAAAAAAAACGACACTGCTTGCACACCATCGATGCCCGTCGTGTGAAGACCATCGTGTGCAACATGACGGCTCACACGACGGGCATCGATCGTGTACATGACATCGTGTGCAAGGCAGAAGCCTTTGATCTTCTTGCCCACGACGGCACACACGCTCGACGACCGTCGTGTGTAAACCATCGTGCCCACGAAAGACCATTGTGCACATGATCGTGTCATCTTATTCAGAACCATCGTGAGACGATGAACAACCGTCGTTGCACGATCGTGTGTGAATAAAAATACACTAACTGGCGGCTCATTGACGAATTTCTCTTCAGATGGAGTGTCACTAGCGTGTGAGGAACTTTTGGCATCTTCAGATTCTCTGTCGTAGTCGGAGTTCGACATCTTCTGGCCGGCGAAAGGGTTTTACGACAGAGTTTTTCGGTTTTACGAGAGATACAGCGAGAGAGTTTTTTTGCAAGAGAGAGAAATATTGAGTTGTGGGACCATTTAGATTATTGTTGTTTGCTTTTAATAATTTTCTATTTTTTATGTTTTTTATCTTTTAGTGGTAGACTTTAAGGGTAATAATGTCTTTTAAGACATTTTGGTATAGAAAACTTATAGTTTTATGAATGATGATATATAACTTATTAGTTTTATGCTTTGGTACTAAAAAAGAGAGATCCCACTTTTTTTATGTTGTATGCTATATTTATTTTGCTAAATTTTAAATAAATTGTTAACAAAAATAGAAATTTAAATAAAAACCAAACCAAACCAAACATACCCAGTATATCCCGCTCAGAGCAGGGTCTGGGTAGGGTAATATGTACGCAGACCATGCCCCTACTTTACGGTAGGGAGGCTGTTTCCGTGAAGACCCCCAGCTAAGTGCACAACAGAATCTTGTGTGATAAATACAAAGGGAAACGTATGATTCGAAAAAGCTCGAGACCATACCTGAGCCCATGGCTTGATCCACATGGGGCTTACCTAAGTGAAATTTGGCTACTTCACTCCCGATGAACGCTGCTCTAACAAAAGAGAGGTTGGCTCTGCGCACAGCTCCCTGTCAAAAATACACCACACGCAAAGACAATAGGATAAAATATACAATAAAAGTAAAAATGCAATGCTCTAGGTCAAAGCTAACCGAGACAACCCAACCCTGAGGCTCTCAACTACAGCACCGCTCACTACAAAAGAATTCACAACTCTGATCTGGTGCCTCCAAGCGCACCTATCAACAGTCATGGTCTCGGAAAGGTTTAAGGCCTTCAAATCTAATCTCAGTTGCTCCTCCCACGTCCTCCTCGGTCTGCATCTCCTCCTCTCCCCGACAACCATTAAACTCTCGACCCTCCTCACCGGAGTAGATGCCTGCCTCCTGCGGACGTGGCCAAACCATCTCAATCTCCATTCCCTAACTTTCGCTGAAATGGGCGCTACTTCCAGCGCGTTCCTGAAAACCCCGTTCGCAATTCTATCTAATATTGTGCGACCACACGACCAACGTAACATTCTCATTTCAGCCACTTCCAACTTGCTCTCAAGCGACTTCTTCATTGCCCAACATTCGGAGCCATACAACATTGCAGGTCGGATTGCCGCTCTATATAATTTATCCTTCAACTTTAGAGGGACTTTCTTGTCGCACAGGACCCCTGACGCTGCTCTCCACCTTAGCCACCCCGCCTTGATGCGATGCGTGACATCATCTTCACACTCACCTTCCTTCTGAATGATCGAACCCAAATACTTGAACTTATCCGTACAGGGTACGATCTGATCCGCAATCTTTACCTCAACATCTTCCTCGTTGGCCTCACCACTAAAGTTACACCAGAGATACTCGGTCTTAGACCGGCTCACACGCAAGCCCTGGGATTCTAACTTAGCCCTCCAAAGCTCCAACTTCGAGTTCACCTCCCTCCTCGACTCCGCCACTAACACAATGTCGTCAGCACAAAGTATGCACCACGGGATGCCATCTTGAATCCCTCATGAAATGACGTCAAGGATTAGAGCGAAGAGAAGAGGACTTAGAGCCGACCCCTGGTGTAGCCCTATCTCAACCGGAAAATACTGGGTGTCACCAACTGGGGTCCTAACGCACGTCCTAGCTTGGGAGTACATGTCTTGGATTGCCCTAACGAACGGCAACGACACCCTCCTCTCTACTAGGCTCCTCCACATAACATCGCGCGGGATGCTATCATAAACCTTATCTAGATCTATGAACACCATATGGAGGTCCTTACGCCGCTCTCTAAACTTCTCCATAAGGCGTCTGACGAGATGAATGGCCTCAGTCGTGGACCTCCCCGGCATGAAGCCAAATTGGTCCTCTGAGATCTCCACTTCTCTTCTAACCCTGCATTCCACCACTCTTTCCCAAAGTTTCATAGTATGACTGAGGAGTTTAATACCCCTATAGTTACTACAACTCTGAGCATCGCCTTTGTTTTTGAAAAAAGGCACAACAATACTATGCCTCCACTCTGTCGGCATCTTAGAGCCTTTGAGGATGATGTTGAACAACTCTGCTAGCCACTGAACACCGACTTCCCCCAGAGAAAGCCACACCTCAATAGGGATCTGATCCGGGCCTACAGCCTTAGCTCTACCCATTTTCATTAGGGCACCCTTTACTTCCTCCTTGCTGATGCTCTCACAGGAACTAAGCGAACGAGCAGAAGATAGACTAACTCCTTGCACCACTGAGTCACTACCTCTAGCCTCATTGAAAAGTTCGAAAAAATACCTATTCCACCGCTCCTTAATAGCCACATCGTTCACTAACACTTGACCCAAATCATCCTTAATAAAATTAACGGGACCCAGGTCGCGCCGCCCTCTTTCCCTAGCTTTCGCTAGTTTAAAATAGCATTCGCTCCTTTTTTGGTGTCTAGGCGCTTGTACATCTCCTCGTAAGCCCCACATTTAGCCTTAGCCACTGCCTTCTTAGCCTCTCTTTTCGCCACCTTGTACGCTACAATCTTCAAGATTCTCTCCTCCCCATCACTAACCGACAAAAGCTCCTTAAATAGCGCTTGTTTTGCCTTAACCTTCTTTTGGACCTCCTCATTCCACCACCAAGCCTCCCTAGGTCCACTAGACCTGCCCGAAGAAACCCCTACCACCTTCTCGCCCACTCTCCTAATAGCATTAGCCATGCTGGTCCACATAAGGTTTGCATCGCCCGCACGCAAAAAACCTCCTTCGCGGGTCATAGACTCCTTGAATACTGTCGCCTTCTCACCCTTCAGATCCTTCCAGAGAATCCTAGGTCTAACTTCTCTAACCCTGCTAAAAACACGACCTCTCATGGATAAATCCATAGCCAGCAGTCGGTGTTGAGAAGCACATGCCTCGCTCCGGAACACCTTGCAGTCCACGCACGCCCTAGCATCCCGACTGCGCAAAAGAAGGTAGTCAATTTGCGTGTTGTGCCCCCCACTACTGAAGGTGATGAGGTGCTCAGCTCTTTTCTGAAAAACAGAGTTAGCAATTACCAACTCATGCGCAGTGGCAAACTCGAACAATGCGGAACCTCCTGCATTCCTAACTCCGAAGCCGAAACCCCATGTGCACTATGATAACCATCCACCCCCTCACCAATGTGCCCATTGAAATCGCCCCCCAAAATAATAAATTGATCGTCCGGAATACACCCGACCAACTCATCTAAACAGACCCAAAAGGCTTCCTTATCAAGCACATCCAAACCAACATGTGGGGCATATGCACAAACCATATTAACCACCTTCTCCCCAACCACCACTCTAACGGACATAATCCTATTATTGCACCTCTTCACTTCCACGACGTTGTCCTTAAGCTCCTTAGACAAAAGAATGCCCACACCATTGCTCGAGTTAGCAAGGCCTGAATACCACAATTTATAACCGTTCACCTCCCTGGACTGCGCCCCCTTCCACCTAGTCTCCTGAATACAAGCCACATCAACCCTTCTCTTACACAAAACATCCACAAGCTCCAAAAGCTTACCCGACAAGGTACCCAAATTCCAACTACCAACCCGCAAACAGTGCGACATCGACCAATACAAAACCCAAACGCACTACGAGATATAAAATGGGGTAGTGAAGCCAAAAATGAAAATAAGATGAGAATGACAAAGACAATATAAAAGCAAGCAAACTGCATAAAAATCGCAGTAAATGGTAGATATATGGCAGACAAAAATGAAATTTAACAGAAAAGCACAATGATACCGGACTTCAAAACGCCTTGGACACGAGGGAGGAGAAGCCGCGGAAGCTGGAAACCGATCGATTCCTGAACAGGAAAAAGGCGATCGATAGGCCGACGACACCTGGTAGCAGCACGGGAAACCTGCAAAACAGACAGCTAAACTGCAATACTACTGTTAGATTGACGGGGAGGGATGAATGCCGCGGTGTAAAGTAATTCTTCCGGCGATACGCCAGCCAGAGATGACCAGCAGCCCGGGGCAGCGCAAGCGTAAGTTACGGCAAAACTCAGGGGTTAGTTAAAAAATCACACTGTTATCTTACAGAAAAATCAGAAAAAACAACCCAAATCGCCAACCAACAGAGACCAGCTCAACATAAACCGAGAACCAAAATCAAAACACGAAAAGCAGAAATGCAGAAGTAATTTACTTCTAGTTCAACTCCAGATCCCGTAATCGACTGGAAAAACTGGAGAAATTTACAATGGGCTGAAATTGGTTTTTCGGGGGAGCACACAGATTAATATTATTATAAATAATAAAGAAATAAAAGATTGATTCCACAAATTCACAGTTCAGAAAATAAAAGGGCTTCTATAACCAAGATCTGGAAATGATACTTGTAAATTACCCAAAAAAAAAAATCCGAACTCGAGGAGATTGGAAGACGAAAGAAGAGGTAAATCGGTCCGATCTCTGTTCCAGTTAAGAGAATCAAGACCAACCAGGACGAATAGCAAAAAAAAAAAAAAAACACCAAGCAGAACTAGAATCAGTCAACAATCGCAGGAAGAAGGCAACAAATCCACACCGAACAAGAAACGCGAAACTGAATCGCGACGAACGAAAACTCCAAACGTTCGCGAGAATCGCAAACCGAATCCCAGTCGCCTAGAGAACTTAGAAGTAAAAAAGAAAGATTAGGTGGAGGAGAGAGATGAGAAAATATGGGTAGAGTTGAAGATAAATGAAAGGTGGGTAGTATAGATAGAAATTTAAATCATTACTTAAAATTTGTGATTCTTTTTCTTTTCTTATAAATTATATTCCCTCTTTTTTGTAAATTCCGACACCTTTTTACATTTTTTAGTTTTTTATTTTATGTCTAATACTTTTTACGTCTAATATATTTGGTAAAATATTTTTATGTTTCTTATTTTTATATCTAATAGTTTATAATTTTTTGTGCCTTTGTTATTTTCCGATTATTATTATATGCATTTTAAGTAACAATTAATAAACGGAAGAAAAGTATAAATATAGATCCTTATTGAAATATAGAAAAATTAATGGAGAATATGCGGGATCCATAAAAAAATAGGTTTATGAAGGGTGATGGGTATTGAGAATTTATGGTTACAAGAGTGATGTTTATTTTTTGATGATATTTCATATTCGGAATAAGAATAATGATTATGTTGGGTTATTTACCAAATAGGTGTATTTATAAAATATATTTATCTTTTAGGTGTAGTTTTGAACATATTTACCATTTAGGTGTTGTTTTCAATTTAAATGTATTTTTGTTTTATTTTTTTCAATTTAATCCTTTTAACTGTGAATTACCTCTGTCCTAAATATTTTTTTAGGGCTTTTTATAAAGAGTTATTTATCAAAGGGGTGTAGTTTTAAAATATATTTACATTATAAGTGTACTTTCAAACATATTTACCAAATAGGTATAGTTTTCTATTTAAGTGGGTTTTTATTTTTTTTACTCTTTCAAAATCATTATTTTTTATGCTTTTTTCAACTGTTTTTTACTGGTTTTTTAAACTATTTTTTTTAAGAAAAATATTTGTAATATTAATATTAAAATCCGGAAGTTCTTATTTAAAATTCGTAAATAAAAATAAATTGATAAAAAAGATTTTGAAATTAATTTGTAAACTATTTTATTAAAAAACTGGAATATTATTCTACATGAAGAAATAAAAAGTTGAATAATCTTTTTAAAATCTTCTAGTTTATTTTCATAAAAAATTGTTATGTTCTTAAAAAAAATCTAAAAATCTAAAAAACAGACAGATTAAGATTTTTTTACTGGTTTTATTTACTGTTTTTTAAACCAGTAAAAAAATCTTAATTTGTCTGTTTTTTAGATTTTTAGATTTTTTTTTAAGAACATAACAGTTTTTTATGAAAATAAACTAGTAGGTTTTAAAAAATTATTCAACTTTTTATTTCTTCATGTAGAATAATATTCCAGTTTTTTTTATTAAAACAGTTTACAAATAAATTTTAAATTTTTTTTTTTTCACTTTTTTTTATTTACGAATTTTAATAAGAATTTTCGGCTTTTAATATTAATATTATAAATAGTTTTTTCTTAAAAAAATAGTTTAAAAAAGCAGTAAAAAACAGTTGAAAAAAGCAGAAAAAATAATGATTTTAAAAAGGGAAAAAAAACAATAAAAACCCACTTAAATAGAAAACTATACCTATTTGGTAACCACTTAAATATAAAACTATACCTATTTGGTAAATATGTTTGAAAGTACACCTATAATGTAAATATATTTTAAAACTACACCCTTTTAGTAAATCACTCGATTATGTTTTGATGATATGTCGTGATGTCACATCAATCGTATGAGAATAAAATTTGTCTCGACGATGGCATCATAAGAATCATGTACTTTATCACTTAAAAATTTAAGATATCACTCGTTTATTTCTCATTCGTAACTACTAATTTCATTTGATTCTAATGCAAAATATATTAAATTAGTCGTCTTTTTGTGATCTATAAATGGACCTCACATGTTCGAGATCGTCAATATGCAACAAATGAGAAGCAACAACTACAAACAAATAAAAAATTTAAATTTTAAAAATGTGATAGGAAATAAGTAAAGCAGTTACTGTGTATAATAAAATCGTGTATTTTTCTTGAATAAAAAACCGAACCGAGCCACACGAGCTTTTTAATTTTCACTTTAATAACACAACGAAAGTCAACATTAAAAAAACTATAGGACGGACCGACGTTGTGGCCTCGAATTTCAACACTCGCGGACTACCACAGTAGATTGAATTCAACCTACTGATAAAAAAAATTATATACAGTAAAACCTCTCAAAAAGAAGTGAGAATCAATTTTTTAATACAAAATCATAAAATTGATAAGTTCTATATCCTCATTCATAAAACTATAAGTTTTTAGTACCATTTTGATTAAAAAGACTAAAATGTCCTCTCTTTTGTTGTATTGTTGACTTCTCACTTTTTTTATTTAATTTAAACTACTTTTCTTCTCTTTTTTCTTTTTTACTTTCCTCCTTCGATCGATATTAATGTCCAACGACCAAAATTTAACTACAAACATATACATCAAAACAACACAACCATTTTATTTTTGACAAAGGGTCTCTCAAAAATCTTATAGAAATCACAAGATCATTCGAAAAGAAAAGTTGACGTTGAAATAAAACTTCATTTGTCGTGCTTCTGAGTTCATAAAGAAGGTATGCATCAGTATTTGACCGATGGAAAAAAAAATTCCCGATCTGTTCTTACGGACACGATCGCTGCACACGATGGGAAGCCACCGTGTGCAACGATCGTGTGCAACGGTCGTGTCCAACGACCTTGACATCGTGCGCACCACTAACGTGTTCATGATCGTTTAACACGATCGTCTACAATCGTGTGCAGCGATCGTGTTCATAGCCAGAAACTTGCACACGATCACTGCACACGGTAGTATACGACCGTGTGCATCGGTCGTGTCCAAGGCAGACCGTTTTATAATATTATTCGCTCAGTTTTCTGAATAGTTATTCATCTTTTTATAATCAGATGTCGTGGCAGCGTATTTTGATACATCACGGTGGTCATTGGGAGCAATCGACATATGTAGACGGGGACTCCTTTTTTGTCTATATCGACACGAGCAAAGTTAGTCGTGCAAACCTCATGGGGGTTATCAGAGAGGGTTTGGGTGGTCCAAATGAGTCCGATTACAAATTATGGTACTTGACACACATGGCCAAGGGAAACAAAGTAAAAGTCCTATTACGGGGCGATACCGAGATACTTCGATTACTAGTAGAATACAAGGAGGATCATGAGGTCTATGTTGAGAACAGCAGCTCCTCCACTCCCGAGGTTAATATGGGATGTAGCAGCTCGAGAGTAGAGCCCGGCAACATAAATTATGACATGCCTTCTAAAGAGTATCAATATGAGGAAGATGAGGAAGACGAGGAAGATGAGGAGGTGCATACATCAGAAGATGAAGATTGTTGTAAAGACTTGCTTGAGTCACTATCTGCGGAATTTCTTGCTTGGGTTCGCCAACCGACCCAAATGGATAGGATTATGAGTCGTCGGAACTTCTCATCCGACCATCAATCTGCGAGCGAGTTTGAGCATCTACAATCAATGCGTAACTGGATCATTCCATTTCCGGACCCCGGTAGTGCCGGGACTTTGGGTTGGGTCGAGCAGCCTCCACCGGTTACCGGTCAGCTAGAGGTGGGGTCCACCTTTCGTTCCAAGACAGAGTTGAGGATAACTGTAGGAATGTATTATTTGGAAAATATGCTACAGTGTATCACTGATCATTCCGCCGATAAACGTATAGTGTTTGTATGTAAGAGTGGGCGAAAAAATTGTCAGTTTAGGTTGTGTGCTATTGAGGGTGCAACTATTTGGAGAATTACTAAGTTGACATTGGAGCACAGCTGTCACCCTGATTTGAACCGTGCTGCCGCACGATCGGTCACTTTTGAGGTTGCCGCCCATTATTTTTCTAAAAGATTGACCGGTGAGGGGGTCACTTTGAGGCCAAGGGAGATGATTGCAGAGATGTGTAGGGAGTACGGCATTGACATGCTATGCAATTTTTCTCTCCGGATGAGGAATATAACGATAGAGAATACATATGGCGGCTTTGATGAGTCGTATCATAGGCTCCCATCTTATATGTATTTGTTAAAACAACGTAATCCAGGGACAATTTATGATTTGCAGACCACTCGTGAGGGAGTGTTTTGCCACATGTTCGTTGCACTCGGACAGAGTATTAGGGCATTTGATACGTGCCTTCGACCGGTGATTATAGTTGATGGGACCCACCTGAAGGGAAGGAATAAAGGAACTCTATTTGCGGCCGTCACATTTGACGGGAACGAGCAAGTATTTCCTCTTGCAGTTGGTCTCGGTCCGATAGAGAACGACGAGTCATGGACTTATTTTCTGTATAACCTGCGCAGATGCTACAATCCGATGGAAGATTTACTGATTGTGAGTGACCAACATAAGAGCATTCAGAATGCTGTTCGAGCCGTCTATCCGAATGCATTCCACGGGTTGTGCTATCACCATCTTGCAAAAAATCTGACCTCCTACGGTGCGCATGCTATAGGACTCTTTAGAACTGCTGCCTACACGCATCGTGAAGAAGTTTTTGAAAACTACTTTTCGAAACTACATATCGAAAGCCCTAATGGGGCTCACAGGCGCCTTTCTGAAATTGGGCCAGAGAGGTGGGCTAGGTCGAAGTGTCCGGTACGACGCTATAACTTCTTGACATCCAATGCTGTTGAATGCTTTAATAATCGTATGTTGTGGGCGAGGCGTTTACCTGTTTGCTCGTTACTTGAGATATTTCGCCTAATTTTAGAGAATTAGTTTGATGAGAAGCGGGGAGAAGCTACATCAAGAGACCATGAGTTGACAATGCACACTTTTGAAAAGCTTTCTAACTCTGTGCAATCCAGTCTGACTCTTACCGTTCGAGCTACCACCCCACTTGTTTATAAAGTCGAAGAAAATAAAGTTTCTTATGAGGTCAACCTTCGAACATGGACATGTTGTAGTCGTGAGTTTGATTTGGATCAGATTCCATGTCGTCATGCCGTTGCCACTATAAGGTAATTGTCTATGCTGTTGTGTGCACATGGTCATGACCATTCAATATTTTTGTCTATGCTGTCGTGTGCACACGGTCATGGCAGAATGCACACGATCGTAACCCATGATGGGCACGATCGTAACCTACGATGGGCACGATCGTAACCCGATGGGCACGATCGTAACCCACGATGGGCACGATCGTAACCCACGATGGGCACGATCGTAACTCACGATGGGCACGATCGTAACCCAATGGGCACGATCGTAACTCACGATGGGCACGATCGTAACCCACGATGGGAACGATCGTAACCCACGATGGGCACGATCGTAACCCCACGATGGGCACGATCGTAACCCCACGATCGCCATGATCGTAACCCACGATGGGACACACGGTCGCCACGATCGTAACCCACGATCGGCACGATCGTGTTCTGCCATCGTGTGCAAAACAGGGCTAGTCTGGATTTATCCTACACCTCATCAATATCAAAAATACATTATCCTATACAACATCCTTGACATAATTGCTTATTGTAACAGGCGCGCCGGCAATGGTTTGTCCATGTATGATTTTGTTAGTCGTTATTTCAAGCAACAAGGCCTTAGAGAGACTTATAAGGAGCATATTAGTCCCATCCCACATCCTGATGAGTGGAATGTCCCACCTGAGATCTCATCCATCATTTGCGTACCTCCAGAGGGGGTACGACAAGCCGGCCGACCAAGGATGAGTCGCGCACGGTCTGCTGTTGAAAATTTGCCCGCAGGTGGACGGCCTCAGGTGTGCGGTAGGTGTAAAGGAACTGGCCACAACAGAAAATCTTGCAAAGCATTCATTCCCATAGGTGGTGTGGATTTGAATATCCCTGAAGAAACTCAAGGAATGGATGAACAAACGAGGCAAAGGCGCCGGCAGAAGAAGAGGTGTAGCATTTGCCGTAATGATGACCATGACATAAAGGGATGTCCATACCGTGAAACTTAAATTGCTTATGTATTTTTATATTTTGTGACTTACTAGCAACAATCATGTGCTGATATTTTGATCCTCGATGGACCATGTATTGATTCAGTATTCTGATTATTAGTTGAAATGCATAATTTTGTGTCTATTTTCTTTATCTTTGAATTGAAATTTAAGTGTTCAGTCATGTAAAGCAAATAAAGGTGATTATGGAGCCAAACATTAACCATAACAAAGTAGCTCACTTCAAAGAGCAATAGTTTACAGCAAAGGGATATCCAAAGCATATAACTTTACAAAACAAAATTTAATCACCATCACACCAAAATATCTAATAATAACGTAAAAACCACAATCACTTGGATCCCTTTTCCCCCATCTGTTGTTGTATCTTTAGTCTCGTATCACCATCTTCATGAACTTCCTCTTCTAAAATAACTTCTTTGCTTTTCTTCTCAGAAATCTCCAAATCATTATCATCATCACCATCTAGTATGACTGGAGTGCTCGCAGTGTTTTTAAATAGGCCCTGTTTCATGAAATACATTAATTCGCAATGATAGTCACTACACATACAACAAAATCAAAAAACTTACTCCGAGTATTGAGTATCTTCCTATCGGCCTAGTTCTGTATGGTGGGTTGGGAGGAGGTATCCTCCTCCTTCTTTTTGGTGGTGGTGCTTCGATTCCTCCTAAATCGCTTTCTCGTAATCGGCCGCTCATTTTGCGTATTTGATTTTAATGGATTTTAACTGATGTTAATTGATTAGGGTTTGTAGTGAAAAGGGGGGCTACGGTACATGTATTTCACTCTCAGTCAATGAAGATGGGCTTATATTGAAAAAGGGGGGGACCGACCCACGATGGGATTTTATAATAAAATAATTTGATGTTGACCTTTGCAGTAAACACAAATGTGCACACGATCGCCACGATCGTGTGTTCCAATCGTGTGACACGTTGGCAACCAGGTGTCACGTTGTCTTTGGTGTCAAATTGGCATTGTATCCACGTATGCACACTATAAGATGCTATATAGTAATTAATGTTTGAACAAGCGATGTTTGAATCACAAAACATCCTTCTAGATAACACAATAAATCAAATTGGCAAAAATACCAAAAGTTTATATGCACATGATTGTGTACACGGTCGTGCCCAAGATGGGACACACGATCGTGTGCACAAGAACATCAAAAAATTTCGCCGATTTCTCAAATTACTCGTCAATTTAGGTGTTGGTACTTATATATTAACAATTATTTGTTAACGATATACTTATTTAAAAAGTTATTGACTGAATTAACATAATATATTGCATATCATGTGTAGTCTATCTGTTCTCAGTGTATTAGTTCGTACGGATAAGTTCATCATCTGGATGAACTATCTCATATACTAATGAATTACAACGAAATGACAAATACAAGTTTGTATAAGAAGCTATATTGTAATTAATGTTTGAACAAGCGATGTTTGAATCACAAAACATCCTTTTAGATAACACAATAAATCCAAATTGACAAAAATACCAAAAGTTTATATGCACATGATCATGCCCACGATGGGACACACGATCGTGTGCACAAGAACATCAAAAAATTTCGCCGATTTCTCAAATTACTCGTCAATTTAGGTGTTGTTACTTATATATTAATAATTATTTGTTAACGATACACTTATTTAAAAAGTTATTGATTGAATTAACATAATATATTGCATATCATGTGTAGTCTATCTGTTCTCAGTGTATTAGTTCGTACGGATAAGTTCAATCATCTGGATGAAATATCTCATATACTAATGAATTACAACGAAATGACAAATAGGAGTTTGTATAAGAAGCTATATAGTAATTAATGTTTGAACAAGCGATGTTTGAATCGCAAAACATCCTTCTAGATAACACAATAAATCAAATTGGCAAAAATACCAAAAGTTTATATGCACATGATGGGACACACGGTCGTGCCAACGATGGGACACACGGTCGTGTGCACACGGTCATGGCAGCCATCGTGCGCACACGACAACATCAACCCATGACCGTGGGTAGGTTGCACACGATCGTGACACACGATCGCCACGATCGTGTGCATCCATCGTGTGTAACACGGAGCCAAAACATAAAGATTTAACAACACAACACGATCGTGACCCACGATGGCCACGATCGTGTTCATCCATCGTGTGTAACACAGAGCCAAAACATAAAGATTTAACAACACGACACATTCATATTGCCAAAACTGTCTAAATACAACATATATATTTAACAACACGACACATTAATCTTGCCACAACACAACACACCATAAACCATTTTACATGTCTAAAGGCAACATAAAGATTTTAGCAGCTAAACCATATCGATATTTCTTAATATATTTCTCATTAAGTTCCTTGATTTGGTGCCTTGCTCCTAAGTTTGCATAGACGAGTCGATCCAAGTACATGCACGCGAAGAGGCCACAACTGTGATTGTCGTTTTGTATGAATTGTAGCTCTCGTGGCATAATTTTGAAACTCATCTCCGTGTCATACTTCTTCTTCGATTGGTTGTTCAGCCAATACCCGGATTGAGCTAGCACACGAGGCATCAGACGCATAATCGGTCGCAGTTGGTTGAATCGGTATCGACCATCTTCGTGGTGGTGTGACATGGAATCGTACAACTCCACGGTCCATGTTATGATGTCAATCTTGATAGTCACCCAGTGGCTCTGGTCGAGGCAACAAATGACAATGATCTGTTGAAACAAAATATGTAATCATATAAGATCATCACATCAAACATAACGAATCATTTATAAATAGCGAATCATTTATAAATATAAATTTCAAATGGCAACAAATCGTCAATTATTTATAAATATAAATTTCAAACTTACTTCGTTGCAATTTAACCATGGAACCGCATGTGGTGTATCAAGACCTGTCATGTAGTCCTCGATGCATTTAGGAATTTTTCAATCCTTGTAAAACGGCTTCCCTGTCACCTTGATACCAAGTGGATCATCCGGATGGAGTCTTGCAAACTCGTTGGCCAAAACTAACTACAAAAAGCCAAACCACAAAATTACAAAAAAATCCACATCACACCAATGATATACAAGCGAGTAGGTTATAGAACTTACGTAAAATTGGGAGCCGGCAAGTACAGTGCCAACTCTACCGACACCAACACTACGGACTCCCCTCCGAAGCCTCGCTCGAGTCGCAATCACATAACAGTCTATCACCTCGGCATCAAAGTCTTCACGGCTAGACTCTATCCGGTCAAATAACGCGTGGGTGAGAGCATGCACAGTCTCCAAACACCGGACAATAGCATCACGTGGCTGCTCCCTCCTAAAGTGTAGGTACAACTTCTTCAGATCCTCGCTATCTCTTGGAGGCGCAACCACAAAAGGCTCCCGAAGAGCAGCAGATGGTCGACTCACTCGCGGTGGAAGACTACGCTCACCCAAATGCTGCGTTCCGGCACTCTCACCATCTTCACCACCCTCAGCATCCCTCTCATAACTATAACGATCAGAGAGTTGTACAGCCGGCTGCTCGATCTCAAAAACTGGCTGCTCGATCCGAAATGGAGGCTGCTGCTCAGGACCACCACCCTCACTTCGAAACATCGCACTATAATGATGCTCGTCCTGAAACCAGTCGAACATCGTCCCATACTGCTGAAACGGCGCTCAAATGGCTCATACTGATGCTCGTAATCAAGGGGCTGCTGAGTCCGCTCAAAAGAATGATGAATCTGAGAATGGTGACTGTGCTGGACCTCAGAATGGTGGGTAGGCGGACGCTGAGAATGGTGACTCGGTGGCCGAGAATGATGACTAGGTGTGGCCGAGAATGGTGACCGTGGGCTGCGCCAGACCGAGTGACGTGGAGGGTCGGGAATCCTCCGCCGGCGCCGCTACGAATGCAGAATGACGAGGCCTATCATGGCTCCCAGCTGAGTAGTGCACCGGGCTCCTAGAACGTCTATGCATAGGTCCGAAGAAATCCACGATCCCAGAAAGCACCCGGCGAGAAACTCGAGCAATAAATCCGGACTCAGAATCGTCGTACAAGATCGCCTTCAAACGACGATCGAAGTACTCGTCCCTGCTCGTGTCCTGGGTGTGGTCCGGACAAGGAAGTCCATGGACACAACACACCCTCTCTGGCTGCCTCTCCCGATCCGATGTCTCTGCACCATCTACTGGTGGGGTACTCTGTCGGCGTCGCTTCGACACTTTATGTGCCGACTCATATGTAATCAATTTTCCAGCAGCCTTCTTCAACCTATCCATAACTTTCTTCCTCGGGATCGGCGCAGGTTCATCCTCCTTATTCTTCACAGCTATTCTTAGAGGCTTAATGAACTTAACGTCATATGGCGAGCCATTTTCAAAGCTCAGGTAGTAGTACTCAGCCTCATCCTCCTCCAAATGCGGTAAAGAGGGAAGTACTCTGTGCTGCAAAATTAGTCATTAAAGCATACCATTAGATGGGCAATCACATAACGTTTAAGAGATGAAGTCAGGAGAAAATACGTTTACAAATTTATGTACCTTATCGTCGAAGAAATGAGTGAAATCACAAAACATCTTCCTCGTAGTCCACATCAAACACCGGGGGACTTGGACAGATTTATCTCGAATACCACACAATGCTCCCAATGAAGGAATCATCTCATACGACCATATCTGTAAAGCCCAAATAGGACCATAGAAGTGATAGTCCTTGTGCTCTTGTCCCTCCTTCATGGCAACGTTGCCTATGTAGTAAGATAAAACCCCAAAGGCATAAGAACCCCAAGGAAACATATCCCACTGCTCGAAATCCTCAACTAATGCCCATGCCCATGTCTCGACCATCATGTCGTCACGGCATAGGATAAAGTAGTAGTATATAAGCAAATTGGCAACCTTCACATAATCTCTTATGTCTCTACCAAAATCTCAAGCATTGAACCTCTTCCGCAGAACACTAACCTTAATATTTTTGCCATGGAGTATTCTGTGGAAAATACCGTCAGACGGAAGGAGATGGTCGTCCTGGGGATGGAAGATAGAGTTTCCAAAATGGAGTCCAGTGATCATGGCAAAATCACGGGCCGTAAAACGAATGGTCCTCCCGCAAACCTGGAACTAGGGCTGGGGGCGGGGCGGGTTGGGGCGGGGCGAAGGTAAAACCGCATCCGCCCCGCAATTTTTGTGCGGTGCGGGGCATTTTTGATATTGAAAACCGCACAAAATCATAGTTTTGCGGGGCGGGGCGGGGCAAATACAATATTTATATAAATATCTAAGTGTTTTCCCCTGTTATATGCGGGGCGGGGCGGTTTTTTGCGGGGCGGTTGGGAAAAAAATAAAACCGCATTCGCCCCGCAATTTTGGTGCGGTGCGGGTTTTGTGCGGGGCGGGGCGAAATCAACATTTGAAACCGCCCCGCCTCGCTATTTTGCGGTGCGGTGCGGTGCGGGGCGGGCGGGGCGGTTTGTTTTGCCCAGCCCTACCTGGAACCACGACTCATCCGGGGGGATTTGATCACCCTCCAATTGACGGGCAATCAAGTGATGTAGGGCAGTATTTGAACTCCCATTCCTCCTAACTTTAATCAAGCGCCCCAGGACCCCCTCGGTCAAGCTCTCAATAGCTCGATCAGCAACTGCGGAATTGCGGCCCATACTTCTTAGTGTCTCAATGATCTCTTTAAATACCGCCTCCCATATGTAAAGATTCACTTGACGTGTAACAAAACGCAATGTAGGTCTCTTAAAACGCATGGCCGATGCAATATAGACATACAACTCATAAGAATATGATAGAATGCTTAAGAGAACGAAAAAAAAATTCTGCCTTGCACACGATCGCAGGCACACGATCGATGCCCGTCGTGTGAAGACCATCGTGTGCCACACGACGGTTCACACGACGGGCGTCGATCGTGTGCATGCCATCGTGTGCAGGGCAGGAGCCTTTGGTCTTCTAGCACACGACGGCACACACGATCGACGATCGTCGTGTGTAAACCATCGTGCCCATGAAAGACCATCGTGTACACGATGGTGTCATCTTCTTTAGCACCATCGTGGGACGATGAACAACCGTCGTGGCACGATCGTGTGTGAATGAAAATACACTAACCGGCGGCTCATTGACGAATTCCTCTTCAGATGGAGTGTCACTAGCGGAACTTCTGGCGTCTTCAGATTCTCTGGGGTAGTCGGAGTTCGACATTTTCTGGCCGGCAAAGGGTTTCACGACGGGGAGTTTTTTTGCAGAGAGATGAGGAGAGTTTTTTTGCAGAGGAAAATAGAGTTGTGGGACCGTTTTTTTATTGTTGTTTGCTTTTAATAATCTTCTTTTTTTTATGTTTTTTTTATCTTTTAGTGGTAGACTTTAAGAGTAATAAAGTCTTTTAACACATTTTGGTATAAAAAACTTATAGTTTTATGAATGGGGATATATAACTTGTTACTTTTATGCTTTGGTACTAAAAAAGAGAGATCCCCAAAAAGAATACTCTATTAAGGAATAAACTCTATTTAGAAATAAAAATTTATGGTCTCAACTTGGAACTAGTTATAATTTAGAATAAACTCCATATTATCATAATTCATATATTTTCAAATCCCAACATAAGGAAATACACCTCCATTTAGGAATAAATCATAATAAAATACATATATATATATATATAATTTTTACAGTAGATTTAAGTTGATCTAAAATACTTGTTCAAGGTTGATTGTGACAAAGATTTAATCTTTTGTGTTGTAATCATATCCTTCAACTTGCGTGTGCCCATTAGCTCGTCCAAATGACCACCTTCTTGTTGAACCCAAAATATTTCCAACTTGTCGAGTAAGCTTAAAGCTTCTTCACATGAAATTTTTTGTACTTCTATGCTATCATCCTCCGGATTATTTTCCTCATTTTCTTGCCTAATTCCTTCAATAATTTTTTCATCGATTAAAGCATAAATAATTTTCTTGCCTAATTCCTAAGTTTACAACATATTACATACATGTATCTACTAATTATAATATTTATATATTATACACGCACTTTAAATTTTAAAAAAAAAATCTTCTTAAAACCCTATTTAGGAATAACCTCTATTTAGGAATATTTTTTTATGTTTCCAAGGATATGACTTTAGAGAGGTTTTACTGTTTCGTACAGAATAATTCTATTTCTTACCTGTTCAAAATTTTTCCATATAAAATTTACATATCCAAATTCTTGCATATTTATTTTTTACCCAATAGTTATACTCCACTTATTATTTTTTTACGTACTCCCAAAAATTTCATACTGTTTCAGGAGAAAGTAAAAGATTGTAAATACGAGTCAATCAATTGTATTCATAACACTGGTAGAGGGGCCTTTATATAGGCATTACAATGAGAGTCCTTCCATACATAGGATTCCTAGATAAGGTAAGACATCTAATATGATCCTACTACCTCTAGAAGGATCTAGAATCTTCCATCTATGTATCTACAACCAGTATTAGGCAAGACACATCAGGAGAATAATAATTCCTGGAATACTCCCCCTGCGTCGAGCACTAATACAACAATGGTGCAGAAGATGTTGCCTTCGTAAACACCTATTCCAAGCCAAAACAAAACCCCATGGGAAAAATAAAGGCTTGATGAGGAAAAGATTGCAACGCACCAATCATAACATGTCATGTATACTCCCCCTGATGTATACATAATGACTCCCCCTGATGAGCACCTCAAATCATAGGAGTCAGATGCCAAGTTGTCCTCACAACTATACCAAGAAAAAACCCAGTGGGAAAAATACCTCTTGGTCTAAGTTGAACAGAAGTACAACGCATCATTGTATGGATGTTCTCATAGGTCGCCTCGTTAAAAACCTTACCAAGTGAAAACCCAATGGGAAAAAATAAACCTTGGTCTAAGGACAAAACGAGCGCGACGCATCCAAAGTGCAGAGTCGCAAAAGACTTATTAAGTTTTCTAAAGTCTTGACCTCCATGCACTAAATCAGTCATAACTTCTTCGATTCAATAGGTATCAACAAAACTGTAGGAATCCTGAAAACTAGACACTCATAGCTTTTCATTCACATACAGTACGTAACCTAGATCGACCTGAGCAGATCACAAAGCTCTATCGAAGTTGACTCAGCAAATTATCGGACATATCCTGTCATACTTTGCAACAATAGTCATATGTCACTCAGCATGATAGATGTGATCAAATGGTTGGTTTCCTTGAAAAGTAGACACAAACCTTTCCAATGGTACCAATGTCACCATTTTCCAGCAAGTGAGCTACCCTGTAGGTCACATGGGAGATAGACCAATACATTCAGGGCAAATTTGGGTATCGATATTCAAGTGTCCTTTTATCGAGATAGAGCGAGCTTCAAGCTTCCTGTCAATCACAGACATTGCGTGAGCGCATCCTAGACCATCATCACAGTGGCTTTACCGGATTATTACGAATGAGTATATCGAGTCAAACATGAG
Organism: Orobanche coerulescens; assembly: GCA_033398695.1. Taxonomy (NCBI): domain Eukaryota; kingdom Viridiplantae; phylum Streptophyta; class Magnoliopsida; order Lamiales; family Orobanchaceae; genus Orobanche; species Orobanche coerulescens. Next base: position 23,171,145 of record CM065813.1, read on the forward strand.
TACATAATACCGTACTTTTCTCTTAAGACTGCATCATCACTTAAGTGAGCCAAGTCTTATTATGACTTCGACTTGTCATTGAGAATCATATACACATTACTTTATCGTCTCTTAGGGAAATCGTCCATTAGATTGCCTTAAACCGATTGATGAATACACATCATCAAGTGTCCCCAAGATCCTTTCATTCTTAACTTTGGAGTTAGCGGAATCTCTTAGTCTCACAAGAGTACATTGTAATATCCGGAATTTCTATTACTGTTGTTTAATATTATTTTATCCGAGTTATATTGTACAGCGTGAAATATGTACAGTAGGGATAAAATAAATAAAGGACTGAGATATCAGTATCGGTATAATTGTCGTATTTGGTCGACAGTTACATTTGAGGATATTGTGTATCAGGTTGTCGTACTTTTGATATTGGGTATATCGTATGATGATATTATTGGATTCGATGTTTGTGTTGATGTGTCTTATGTTCGTTTTTGGTATGTCGAGGCGTTGGACAAGAAGCTGCGGAAAATGGCTAAGTATAGCCTTATTAGCGCACGCGATATTCATGCATAACGCATGCTATCGTGCGAGATTAGCGCACGCTACGTTTATAGGTTAGCGACGCTAGTGCGGGCGAATCGGAAGGAATCTGCGTGTGGACCATTGCTTTGGCGCACGTTCAGTAAGTCAACGGTTGTTGTCCTGAAGTATTAGCGCACGCTAAAGATTAGGCTTAGCGCACGCTAACTATATATCGATCAACAAGGAATCTTATCCTTGCCGATCTTTGTCGGAATATGGGGGCGAGTGGTAGGTGAACACCGTAATAAGTCAACTTCGGATAGCGCACGCTAAGAGTAAGGACTTGCGTCGCTAGACATGATGATTTACGACGTTAATGCATGGGCATTACGTACGTAAGGTAGTTTACGAAGCAAGACGGTAGCCTCTGGGCTGATAGCGCACGCTAACAAAGTCAGTTAGCGCACGCTAAGGCTAGCGCACGCTAAACATAATGGTTTAGCGCACGCTAGTGATGTATTCTATTTAAAGGGACAAACGGGTGTCATGAAACATTTCGTCCATTTCTTTCCTTTCACCCGATAGAGACAACCTTGGGAGAACATTTGGAGTTCCTAAACCTCGAGGATGATCCTCTTTAACAAGATTAAAGATGGGAATCATGGAGTGAAGCTTTGTTCTTGAAATCATTGGTGATTTTTGGAAATCAATCCTTTCCTTCAAAAAAAAGGTAATTACTCTTCACTTTGAGATTTCGTTTTGGATTGTATATGATGTTCTTGAGTTGATGATTATCATATAAACAAGTTGATGAGCATGACAACGAGTTGGATTACCGTACTAAGGTAGTGTTGTTATCAATATATGAGTATTGATATGTTTCGTATGGTTTTGGATGGAATTCAAGATATATGTTGATGTAATTCCCTTCTTCAATTCGGATTTTTGATGTTTTGTCGTTGGTTACTTCGTATGGTAACGATTATGGTGATGCTACTGTGATTCTTGAAGTTATATGAATTGTATGTCGAAGAACATGATGAATAAGGATTTTTAGATGTTAGAACACATCGGATTTTATCATTTTATGGATCATGAACGTGAATTTGGATAATTCGCGTTCTTGAAGAGCTATTAAATTATATGTCATGATTGTTATGAAATCCTTAATCTCGAGATGAGTTGATCATTGTCATGATGGAAGTGTTAGACGATGCTTGAAATGCATGCCATCGCTGACATTAGCGCACGCTACGTTTACTGCCTAGCGCGCGCTAACGGGAGCAACTTAGCGCACGCTACGTTAGGTGATTAACGTGCGCTAAGTAGGCAGACAGTGCAGTATTTTTGTGTTTCGATTAGGAATTCGTGATGGTTTGACTTGGTTGGTTCTGACTGTGTTTATTCGAGGTTGTGTTGAACCGTTGAGTTCGATTGGTTAGTTTTCTCAGTTGTTGACCGTTATCGGATATGTGTTATTTGATTTCTTCGATAGGTTGAGATTGTTGATCGGTGATTATAACCGGATATTGCGGTCGCGTTCGAGTATGTCCATTGTATTGCTTTTGATCGGGGCTGAGGAGCTCGTAGACAAAGGCAATGTGTTCGACAACAGCTTCGTGGTACCGGTAACGAGGCAAGTTATTACTTGCTCAGTTATAATATTTAATGAATGGTTTCAGTTTCATTTCGTTTATAATGCATATAGCGATGATTATTATTGTGAACTCTGGGTATTCGGATCGCATATCGTTCTTTCGATTCTGGGAGATAAATCATAATGTATATGCTTATCTCAGTTATTGGTATGTTCGAGTATCAAGGTTACATTATGGTAAAGACGAGGATATGAGTATCTATAGTTCATTGTTCGTATGGATCGCCGAGCATTGAGGATAATCGTCGGTGATGATTGGACATCGAGGTTGCTTCCGAAGGACTCGGGGCAAGTATTCCATATTGGTCACGGTTTTATGTTATTTATTTTGGTCTCGTACATTCTCTTTCATGTTGTTGAACATGAAGTCGTCCTAGTAAATTGTCATGTTGTCGTGCATGTTATGTTGTTCATGTTGATGAACGTGTTGTTTTGCATATGTGTATGCATATTGTGTTGTTTATGTTGTGTAAATAATCCGATGGGATTATGAGGATCTATGCTGAGGGCGCTGGATCGAATGTCCACCATGCGTTGGTTCGACGGGATCATCATGGGGATCTATCTTTGGCGCCTGGATCGTTGGACAGTTTTCCACCATGCGTTGGTTCGACGGGATCATCATGGGGATCTATGCTGAGGGCGCTGGATCGTTGTATTACCAGTATTGTGATGCTTGAATATTGTGAATTCGCATCATTGATTTTATAATGTGTTTATGTTCACATGTGGATATTTAGTTATCCATCTTATGTTGATCGATAGGATCAACAAAGGGATCTATCTTGAGAAGCTGGATCGTCGGATATCCATTGAGTATACATGAATGATAATGCTTTGTGATCATATTGACGTGGTCATATGAGTATGCATTTGTAGGTCTTGTGTTAGGACCGTGTCCGTATTGCATTGATCTGATCTCGGATTAGACTGATATGATTGTCGTGGCACTTCATATCTCGAGGTATGTTCCGTATTTCCTTGGTATTTGTCTTTGATGGAAAATCGGTTATCGTCTTGGGATTTGATGATATTATTCGATGGATCGTATTGGTCAGAAATGGTAGATTTCCGTATCGTGAGTTGGCTATGATAGTTTGAGGATCTTGAGTATTGTTTAAGGTACAATACAGATATTATGTTCGAGTTTATTGGTTAATTGAGTACAGGATGTGAAATGTGATAATGGTTATTCTGATGAGAATTTCTTGAGTAAGTAAAGATTACGTTGGTCGTATTCTTATGTTGTATTCTCATTGGTATGTTATTATTAATGTGATGTGACGGTTATCATTGTTGGATATTATGGCTGACCCCGTCGTGGGATTTCTTTTAGGTTCTCGGAGTATCGAGCTTGTAGCGGTCGTGAAGAGATGAGCTTCCGGAGGATCTTGGCTAGGACATGTTGTGTGCATTGAGTTTCTTGATTGGTTCTTGTATTCATTGCTAGAGTATCTGTTTGGTTGGCCTTTTTCCGCTGCGTGAGTATTTTGAAATGCTCTTTTGGTATCTAGTAACTGAGGTTACTTTGGGAATCGTTTTCTAAACTTTTGAGTGTCGGCTGTTTGGCCTTGCGTTTTCAAATGAGTTTTTACGACGGTTCTTGATAAATGGATTTTTATAAGTCTTTGTGAATTTTAAAGATAGTACCGTCGTTGGCCTCTTGGGCATTTGTAAATGTTTGCGAAAATTTCTTTTAGCCTTCTGGGTTCCATCTCGGGGCCCACGGCGCTGTAATATTTCCGGTTAAATCTGGGGGTGTTACAGAATATGGTATCGGAGCTTAGGTTGAGAAAACCTAGGCATTTGGGTCGAGTTGGGTCGTGTTTTTGTTGCGCCATTCGAGTTGTCGATTGACAAATATTAGAGCCGTGAGTCTTTGTTGTTCACTCAGGCTTGTGCGTTATCGGATTTGCCAGTATCGTACTGGGCTTGTTATAACTTTTCCAAATGGTGTTAACGTGTTTCTTCGGATAGAGCCGTCTTGTGTTCTCGAGTTGAACTGAGTTTGCAAACGTGTGTTTTGAAAATGTCCGTGTCGAGTATTTTCTAGAGTCGAGACATGTGCCAGTATCACGGGGAATCGTCGGCTTCACGATCTGTAAGTATTTGGATTTTTGAATTTCATTGAGATTTATTGTCGTTCTAAGTTGATACGTTCTGAGATTCAGCAGATATTATACGTTACGGTATAAGGTGACAGATTTGGGACAGGATTGATGATCTTGAGAAGTTATTGTTTTGGAAATCAATATGTCGGTTAAGTTTTGGAACGGAATTGTGTATTCGGGAGAAGGACTATGGATTGTCGAGAAGAACATGTAGTCATGTTAGTTCATTTTGTGATATATATGAACTGCTTTTGAGCATTTGAAAATGACACTTTTCAAAATGAATATTTCACAGATGTTTTACGGAAAATGATTTTGGGCCGAGACCCAATCGATTTTGAAATGGTTTTATAACTCAGGACTTGAAGTCCGAAAAGGGGTTTTCTATTTTTAAACTTTTTGTAATGCGGAACGAGATACGGGCTAAGACCCTAATGTTTCAAACGGCTTTTCTGTTTTCTTAAAACTCCCGAGATTTGTAAAATATTTTACCAATCATTTACCTATGTTATTTCCGCGTTTCGAGGCTTTGGTTTACTTGTTCAAATGGAATTTCTCGGGAAGTCTTTCGCCGTGTTTGATTTGTTGATTTGTTTCAACGTTTTGTCATATCATATTTGAGGTGATCCAGGATGGGTAAATGGTTGACGATACGAGTCATGTGTGGAAAAGGAGTTTTTATTGGAGTCTATATATTGAGGTTTTGGAACTCGGTCGTGTGGTCTTCCCGATGGAATATCGGTGGATATTGGTGACAAGCTGAACTGATATACAGGAGTATGGATATTGACAAGCATTTGCATAAATTTCATTTTATTTAATCGTGTCTATTTGAAAAGAATTTTTATCGAGAACTTGGCACCAGCGAGCCGATTTAATTTTTAAAATTGATTTCGTGGTCTTACGAAAATTTATGTTTTGAGTTTTCAAACTCTTGAAAGAACTTTCGAAAATTGTCTTCGTGACAAGAATATATGATTTCAAACTGGTATTGAAAATGTGATTGATGTACATACGCATTTAGTGCATCGGGCATATCATATCGATGGTACAAGGAAAAGAGATTCGAAGTTTAGTATGGTAGATTGGTTATGCAAGGATGATCGGTTGATTGATTAGATAAGAGAAATATACTGCGCGTTGTAGATTCATGTGCAGGATGTAATTTTGGAACTTTGGATTTTGTGAAACCGGAACATATGTGCTATGTGATTCCTTTGGTATGGTAGTAGCGCGATTTTACCTTACTGATTCTGGAATGATTTCCTTGTAAGCGTAGATTTGGGGATGGTGACCCCATACTGGTTGTTTTAGATCGTGAGTGGTCGTTTCCACTCCGTGTATGATTGGGTATGTTCGTCAGTTTGTGATTGGTTGTTCATATGCCGAGGGGTATGTTCGCCAGTCGGATATGTTTATTGAGATCCACTGTATGTGATCGGTGTGTCGTTTTGAGAATTTTGCTTTTTCGTATATATGTTTCTGTGGTTCTGTGTTGATAGTGTTGGAGTTTACCGTGTGAAGGTATTCTCGATTTCCGTTGATCGTTCGTTGGTTGTATTGGAGTTTATCACGTTGATGATATTCTCGATTGTGTTTTGACCTCTGGTTGGTCAGATTGGAATTTATCATGTCGATGATAAAATTCGGTTGATTGTTGATCATTGTTGGTGATCATCTGAGCGTTCAGATTGTCTATCGATGTTTCGGGATTCGTTGCCATTGTATTGAGCAGTTGTTTCACAGATACATCGGATATTATTCGTTTTATCAGAATTGAGACTTGATTATGTAATCAGGCAGACAGGATTTGATTCAGACAGATTGTTTCATCCGAAGATGATATATTTTGTTGAGACTCAGGGAATTGTGATCGTAAGCGTATTGAGATTGTACAGTGAGATCGCTGGCTAGTATCTCCGGAGATCGTCGACCTGCGTATTTGTAAGTATGCGGTTTTGGCTATTCAGAATAATGATGATTGATCAGTGTCGTGATGGTTTTGGGATATTTTGGGTTGAACAGTATGGTTGTTCGTTTTATGATGGATTGCAAGTTTCGAGGACGAAACTTATTTTAAGTGTAGAATGTAATATCAAGATTTCTATTATCGTTGTTTAATATTATTTTATCCGAGGTTATATTGTACAGTGAAATGCATGCAGTAGGGATAAAATAAATAAAGGACTGAGATATCGTATCGGTATAATTGTCGTATTTGGTCGATAGTTACATTTGAGGATATTGTGTATCGGGTTGTCGTACTTTTGATATTGGGTATATCGTATGATGATATTATCGATTCGATGTTTGTGTTCGGTGTGTCTTATGTTCGTTTTTGGTATGTCGAGGCGTTGGACAAGAAGCTGCGGAAAATGGCTAAGTATAGCCTTATTAGCGCCGCCGATATTCATGCATAACGATGCTATCGCAGGATTAGCGCACGCTACGTTTATAGGTTAGCGACGCTAGTGCGCATGGTCGGAAGGAATCTGCGTGTGGACCTACCGCTTTGCGCACGTTCGTAAGTCAGCGGTTGTTGTCTGAAGTATTAGCGCACGCTAAAGATTAGGCTTAGCGCACGCTAACTATATATCGATCCAACAAGGAATCTTATCCTTGCGATCTTTGTCGGAATGTGGGCGAGTGGTAGGTGAACACCGTAGTAAGTCAACTTCGGATAGCGCACGCTAAGAGTAAGGACTTGCGTCGCTAGACATGATGATTTACGTGCGTTAATGCATGGGCATTACGTACGTAAGGTAGTTCTGAAGCAAGACGGTAGCCTCGAAGGCGATAGCGCACGCTAACAAAGTCGATTAGCGCACGCTAAGGCTAGCGCACGCTAAACATAATGGTTTAGCGCACGCTAGTGATGTATTCTATTTAAAGGGACAAACGGGTGTCATGAAACATTTCGTCCATTTCTTTCCTTTCACCCGATAGAGACAACCTTGGGAGAACATTTGGAGTTCCTAAACACTGAGGGATGATCCTCTTTAACAAGATTAAAGATGGGAATCATGGAGTGAAGCTTTGTTCTTGAAATCATTGGTGATTTTTGGAAATCAATCCTTTCCTTCAAAAAAAAGGTAATTACTCTTCACTTTGAGATTTCGTTTTGGATTGTATATGATGTTCTTGAGTTGATGATTATCATATAAACAAGTTGATGAGCATGACAACGAGTTGGATTACCGTACTAAGGTAGTGTTGTTATCAATATATGAGTATTGATATGTTTCGTATGGTTTTGGATGGAATTCAAGATATATGTTGATGTAATTCCCTTCTTCAATTCGGATTTTTGATGTTTTGTCGTTGGTTACTTCGTATGGTAACGATTATGGTGATGCTACTGTGATTCTTGAAGTTATATGAATTGTATGTCGAAGAACATGATGAATAAGGATTTTTAGATGTTAGAACACATCGGATTTTATCATTTTATGGATCATGAACGTGAATTTGGATAATTCGCGTTCTTGAAGAGCTATTAAATTATATGTCATGATTGTTATGAAATCCTTAATCTCGAGATGAGTTGATCATTGTCATGATGGAAGTGTTAGACGATGCTTGAAATGCATGCCACTGCACAGCATTAGCGCACGCTACGTTCTTGCCTAGCGCGCTAACGGGAGCAACTTAGCGACGCTACGTTAGGTGATTAACGTGCGCTAAGTAGGCGACGATGCGATATTTTTGTGTTTCGATTAGGAATTCGTGATGGTTTGACTTGGTTGGTTCTGACTGTGTTTATTCGAGGTTGTGTTGAACCGTTGAGTTCGATTGGTTAGTTTTCTCAGTTGTTGACCGTTATCGGATATGTGTTATTTGATTTCTTCGATAGGTTGAGATTGTTGATCGGTGATTATAACCGGATATTGCGGTCGCGTTCGAGTATGTCCATTGTATTGCTTTTGATCGGGGATGAGGAGCTCGTAGACAAAGGCAATGTGTTCGACAACAGCTTCGTGAATGCCGTAGCGAGGCAAGTTATTACTTGCTCGTTATAATATTTAATGAATGGTTTCGATTTCATTTCGTTTATAATGCATATAGCGATGATTATTATTGTGAACTCGGGTATTCGGATCGCATATCGTTCTTTCGATTAGGAGATAAATCATAATGTATATGCTTATCTCGATTATTGGTATGTTCGAGTATCAAGGTTACATTATGGTAAAGACGAGGATATGAGTATCTATAGTTCATTGTTCGTATGGATCGCCGAGCATTGAGGATAATCGTCGGTGATGATTGGACATCGAGGTTGCTTAGAAGGACTAAGGGCAAGTATTCCATATTGGTCACGGTTTTATGTTATTTATTTTGGTCTCGTACATTCTCTTTCATGTTGTTGAACATGAAGTCGTCTAGTAAATTGTCATGTTGTCGTGCATGTTATGTTGTTCATGTTGATGAACGTGTTGTTTTGCATATGTGTATGCATATTGTGTTGTTTATGTTGTGTAAATAATCCGATGGGATTATGAGGATATATCCGAGGTATTTGGATCGAATGTCCACCATGCGTTGGTTCGGGATCATCATCATGGGGATCTATCTTGAGAAGCTGGATCGTTAGACGGAGTTTTCCACCATGCGTTGGTTCGACGGGATCATCATGGGGATCTATCTTTGAGAAGCTGGATCGTTGGATTACAGATTGTGTTGATGGAATCTTGTGAATTCGCATCATTGATTTTATCATGTGTTGTTGTTCACATGTGTATTGTTAGTTATCCACCTTATGTTGATCGATAGGATCAACAAAGGGATCTATCTTGAGAAGTATTTGGATCGTCGGATTTCCATTGAGTATACATGATTGATATTGCTGTGATCATATTGACGTGGTCATATGAGTATGCATTTGTAGGTCTTGTGTTAGGACCAGTCCGTATTGCATTGATCTGATCTCGGATTAGACTGATATGATTGTCGTGGCACTTCATATCTCGAGGTATGTTCCGTATTTCCTTGGTATTTGTCTTTGATGGAAAATCGGTTATCGTCTTGGGATTTGATGATATTATTCGATGGATCGTATTGGTCAGAAATGGTAGATTTCCGTATCGTGAGTTGGCTATGATAGTTTGAGGATCTTGAGTATTGTTTAAGGTACAATACAGATATTATGTTCGAGTTTATTGGTTAATTGAGTACAGGATGTGAAATGTGATAATGGTTATTCTGATGAGAATTTCTTGAGTAAGTAAAGATTACGTTGGTCGTATTCTTATGTTGTATTCTCATTGGTATGTTATTATTAATGTGATGTGACGGTTATCATTGTTGGATATTATTCGACCGTCGTGGGATTTCTTTTAGGTTCTCGGAGTATCGAGCTTGTAGCGGTCGTGAAGAGATGAGCTTCCCGGAGGATACTGGCTAGGACATGTTGTGTGCATTGAGTTTCTTGATTGGTTCTTGTATTCTGCTGCTAGAGTATCTTTTTGGTTGGCCTTTTTCCGCTGCGTGAGTATTTTGAAATGCTCTTTTGGTATCTAGTAACTGAGGTTACTTTGGGAATCGTTTTCTAAACTTTTGAGTGTCGGCTGTTTGGCCTTGCGTTTTCAAATGAGTTTTTACGACGGTTCTTGATAAATGGATTTTTATAAGTCTTTGTGAATTTTAAAGATAGTACCGTCGTTGGCCTCTTGGGCATTTGTAAATGTTTGCGAAAATTTCTTTTAGCCTTGTGGGTTCCATCTCGGGGCCCACGGCGCTGTAATATTTCCGGTTAAATCTGGGGGTGTTACATACATCACTATAAACCCTTAGTTTTACACGCAAAAGCTTCATATCTCTTCCAAATCAAGTATATACTTAGTATGCGTTCCTGACAATCACTTGTCAACGCGCTCCGTGGTCAGGAGCCACTTGATTTGAGTCTGATCCACCATGAGATCCTTTTATCATTTAGCTTAGTTCCCTACTAAGATAAAATTTAACCACAAGCTGCATGTCAGTTTTTGGGAAACTATCTAACTGAAAAGATAGTGGATGCTATAATAGCCATTACGATAGCACAACTAAGTTTTGTGTCATCGTAGTCGATTCCAGTGCGTCCATGAGAAACCTCGCGCCATGAGGTGAGTTTACTCCTTCTCTCACTCGCTTTAACAAGGTATACGGATAGATCTTATCTTTGGAGTGTCGGCACCACTTCAACAAAGGGCTATCACTTTGTTTATACTGGAGTCGCATATATTTCCATTTTAGGCCAAACGCTACAACGTTGTAGATTTTCAACGAAGTATGGTTCGATTAAACTCACATTCCACGTCCTCATGAACCGGCTTTATTCATAGTGTACTCTTTATGGATTGACATTCATTGAGGTGTCCCACAATGATGACTATAATCCAGAATCACATGAGACAGATGAGTTCATTTGATCAGATGATCAAGTTTAATGTACCAAACTCGCATACATTCTTAGTGAGAGTATTTATCGAATCAAGTGGCATCCCAATACTCGATGAGATCCACAACCTAGTAACATCGTCTACCACAATTTTTGGTGTTACCATATCACCATTTATAGGTGACGAACGTCCATGACCGGACACAATCCTTGCAGACATGTTTGTAGCATGTATTTAATCTCGCCACTTTAGGGAACTTGGTGAGACACAGTAGGGACAAACTACGACAATTCCAAGTCGTTCTACTCGAACATGATCGTTCGCATCTCCCCCTAACAACGGGAAGACTGGATCATCAAAGTGACTTACGAGATCGTCTGTCAAGGTATATTTTAAGCGGACTATGAGTGAAAACGCATGTCATATTCATCATTTATAACCCTTCATAATGCATTGTGGTGACGCACTTTGGCACATGAATATGTGGACGATAAAGGTTTTTATTGTTAACACAATCCAGTTAACAAAATGCATATGGTTACACTTGTAACTAAACATTTGAATGATGATAGGTATAGGTGAATATGACGTGTTGACCTATGCTACATAACCGTAGCTACTGGTCTTGAGAATCCAACAAAACCGCCACCATGCACCACCGGGATCGAACGTAAAGAAACGATTGAACCGATGATAGGTCGTTGGTTTTATCGAACCTATAATGCTTTCTTGAAGAGTCCACTCCCTTCACCAGCCCCGAACACCTCAAAATTTCGTGAGCATGTATAAACGGGTGTTCGGATTCCAAAACCATCAACCTTGTGGTCAGAAACCAGTCAAAATGACATCGAACTGGTTGATAGGACGGCTGGTGGTATGTGAAAACTTCATTTAAGTGGTTCACCTCCTTCCTAGTCTCCAAATGGCACCAAAATTTGTGAGAAGGTAGCCTTGAATGTTAGGAAGTATTTGTTAAAATTTCACTTTAAGGCTTTGGTCTAAAAGTGGGTGAACCGACCTTTACAATGACTGGTCCGCAAGTTGGACAACCATAAACTCAGGTTTCATCAACTTATCAATCATTGTTAAAGGAACCACATAACATATAATGTTACTAGTTGAGTACGACTATTTGTGAGCACAATTATAACATCATAAGCCACCCAGGCTAATACTTATGATCATGTATGTATAGGAACTCGGTGAAAAGGGAGGACTCAGCACCATTCTTATGCGAGTCGCTACATTATTCTCTTTAGCATAGGAGGGTGTCATCTCCTAATCGTGCCAAAGAATAGACTTTAATCAATGAACATGGCTAAGAAGGATCATCGGGGGGTCTTTGGCGTCACACATGCTTATGAAAGCAAAACGCAGATGACATAAATATCATCATCGGTCATTAGCCCTGCTCAAGACTCCACCAACGTACTTTGGCGTCTTTGATCCAGCTAGTTTCTTTGTTCAAAGGAAAAATATTGTCCATAGCAATACCGTGGTATATAGATCATCAAATTGTCCAAACTTCGGACTATTAAAGCCTAAATATGTCAATGTCCCAATACATCTTCTGGTTACAAAAATCGATGCAAGCCGAACCATATTGACTCATGAATATTTTTTTTTCACATATCCAATACAAGTGATGCGTAAGATTTAATTTCTCACAAATCACAATGAGATGCTATATGTGACACACTTTGGCATATATATCATCGAGTCATAACATGGTTCAATTGTTACGGAACATATGTGACTAGAAAACACCATTCGGCATTCAAAAACTTGAGCATTATACCACTCATTGATTGTGATGACCTAGTCATCATAGTCACAATGGATTTATAAACCGAAATCCAAAAATATCGTGTTCCTTGAAAATAGCTTAATACGCACTCAATTTCGCTTGCAAAATTTTACAAACATGAGCATAGCGAACACTTTAACAACATAGAGATTTTATACCAGATATGATCAAAATGATCTATCATATTGAGTGCATAACATGGCAAGGTTATATGCCTAAGGGGCAAAATTACGACACAAGCATGGTGTAAAACTACCATGCACACGCTCGACCTTCTTATAAGGGTGCGTATTTTGGGCTTCCCCAAGGAAACTGTTTTTCAACATTTGAAAGATGATATTTTAGCGTACGATGCATACCAAAAATTGCATCATCTATGACAAGTTCGACCAAAAAGAGGTTGAAAAACATGTGTCATAAGACCACTTGCAAATTCAAGATGGGAACCAAGTTGGTTGGGATAAAGGTTAGCACAATCGCTGGAAATAAAATTCCGCGCAGCTTGACCTTTGTTTACTAAAACAACGATAATTCCCTTGTTAGGAAGGCTATGGACGAACGATCAGATGTTCTAGAAACTAGACTTCCGTATATTTATATTCATATGTTGTGCACCACACAGATCATTAAACTCAGATCACAGTGCATGTTTTAATTGGTTGCTTTAGTATTTCCCAAGTTTAGTGAGAAAACAAGGTTGAGACCAAATCCAATGGCGTAAGTGTTGATGCAAAAGCATGGCAATGACAGCCATAGGTGCGTTTAAACGCAGCAGGTGTTCGATTCTTATCTCTACTAATGATCTTTTCGGTAACTCCAACTTGGTAGACTTGCAGAGAAAGTAGGAATGTCGGTGCAGCTAAGGCTGTTTAAAAACCACTAATTCCGTTTGAACTTTCAAAGCATAAACAAATACCAAGGATGATGCGCCTAGTCATGATCAAAGTGTAGACAAAATCCACCAAAGTGCATCAAATCAACCAAGAATTTTAATTCTCAATTTGCAAGTATACGTCATAATAGCCATGTTATATGGATGCAATGCGGTGCATCAATATTAAGCATTTTGAACCATGAGACATAATGAATATACCATAACCAACTCGTCTTGACCATCCAATAAGATCGACTAAACATAATCAAATGTATAAGGCACATGCCTTTACAAATACTTGGAAAAGTATTCGGACCTATAGTCACACGAACTATAATCGAGGTCAACGAATTCATGTACTCACCGCAATATGCCATTGCTTTACATGTTAAAATTCATGAGAATTACTCGTACATTCTTTCATATATCATATTGCAAGGAGACGGTGCATGACTACACCCACATGCAATATTTTATTTTAATAGGATGAAAGATGGAGTTTTCCAAGTATGGGATTGGGTCAAGACCAACGTGGTGGTCGCTCAATTCAACGTGACAAAATTCGTCAAAAATCGATTTTAACCACGACATATCCGTCGCAATCGATGTTTGTCCCATTTGCACGTCATAAATTCGTGACTAATCATGAACAAGTCATAACTTTATCGTTACCGACAATGTTCATTTTATTCAATTGTTGGTTTAAAATCGACAAAACGGCGACGTCAAATCGCACCCAAACCGTGGTGTATGCAACAACCACAAATATCGACTTTCAACAATTATCCGTGACTCCTCCAGGACCGTCACACAGTTTACTTCGACATATGAGAGTGATACCACATCTCATAGTCTCATCCACCGCAAATTAGCGTGGGAGATAAAGAACCCAAATACCCAATTCCCCAAAAAAAAAATTCCCAAAAGAGAGGAATTGAAAAACGGGAACTTTAATAAATTCTTACGGGTACTTGGTTCCATATTTGCTTTGATCCTTGAACGGGATAATAAATTTGGCTTCTCTCCATATGAACAACATATTTCCGTGGGTACTCTGTTCTATATTTACTTTGATCCTTGAACGGGATAACAAATATGACTTTTCTCCATAGCGTGCACATCATCATGAGCAACATATTTTCCTATATGCACGTAAAACATAAACATGTTAAAATTCATAAGTGTACAAATCAATGAACAAATGAATCATTAATTAAGAAAAGATGGAGAGTTTAGAATCGCCCGAAAAGGGCTACTGGGCTCGATAATCGATCGAATAAGGACTCGGATTATGCGACATGGGAGCAGACAAATATGGGTCGGGCCGGATTGAAATGAGCGGGTCGGGCCGTATCCGACGAATAACAAACAGATCGAACTGTAGCGACGAATCGGATCAGGTCACCATCGGCGGCGGGGGCCGAGCAAATGGGATCGGGGCTCGTTCTGTGGTGGCAGTGTCCGGCCGGCGTCGAGCAGGTTCGATCACGACTGGGTCGGATCGGACGGACTGTGGTGGCAGTGTCCGGACGGCGTCGAGCAGGGTCGATCACGATTGGGTCGGATCTGACGGACTGTGGTGGCAGTGTCTGGACGGCTTCAAGCAGGGTCGATCACGACTGGGTCGGAATGGATGGACTGTGGTGGCAGTGTTCGGTCAGCGTCGAACGGGATCTGGTCGGTACAGGTGAGTAGCAGTCGCGGCTAGGCCGGATCGGCAGGTACAGAACGAGATCGACAGGCACAGGCGAGTTGCAGTCGCGGCTAGGCTGGATCGGCAGGCACCAGACGGAATCGGTAGGCACCGGACGGGATCTGGTCGTGGTTGGACTGGATCGGTAGGCACCGGACGGTGATCGGATGTGGTCGATCTGGGTCGATTGGTGTTCCAACACGGATCGACTGTGATCGGCGGTGATCGGATGTGGTCGGTCTGGGTCGATCGGTGTTCCGACATGGATCGGTTGTGATCGGATGTGGTCGATCTGGGTCGATCGGTGTTCCGACATGGATCGGTTGTGATCGGCGGTGATCGAATGTGGTCGATTTGGGTCGATCGGTGTTCCAGCTGTGATCGGCGGTGATCGACGGTGGTCCGACAGGCATCCGACAGTGGTTCGGCAGGCGTCCGGCAGTGGTTGGCGGTGGTCAACGGTTAGGGTTAAGGTCCGTTTTTTTTGGTTATTTTTTTCGGAATTTGTAAAATTTTCTCGAGCTACGTGCTAATAACGTGTTTCAGGAGAAAGTAAAAGACTGTAAATACAAGTCAATCAATTGTATTCATAACAATGGTAGATGGGCCTTTATATAGGTATTACAATGAGAGTCCTTCCATACATAAGATTCCTAAATAATGTAAGACATCTAATATGATCCTACCACCTCTAGAAGAATCTAGAACCTTCCATCCATGTATCTACAACCAGTATTAGGTAAGACACATCACGGGAATAATAATTCCCGGAACACATACTTTTTACAATAATTATACTCCATCCGTTCAGAAAGGTTTGCACACTTTCCATATCCGTTCATCTCAATAGTTTACAGACTTTCCTAATTTGTCATAGACCCATAAATATATTGATATTCATTCTTTCTCCTCTCTAATAAAATAACACATAATGATCCACCACAAGAGACTTCTGAAACTGTGTGCAGCGCCGGCTAGTGCGTAACCCTTTCTAGACGAAGGGAGTACTAGTTTTCCTCGTTTTTTTACCTATTCAAATTTTTTTTCCCTAATAGCGTAGTGGTTATCTTTAATTTCTACCAACCAATTTCCAGAATTCAGAACCAAAAATGAAGTCCAGCCTAACATGAAACCCTCACCCAAAATCGAACCACCACCTCATAACCTCGACATAGGAAGTAATCATACAAAATAATGCATCTACAAGATTCAGAATAAACAGAACAAGAAAGCTAAAGAAGGCATACTGAAGAAGAAAATTCTACCCCTTTCACGCTCAACAATAAAGCTAAAGAAGGCATAGAGAGAGAGAGAGAGAGAGAGAGAGAGAGAGAGAGAGAGAGAGAGAGAGAGAGAGAGAGAGAGAGAGAGAGAGAGAGAGAGAGAGAGAGAGAGAGGGAGGGAGGGAGGGAGGGAGGGAGGGAGGGAGGGAGGGAGGGAGGGAGAGGGAGAGGGAGAGGGAGAGGGAGGGAGGGAGGGAGGGAGAGAGAGAGGGAGAGAGAGAGAGAGAGAGAGAGAGAGAGAGAGAGAGTTGTTTTAGTAAAATTAATGTGCCATGGCTTAGCCAAAAGAATAAAGGGCCTTCCTTATGTCTCACCAGGTAAACAAAAGATGAATGATAATGTACTTTTTGAGTATAATAATCTTGCAACCCAATTTGCACATCTCAAAAACAAAATTACAGGGAAAAAAAGCTCAAAGTTCAAACCTTACACACAAAAAATGATTTCTCTCTAGAACGGGCGTCCGAATGTTTACTTCTAGGCTCAAATATATCCGCCAAGGAACATGTGTTTTTGATCACGGTGGTCCATTTTTGATTCCACTTGTATATATTGCCTGCTGTGTTTTACGTATCCATACGGTAAATATGATGCCCTAGGCTGCAATTCCTGGTCGAAATTTGAAATGGCAAGTAAGTCGGCAGCATGAATTATAAGACACCATCAATAATATACTATAAGCATAAAATTGC
Organism: Orobanche coerulescens; assembly: GCA_033398695.1. Taxonomy (NCBI): domain Eukaryota; kingdom Viridiplantae; phylum Streptophyta; class Magnoliopsida; order Lamiales; family Orobanchaceae; genus Orobanche; species Orobanche coerulescens. Next base: position 23,188,161 of record CM065813.1, read on the forward strand.
ATCTCTCATTGAAGCTCACACATTCAGACAAGTTTAGGATAAATTACAAAAACTACCCTAATGTTAAGGAGTATTACAACACGCTTTTGAGGTCTTTGGTATTTACTCAACAAATCACACCGTTGTTGTAGTTTTCAGAACATAAACAAATATCGACGGGGTATTTATTTGTAACTTGAAGACAGTGCATTTTCTTTGTAACTAGACTGAACCTCATGGGTAGTTTTTGTGATTAACCCTAATGTTTAGGATATAGTATTTAAGTTAAATACTCCAAAATGGTGGGGAAAAAAAAGGAAATGCATAATTTCATGCAAGTTGGAGCACTAAAGTTTTAAGCAAAAAGAAATATACAGAGTAGAAATTAAAATAAAAATTCTCACCTCTATTCGTCCTAGCATTAACGCTATAACCCCCAACATAACCAACAGAATTGTTGGGCGTTACATCTCCATTTGCACCACCCACATAACCAAAAGACGCCGAACCTCCTAGCTCAGGAGAAGATGAACGCCAGCCGTGATCCCCATAAAACGACCCACTCCCATACAAATTCCCCAAACCCTCATCACGAATACTTTTCGCAATACTGTAAGACGTGTCTCCATTTTTTCTACCATATTCCGCCCTCCCACCAAAATTATTTCCTCCAATGCCATAGCCACTATTTCCACTGGCCACCGAACCACCTCCGCCACCACCTTGGGCCGAAAACGGAGTCGAACCCCAAATTTCCCCTATAATTCCAAAACTACCCCTCGACCCGGTATTTCCAGCTCCAGAGCCGACAAAAGCATTTGAAGTTAAAGTGTTTGAATTATAACTGAGACTCCCATTGTTGCCCCACAGATTCCGATTCACGCTGTTCACCAACAGCCCGTTCCCAGCAAGGCCGGGATCATATACGGGCCCACCACCAAAACGATTTGTATTTCCACTGTAATAAGAATTCACCCCACGTGCGTAGCCCAAACCAGAATCTTGGCTGGGCCCATAGTTTAAACCAATGCCCGAGTCAAGATTCAGTCCCATGTTATAATTAGACGGGCTGTATGGAGGATATCCATTCCGACCTGCGGTTACAGGACTAAACCGACCTTCCATTCTCATGGGAGAGTTTGAATTACTATAACCTTGAGTGTAAGCATTAAGGAAACTGCTCACTCTATTCAGACCATAGTTATTATAGCTACCACCCGATTGGCTCCGCGCAGGTCCCGGGGATAACTCTTTCGGGACGGCCCGCTTGACCTCGACCATTTTCCCATTAAGTTCGTGAAAGGTTTTGAACAGAACTTTATCCACTGCTTCCTCTGAGTCGAAAGTGATGAACCCAAAACCTCTGGGCCTTTGAGTATTGTGGTCGTACATCACCACCACATCCGTTATAGTCCCAAATTGATCGAAGTACTTCTTGAAGTCGGTTTCTGTGACGGTGGATGCTAAACCTCCTACAAAAATCTTTTTTGTACGGGCGGGACCCGGGGAGCCTTGGATGCTGCCACTGTTTCTGTTGAAGTTTTGATGATCGTCCCTAGGAACAGCCTTCTTCGCCTCCACCTGACGAATGGAATGTTGGAAAGTGGATTTACATGCTGTCGAGCTATTGCGTGATACACGGAAGATAAAGGCTTGTAATTTTTAAATTGGCCGTAAAAGAGAGAAAAAGTTAGTGGTACATCGAAACGGCCAGATGCAAATAGAACTTATCTTAACCTAGGTTGCACGGACACAGACACGGACACGGCGATACGGAAAAATCTAAAAATATAGGACACGGACACGGCGTGGACACGTGATTATATATATATATATATACATACTCCACATTTATATTTAAAATGTCCATTTATAATTATATTTAAAATGTCCACACATTAATACTTCACACATTTATATTTAAATAAAAAGGTTAGAAACGAATCAAACGACATACCTTGTAATTGTGCTGCTTAAGTTGAACAAACAGTGTTCAAAAAATAAAAGTTGAACAAACAAAAAAAATTATGCATGAAATATAAAAAAATTATAAGGGGAAATAAAAGTCAAACAAGAAGTTATAATGGCCACTCAATTGTTTTTATCTCTCTTCAATCATTTATCTCATCGTCTTCTTAACCCTTTTTTCTCTTTCTTCACTCATTTAACCCTTCTTCTTCATAACCACTATGTCTGCCATTCAAATGACTGCAATAAACAACTAAATCAAACGAGCATCCTCAGTGTATGTTTAGATATGGGTGATTAGATATGGGTGATTGGAAGGACTAGATTGACACAAACCCTGGGCCGGAAATAAAGCTACAAGCGACTCTAGATGGCCGGAAATAAATTTTGAAAATCTTCTTTTTTCATTTTTTTTTTTCAAAATCCCTGTCCAAATCCGTGTCCGGCCCAAACAGCACGTGGGACACGGCACGTGCGTGTCGGACACGTGTCCGAGCCGTGTCCGAGGCGTGTCCGTGTCCGACACGTGACCGACACTGCCACTCCGAGGTTTCTGGCGTGTCCGTGCTTCCTAGATCTTAACAAATAAAACAAGATAAACCAGTCAATAACAAGCATTTCTGTAATCAATCATGAGATACATCAGAATGTGATGTATGAAATTACCGGGATTTGAGGAAATGATTTGGAGGAAGGATTTCAAAATGACTACATATAAGGTGGGAATAAAATCCACCGTGACGACTCGTTAAAGTAGCTTCAAAGTGTGAGGCCATCAAATATTTAGAATCCAATGAATCTATGGTATTATCCAAACAAACAGAATGTATTCGCTTATTACTATGGATTTAAAAACCTTAACCTCAATCATTCCATCAAAATGCAACCTAAGTGAACATATGACATGAAGACAAATTACCAGACCATACCAACAATGCTTTGTCCTCTTAAGATTTTCAAGCATGCATTTACTATTCTGAATGTCCTAGCCACATCCATAGTTATTAACGACACAAAAGGGGTTGGTCTGGCCAGGCAAAGCAACACCAACTAGAGAGCATATTATACACTTATATTCTTCTAAAAATCAACTGCGAAAAATAATAAAATCATACCAATCAATAGTAAACTACGTTGAACATCAATATACATCAGCAAATCAAAAACACAAATCAAAAGGTCAATAATGAACAAGACAACGTAACAATTAGCAGTCACCTATCAACTCTCAAAAGACAATGCCTAGGCGACAATGAGGCAATAAACCATGGCCTCAACCCTATGCTATGCTTTAACAACCATGAAAACATCACAAGTTCAATATAAAAATATATATATATATTTACTGTCGAGAAAAAACAAAACACTGCTAGCATACAATAAAAATATACCCACTGCTTTCAACTTACTTTTCACTAACAAAATGTCATGCACATATGCTGAATGACATCGAAAGGAGTCGACAATAAAAACCCAGAAGAAACCAACACTACATTCAAATGGAAATTCCGTGCCAACTGTAAATTCACGACTTACAGTTCTGCCATCTATGACGTGCCTTTCCCTTACAACTTTCTCAGCAACAGAAGCATCTGCGAAAACGATAAAACCAAAACCGCGGGCACGGCCCGTGGTGCGATCTCTCATTATCACGGCTTCAACAATCTCACCAAAAGTTTGGAAATACTCCCTCAGGCGCTCTTCACTGGTGTCCCAAGAAATCCCACCAATGAACAACTTCCCAGGTTCCATTTCCATTCTCTGCACCAATAAGAAAAAAACAGTCAATTTACAGGTAATCAGATCTACTCCAACCAGCGGCAAAGCCTTTTTTTTTTTTTTTTAATATATATATTGGCAGGAACACTGGATTTTTACAATTATCGATTCTATAAATCACAAAACCCACTATATCAAAAGCAAGACGATGGATCCACTAGCAAGTGAAGCTAGATCACCAAACTACTTCATACTACAATGCAATTTCCATGTACTATACACTTACCTCCATATAGAATCAATCAGAAAGTAATAAAATCCAATTACTATAAGACATGGCAATGCAGATTGAAGAAATAAAATCATACCTAATGAAATAAAATGCAACAGAAAGGTGGAGGCTGTGGAAATTCTCCTACTTGGATGAGATTTTTTTTTTTTTTTTTTGGTTCAACAGGAGATTATCTGATCTTCAACAGATCGAAAATCAACAGAAACCCACAATCCAAACCCCTGAAAAAATAATGAAGATTTAAATTTCGACTAAAAACATGCAAAACAGAAGATCAATACACAATAAGATATGCGCTAGTATTTACCAAATGATCTAGGCCCAGAAGAAAAAAAAAGGATTAAATTCAAGATCTGGGAGAAGGCATAGATAGGAAAGCAGAGGGCTGAAGGCCCTCCTCTTTTTTTTTTCTCCTCCTTTTTTCTTGTTTACCAAAATTCAGATTTTGTTATATTTATTAGTATGTTATGTGAGGGAGAGAGAAACCAGAGAGATTTTTTTAGCAACAGAGAGATGGTGTGTGGAACGTCGTGTAGAAGTTAAATTTCCACATCCAAAAATGGGTAAGTGTAAAGATGATATATATTCCGCATATGATATATGCGTGTGTTGTATGTGAATATATTTGTATATTATATAGTTGAGAGAGAGAGATGAGAGAGTGGTGAGCCATTTGGTCATCTTTTATCGTGTGAGAAATGTAGGAGAGGAGACGATAGAAATGGTGAGTAGGACCGTTTTGAGATTTTCTGAAATTTTGCAAATGGGAAAAAATAAAAATAAAAAAAGTGAGTGGGAAGTTAAATTGTCATTGTCATCTTATTAGTATTTTTCATTTATGCCTTTTATTTTCGCAACTACATTTAGTAAGGTAATATTTGGAGATGAAACTTTATTTCGAAGACTAGGTCCAATAATTACTTACCTATTATACAACTGAGAATTACGAGGCGAATATGTAATGTAGAAAGGAAAACGAAGAAGACTAAACAGTGGCGGGGAAAGTGGGTGTGTAAAGCGTTATCGGGTAGGCGTTTTTTTTCTCCCTTCTTCGTTTTCCTTTCTCCCTCCTTCGGGTAGGGTTTAAGGCATCTGAACTTTTAATACAACTGAGAGACTTATTTATAGATCGGGGTAAGGTAAAACATCAGCAATCACAAATGTACTTAGGACTAGGGACAAACATAATCTTCCATGGTGAGGGAAAAAAATATACTGAAGGTTAGGTTGAGTCGTTAAGAGTGTGCTTATATTAGAACTTAGAATTTAAGGTTGAAATTTTGAATTTCAAAAAATGTATATATAATTTAAAATTTAAGTATTCAATTAATAACTCTTTTCCATATCTCACATAATATTTTATGTCACGTTATTTCTCTCTCTCTCTTTCTTATATTCAAGAAATAAAATGATTTTCCTCTCTCTGTTTTATTAAAAATAAAATTATTTTCATCTTTCTTTGTTTTAAACTAAATAAATACAATTATCTCCTCTCTCCTGTTTTTATCTTTAAATAGTATAACTAAGTACAATATTATAAAAATATCATCTACTTTATATCACATCCTCTCCCCCTCTCATCTTTTTGTACTTAAAAAATATAATTATTTTCCATTCTCATCTTTTAATATTTAAATAACTACAACTACTTTGCTATTCTTCTTTTTTAATTTAAAAAATACAACTATTTTTCTCTCTTCTCAATTATTTTTATATAATAGAACTAATACAATTTCATCCATCTCGTCTGAAGATTCACATTTTTCTCACAAAGTTGTTCTTTTAGTAAGTTTACATATACTATAACTTTTCACATTCAAATTAAACAATCATCTTTTTTACTTTTTAATATCCATTATACACTCATCATGAATACTTTTTATTTTTTAATTTTCACAATACATTTATCATCATTACTTATATCAATCATTACCTAAAATACATCAAATATACATCATCTCATCCACTTTTTAGATATGATTTGAATCTATAGCCTTGTTGTTTTTATGGAATTGTTGATTATGAACAAGGAATAATTTTATCATTTTGTATACTAGGTTAAATTCGAGTTTGAAAATGTTACAGGTCTGGATATCATGTTGAATTGGTTGTTGACATGATTCTCAGATTATGAAATTGTATTGATAATATGAATACATATTTGATCATATTAAGTTAATCGATTTTATATCTAGTTGGGGTATTATTGATCTTTGTGATATTATTGATCGTTTATACGAGACTTTTTTATTGTTAGTGGATATGTTATTAATCGATTATTGCATTAGGTTGTGATACGAGAACCCTAGTGTTGTGATTCAGTTCGAAATATTGGTGAATTGCTTTAATCAGAGCCGAGGAGCTCATAGAGTTGTATCAGTATTAAAGAAGTCTTATACTTGTTTGGTTCATAATACTTAATGCATGGCTTCGACTCAACTTCATTAATAATTCATATAGTAATGAGTATATAGGTGTATATTGGAGATAAAGGTGTATGTAGTATTTTGATTCTGAAGTTTAAATCTCATAATATATATATATATATATATATATATATGTGTGTGTGTGTGTGTGATTTACATGTGTTATTTGTATACTTGATTATTGAGTATACAGTTTGGTGAAAATTATAATATGAGTTATTTATTGTCTATGGTATGTGAGATCATTTTGTATCGAGGTATGTAACTACAAGTGTGGATTCTATTTATTTTGAAAAGACTAGTGGTAGTTGTTAGAATTAATAATTATGATGGTGTAATCACGAGTTGGATATTATAAGTGTTAATCGAGGAGACCAATTTTAGCGAATACTAGAATTCCATGCTATATTTCTATATTGTGATTGAGTTATGAGATTGTATTTGACAAGTGAATCCAACTAGAGATAATTCTTTGAGATCTCCAGTGCTACATATAGGTTATAATGTATCGGATGATAAATTTAATATGGGATGTAAATGAGAATCATAATCCAACTAAGGAGGATCATTTGAGATTTCTAGTGTTTCATAGAGACTTGAGTGCAACGGACGACAGATTTAGTATCACGTGTTGTGTATTTATCTTTATTGAGATTATTTATGTCTATTCTTGGTTCTTGTGTATAATGGTACTCGGTTATCATAGATTGAGATGATATTATTCGATGGGTTAGATTAGATATGGATTGTGTATTATGTATTTATGAGTTGTATTGATATTTTGAGTAGTACTGCTTGAGATACCGTGCATATGTTGGATTCAAGTTCATTTCGTTATTGAGAATGAGAGATACGGACTATGGTAAAGATTTGTTTGATGTGACTGCCACGAGTTGGTACTTGAAGATCGAGCTTGTGCGGTAGTGAAGAGACGAGCTTTCTGTAAGACTTTAAATATGACATGTATTCAGGTATTGAGTATTTTAACTGATTGATTATTTCCACTGCGATCTTAAGTTTTAGAATGCGAATTTGTATATATTTTGAAAAACCAATTCCCTAAACTGTTCGTTGGTACGTGTAAGCGATGATTTGACGCATGCTTTAAAACTGCATAAGTTTGGCATTTTGGCCTTCTGTTTTTAAACAAGATTTTTATGACGGTATTTGGAAGATGAATTTTGGAAAGTCTCTGAGTAGTTTAAAAATATATTACTGTTATTACCCTTTCAGCAATGATTATAATGATTGAAAAATAATTTTCAGCCCGGTGGGTTTAGATGTGGACCCATGATGCTATTTAATATCTACAGATGATTTTGATTGTGTTATAGTGAGGACAAGAGAGAGGGTTGAGAGAAAAAAGAGGAAGGAGAAGTGTAGGCGGATGAGTAAAGAGCTAGAGTTTGAAGGCTTTATAAGGTTCTCTTCATCCAATGATTGAGGTCCGCCCTAGATGTAAGCTTGGACTTAGGGCTTTTCTGGAAACCAAAAAATAGAGTATGAATTTGGGTTTAAGCGACTCAAGACAAGTTGAAACTTAAGATTTACAGTTTGGTAGGTTTCAGTGCGGGGCCAACGATGATGTAATATTCCTAAATATTTTTTGAGGTGTTACAAGTAAGACAAAGAAAGACCGAGAGAAAGATGGAGATAAGTGTAAGCGGATGAATAAATAGCTAAGGTTGGAAGGCTTTATAAGGTATATTGGGTGGATGAGATTTAATATCTTCATCCAATGGTTGAAGGTCGTCCTAGGTGTAAGCTTGGACTTGAGGCCTTGTTAGAACCAAAAAGAATAGAATGTCAAATATGTGGTAGATTTTGACAATTATATATGATTAGGGCGTAAGCGAGTAGAGAGAAGTTGAAACTTAAAATCGATTCGCTTATGATGTGATCAGATTTGAGTTGAGTTGTACACTTAAAATTGACTCGTAAATTTTAATGAGATTAATTAAACCTACTACTTAGTAAATATAACTCGCCACTTATATAATAATCAAAAAACATGTGATGTTAACATCAATTTTATAATATCACTATTAAAATTATAACTATGATCAAGTAAATTTAATGAATTTTACCTCCTAAATACTACAAGTAAAAGGAAACATGTAAATATAAAAAATACTAATATATTTATCGGTAAAATAGCACACAAGTTGTATCAAAATGGCTCACGAATTTACAAGTCGAGTATTATTAAGATTGACATCAACCCGCAAGAGAAGTCGAAATTATCAATTTTTTTTGTTTAGGTTTCGAGTAGCTCATGGGTTGGAAAATTCATTTCTGCCCATGCATGTAATTGGTCTTGGTTTGCAATTAATATATATTTTTCTATTAATATAAAAATAAATATTAGTATGTAAAGTGTTGCTGAATTCGGCTCAGTGCATGCATGTTTTTAGAATATTTTTATTTTTCATAATTTCCACTAATGTGTATAAAAAATTTAATAATCAAAATTATCCATCAAACATCTTAATTTGATATGTGCTGCAAGTATATAAAAACAAAGATTAGCGAGAAAAATTATAAAAATGGCCAAAAGCACCCAATCTGCTCTATAAGTCATTTATTAAGGTTTATGCACATATATATATATATATGTATATATTTATTAAGAAAATCATTTGATATAAATAAAAATTATTTTATTTTTATTTAAATCAACACAAAATAATAAATTTACTAGGTAGAATTGACTTTTTATTTTGTTTTTTAAAAATAATAAAAAATAGAATGACAAGATTTCCTCAACCGGGTCCCAATCTCCCTGTTGTTTTCTTCCTCCTCGCTGCCTGCTCTCGTCCTTCCCTCCAATCCAAAGCTACCCTTGAGCCCTAAAAATGTCCAATATCTGAAAAACTCAGAAACCTCAATCCATGTACCATCTCCATAAGCGAAGCTGTGAGAGAAAAAAAACACTTCCAAACACACAATTTTCTTTATAAATGTTTAAATTATCAAGAATGAAACCACTTCTCAGTCTCAGTTCATCTCTCTCCGATACCACCGCCACAGCTCCTTTCCCCCCCTACTTTATCATCTCACAGCCCTCCATTCTTTATCGAACAACCACTAAGTTTAAACCCATCAAGAACCCTATTTCCCCCCCTACAGCGTCTGTGATTAATTCTCTCGCCAATTATTCAAAAGCCTCTAATTATAGTCACAGTCGAGGCTTGTGCTCCGAGAGCGTGGCCTCCGGCGAGATTCACGTTATTGTGGGACCCATGTTCGCCGGGAAAACCACCACTCTTCTGAAGAGAATGAAGACTGAGAGGATTAATGGCAGGTTGGATATCTGTTATATTATTTGTTCAGTTTAGTTTGGGTTTGTTAATGCATTATTTATGGTGAAATGCCCTGATTTAGTCAAGTGTAATATTTGGTTCCTTGATGCTCACTCATTATTGCTTCATGTTGAGAGAAAATGAATATTATTTATATTGTTGTAGAATGTAATTTTTTATGGCAAGATAATAATAGAGTAAGTGTTTAGATGGGGATGCTCCCTTTAATTTTCTCTGGGCTACTGATAAGTCGGATTTATACACCATTTTGCTCAAGGGTTGGATGCTGTTATGAGTTTCTTGGTTGAATTAAATTATCACGGTTGAGATGTTCCCAGATTTCAGGGCGACACGGTAAAGAATCCTTGCCATTTGGATAGAACACTGAAGGATCTCTGTTTCACGGGGAGAATTAAAGAAGCTGTTGGAATATTGTGCTGCACAGGAAAGCAAGTGCATTCCGAAACCTATTCACTTCTCTTACAAGAATGCATTTTCAGGAAGCAATACAAAAAGGGGAGGAGGATTCATTGGCAAATGGTGGTTATTGCGTTTATTCCCGACGAATATCTGAAGATAAAGCTTTTGATTTTGTATGCAAAATCTGGAGATTTGGATGCCGCTCAAGTTCTTTTCAACGGTTTGGTAATAAAAAATTTAATCCCATGGAATGCACTAATTGCAGGATACGTGCAAAAGGGCCTGGAAGAGTTGGGATTGAGTCTCTTTCACAAAATGCGACAGTATGGTTGGATGCCTGATCAGTATACGTTTGCTTCCATATTGAGAGCCTGTTCGTCTCTAGCCATCCTGGAACAAGGCAAACAAGCCCATGGCATATTAATTAAGAGTCAAATTAATGAAAATGTTGTAGTAAATAGTGCACTTATCGATATGTATTTCAAATGCAGTAGCCCCCACGACGGGTTTAGAGTGTTTGATAAGTCATTAGAAAGAAATGTTGTAACATGGAGTTCGTTGATATCTGGATATGGTCTGCATGGGAGAGTATTTGATGTTTTGGATTGTTTTCATCAGATGATAAATGAAGGGTTCAAGCCGAACCAAGTTACGTTTGTTGCTGTACTTTCTGCATGCAGCCACGGAGGGTTAGTTGATAAAGGGTGGGAATATTTTTCATCAATGACGAGAGACTATGGTGTTGAGCCAAGGGGGAAGCACTACGCAGTTATGGTTGATCTCTTAGGACGTGCCGGGAGATTAGAGGAGGCTTATGCCTTTGTCCAGATGTCGCCTTATAAAGATCACCCGGCAGTATGGGGTGCGCTGCTTGGTGCGTGTAGAATTCATGGGAATGTGGACATGATAAAGCTTGCTGCAAAGAATTTCTTTGATTTGGAACCGGATAACGCTGGGAAGTATATAGTCTTGTGTAATGCTTTTGCAAGTTTCGGTTTGTGGAAAAATGTTGCGGAGATTAGGAGTGTAATGAAGGGGTCTGGAATTAAAAAGGAGCCTGGGTATAGCATGATAGAGGTCCAAACGGAGGTCCATTTCTTCGTTATGGGACACAATACTCACAAACGGACTGAGCAAATACACGAGTGGATTAGAGACTTGACCTGTGTATTAAAAGATGCTGGTGATATTTTGGACTTGAGCTTCGACCTGGAGCAAAATTGTTTATGATATTGCTGACCTTAAGATTCTTAAGAAAGTGTAATCTAAATCTGCCAACTTCGACATGCATGTTTAGTCCTGTTAACTTTGCTTTGGTCTCTGGCGGTCGAAACCTATCATCTTTCTTTGCTTCTATTGTTGTGATATCGACACTTAGTGGCTTATGAATTTGCAGAAGTGTAGCAATAATAAAATCAAGCAAGGACGCCAGGTACGGGCTAGACTCTATCGTGACACATGATGGAGAAAAACTGCCCTGCCTACCATTAGCAGATTTGTCATCTTTCCGAGAAAAGCTCGGTGCTCGAGAGTATGATAAGGTATTGCTCCTCTAACTGTTAATTCCCATGCAGGTTTCCGTCTTTTGAACCTTTAAGTACTTGATAATATCTATACGTGAACGAAAGCAGATAATTTGCATTATTCTTGGCAAGTTCAGTAACTCCTCCCATGAATTCTGCTACAAGTGATAGTACTTTTTTTCTTGTTGCTTGATAACAGCTACAAGTGATTGGTATTGATGAAGCTCAGTTTTTCGGAGACTTGTATGATTTCTGCAGTAAAGCTGCCGATCATGATGGGAAGACTGTAATTGTTGCTGGTTTGGATGGCGACTATTTGAGGTAGCGCTTTGTTTTTCAGTTTCTGTAGATAGATATATCATGTTTTGGCTTGAAATTTTTTTCAAGTTGTCTTATAGGGTGTTTGCCCCGTTAGGCTGTAACCTTATAAGCTCCTAACGACACGTTATAAGATGTTTGACAGTTTATAAGCCCTTAAAAAGTGTCGTTAATTTTTTTTTTTTGAAAGTATGTTATAAATTCTCAAAAATAAAATGTTAGGAAGCCTATAGTTTTCAAAAAATAGTCTATCATGACAACCTCCTATAGTTTTTGATTATTTTAATTACAAATCTGCCCATTACTAACTTATTATAAGCTATTTTATCTTGTTTTATCCGACATATTTTTTTGAAGAAGAAAATATTTCAAATAAGTTTATTCAAGATTGTGATTGGATTCTCATTTTTGATTACTTTTTTTTCTTTTTTTCTTTTTTCCCGCCAATTTTCTCATTGGCAGAAGGAGCTTTGGTTCGGTACTTGATTTGATCCCTATTGCCGATTCTGTTACTAAGTTAACTGCTCGATGTGAGGCCTGTGGTAAGCGTGCTTTCTTTACTTTGAGGAAGACGGATGAGACGAGAACAGAAGTTATTGGTGGGGCAGAAGTGTACATGCCTGTGTGCCGAAAGCACTATATAAGTGGACAAGTGGTTAAAGAGGATGCAAAGGCAGTACCTGAGTCTGATAACAGGTGGATTAGCTCCGTTTTATAGATATTGTGGAGCAATCGGCCATTTTTTTTTTTATGTAAATGGATTGTCGGCTTCTGTCGAGGTTTTTATGATTATAGATAGCCAGAGTGCTTCCGTTGTGTCGTGATTTAAGATCTTGCGTCAATTTCATCAAATCCAAGTGTCTATTCGGAAAGATCCTGCCACATATTTTGCCTAAGGAGAGCTATTTATTGGTTGATAATGTGAGATCGATATACACCATCCAAGAAGCTAAAAGTAAATGTATAAGAATAGGTCTTTATGAAATAGAAGGCCCCTCAAACTATTTTTTTTTTTTTTTAAAAACAACCAATTTATAACCAATGTTACAAAACATAACAAATTAAATCCAAAAAAAACCTTGTGCTACTGAGTGTATGCTTGGTAAAAATAAGCTAACTTATAAACTAATTTATTTTGAGTAGCATCTCAATCGGTTAGCTTATCAGCCATCCGTTAGCTTATTACTTAGAACTACCGAAACACATCATAAATATCTTCTTGCAGTACAAAAACTACAGGAAAACAAACAGAGTAAACTAACAAATAAAACATTCATTGATAACACCAATCACATTCCTTCCGCCACTGGTTCTTTCAAGTGCTGGAAAATGAGGCTCAAGGGAATTCACCAATGCATTGTACTGATTCATCAGCCCAAGTTCCTGAAATTTAATATTTGTCGAAATAAAAAAATAAAAATAAACAATAGTATTATTAGTTTTTTACAAAAAAAAAGGGAAGAAAAGGAAAAATATCATCGACGATCGTAAAAAAAAAAAAAGATATCTACCTTAGTCATACGCAGAGCTTTTTGAATGATATAATTCCCGTAAAGATGTTGAGCGAGTACTTGAGGTGTTTGGGGACACTTCAATATTTCCTCAACCACACACAACAACCATAGTTCTGAAATCTCCATGCATTTCTCGACGGTGTGAGACCCGACTTTTCGCTTTGCTAGCACTACAAATTGGCCTCGTAGGCAGTTGAATATCCTTGTGTTTACCTGCCTGTTATTAAGTGCCAATACATTCTGCAAAACATAGTTCCTGAAAAAAAAATTGAGAATTTGATTTTCTTATTATTAATAATTAAAAAAAAATGTAAGAACTAGGAAGAGGAAGTTAAATTTAATTAGTACCCATATGGATCATCACAGAGAATGTCTGCAATGTCTGCAATATTATCGAGCAGCCTTGACCGTTGCTCGCCCGCGATTGTGCTTATACAATCGTTCAATGATCTACAGCCAACTTTATGTGTGGCCAAATAATGGCAATGGATTATTGTTCCTTCATAGAGTATCTGAAATAAATACAAAAAAAAAAGAAAATAAAAAGAATTAATGATGGTGATGACATGATCCTCATAAATGAAAAAAAGAGAAAGATACAGTTAAAAATTAAATTTACAAGGTAATAAAAAAATTACATGTACCTCATTAGGCTCGTGGGTGAACATTATGAAGCATGTCTGAATCACTTGCCTCGCGGTATGATCCGTCATCATCTCCACGAATCTTGTCGACAGAATTCGTGTCACGGTGAAGGCGTGATGCGACCTCTTTAGCTTTCGTATGAGTTTGACTATTGAATTTACCCTGCCAAGAAAAATAGGAGAACCAAAAAACTGAAACCCCCTAAAATTTAAAAAACTAAAATTGAGACTCCGGCTACAAGAAAAAATTTAAATTGAAGATACATGCATACCCTTGTCTACAGAATGCTGCATCAATAAACAATTCGCTTTCCGACATTATCATTCCAATGAGCGAATCCAAATGTTGTTTTATTTGGCAGGCGTCAAGAAGCGCTTGGAAGATAGGATGCATTCGGTTATCGATCATGAGAGTAACAACAAAGCTCTGAAGTGTATGGATCAAAGTTTCCTTCTGCGGACAATGTTCCCCTCTTAGTATATCTTCAATGCGCGTTAAGTCGATGGTAGGACGACCGTTATCCGTTGGATCAGCAATATAGTAGTATTTGAAGGTCCCATTATTTTCGATTCTCATGAATTGGTGATAATTAAGCCTATCCAAGATACTGCAGCCTTGTTCATGATTTAATACTCCCCCAGAGCCATCTCCTACAAGAAAATCAATGTCGAAAACTACTAGTTGACACGACTATATATATATATATATATATAAGAATTTTAACTATGTCAAGAAAGGTTTCTTGAAGGACAAGTGATTACCTCCATGATAGAAGAAGCGATAACCCCATATGCTTTCACGATCAGAAACAGAGGATTGTTGAGGTTGGCTCTTGATTGTGTTGGACAACTTGGTTTCATTAATAGCGTCTCTTAATCCAAGATTTTGTAAAGATTGAACAACAACGTCTTTGTAATGATCAAGAACACCACTAGGGTTTTGTCCCTGCTTTGGGGTTAAACTTTCCATGCATGCAAAAAAGAAAAGAAGGAAGATAACAGTTATCAAGGAGAGAGATGTATATGCAGATGATCAGGAGATAAAAGAAGTCAGATTCAGGTACTGCAGCGGCTTGCCTTCATATATGTAGAGAGAGAGAGAGAGTTGTTTAAGGGTGAGTCGAGTCTTATTCCTATTTCAAATTGGAATTAGAATTCAGTTTCCTTGTGTATGTCTGTCTTTAAGAAACCTAGAAAGATCAGAATTAGGACTTTCCTTAATTACAAGTGTTTTTGTTATAGTAAAAGACTATTCCCGGATACCATGTATTCTATATATAAAAGGAGACATCAGACATGAGAGAGAGAGTTTGGGAGGAGGGGGATTTAAAACTTACCAAATCCATACTTAGTAGGTTGGGCTAAAAAAAATTAACTCTTAAATTGGGTTAGAAAGGAAAAAGTGGGAAAACGAACATTGAGGGTGTAAATCAATCCAAACGACCAAATGTATGCTTGCTAAAATTTGTTTGAAATTTTATCGAGTTTTAAATACTATGTTTCAGATTGATTTGATTAGTAATAGATTCGAGCTCGAACGAGCTTTAATCGAGCCGAATACAAATCGAACTCGATTAGTTCGATTTTTTTATATGTGTTTTATAATTTTTATTCAAATCAAGCCGAACTCGAGCATTATATTTTATCAATCAAATATTTATATTCAAGCTTGGTTCATTATCCTACTGAACCGAGCTAAAACAAAATTTTTACCAATCGAGTTCAAATTGAGTATCGAATGGCTTTTTTGATTTTAAGCCCTAAGAACCCTCACTCAAAGATATTAACTCGATTCAACTATATCCTTACGACTAAGGGGCCGTTTGTATTAGGTAAGATTGAGATTCTGAATCCTAATAATCATTTGTTATATGACTTAAAATTTAAATACACAATCAATAAATTCTTTTTTCACATAATATATCCTACTTTATATCATATCATTTTCCTCTCTCCTATTTTTATTTAAAAAATAGCTATTTTCGTATATCCTGTTTTTATATGTAAAAAGATACAAATATTTTGCTCTCTCCTATTTTTACGTTTAAGAAGATATGACTATTTTCCTCTCTTTTCTTGTTATATTTCAAAAATTACCCTTAATTAATCTCTCTCTTCTTTTTATCTCTAAATAATATACTTAAATGTTACATTATAATATAATATTATCTATTTTTCAGACATAATTCAATATCTATAGTAAAAAAGGTAGTATTCATTCTCAATCCTAATACTATTCACTGCCAACAGAATAATCAATATTTTGGAAGTTTAGATCCCAATGTGCTCTGAAACAAACATCCCTAAAGCGATTTGTGGAAGGTTAGTGGCAAAATAGCTCTATCAGGGACTCAAGTTTGACATTTTTATCACTTAAGAGACTAAACTTTAAAGTGTATCAAAGTAGAGACTCAAGTTTATTCCGTTATACACATTAAGGACTCCGTTATTTCTAATTCGTTAAGTTTTAATGGATTGATGACATGACCGTTAAGTGCTACGTGTCAGCATTTTATTGGTCGTAATAATAAAATAATAATAAAAAATTTCAGATTTTTGTAATAATAATAAAACAATAACAAAAAAAATAAAAATCTAAAAAAATATAAAAATAATAAAATCGGGATTTTTTTCCAGAAAAATTGAAACTCTAATTTTTTGTGGTTGTCTCTGACAGAGGTTTAGCACTATTGTCTTCTATTGCTGATGTTTTTCCTGGTACACATAATATGTTGTGCATTTGGCATGTAAATCTGAATGTAATAAAAAACTGTAGTAGTATGCTTGGTACTGAGTGTGAAAAATTTAATAACTCTTGGCAAAAAGTTATACTGCATTTGTAATACCCGGTTGTAATTCATTCATTTTCATTCAGTAATTATCAGTCTGTAATTGTCACTCAGTAATTTTCACTCATTAATAACCACTCATCATTCATGATTCATTCATTTGCGTTCACTGTTGGCATGTTGTAACCGTATATCAGTTACCGATCGTCATTTCATCTCCGTTTATAGATCGAGACGGGAGTATTATCATTTTCATTGTGATTGGTAGTCTTGTACTGGGAGTATCATCTTTGGCATGTGTTGGAATTGTTCACTTTCACATTCGTATGATATGTCAGATCATTCATCAATCGTAGTGAGGAATCGAAGTTATCAGATTTTTCACCTTGTCCAGCATCGAGTTACGGCCGTAACAAGGGTTCGTTGATTTCAGGCCTTTTGGACGAACGGGACTTACGGCCGTAAGGTTTCGGAATACGGCCGTAAGTTGAGCAGGTACGGTCGTAAGGCTTGGCCGGTTACGGCCGTACGTGTCCAGCAGGCTGCCCAGGCATTTTTGGCCGAAGGCGAGTTACGACCGTAAGAAGGGTAGGATACGGCCGTAAGCGGTCTTCGTAATTTTCAGGTTTTGTCGGACAAGGGGGACTTACGGCCGTAAGGGTTGCAGCATACGGCCGTAAGACGAGGAAGGTACGACCGTAAGGCTTGGCCGGATATGGCCGTACGTTACAGGCCGGGTGCCTGGTCATTTTTGACGAAGGGGGCTTACGCCCGTATGTGTGGCCGGATACGGCCGTATCATCCGAGTTACGCCCGTAAGGTGTGCGGGTACGGCCGTAAGGGTGTCGGCAGATGTTTTAGACGAGGGCGAGTTACGCCCGTAAGTCAGGAGCGGATACGGCCGTAAGGCTGTTGGCAGGTTTTTAGACGAAGCCGAGTTACGGCCGTACGAGTTGGCCGGTTATGGCCGTAAGGCCGTTGACCTGGGATGTTACGGCCGTAAGAAGGCCGAGTTACGGCCGTAACTTCCGGCAGTATATAAGGACCCGGCCGGGACTTTTTCTTCATTTTCACCCTTTTCTTCCATCTTGTCCGAGAGAGAGAGCTTGAGGGAGGGATTTTCCTACATCAATCACTTGAGTACTTGATTTTTTTCATCTTCATTCGTTTGGGAAGCTTGGATACTCGAATTAGCTCGTGTTCATCGGATCGAAGTGGTTGGATCTTCAAGAGGTAATTTCTTTAACATCTTGGATTTCGATTCTGTGTTGGAATATGATGTTTTGGACGTTATAATTATGTTATATGAAGGGATATGCATATGATTATGAGTTTGTATAAAGATTCATTGGCTTATTGAGGGATTATTCAAGAACACTTTGAATATCGAGTTGGATTTGGGGGTTTTCGATTAATTGTTGTTATAATCCCGTATTTGGATATTCATAACGGATTATTGATCGTATGGAAGATGTTTTGTTGGTTTGAAACACTTCTTGGGGATTTGATGTTGGAATTATTGAGGTTTGGTTGTAATCAATCGAAGTTGGCCACAAAGTGTTCGATATAATGCCCCAATGAACTTGGTTTAATCGTATTGACGTTTTGAGTTCGTTATATTCGTGTTTGATTCGTATATTGAACGGATTGTTGGTAATTGTATTTATTCAAGGTTGTTCGAGCGACCGACATTTCATTTAGGACGTTTGTTCGTGGAAGGACATTCTTCATCGGTATTGTGTAAGTTAATTCTTACTCGGTTAAAAGGATTTCATTCCTTTTGTTGTTGATCATTCATAATTATAACTCATTCATCATTGTATTAATCATATTGAGACTTGTAAATGTCGAAGAATCACTTCATTAACGAGGAACGGCGGTTCCAATCATTTCATCGAAACTATCAATCACTTCATTATTACTTTCATCTCGGTGAGTCATTCTTGACTTTGTCGGATTATTATTGTTCATTGATATTCATTGTGGTCATTCTCATTCATATGACCTTCTGGGTTCATATTGCGTGGCCGGGTGCGGATGTGTGGAATTTTTAGTCGGACACGTGATGACCATGTATTGGGAGTGATACGTTGGGCAGTGCACACGGTAAAGATTAACTCCGTGAGACTAATTAGGTACAAGGACGGGTGTGTCCGGTCATCCGTCTTGTACACTTGCACAGAACACTACGGGCGTACTATGATACTCCTCTTCAGCGTAATTCATAATTAAGGATATTTCATAACTTCAGATGTATCATGATTGTGTATTTTCAACCCTTGAGGATTGTTGTTCTGTGTAACCGACCCCGTTATGGGATATTGTTTTTCAGGTCACAGCAAGGCAAAGGCACGGGAAGAGCATGTTGACGGCGAGGAGTCCCAGTAATACTAGTAGGGGGCCCCAGTCATTCCGTGTATTTCAGTCATTTTAGTCATTCCGTGTATTTCAGTCCTTCCAGTCATTTTAGAAATTCTTATTTCTCTTCAGTTGTATTTCCGCTGCAAATTCCGTATGGGATGTTATTTATTCTGGGTGGTGTATTTTATCTCCATATAAAATATACCAGTATTCTGTTTTGTCCTGGTGTAATGTACTTAAGCTCCTCATCGGAGTATTTGGTAATATAATGTGGTTCGGTACCACAATTATATTATTTAATTCATCAGTTTTCATTCGCCTGGTGGGTCCCAGTCGGGAGGTCCACGACACTGTAATATCCGCCTAGTTTGGGGTGTTACAGAGTTGGTATTGGAGCCGTGGTTTTGAATACTACCTTCCGAGTCATGTCTCATTTGAAATCATCGTCATCGGACTAGTATCATTGGACTTTCGCGTCACGTGTGACCTGTGCAGATGCCGAGCCAATCAGACCAAAAGAACAGTAAGATTTCTAACGCCATGGTATAATTTCTGGCAATAAGAATCATTCATTCATAATTCAGCAGTTAACAATCCTCAATCATCACTTTCATTTTGACCAGGACGGTCATGTTAGCTCGTTAATCACTCAATTCATTTCATTACTCAGTTATTGATCAGGAAGATCATATCATTAATCTTATTAACTTGTTCAAGATAATCATTTCAATAATTTCATCAAATAATCATGTCACTTCAGTTGATCATTCATGTAATCACTGCGTTAGGGCGTATGCTAATTTTCATCATCTCATGTCATAATCATAACGTGATATTCATACGGAAAAAATAATCATCATGTGACTTTCCTACTTCAGTATGGAGAGAGAAAGAAGAGGACGAGGAGGACGAGGCCATGGTGCGGGCCGAATCCCAAGAGCTCGTGTGAATACACGTGCGAACGCGAGGAATAATGCTAATTCTTCGAGCAGCGATGCTGCCACTCATTCACCTGGACATAATCATTCACTATCGGGGAGTCTTACCCGGGACACAGCTCAGTCAGAAGGTGTCCGGGTTGACCCACTCGCTTTTATGCAGGTCATGATGGCCCAAATGACCCAGATGGCACAGCTGATGGAGACGATGCATAACTCAGTAAATCAAAATCAACAGGCTCCTCCGCCGCCACCTCAGAGGCAAGAGAGGAATGTGAGCAGTATCATCGGCGACATCTCTCGCCAAAGGCCACCTACTTTTGAAGGCTCATCCGAGCCGGCAGATATTGTTCATTGGCTCGAACATTTCGAGAAGTTGTTTGCTATGGTAGAGTGTCCCGAAGGACACAAAGTTTCAGTTGCAGCTTACTACCTGGGTAAGAGCGCACATTCTTGGTGGTTGTCGTTGAAGCCCACCGAAGGATCATGTACTTGGGATCAGTTCAAAACTCTCATGATGGATAGGTATTATCCAGCCCCACTCAGGGAAGCTAAATTGTCGGAATTACTCACTCCCGACCCCTCAGCAGACGAGGATGTTCTCGCCATTGCCGAGAAATTTCAGGAACTTCTTCCGTTCGCCTCATCTATCATTCATTCCGAGGCCAATAAGATTAAGTATTTCAGCAAGAGGCTGAAACCCCGTATGAGACTACAGTTGCTTAATCATAATTGCACCACGTTGGCCGAATTCATTGAGAAAGCTCTTACCTATGAGCTTATAGCTAACGAGATTGCTAAGCAGCAACCTTCGTCTGCTAGCAAGAAATCGAAGAATCGTAATCAGTCTGAAGGCGGTCAGGCCACTTTCAAGAAACCTCGTGCGGGCTCTGCTTTTTCTGAGCGACCTCCTGTGACGTCTAAACCCGCGGAATCTCAGTCACGAGCGGCCAGTTCGGCCATCACCTGTTATAACTGTGGGGATCTTGGTCATGTCAGCACCAAGTGACCGAGACAGTCTGTCACGTGTCATAACTGTGGAATTGTTGGGCATAAGACCCGTTTTTGCCGTAGGGACTCCAAACCTACTCCGGCTTCATCTCAGGCCCCGAAGCAGTCAGCCGTTCAGAATCAAGCTACTCAGTCAGCGTCGTTTAAGACGACAGGAGCGATCAAGGGTGGAGCCTTTAGCCATCAGACGGGAGCGTCCGGTGCCGGGACTAGCAAGCCCCGGATTTATGAGATGAAGAAGACCGATGATCCAGAGGCCCGAATGATCTCAGGTACACTCGATATTCTATCTCAGCCTGTGTGTACCCTTTTTGATACTGGTGCATCGCATTCATTCATTTTCGAGTCATGTTCGAGTAGACTGCGTTTGGGTAGTGCTACTAGTTGTGAACCTTATGTCATTGGTCTACCTGATGGTAGACGAATTATCGGAAATCGTGAGATTCTGAATTGTCTGATTCAGCTTCAAGGTCGTGTATGGCCAGCAGACCTAATCGTAGTAGATTTGCCGAGAGACGACGTCATCTTGGGTATTGATTGGATGGATCGTCATGATGCCATCATTAGTGTCCGTAAGCGTATGGTCACTATCATTTCAGACGATGGGGTCGAATGTGTGTTTCAGGGAGGTAATCCCAGTTGTTCTGGAAGAGTTATTAATTTGATGAAAGCAGTGAGATTACTCAGTCAGGGATGTGTTGGTTATTGATGCTATATGACCAAAACCGAGAAATCATCAGTAATGTTGACGGATATTCCGGTAGTGAGGGAATATGCCGATGTTTTTTCAGACGAGTTACCTGGTTTGCCTCCACAGAGAGATGTGGAATTCACGATTGAGTTGGAGCCCGGTACTTCCCCGATATCGAAGGCACCGTACCGGATGGCCCCGACCGAAATGCAGGAGTTGAAGAATCAACTTGAGGAGTTGTTCGAGAAGGGTTATATCCGAGAAAAGGCCCCGTGGGGAGCACCAGTGCTGTTTGTCAAGAAGAAGGATGGTTCGTTCCGTTTGTGTATTGATTACCGGGAATTGAATCGGGTGACGATCAAGAATAAGTATCCTTTACCCCATATCGATGATCATCAACTTCAGGGAGCTTCAGTATTTTCCAAGATCGACTTGAGATCTGTATATCATCAGTTGCAGATTCGAGAGTCAGACATCGCGAGGACGGCGTTTCGAACACGCTACGGTCATTATGAGTTCGTAGTTATGCCGTTCGGGCTAACTAATGCACCTGTGGTATTCATGGAGTTAATGAATCGGGTTTTCATCGACTTTTTGGACCAATTTGTTGTTGTTTTCATCGATGACATTTTGATTTATTCTCGTAACCGATAGGAACATGAGGTTCACCTTCATCAGGTTCTCGACGTGTTGAGACGAGAGCAACTTTATGGAAAGTTTTCCAAATGCGAGTTCTGGATGTCCGAAGTGACTTTTCTCGGGCATGTAATTTCATCAGATGGAGTGCGTGTTGATCCTCAGAAGACGGAGGCTATCCAAGATTGGTTACCTCCGAAGAATGTTAAGGAAATCCGAAGCTTTCTCGGATTAGCCGGTTATTATCGGCGGTTTGTGGAAGGATTTTCCAAAATTGCTCAACCTTTTGCGAAAGGATAAGAAATACACGTGGTCCGACGCGTGTCAACGGAGTTTTGAGGAACTCAAGAGCCGGTTAATTTCAGCACCTGTCCTTTCTTTACCGCAAGGGACGGAAGGATTTGTGGTTTATAGTGATGCATCCGGACAGGGTCTCGGATGTGTGCTAATGCAGAACGGTAAAGTCATTGCTTATGCCTCATGACAGTTGAGACCTTACGAGGTTAATTATCCGACCCACGACCTAGAGCTAGCAGCCGTGGTTTTTGCATTGAAGATTTGGCGTCATTATCTTTATGGCGTTACCTGTCAGATTTTCACCGATCACAAGTGTTTGAAGTATATATTTACTCAGAAGGAGTTGAATATGCGACAGAGACGGTGGTTGGAATTAATCAAAGATTACGATATCGAGATCCTTTACCACCCGGGCAAGGCAAACGTTGTCGCCGACGCCTTGAGTCGTAAGTCCGTTCAGGAGCAGATGCTTGCTCGTTTAATAGTTCAGAAGGAGCTTCAACAGGAATTCCTTAGACCCGAGATCGAGGTCTGGCTTCAGCGAGTTCAGGGACAGCTTTGTATGTTAGAGATTTCATCGTCACTTGAGGAGGAAATCAGGGAGAATCAGGGTTCAGACCCAGCATTGTTGCGCATCCGTGAGGATGTGGCTCAGGGGAAAGCCCCTGGATTCGTGGTCCACGAGGATGGACTTTTGAGATTTAAGAATCGGTTGTGCGTACCGGCGAATGACGAGTTGAAAAACTCGATTTTGAGAGAAGCTCATGCTACCCCTTATTCTGTTCATCCGGGGTCTAGCAAGATGTACAAGGACTTGAAACAAAATTACTGGTGGAGTAATATGAAGCGAGAAGTCGCAGAATTTGTTTCGAGATGCTTAACCTGTCAACAAGTCAAGATTGAACATCAGCGACCGACGGGTATGCTGAAACCTCTCCTTATTCCAGAATGGAAGTGGGAAGACATTTCTATGGATTTTATCACGAGTTTGCCGACGAGTCGTCGTGGCATGAATACGATCTGGGTGATTGTGGACCGCTTAACTAAATCAGCTCATTTCCTTGAGATCAAGGATACGTGGGGTCCCGAGAGACTTACCCAGCTGTTCATCAAAGAGATAGTGAGACTGCACGGTACTCCTAAAAGTATCGTTTCCGATCATGACAGACGGTTTCTGTATCATTTTTGGAAATCAGTTCATCGTGCCAAGGGAACTCAGCTTAATTTCAACACATCTTTTTACCCTCAGTCCGACGGGAAATCTGAGAGGACTATTCAGACATTAGAGGACATGTTAAGGGCATGCGTCCTCGATTGGAAAGACGATTGGGAAGCCCAACTACCATTGATCGAGTTCACGTATAATAATAGTTGGCATGCTTCGATTAAGATGGCACCTTACGAGGCCTTGTACGATCATCATTGTCGATCTCCTTTGTGTTGGGACGACTTATCAGAATCAATCGGCACCGAGCCCGATATGCTTATAGCCGCCCGTGAGAAGGTAGCTTTGATCAGGAGTCGTTTGTTGACCGCTCAGAGTCGACAAAAATCTTATGCAGACAATCGTCGTCAACCACTAGAGTTCGAGACGGGTGACCACGTTTTGGTCAAGGTTTCCCCGAGTCGGGGTATTTTCCATTTCGGAAAACGGGGAACTTGAGTCCGAGATTTATTGGACCATTTGAGATTTTGGAACGAGTAGGCGAGCTAGCTTATCGTTTGGCCTTACCTCCGGCATTAAGCCGAATTCATAATGTGTTTCACGTCTCTCAGTTGCGGAAGTATGTTGCCGACCCGAGTCACATACTTCAGTTCGACGAAATCGAGATCGCTAATGATCATTCGTATGAGGAGCGTCCCATACGAGTCTTAGAGCGGCGAATCAAACAGTTGAGGAATAAGGCTCCTTTGGTTAAAATTCAGTGGTCTAGACACGGAGTCGAAGAAGCCACTTGGAAAACCGAGGAGAGTATGCGGGAGAGTTATCCCGAGTTGTTTGACCCTTAATTTCGGGGACGAAACTCTTTTTAAGGGTGGGGGTATGTAATACCCGGTTGTAATTCATTCATTTTCATTCAGTAATTATCAGTCTGTAATTGTCACTCAGTAATTTTCACTCATTAATAATCACTCATCATTCATGATTCATTCATTTGCGTTCACTGTTGGCATGTTGTAACCGTATATCAGTTACCGATCGTCATTTCATCTCCGTTTATAGATCGAGACGGGAGTATTATCATTTTCATCGTGATTGGTAGTCTTGTACTGGGAGTATCATCTTTGGCATGTGTTGGAATTGTTCACTTTCACATTCGTAAGATATGTCGGATCATTCATCAGTCGTAGCGAGGAATCAGAGTTATCAGATTTTTCACCTTGTCCAGCATCGAGTTACGGCCGTAAGGATTGTAGGTTACGACCATAACAAGGGTTCGTTGATTTCAGGCCTTTTGGACGAACGAGACTTACGGTCGTAAGGTTTCGGAATACGGCCGTAAGTTGAGCAGGCACGGCCGTAAGGCTTGGCCAGTTACGGCCGTACGTGTCCAGCCGGCTGCCAAGGCATTTTTGGCCGAAGGCGAGTTACGGCCGTAAGAAGGGTAGGATACGGCCGTAAGTGGTCTTCGTAATTTTCAGGTTTTGTCGGACAAAGGGGACTTACGGCCGTAAGGGTTGCAGCATACGGCCGTAAGACGAGGAAGGTACGACCGTGAGGCTTGGCCGGATACGGCCGTATGTTACAGGCCGGGTGCCTGGTCATTTTTGACGAAGGGGGCTTACGCCCGTATGTGTGGCCGGATACGACCGTATCATCCGAGTTACGCCCGTAAGGTGTGCGGGTACGGCCGTAAGGGTGTCGGCAGATGTTTTAGACGAGGGCGAGTTACGCCCGTAAGTCAGGAGCGGATACGGCCGTAAGGCTGTCGACAGGTTTTTAGACGAAGCCGAGTTACGGACGTATGAGTTGGCCGGTTACGGCCGTAAGGCCGTTGACCTGGGATGTTACGGCCATAAGAAGGCCGAGTTACGGCCGTAACTTCCGGCAGTATATAAGGACCCGGCTGGGACTTTTTCTTCATTTTCACCCTTTTCTTCCATCTTATCCGAGAGAGAGAGCTTGAGGGAGGGATTTTCCTACGTCAATCACTTGAGTACTTGATTTTCTTCATCTTCATTCGTTTGGGAAGCTTGGATACTCGAATTAACTCGTGTTCATCGGATCGAAGTGGTTGGATCTTCAAGAGGTAATTTCTTCAACATCTTGGATTTCGATTCTGTGTTGGAATATGATGTTTTGGACGTTATAATCATGTTATATGAAGGTATATGCATATGATTATGAGTTTTTATAAAGATTCATTGGATTATTGAGGGATTATTCAAGAACACTTTGAATATCGAGTTGGATTTGGGGGTTTTCGATTAATTGTTGTTATAATCCCATATTTGGATATTCATAACAGATTATTGATCGTATGAAAGATGTTTTGTTGGTTTGAAACACTTCTTAGGGATTTGATGTTGGAATTATTGAGGTTTGGTTGTAATCAATCGAAGTTGGCCACAAAGTGTTCGATATAATGCCCCAATGAACTTGGTTTAATCGTATCGATGTTTTGAGTTCGTTATATTCGTATTTGATTCGTATATTGAACGGATTGTTGGTAATTATATTTATTCAAGGTTGTTCGAGCGACCGACATTTCATTTAGGACGTTTGTTCGTGGAAGGACATTCTTCATCGGTATTGTGTAAGTTAATTCTTACTCGGTTAAAAGGATTTCATTCCTTTTGTTGTTGATCATTCATAATTATAACTCATTCATCATTGTATTAATCATATTGAGACTTGTAAATGTCGAAGAATCACTTCATTAACGAGGAACGGCGGTTCCAATCATTTCATTGAAACTATCAATCATTTCATTATTACTTTCATCTCAGTGAGTCATTCTTGACTTTGTCGGATTATTATTATTCATTGATATTCATTGTGGTCATTCTCATTCATATGACCTTCTGGGTTCATATTGCGTGGCCGGGTGCGGATGTGTGGAATTTTTAGTCGGGCACGTGATGGCCATGTATTGGGAGTGATACATTGGGCAGTGCACACGGTAAAGATTAACTCCGTGAGACTAATTAGGTACAAGGACGGGTGTGTCCGGTCATCCGTCTTGTACACTTGCCCAGAACACTACGGGCGTAATATGATACTCCTCTTCAGTGTAATTCATAATTAAGGATATTTCATAACTTCAGATGTATCATGATTGTGTATTTTCAACCCTTGAGGATTGTTGTTCTGTGTAACCGACCCCGTTAGGGGATATTGTTTTTCAGGTCACGGCAAGGCAAAGGCACGGGAAGAGTATGTTGACGGCGAGGAGTCCCAGTGATACTAGTAGGGGGCCCCAGTCATTCCGTGTATTTCAGTCATTTCAGTCATTCCAGTCATTCCATGTATTTCAGTCATTTCAGTCATTCCGTGTATTTCAGTCATTTCAGAAATTCTTATTTCTCTTCAGTTGTATTTCCGCTGCAAATTCCGTATGAGATGTTATTTATTCAGGGTGGTGTATTTTATCTCCATATAAAATATACCAGTATTCTGTTTTGTCCTGGTGTAATGTACTTAAGCTCCTCATCGGAGTATTTGGTAATATAATGTGGTTCGATACCACCATTATATTATTTAATTCATCAGTTTTCATTCACCTGGTGGGTCCTAGTCGGGGGGTCCACGGCACTGTAATATCCGCCTAGTTTGGGGTGTTACAGCATCAACTTTTGACTATTTCCAACAAGCATGACAAGAATTGATCCATGAGTTTGTGTCATATCCGCAAGCGATAGAATATATATGCACACATGGATGGCACCTTATGAAGAACGATTTGTGTATCTTGGATGAATGATTTTATGCACTTTGGATGTCTTGCAAGCTACATGTATTATATTTTATTTGTTGTATTGAACTATTAATTTTTATGCAGTTTTATATTTTGTTCCTTATAGTATTTACTTTAATAGGGTGGAGTCCGCTCATGTCAGACTCAAGAAATATCTGGAGGATACAATGTCAACTGTCGATGTATTGGTCCGTAAAATTAACAAGCTGTTGATCATACAATTTGGCAATATTAAAAAATTATTTGAGAGTTCGATCATTATGAGGTTCCATATTCATAATGATGATATTTATAATGATTTTACGAGGCCACGTATCCATCCATCGTGAGTTGCATAAGTTGATGATAATTTGTCTGATGTTTGCAATTGTAAAATCATTTTTTCATATGTTTTGCTATGTAAGCATCAACTAGCATATTATAGTTCACATTCCTAGTCAATTCCTTTGGAACATATACGTTGTCATTGAACAAGATTATCCATGAGCACAGACTACTCAAATGAAGGGAACTCATCTCTGAAAAAATAATAAAATTAAATTCAGTATTAGATGAGATGATACAACCATGAGAGCTCATATGTTGGGTAAAATGATCGATATGGTTGATTCATCTAATGGCAAACTGAACCATCCCCCACTATACAAAGAACAAAGATCGGCCTAGTAAAAAAGATCAAAATCGAGGGAGGATACGTTCTTGCTTAGAGTCGGACAAGACAAAAAATTCGTCTCAAACAACGAATGACCCATATATCCAACAATTACCGAGAGCTTTTTGGAGTCATGTTAGTCATACTATTGATGTCCTTGGAGATGGTAATTGTGGTTATAGAGCAATAGGTGCACAAGTTAGGTATTTAGAGGAAGATGGTTGGATGCGCGTGCGGGTAGACTTTTGTCATTACAAACAGAGATTTCATGATAAGGTCTTCATAGAACAAGGTGCAGTAGATAAAATGTTGTATGGACACAATTGTCTGGAATCTCCAGCACCCCATCGGAGCTGGATGAATTATGTATATAGTGGGATTATTATTGCAACCCGGTACAATATTGTACTACATGCATTTACTTCATACAAAAAGAGTTGTTTTACCTACTTGCTATTTTGATCGGCACCAATCCCACTCGAGGAATGAAGCCATATAACTATTGCAATGTCAACGGTAACCACTTTGTTCAAGTATTCTTATATCCTTGTTATCCGGTACCACCAAATGTAAGTATGTGGAGCGATAATGTTACAGAAGAAAATAGAGGATGGGGAGTTCATATCATGAAAGAATTTAATTATGTATTTTTTTTACACAAATAATATATATATATATATATTTATAATTAAATAATTAAATTAAGAAACTAAAAAATTTTGCATGAGAGGGCAGGGGCGGATCACAAGCCTCTCAACCGTGGGGCCGAAGCTAATATCTCATATATTTTTAAAAATACAAAAGATACATCATCCAAAGTTATAAATAACAAAACATTAAAACTAGACTTTAAATATAAAAATACTAAACATCGCTCATCAAAGTGGAACAAGATTTTGGAAAGACGGAAAGTGTTGGTTGAAGAGGACGAAAATTCATATAAGCTCGTCGAATTGTATCTTGTTGATTGACAGGATAATCATAAACTTGATGATGCAAGCCACGGTCTCATTCTAATGCACTAAGATCAATATCATTACTATTCATTTGAGCTTTTTTTTGCAAGGGTTTTTGGTAACCAGAACACTAGGTGAAGGGGTATTATCATCTAGATTTGTTGTCTCTTTGGCATATTGAGAAGAAGAACTAACATGTTTTCTTTTAAAAAACCCATGAATGGTAGATTGAGTTTTCTTCATCTACATGTCAAACAAAATTAACAATTTATCACATTTTAAACCAATTATACCATCAAAATATTAAACAATTTCTTAAAAAAGAATACCAGGGCAGGCTACAAAAGAATCCCAAAACAAAAGAGACAAAGAGTGAAAGAGTAGAGGACAAAACCTAATCGATATCGATGTCTTCTTTCTGCTGGACTGCTGGAGGCTTCGATCTTAAGCAGCTGGAACCGTCCGAATGGAGAATCGATGGCCGCTGCGCTGCCGGTGCGATTGCGAATCGATGGCCACTGCAGTTTTGCTCGCTGCAGTACAAAAGCCGCCCCTGGTCACGAACGGATGGAAGAATGATCCGTGCTTTACTTGTGTTGTGGACTTACTCGTTCCGATCTGTACAACAACGATCAATAAAGCCGCCGCTGCAATTATAACTTGTGTTTTGGACTTACTCTTACTGGGCGTTACTTAATTCTATGCCTGGGCTTTACTATTTTTTTTTTAAAAAAGCCCATGGGGCTTGGCCCCTAAAGGCCCCCTAGGGCCTCCGCCTCTGTGAGAGGGAGAGGGAGGGGGTATTGGTGGGAAAAAATAATTTGGACTTGTGCTAAAATATTTTTAGGGGAAGTAGCTCTTACTAGTGTCCTGAAAGCTGCTAGCGCACTAGGCTGACGACTGACTGTGGTCTAGATTGAGTTAGACGGGGCATTCACTTAGATTTTAGTTGTTGATTTGAAGTGATTCTAGTTAAGTTTCCACTTGCAAATAAAATTACTCTCACTTTGAAGAAACTGATTTTTGCAACTTAAATGGATTTGGCTTTATTACCTTTTTACGGTCTAAACTAGGCCAGTAACTTATCTTAGAATAAGAATTTATAGACTACAAATCGAATCGTATCAATTCATATTTGTATAATAATGCGATTGGAATTGTTTGAACTCGAGTCGTTATAACTCGAGCTGTTTGAATTCAATTCGATTATATGGTTTCTAGATATCAAAAAATTGAAAAAATACTTAAAATTGCAAATAACATTTTAAAAAATTGACTTAACATCAAAATAGCAAGATAGTACGAGAAAACAATAAAAAATCAGACTCTATGCTGCAATGAAAGAATATATCGGCAAGTAGAAAAGACATGTTCCATATCAAATTATTTTTTATTATTAAAAGCTATATATTGACCTCAAATCATTTAATATGCTTGTCAAATTTCAGTTTTGAACTTTTTTTGCAGGAACCGAAACCGATCCGAATTGTGTATTTCGAGTTCAGTTCCATGTTTTTTTATTCGGAACCGAACATAACCTAAACTGAATTTTTCGGTTCAGTTCCGGCAACATTTCAATGTTGTTTTTTCTGTCTATATGAACCTATTCACATATTTCAATCAAAAAATAATTTTAAACAACAATAGTCCATTTAAAAGTAAGGTTAAGTGCAATTTAAAGTTCGAAGCAACAATAATCCAATTGAGAATAAGATAGTGGAGGTACAATATTCAATATTCAGTTGACACAATCAAAATACCAAACAAAATGAAGCACTCAAAGAGTAACTTGAACTTCAATAAAAAATTTATGGTTTCCCACTTCTCATTGTTCAACATCTCAATTCTCAAATTTTCAAGATATAATCAACTAGCACTAATAAGAAATAGAAAAATATATAATATTGGGTTTTTATGATTTTTTTACTGTACTCGAATTCAAGATAAATTTCTAAAATCGGGTTCGTTTCCTAAAAACACCTATTTTTCAACACCAGGAACCGAACCCAAAGTTTCGGCCCGATTCCGATCTATTCCACAAATTTCGGGTTGGAAATTTTTAGCCATGTAGTTTCAAATGAGACGATTGGGCCACTACTAAAAAAGGCTTAAGTGACTTGTGTTCTGATAGTTTTTTGTTATGTTGGATCAGTTTTCGTATTTAATATCTAAGAATCACTGACCGATATATTACTAATCTAGGCATCAGTAATTCCAGACACTGACATATCAGTAATAAAAAAAGAAAAACACTCAAATATGCTCTAACTGAGATCCGAAATCAGTCCTCATAGCTGAAAGTATAAATTTAAATACAAAACTATTTTTTCTGCTTAGTGACACAAATATCTTACGGATTAGTGACATTATAGTATCACTAATACTTATCAATAATTTGTGACAATATAGTATTAGCAACAAAAATAGAAAATCAACTCAATGAAATAAAGCGAACCCTAATAATCTCACCGTCTCATTCTCATTCACTCACTCATTTCTTACACTCTCTCCCCCTCCCTTTTCTCTTATTGAACCCTAATAATATCATCGACCGGCTTCGTCTCTGTATGCCTCGATATCCCTTTAATCTCACCACCGTTGCCCTAAATCGAACTGAAGCATTACAAACGGATTCTTTACAAGGTACTCTTTCTTGTCTTCGATTTAGTCATTGTAGTTTCTGAAAATTTGAAAAAACTTGCTCTTTGGTTGAGCATGAATTTTTATATCGGTAAGAATTGATGTTTTGGCATTAACAAGCTATTGTAATTGGTTTGGGGTTCATTATAATCCATGACCGCAAAAGAACAATACCCACCCGCGTCTTCGCGCTCTTCTCGCCACATGTTCTGTTGTCTTATACCTCTTTTTGTTCGTAGTGAGTTTGTCATTTGATGAGAGATTCATACTTTATTTAATTTATTTATGGGTTTTGTTGGTTGTGCTAGTTTGTATTGTGTTATTAATGGTTTTAATTAGCTTAGCAGGTGTTGTATTTACTGATTTTAATTGCTAGTATGTGTTAGTTTTGTTGGTTGTGCTGTTGCACGAGGCTTGATGTTTGTTAATTGACCTATGCTTTCACATAAAAACTGATTTCTGAATTACAGCTAGCCAATTTTTTTCTTTACATATAGCAAACTTAGCTGTCTTTGGGTCGGTAAATAACTTTTGAAGATCTGATTGACAATCAAATTTTTCTCTTGCCAGTGGTCCTATTGTTTAGCTAAAGCGGAATGAAAATTGGAGAGTAAAGTTGTTGCACCTAGTAAGTCTCTTGAATGGCTTGTATTTTTTGTAAGTTTTCTGTGTGATTTTATTTGTTTCATTTTAAATTTTTTTTTGCTTAAGTAACTGTAGGTGTGAATTTTTTGTTTGAATATTAAAACTTGTATGTTTAATAAACTAAAATAAATCTAAATAAACTAATACTATCTAATAAATGAATTGGAAAAATCTTTTGATATTGACAAGTCTTGTACTTTATATAATCGATTATCCGATGAGTATAAGCAGAGAGTTCTTGAGTTCATAGATTTTGCTGTCATTAATTTTGAAAATAGAATGTTTTAGGTGTCCATGTACCCCATGTTGTAATATGGAGTTTTTCACCCCGGCGGTCATTGCGCATCACTTGTTTCAAAAAAGTTTCTTAGAAAAGTACATAGTGTGGGGTTGGCTGTAATACCCGTACTTTTTATTAACTGTTTGACCTTGCCGTTCTTCCTATTTTATCGCTCTGTAAACTATTTGTGATGTTGTCGATGTTGTTATAGAGTTTCGTACCTTATTTGGATCATGATCGTGTTGTTTAGACCTTTCGGAAGTGTTCCGGGTCAGAGAGATAGCGCACGCTAGACCTAGGCTAACGCACGCTAATTCAGCTTGAGTAGCGCACGCTAGCTTTGAGCCTTAGCGCGCGTTAAGGGACCAGACAGGACAGAGGTAGTAGCTAATTATACTCTCTGGACTAGCAGTTAGCGCACGTAGGAGTTAGCTAGCGCACGTTATTCGTGGTCAGTAGCGCGCGCTAACACGTCCATAGTGCACGCTAACGAGCTGGGTCGTCAGAGACAGTGAGGTTGTCAGGCTGTCTGGACTATCAGGTAACGTACGCTAGGCTTCGGCTAGCGCACGCTATAAGTGTTGCGTAGCGCACGCTAAGCTATCACAGCAGCGCACGCTAAGACTCGAGCAGGGCAGAGGACAATAGGTTCTGGACTCCAATTTCTGGACACCAACTCCCAGGTAGCGCACGCTAACTTTTGGTTAGCGCACGCTAAAGGAAGGTGATTAGCGCACGCAACGGTCTTACCTAACGCATGCTATCGAGGCTGGCAGAAGCCACTGGACTACCCGGTGACCCCGCTAGCACACGCTAATATTGAGGTGTAGCGTGCGCTAGACTGGGCACAGTATATATTGGACAGTTGACTTCCACTCGTCATTATTTTCATCTTTTCACATTTCCAATCGGGAGCAGCGGGATTTGGGTGATTCGGGGAGTTTGGAGGCTATCCTTCTTCAGATATCAACATCTTTGGTTGGAGAACAAAGATTTCACAGCATCCAATCCATTCTATCTTCCAAATCAAGGTAAGAATGCTTAGAACCCTAATTTTGTGAATTTTGGGGCTTTTCTTAGATTCGTCCGATTTATGCGTTTTGGAGCTTGAGAACCATGAGATTATGAAGTATCTACCTCGTATACATGTTTCCCTTACAATTTTACGGATTGGTTTGTGTTGTGTTCGGACTTGTGAGGGTTTGGGTGATTTTTTCAACCTCTAGTTGTTTAACTTTGTAGTTTCGTGAATCGTAGACGGGTTTCGGGAGTTTCTCCATGAGTTTGAGTATGGATTATTGATTATCATATCCCTTGCGAATCGTTTAGGTACCGGAAGTGAATTCTTGGACCTACCGAACTCATACTATTTTCTATTTGATTTCTCGATGTCTCAAAGGCAAGTATATATTCATGATTGTACGTTCTCGACTTTGAAAGTAAGATATATGAATGGCATGACTGTTTATATCCACTCTGGGATGGGCCGACGGGTCCTCTGAGGGTTTCATAGCCTCTGGTGCGATTCCATGGATAATATGAGTTAACCACTCTGGGACGGACCGACGGGTCCTCTGAGGGTTCCGTAGCCTCTGGTGCGGTTCCATGGTTGATCATGTATGTATTGATGTGATGCTATGAGATTTAGTTATTTCGGAATACTAGTCTTGAAATGATGACTTGACGGTTACTTTTACTTTATTTTCGAGGAGTATTGTATTTCATATTCGATATACTTGCACTAGCTATTCGACGGCTAACCCCTTTATGGGGGAAATACTTTTTATATATTTCAGGTTCCAGGAGAGTGGACAGGCAGGTATCGGGTCGGCATGAAGATGATGGAAAAACGTGATACTGTGTCTTATCTCCGGTTATATTTTGTGTCCCTCCATTTAGTGTTGTTGTACTGGAATGGTTATTAAATACTCGAGTATTGTTTTTCAGTTTCCTTGATGTTCCGACCTGTGTTGCCGAGGTATTAAGTTTGTGCTGTGATGTATTTGGATACATTGGATATGGTTTGAATACCCTTTGTATTATCCTTCATTTCATTGTATTTGTACCTTCTCGGTCAAGATTTATAGTTCCGCATATGATTAGCCTTGTGGGTCCCACGACAAGGCTCACGATGCTGTAATATACCCTGAATAACTTGGGGGTGTTACAGAATATGGTATCGGAGCTTAGGTCTATGGATACCTAGGCTGTCGGTCTTTTGGGTTGATTGAGTCATCGTTTGTCTACAGTATCACTACCTTGCCATCATCACAGTGCGATCGGTAATTTTAAGACCTCTTACTCTTCTGGTGTTTCCTTAATCGTTTTGCTTCTATTTTGGCATTTTTGAGAATCGGTCACTTCGATGACGTGCGATTGAGTTGTACCTTCGT
Organism: Orobanche coerulescens; assembly: GCA_033398695.1. NCBI lineage: Eukaryota > Viridiplantae > Streptophyta > Magnoliopsida > Lamiales > Orobanchaceae > Orobanche > Orobanche coerulescens. The sequence continues at coordinate 23,223,474 of CM065813.1, forward strand.
GCCTTGTGTGTTCTTCAGTAAGTCAGCTGGTAGGGGACGAGGCCGTGGTCGTGGTCGTGGACGTGGACGATGACGTGGTGCGTCCGTTTCCCTCACTTTCGTTGCGGGATCGACCAACCCCAGCCTATCTAACTCGGTGCATCCTGACACCGAAAGTCAGCACGACTAGGCCAGGGGAGCAGCGCAGATGTTGGAGTTGCGAACGTACTTCAACAATTGGCTAACCAGATGACCATTTTGGCCCAAGTCGTTCAATTGAACAATCCGAACCCAACAACAGATGCCTTGCTTCAAAATGTAATCCGTATGCACCCTCCACAGTTTGGCGGTGCCACAAACCCGTTAGGTTGGGAGGATTGGCTAGCGGAGTTAGAGAAAATTTTCGAAGCGGTTGATTGTCCCGAAGCGAGGAAAGTACTGATTGCTCAGTATTTCCTCACCAAGGAGGCCGCTACGTGGTGGAAAGTTATCAAGCCACAAGATCATGTTGCTACGTGGGAAGAGTTTAAAGAGATTTTGGAGGCTGAGTTTTGTCCTTGGCCAGTGCAAGAAGGCCGAATTCGAGCTTTTTTCGAGGCTAAGCCGCAGAACATTCCCGTTTCGCAGGCAATCGTGGAGTACAACCAACAATTGATCCACATGAAGGATCAAGTGCGAAACGAGCATGATAAGATCCGTTACTTTGATATACGGATGAATATGGACTTACAGCGGTACATGGTCGGGTTTGCTTGCACCACGTTGAAGGGATATCAGGACAGAGCTTTGGCCCATGACATGCTAAGCCCCGACAACGATTCCAATGAAGAACCGAAGAAGCAGAAGATCACGGGAAATTTTTTCGGCTCTAAGAGTGGCAATTTCCAGAGGCCTCAGATGACCAACCGTTCCACCGGACAGTCGTCACATTCTACTAAAGGAAAGAGGAGTTTCCGTTGTGCTCCGGGCACCTCAGCTCGCCCGGTGACTTGCTATAATTTTGGTCGTCCAGGCCAAGTTAATTTGGAATGCAATTTCCCACGTTTGAAGTGTCACACTTGCGGACAGATGGGACATAGAGTGGCTTATTGTTCCGAACTAAATCAGACTCTAGACACTCGGGCTTCTACCCTAGCGCCACTAGATCAAGGCGTGAATCAGCGGCAATCTTTTGGTCAGTCTCAACAGAGTTACGGTAGGGGCCGGGGACGGGGTCAGAACGCTGGAGGGGGGAACTCTAGCGTCGGTTCGGTACAACCACGAATCTATGAGATGCGTAGAACAGATGAACCCGGCGCGGTGGTGGCCTCAGGTACCATTCATATTTTATCTCATCCAGTTCGTGTACTTTTTGATATGGGTGCTACACATTCTTTCATTTCCTTAGAGTGTGTACGCCGTTTGAATATAACTTGTATGACTGCTTGCGATCCCTTCATTGTGAAACTACCTAGCGGGGATAGAATTGTGGGAAACCGGGAGATTATAGATTTTCCGGTGGTTATAGCCGATATAGATTGGTTATCGAATTTGATTGTAGTTGATATGGAAGGCGAGAATGTGATCCTCGGCGAGGATTGGCTTGATAGTCACCAAGCGATTATGAATTACCGTACTAAGGTTATCACCATGATGACTAAAGACGGATCCGAGTACTCATTTTTGGGACGTAAGTCGGGCCAATCTAAGTTGCTTATCAGCGCCATGAATACCGTAAAACTTTTGAATAAAGGTTGCACGGGCTATTGGTGTTATGCTTTGAAGATGGAAGGAAACGAAGTCGATTTCTCTTCGATTCCGGTTGTTAATGAGTATTCTGATGTTTTCCCGGACGACCTCCCAGGATTACCGCCAGATTGAGAGATAGAATTTATTGTGGATTTAGAGCCTGATGCGGCTCCAATTTCTAAGGCTCCTTATCGGATGGCACCTTCCGAGATGCAGGAATTAAAGAATCAGCTGGGAGAATTATTGGAGAAAGGGTACATCAGACCGAGCGCTTCGCGTTGGGGCGCGCCTGTTCTTATTGTGAGAAAGAAGGATGGTTCACTACGTTTATGCATCGACTGCCGTGAGCTGAACAAATTGACCATCAAGAACAAGTATCCTTTGCCTCGTATAGATGATTTATTTGATCAGTTGAAGGGGGATGAAGTTTTCTCGAAAATTGATTTGAGATCAAGGTACTATTAACTCAGGGTGAGAGAGTCCAACGTTCCGAAGACTGCATTTCGGACGAGATACTGGCATTATGAATTTGTAGTTATGCCTTTTGGATTGACTAATGCACCAACAGTATTCATGCAGTTAATGAACAAGATATTCATCGAGTACCTCGACAGGTGTGTAGTCGTCTTTATTGACGACATTTTGATCTATTCTCGAGATAAGAAGGAACATGCCCGACACTTGCGTTTGGTACTAGATATTTTGAGAACCGAGCACCTCTATGCAAAATTCTCGAAATGTGAGTTCTGGTTGGAAGAAGTTATGTTTATCGGCCATGTGATTTCGGCCGAAGGGGTTTGTGTAGACCCACAGAAGATTGAGGCAGTGCTAGATTGGGCACCACCTAAAAATGTTAAGGAAGTTCGTAGCTTTTTGGGCCTTGCTGGGTATTACCGTCGGTTTGTCGAAGGGTTCTCAAAACTCGCTCGGCCGCTTACGAAATTACTCCAAAAGATAGAAAAGTTTGTTTGGACGGCTGAAAGACAACAGAGCTTCGATGAGATGAAGAGATGTTTGACTTCAGCGCCGATTCTAGCTTTACCGCATGGTAGTGAGGGATTTGCGGTTTATAGTGACGCTTCGGGTCAAGGTCTTGGCTGTATGCTTATGCAGCATGATAAGACGATAGCTTTTGCATCACGACAACTAAAGCCGTATGACATGAACTATCCTACTCACGATTTGGAGTTGGCCGCAATTATCTTCGCACTCAAGATTTGGCGACACTATTTGTATAGTTCTCCGTGTCGGATTTATACCAATCACAAGAGCCTGAAGTATACTTTCAGTCAGAAAGAGCTGAATATGAGACAAAGACATTGGTTAGAGTTAATAAAGTATTACGATTTGGAAATTCTTTACCACCCAGGAAAAGCCAATGTCGTCGCGGATGCTTTGAGACGCAAATCGGCATCGCTTCAAATGCTCGAGGTTCTTACATATCAGACGAAGATTCATCAGGATTTAATTGAGCAAGGAATAGAAGTTTGGCTTCAACGAGTACAAGGACAATTGTGCACTCTCGAAATTACTTTGTCCTTGGTTGACGACATCAAAGGGAAACAGTGGAGTGACTCGATGATCTCTCAACTGAAGGAAGATGTAATTAAAGGAAAAGCCCCTGGCTTTATGGTTCACGAGGATAGCATTCTGAGATTCTAGGTCAGGCTTTGTGTTCCGAATGATCTAGAGTTGAGACAGAGAATTCTCCGAAAAGATCATGTTACGCCTTACTCAATCCACCCCAGAACGAGTAAGATGTACAAAGAATTGAAGCGAAATTTTTGGTGGAATAACATGAAGAAAGATGTCACGGAGTTTGTACTATGGTGCTTGACATGTCAACAAGTCAAGATCAAACATCAACGACCGGCGGGGTTGTTGAAGCTGCTTCCCATTCCCGAGTGAAAGTGGGAAGACATCTCTATGGATTTTATCACTGGCATGCCGAGAACTAAAGCCGGAATGAATATAATTTGGGTAATCGTCGATAGATTGACCAAGTCTCCGCACTTCTTGGGAATTAAGGATACTTGGAGACCAGAGAGATTGGCTCGAACTTTTATAGCTGAGATCATGAGATTGCACGGTGCCCCCAAGACCATTGTTTCTGATCGAGATGGTCGTTTCGTATCACATTTTTGGCAGGCTGTTCATCAGGCTGTGGGTACTGAATTTAGATTGAGCACGTCCTTTCATCCGCAGTCAGATGGTCAGACGTAGAGGACGATTCAGACGTTGGAAGATATGTTGTGGGCTTGTGCCCTAGACTGGAGTAATGATTGGGAGCTTTATTTACCGTTGATCGAGTTTGCCTACAATAATAGTTGGCATGCGTCGATCAAAATGGCACCGTTCGAGGCACTTTATGGTAGGCGATGTAGGTCGCCATTATGTTGGGATGAGGCTTCGGAGCTAATCGGAACGGAACCAGATATGTTGATGGAGACTAAGGAATAGATTTCTATCATCCGGGACCAGTTGTTGACTGCCCAGATCCGTCAGAAATCTTATGCTGACACTCGTCGTCGACCTTTAGAGTTCGAAGTGGGGGATCATGTTCTACTCAAGATGTCGCCGACCAGAGGGGTTTTCTGCTTCGGGAAAAGGGGAAACTTAGTCCGAGGTATATCGGACCTTTCGAGATTTTGGACAGGGTTGGAGATTTAACATATCGCTTGGCGTTGCCTCCAGCTTTGAGTCACGTCCATTGTATTTTTCATATGTCCCAGTTGAGAAAGTACGTGCCGGACCCGAGTCATGTTATCGACTATAGTGAGATTGACGGAGCCGAGGATATTACCTTTCCGGAGATACCTGTGAAGATCCTTGAACGTCGTGAGAAACAACTTCGGCATAAAACCATTCCGTTGGTTAAAGTGCAATGGTCGAGACATGGAGTCGAGGAGGCGACTTGGGAGACGGAAGAGAAGATGCGGTCGGAGTACCCCGAACTTTTTATTTCTTAAGTTTCGGGATGAGACTTCTTTTTATAGGGGGAGAATGTAATACCCGTACTTTTTATTGACTGTTTGACCTTGTCGTTCTTCCTATTTTGTCCCTCTATATACTCTTTGTGATGTTGTTATAGAGTTTCGTACCTTGTTTGGATCATGATCGTTTTGTTTAAACCTTTCGTAAGTGTTCTGGGTCAGAGAGATAGCGCACGCTAGGCCTAGGCTAACGCACGCTAATTCAGCTTGAGTAGTGCATGCTAGCTTTGAGCCTTAGCGCGCGTTAAGGGACCAAACAGGACAGAGGCAGTAGCTAATTCTGCTCTCTGGACTAGCACTTAGCGCACACTAGGAGTTAGCTAGCGCACGTTATTCGTGGTCAGTGGCGCGCGCTAACACATCCATAGCGCACGCTAACGAGCTGGGTCGGCAGAGACAGTGAGGTTGTCAGGCTATCTGCACTATCAGGTAACGTACGCTAGGCTTCGGCTAGCGCACGCTATATATGTTGCGTAGCGCACGTTAAGCTATCACAGCAGCGCACGCTAAGACTCGAGCAGGGCATAGGACAGTAGGTTCTGGACTCCAATTTCTGGACACCAACTCCCAGGTAGCGCACGCTAACTTTCGGGTAGTGCACGCTAAAGGAAGGCGATTGGCGCACGCAACGGTCTTACCTAATGCACGCTATCGAGGCTGGCATAAGCCACTGGACTACCCGGTGACCCCGCTAGCGCACACTAATATTGAGGCGTAGCGTGCGCTAGACTGAGCACAGTATATATTGGACAGTTGACTTCCACTCGTCATTATTTTCATCTTTTCACATTTCCGATCGGGAGCAGCGGGATTTGGGCGATTCGGGGAGTTTGGAGGCGATCCTTCTTCAGATATCAATATCTTTGGATGGAGAACAAAGATTTCACAACATCCAATCCATTCTATCATCCAAATCAAGGTAAGAATGCTTAGAACCCTAATTTTTAGAATTTTGGGGTTTTTCTTAGATTCATCCGATTTATCCGTTTTGGAGCTTGAGAACCTTGATATTATGAAGTATCTACCCCGTATACATGTTTCCCTTACGATTTTAGGGATTGGTTTGTGCCGTGTTCGGACTTGTGAGGGTTTGGGTGATTTTTCCAACCTCTAGTTATTTACCCGTGTAGTTTCGTGAATCGTAGATGGGTTTCGGGAGTTTCTTCGTGAGTTTGAGTATGTTATTGATTTATCATATCCCTTGCGAATCGTTTAGGTACCGAAAGTGCGTTCTTGGACCTACCGAACTCATACTCTTTTCCGTTCGATTTCTCGATGTCTCAAAGGCAAGTATATATTTATGATTGTACGTTCTCGACTTTCAAAGTAAGATATATGAATGGCATGATTGTTTATATCCACTCTGGGACGGGCCACGGGTCCTCTGAGAGTTTCGTAGCCTCTGGTGCGATTCCACGGATAATATGAGTTAACCACTCTGGGACGGACCGACGGGTCCTCTGAGGGTTTCGTAGCCTCTGGAGCGGTTCCATGGTTGATCATGTATGTATTGATGTGATGCTATGAGATTTAGTTATTCCGGAATACTAGTCTTGAAATGATGAATTGACGGTTACTTTTACTTTATTGTCGAGGAGTATTGTATTTCATATTCGATATACTTGCACTAGCTATTCGATGGCTAACCCCTTTATGGGGGAAATACTTTTTTTGTATTTCAGGTTCCAGGAGAGCGAACAGGCGGGTAACGGGTTGGCATGAAGATGATGGGCAAACGTGATACTGCGTCTTATCTCCAGTTATATTTTGTGTCCCTCCATTCAGTGTTGGTGTGCTGGAATGGTTATTGAATACTCGAGTATTGTTTTTTAGTTTCCTTGATGTTCCGGCCTGTGTTGTCGAGGTATTGAGTTTGTGTTGTGATGTATTTGGATACATTGGATATGGTTTGAATACCCTTTGTATTGTCCTTTATTTCATTGTATTTGTACTTTCTCGGTCAAGTTTTATAGTTCCGCGTATGATTAGCCTTGTGGGTTCCACGACGGGGCTCACGACGCTGTAATATACCCTGAATAAATTGGGGGTGTTACATTGGCATGGTGAGGTAGCCTCAAAATCAGCCTCCAAAGACCAAGAAATTAGAATGAGTCAGAATCAAGGTTTTAGATGTGAGGATTACAGTAATTCAAGGGATATGGTGAATGATGCCATTGTGATAAAATCCTAGATCTTTTAGGGATGTGCTTGAAGATGCCGAAAAACCTTTGTATCCGGGCTCAAAATATTCATACTTTCATGTTTAATGAAACTTTACAATGTTAAAGGTCACTGTGGGTGGTTTGACAGTGGGTTTTCAAATCCGTTGGAGGTACTTAGTAAGTTATTGTTAAATGGTAATAACTTACTGAAGTCAATGTATGAGGCCGAGAAAACTATGAAGGTATTTGGCTTAGACTATGATCGAATACATGCATGTCCTAATGGTTGTACTCTTTATAGGAATGAATTTCCAAATTTAAATGAATGTCCTAGTTGTGGGGTGTCTAGGTGGAAGACGAGAAATCATAGGTCTAAAAAATATCAAGCAAAAGTGCCTGAAAAAGTCTTGTGGTATTTTTCCCTTATTCCTAGATTTAGGAGCCTGTTTCAATCACCAGAAACTGCTAGAAATTTGACGTGGCATGATAATGATAGAGTTAAGAACGGTAACCTTCGCCATCCGGCTGATTCACCGGCTTGGCAATTGATGGACAACAAATGGCCAAATTTTGCCCAAGAACCGAGAAATCTTTGCTTGGCTCTATCCTCAGATGAGATTAATCCACAGAGCACACTTAGCAGTACTTATAGTTGCTCGCCTGTTTTATTGATAAGATATAATCTTCCTCCATGTTTATGCATGAAGAGGAAGTTTATGATGTTGTCTCTACTTATATCAAGCCCTAAAGAGCCGGGAAATGATATAGATGTTTACCTTGAACCTTTAATTGACGACTTAGAAATTATCTGGGATGTAGGTGTTGATGTGCTTGACGCATATGAGAAAGAAAATTTTCAGTTAAGGGCTGTTTCGATGTGGACAATTAGTGATTTCCTAGCGTTTGGAATCTGTCTGGGTGCACTGTGAAGGGATATTATGGCTGTCCAATTTGTGGGATTAACACAAATGCATTTTGACTGCCACATAAAATGTCATATATGGGTCTTTGCCCAAATGAGGGTAACTCATCTAAACGTCTCTCTGGTATAGAAGTTTGTAACTTGGTATCTGTAATTGACACTAAATTTGGGAAAGAAGTCCAAAAGAAGAGAAAACATGGTGTGTGTGTGTGGTGAGTAAGAGGGTGGCGATGACGGTGAGTGTGGAGTAGATGGCGAGGGTGAGAGAAATGATACTGTCGCTAGGTTGTTTAAAAAGAAATCAATCTTCTTTGAATTAGGGTACTGGAAACACTTGTTAATTCGACATCAATTAGATGTAATGCCCATTGAGAGAAATATGTGTGAAAACATCTATTGCACATTATTTAATCAATAGGGGATTGATTTAGTGATAAAAAAGATTTATCACATACTGATTTGAGTAACAAGTTAAATAAAGTCTCCACCATATTAGCTTATGATGACTAAAGCAGAGCCCTAACCCCTGCCCCATTCACTCTAAATAAGAAAGAAGAAAATTATTTTGTGAAACTTTACAAGGTGTTAAGGTCCCTCATGGTTATAGTTCCAACTTTAGAAACCTTATCTCGATGGATGAGTGTCGTCTTCAGGGGCTTAAGTCACGTGATTGTCATACTCTAATGCAACCTATTCTATCCTTGGCTATTCAAAACTACTTCTAAAAAATGCCAGATCTGTCATAACTAGGTTGTGCTTCTTTTTCAATTCCTTGTGTTCTAAAGTAATACAACCCGATTCCCTTGACCAATTGCAACAAGAACTTCAAGTCACCTTTTCCAATCTAGAACAACACTTCCTATCTGCCTTATTCGATATTATGGCCTATTTGACAGTCCATTTAGTGGAACAAGTTAAATTGTATGGCCCAGTCTACCTTCATTGGATGTTTCGATTTGAGAAAGGAATGAAACATATAAAAAGGTTATGTTCACAACCAAAATAGGACTGAAGGTTGCATTGCAGAGTGCTCATTGCCGCGGAAGCACTTGAATTTTGTGTTGAGTACCTCTCAAATTGTGAATCAATTTGACTTCCTTCTGATTGAGTAACTGATTTCAAAATTGAAAAACCACTAGGAGGTGCATCTATTAAGCTAGTTGATGTCCCTACATTGGCGCAAGTGCACCGATGTGTTTTGCATCTATTAACCTCGACCTTAAATATTGATTTTACAACCTGATGCCTTTTATTTGTGTTACTTAATTAATTTCATATACTTTAGGGAGCATTAGATATTATTGCAATCAAATTATCCTTGACAATCAAAAAAAACTTTGTGATTTATAAGCACTCCCGAATATTTGCTGATTAGTTGACAGAAAATGTTAGACTACCAATGCTATAATTTAATTCCAGCAGTCTATGTAAACACATTGTGACAAGCTATCTAATTGGTATCAATTGTTATGATAACAATAGGTAACAACTGATAAATCAAATTATATAGTAGTTGATAGTTTGGTATGGTTGCTGGCAAACAAACCACGATCAAGTGTGGTGACACTCGAAGGCTACTATGTTAATGGCTTTAGTTTTGCAACAAGAGAACGGGATGACAATCGTGTAACACAAAACAGTGGGGTTCACGTTGTTGCCAAAGCTGTAAGTTTCTAGCCTCGAAAGACAAAAATCTCCACATAGGGGACTGTTAGGAGTATGCTCTCGAACGCCACTCAGAGGATGTCTAGTGAGGGCATTGTACTTGTTATTATGTAAATCATTATCAGAAGGCAATTGTATGTTTCTTTATTTACAGGTAGTCACTGGCATTCCTGACTCATAAATATATATATATATATATATATAGAAACTAGTCCGTGTATTTGAGAGCAAAACATTCCACTCCTTATTGGATAAGGGGATCGGCACTGGAAAGGTTTATGGCTCAAATACTTAATCGCTCGCAAGTCGATGAAACTTGACTGGGCGTTAAGTTTATGTGAAGACTTGTATGACGTGTTCTTTGACTTGGAGAGTGCATGTCGAACACTAATGGTTAGTGGGAGCACACGTTATAGGTATACTAATGAGATTAGTATACTCTAACCGACTCACCCTCGATTCGTCACACGGATTCACTCCGGGACAGTCAGTGATGGAATCGAAAGGTTGTGATAGGTATTCGTGAACCTTTGACTTGAGAATTTAGTAGGGATGTGCTTGTAATGTTAAGATTTTCATAGGAATAGTTCGACCCAGAAAACCGGAAGGTGGGAGTCAACCTCGACGTGCATCTTAACGGGCAAGTAGCAGGTTCTATTGAATACCAAGATAGAATTTTTTTTCCTGTTAGTGAACGGGTTATATATCCTATGCGGTTATTGGCAGATGAGATCATAAATCTTTGGCCAAAGCATTTGAGCTAGTTGTATTGGATACACGAGAGCTCAATGATCTCGACTTGCATTAACTCATGCATAGCGTCAAGTACAGATAGGGTTTTACTGACCGTGACCCTATAACTTGATCGGGACATTTGAAAGAATGGTTTATACATATACTGGTATTCACGAAAGAATGGTTTTTGAATGATCCCAATCCTTCATTCTCAGTTGGAGTACAGTGTAGGCCGCTAGGCTGGCTAGGTGGTGCTACTACTCTTTGGTTCATCCCATTGCTAACTGAGACGGACCTACCGAGTCGCGCAATAGGATTGACGACGGAATGAATCGAGCTTATTCTCTATTTATAAATATTAGATATTGGATATCCAATTTATTGGACATTGGATATCTAATGAATTTAGGGACATTGGATGTCTAAATTAATTTATTGGATAAATTAATTTGCGGCCTAATGAATTAAATATAATAATGGGTGATTAATTTAATTCATGAATATAACTATTTCTTGAAGAAATTAATTATGTTCTTTTGTATTTGATATGATTAATTAATTGGACTAATTAATTAATATAAATATATTGGAACAGAATTGGAGTTTATCTGGTTGGACTCTCAGGAGTCCGAAACGAATCGAACTCGTCCAGTTCTCTCTTGGTCTCCATTTTAATAATTGGAAGACCAAAGAAAATAAGAGATATGATATCTCTTTTTATATTGAAAGGTGATTTGGTCTTTGATGTGATGAAGAATAGATAAGAAGACTTCACTCACGGTTCAAACAAAGAGAGATGGAGAAGAAAATAGTTTTCCTAGTCTTCATATTCTTCTTTCATATTTCTTGAGTTTTTCTTGGAGAAAAATTAAGATATAATTGAGAGATATAGATTAAACACTTATGGCCTGTTTGGTAGGCATGTTTCGGCAGGTTAGATATATTAACCGGCCAAAACAAGCATTTGGATTATGAGTAAAGTGCACGGTGTCAACAAGTAATAAAGTGATGAGTAAAGTACCGTTCCCTCGAGGACTGATTTCACTAAGTACCAAAATATAGTCAACTCACAATTTTATTTGAAGAACAATTATATGGACTTTATACCTAAACTAATGAATAATAGTACTAATAATAATAATAATACTAATAAGGGCGTAGGATTATGATTTTCACCTCAAACAATCAGGAATGATATTTATTCAATTCAATTCACTTTTATTCAATTGATTGTAAGCCAGGAATTCCTAAATTATTCTAAAGCCTTTCCCAAGGTCGATAGAAAATACTACGAATTATTAACTCGATATATCCCTATTCGAATTAGATAATTAATAGCTAAAACAGTTCAAGAATTCCCAGTATATCCCTATCTCACAAAAATTATGATTCGTCTCACAAGAACTATGCCTAAATTTCATCTCCTGAATCCATAAAGACATTCAAAACAAATTAACTGTTGGTCAGACAATTAAAAAGCATTAAGAACAGTAAGAAGAATCCAATTCAATAGAATAACGAGTAAATCGAAATAATAATAAATAATCAAACCGTCATGAAATCGGCTACAATCAAAATACTACTCGAATAGATCTAGGAACTAAGATGCAGAAAAACCGTAGGGATCCGTGGTCTTGTCGTCGCCCACAAATCTTCTCCTTGTGTTCTTCGCCCTAGCTGTCGATGTCCTTCCTCTTCCTTTCTGATCGATCCCCCCCCATTTTCTTCAGCCCTTCAATGCTTATTTATATCAGTCCTAAGTCTCCAAAATACGTCCGTGTGATTAGGTCGTGAACAGGCTCCAAAACGGCCCAGAAACGCGGAATATTCAGCAAAACCGTCCGGTGGGCCGCGGCTCACTTAGGCTGTGCCGCGGCCCCTTAACGCCCAGCGCCTATACCTGGGCGCATTTTTCCTCCTGGGCCGCGGCTCACTTAGGCTGTGCCGCGGCTCACTTGGTTTGTGCCGCGGCTCATGACCAAAAACTGCTGTTTTCGCCCATTTTTCATCGTTTTGGCTTCCGGACTCTGATTTCCTGCAAAACATATAAGAATAGTGCATTAAAAGCTCATTTATGCTGAATTAGGCTCAAGATGGACATAAAATAATGATAAATAAGCGCATAAAAATACGCCTAACAAATACCCCCAAACTTGAGCCTTTGCTTGTCCTCAAGCAAAAATCAATTATAAACAAAATGTATCGTGAATAATCATGCAAGTCCATAGTGCTCAACTTAATCAATACTTCCCTGAAAATCTCAAAGAATAGTACAAGTATCGTAATAGCGAGTCACATCCAGGACACTGATTCCACTAAGTAACCAATTTTAGTCCTAATCAATCGTTCATGAATAAAATCAAGCTCAAAGATTAACAAGCGTGAATTTAACCGACCGTCAATATGAAGGGTTGATATAAACAAGCTAACTCGTCCAGTCCCATAGTCTAGTGGCAAAATTCAAGAGTTTCATTAACAAAATTATTCTTAGGACAGCATTCCCTTATGTATGATCAATAATATGATTCGAGTTAACCACTATGTTTCGGCTCTTGGGATATTTCATCGGGATGATCCTAGGGTGGATTTCCATTCTCATGTATCGGGGAACCGTTTGACGTAAAAGACACTCATAGGGCACATAGATGCTTCTAGTTACTAAGCCCCTCTCTACAGCGGAGAAAAAAAACTCGAATAGCAATTCCCGCATGTAAAGGTTGCTGTTTTACGCGAGAGTAAACAACGGGTCACGTGAATACCCCCCCGGTTACTAGGCTTCCCATCATCGGTAATGCGATATTTCTAAATTATTAATCTATTCAGGGTTGTCGTTTTACGTGAGAGTAAACAACGGATCACGTGAATACTCCCGGTTACTAGACTTCCCCTCATAGAACAACTAATATCTCAACTTTTTGGAAAAACTCCGACTCTAAACTCAATCCAAGTGCCAACAAGACTCATATTACTGGACGACTAGCTACGGGAAAAGTTTAACCAAACGTATAAACGGTGATTTGAAAACACGTATGTCTCCTTTCTTATCTGCTAGGATTTCTACAAAAACGATTCGGACCTAATTGAATACTCAACGGAAACAGAAATTGCTGACTACAACTCGACTAAACTCAACCGTTTCTTCTAAGAGAAATCAGTATCGTAACATCAGTTTTACACATGGAAGCACGAAAAATTCACGAAAAGTAAAGCAATGATGAAATCGCAATTTATAACCAAGAAAATCAATTCCACTACACATAAAATCATCCATAATAAAACTCATGTGAAAATAAAAGAGATAAGGAAAAGTGAAACTTATTCCAAATGTCTTCTTGAAAGCCAGCACATGTCCGAGTGGAATCGACTGCCCATACGTCCAATAACGCTCAACATCACGAGGGACCCCCAAACTTAGTCTCTAGTCATGAAATAACAATAGACATTAAATCAAGAAGGACTAGAATATGAAGAATAATAACTCATTTGGGGTTAAAAAATTATATTAGAGAAATGAGGGCCAACAAGAATACACGAATCCAAATGAAATAACAAAACAAAGAAAACTTACAAACGAAACATCAAATAAAAACAACTATCTAGAAAGCAAGTAAAAATGATGGGTTGCCTCCCATCAAGCGCCCTATTTTACGTCTTGAGCACGACGTGGAAAAAAGAGTTTAACGTGGCTTTTTTCTAGGGAGATTGCCAAATGCCCCCTTCTTGCAATCTATAAGCCTCTTATTCCATAAGGGAGGCTTTGGTTCATGCCCGGTTGCCGAAAACAATGAGTAAGAATAATTATGCGGGCAACCAAAAAATGATGGAAGAATATAATAATGATAAGGCATGAAAAAATAAGCAGAGTTCGAATGGGTAAATAATAAAGACTTATCGTGAACAACCTCATTAGAACTCGAAGAATCAGCCTCAACAAAATCAGAAGTAATGGGGTCAATCTCTCCCATTATGGATTTAGGAAAATTATGCGCGGCACCGTTAATAAAATTTTTGGCACAAAAGTGTTCACCTTATTAGTCAAAGTTTGATGACAATTTAATGAAATTTCTTTGGAAACATCATCAATGGTAACTTCTTCTATAGGCTCATCACACTTTATGTAATTATCGGGTGCTGGGGGATCGACCCTAAAACTTAGCATGTCTTTCTTCTCAACCTCCCCCTCAACTTCACTACTAAATATATGAGTTGGAATACAACCATAGTGAATCTCAAGACCACGATGTGCACATTCTAGCTCAAAAAAAGTACTATCAGGATTTTTGAGAACGTCTACACATTGTTCAAGCATGGTCTTTTGTTTTGGGGGAGGGAATCAATTCTATTTGGCAAATTATTAAGAACATCGAAATTTATGAAATGCCAAGGGCCACGATACTCAAAGGAAAACATAATAAAAATAAAGAGACTAAAGAAAAAAACTTCAAATTAAAACTAGAGTCGCTTGGTATTGATATTAGCGAAAAATCAGTCCCCGGCAACGGCGCCAAAAACTTGTTGTGGGAAAATCCCTCACAATATGCCGCAAGTGCATGGTGTCAACAAGTAATAAAGTGATGAGTAAAGTATCGTTCCCTCGAGGACTGATTTCACTAAGTACCAAAATATAGTCAACTCACAATTTTATTTGAAGAACAATTATATGGACGTTATACCTAAACTAATGAATAATAGTACTAATAATAATAATAATAATAATAATACTAAGGGCGTAGGATTATGATTTTCACCTCAAACAATCAGGAATGATATTTATTCAATTCAATTCACTTTTATTCAATTGATTGTAAGCCAGGAATTCCTAAATTATTCTAAAGCCTTTCCCAAGGTCGATAGAAAATACTACGAATTATTAACTCGATATATCCCTATTCGAATTAGATAATTAATAGCTAAAACAGTTCAAGAATTCCCACAATAACAGGCTTCACAATTCGCATGAGTATATCCCTATCTCACGAAAATTATGATTCGTCTCACAAGAACTATGCCTAAATTTCATCTCCCGAATCCATAAAGACATTCAAAACAAATTAATTGTTGGCCAGACAATTAAAAAGCATTAAGAACAGTAAGAAGAATCCAATTCAATAGAATAACGAGTAAATCGAAATAATAATAAATAATCAAACCGTCATGAAATCGGCTACAATCAAAATCCTACTCGAATAGATCTAAGAACTAAGATGCAGAAAAACCGTAGGGATCCGTGGTCTTGTCGTCGCCCACAAATCTCCTCCTTGTGTTCTTCGCCCTAGCTGTCGATGTCCTTCCTCTTCCTTTCTGATCGATCCCCCCCATTTTCTTCAGCCCTTCAATGCTTATTTATATCAGTCCTAAGCCTCCAAAACGCGTCCATGTGATTAGGTCGGGAACAGGCTCCAAAACTGCCCAGAAACGCGGAATATTCAGCAAAACCGTCCGGTGGGCCGCGACTCACTTAGGCTGTGCCGCGGCCCCTTAACACCCAGCGCCTATACCTGGGCGCATTTTTCCTCCTGGGCCGCGACTCACAGTACAGTGTGCTTCAGCACTCGCTGGTTGTCTTCGTGTGCCGCGGCTCACTTGGTTTGTGCTGCGGCTCATGACCAAAAACTGCTGTTTTCGCCCGTTTTTCATCGTTTTGGCTTCCGGACTCTGATTTCCTGCAAAACATATAAGAATAGTGCATTAAAAGCTCATTTATGCTGAATTAGGCTCAAGATGGACATAAAATAATGATAAATAAGCGCATAAAAATACGCCTAACAGGGGGCCACGACCCAAGACTGCTGGGCAGGCCCTGCTTGCTGCCCGATGTGTTTCGGGCGCGGTCCAGCCCCTTTCGGACCTGTTTCGGGCTCATTTTCTTCGTGTATTTGATGAGCAAATTAAAAACTCGCAAGTGTATGGATTGCTTTTGTAGGAAGCGGCAAGTAACTCCGAGGTCGATCTCACAAGGAGTTGGAAACGGTTTGAAGATCAATTATGTTTGGCAAATAGTCGAATTAACAAAAGTAAAGTAAATTAAAATACTGTGAATGGTTCAATTGAGATGTAAAACCGTAAACACAAGTAAGGAAAATTAAATTAATCGAAACGTTAAAAACACCGAATTTAAGATTGGATTATCTAGAGATTACAATTATGAGAATGATATGGAAGTTTAGAATCACCGACACACACGTTATCAATTTTAATTTCGATACTCAAAGAATCAATGGTTGGAAATCACCGACTGCTCACAATTAAAAGAAACCCGTTTGATGGCGGTAAACCTTAAAAATCACGATTGCTCTATTCAATAACAAGAGAAACTCCTTTGATGGGGAAGAATCCCTAACTAACAATCGATTAGTCGACTACTTTTGATGAGGTAAATTGCTAAAAGATCATAGAAAAAGCTCAAGAACATTCACAATCACTTCTACCGGACCATTTGATGGCGAAGACCGATAACAACCCTCGTATATCTCAATACTAGTAACTTAGAATCAAGGTTTGATGATCTAAATCCTAAGTTCTCTTGTGTCTAAACAATATTCGTGCGTAGTATCATCAAGAACACCGAGCAAAATGATAGAACAACAAAAGAGGAATAATCCCAAACTCATACCCGGAAAATCAATCAAAACTAGCAATCAAGAACAGTGTGTGGTTCAATCTAAAAACCCATACGATAAGATTAGCTACTCATGATCATTTCCACAATAATAGCAAAAATCATAGAATAAAACATGGTAGAAATCTTCCATTACAAAAACGAAATCGAATCCCCGAAAGGTTTGATGTTCTTCCTTTAAAAACTCACAAATCTTCTTACAAGTTATGAATATCACTCACAAAATGTATCTCTAGATGTTTAGAACATTCAAAATTGATAAAAACTGAGTTTTGGATCGAGTTTTGCGGCTTGGGGGAAGTTGTGTATAGGGTTTTCCCTTATATACCCGTCAAAAATTGCAAAAAGTGCAGAAAATCGCATTTTCTGCACAAACAGGGTGTCCACAGAAAGATCTGCCTCGCGGTCTCAATTCTGGATCGCGATCCGGCGCGGTCTGAATTTGGATCGTGGTCTAGAAGCCATATCTCCCTCAATACACCTCGGAATTTAGCTTATAATATACTGTTGCGAAGCTGATTTCAAGAGGAATCCATACATGTAGAGAACACATTCCATTTCGAAGTAATGAATCTGGAAATTAGAAAATACGACAGGCAGTGCTTCAATCTTCATCGTTTAAGCCCTGTTCTCGCTCCCGACTTGTTCTTGATCGTCATAAACTCCAATATTGAGCACAAAATCACCCATTTCACCACAATATTCGTCTGGATACCTACAAAACAAAAACACAACATACCAAGCGTAAAAAGAACAAAAACACTTAAAAACAAACGAAAGTACGACTCAATAGAACAGAATGAGACGATCAAAAATCGACTCATTAGTATTCCTGAAAATTAATTTCCTGTATTTTAAATTGGATTTAATATGATTAAAATGATATATGGTATTTCATTTTATTAGGGAATATTGATTAATTGGAATACTTGTGATTGACCGAATTACTTTGAACGTTTTCATATTACCGATTGTGTGAATTGATTGGATCAATTCTATTTATTGTTGTTTATATATTGGTTGGATCAATGTACTATAAGCAATCCATTTATTTAGTATTTATTGGATGAATGCTTTTGAATGGGGATGTGGTTCATGGACTTAGTTTTGAATCGTTCAATTTTATTCGATTGTGTTGTAAAGACCGTTTTGAGCCTATTTATTTTACTAGAAATATTTGTATCTAGGATGCAATTTTTCAATGTAAAATATATATGTAATGACGAATACCGGAGGAAGATCCGTTCGAGAAGACGAAGATTCAAGACCGAAGACTTGTAATTAGATTACGACTGTAATACCCGGTTGAATTTCATTCATTTTTATTCCATATTAATCAGTCAGTAATTATCATTCAGTAACTTCACTCATTATTAATCACTCATCATTCATGATTCATTCATTGCGTTCACTGTTGGTATGTTGTAATCGTATATCAGTTACCGATCGTCATTTCATCTCTGTTTATAGATCGAGACGGGAATATTATCATTTTCATCGGGATTGGTAGTCTTGTACTGGGAGTATCATTTTTTGGCATGTGTTGGACCTGCTCACTTTCACATTCGTATGATATGTCGGATCATTCATCAGTCGTAGCGAGGAATCAGAGTTGTCGGATTTTCATCTTGTCCAGCAATGAGTTACGGCCGTAAGAATGGTAGGTTACGGCCGTAACAGGTGTTCTTTGGTTTCAGGCCATTTTGGACGAACGGGACTTACGGCCGTAAGGTTGCGGCATACGGCCGTAAGTTGAGCAGGTACGGCCGTAAGGCTCGGCCGGATATGGCCGTACGAGTCGAGCAGGGTGTCCGGATGTTATTGGCCGAAGGGCGAGTTACGACCGTAAGAGGGGCAGGATACGGCCGTAAGGAGTGTTCGTGTTTTTCAGGATGTGTCGGACTAGAGAGACTTACGGCCGTAAGGGTTGCGGCATACGGCCGTAAGACGAGCCGTAAGGCTTGGCCGGTTACGGCCGTACGTTCAGGCAGGGTACCTGGTCATTTTCGACGAAGGGGGGCTTACGCCCGTAAGTTTGGCCGGATACGGCCGTATCATCCGAGTTACGCCCGTAAGGTGTGCGGGTACGGCCGTAAGGATGTCGGCAGATGTTTTAGACGAGGGCGAGTTACGCCCGTAAGTCAGGGCGGATACGGCCGTAAGGCTGTCGGCAGGTTTTTGGACGAATCCGAGTTACGGACGTACAAGTTGGTCGGTTATGGCCGTAAGGCCGTTGACCTGGAATGTTACGGCCGTAAGAAGGTCGAGTTACGGCCGTAACTTCCGGCAGTATATAAGGACCCGGCCGGGACTTTTTCTTCACTTTCACCTTTTTCTTCCATCTTGTCCGAGAGAGAGAGAGCTTGAGGGAGGGATTTTCCTTCATCAATCACTTGTGTTTTCGGATTTCATCATCTTGATTTCGTTGGAAGCTTGGATAGCCGATTTAACACGTTTTCATCGGATCAAAGTGTTTGGATCTTCAAGAGGTAATTTCTTCAACATTTTGGATTTCGATTTTGTGTTGAGATATGATGTTTTGGACGTTATAATCATGTTATATGAAGGGATATGCATATGATTATGAGTTTGTATAGAGATTCATTAGATTATTGAGGGATTATTCAAGAACACCTTGAATATCGAGTTGGATTTGGGAATTTTCGATTAATTGTTGTTATAATCACGTATTTGGATATTCATAACGGATTATTGATCGTATTGAAGATGTTTTGTTGGTTTGAAACACTTCTTGGGGATTTGATGTTAGTATTATTGAGGTTTGGTTGTAATCAATCGAAGTTGGCCACAAAGTGTTCGATATAATGCCCCAATGAACTTGGTTTAATCGTATCGACGTTTTGAGTTCGTTATATTCGTGTTTGAGTCGTATATTGAACGGATTGTTGGTAATTGTATTGATTCAAGGTTGTTCGAGCGACCGACACTTCATTTAGGACATTTGTTCGTGGAAGGACATTCTTCATCGGTATTGAGTAAGTAAATTCTTACTCGGTTAAAAGGATATTCATTCCTTTTGTTGTTGATCATTCATAATCATAACTCATTCATCATTGTATTAATCATATTGAGACTTGTAATTGTCGAATAATCACTTCATTAACGAGGAACGGCAGTTCCAATCATTTCATTGAAACTATCAATCACTTCATTATTACCTTCTTCTCGGTGAGTCATTCTTGACTTTGTCAGATTATTATTATTCATTGTTATTCATTATGGTTATTCTCGTTCATATGACCCTCTGGGTTCATATTGCGTGGCCGGGTGCGGATGTGTGGAATTTTTAGTCGGGCACGTGATGGCCATGTATTGGGAGTGATACATTGGACTGTGCACACGGTAACTGATTACCTCCGTGAGACTAATTAGGTACAAGGACGGGTGTGTCCGGTCATTCGTCTTGTACACTTGCACAGAACACGACGGGCGTACTATGATACTCCTCTTCAGCGTAATTCATAACTAAGGATATTTCATAACTTCAGTTAAATCATGATTGTGTATTTTCAACCCTTGAGGATTGTTGTTCTGTGTAACTGACCCCGACTAGGGATTTTGTTTTTCTGGTCATGGCAAGGCAAAAGCACGGGAATAGAATGATGACATCGAGGAGTCCCAATGATAATAGTAGGGGCCCCGGTCTTTCAGTTATTCATGTTGTCCTTTAATTTCCGCTGCAGACTTTCATTTGGATACTCCGTTTCATTCAGTGTTGTGTATTTTATCTTCATATAAAATATACTAGTATTCGGTATTGTCCTGGTGTGTTGTACTTAAACTCCTCATCGGAGTATATGGTAATATAATGTGGTTCGGTACTACAATTATATTATTTAATTCATTATTTTCATTCGCCTGGTGGGTCCCAGTCAGGGATTCACGGCACTGTAATATCCGCCTAGTTTGGGGTGTTACAGAGTTGGTATCAGAGCGTGGTTTTGAATACTACCTTCCGAGTCATGTCTCATTAGAAATCATCGTCATCAGACTAGTATCATTGGACTTTCGCGTCACGTGTGACCTGTGCAAATGCCGAGCCAATCAGACCGAAAGAACTGTAAGATTTCTAACGCCATGGTATAATTTCTGGCAATAGTCATTCATTCATAATTCATCAATTAACAATCCTCAAACATCATCATTCATTATGATTAGGACGATCATGTTAACTCATTAATCAACTCAATTCATTTCATTACTTAGTTGTCGATCTGGATGATCATATTATTAATCTTGTTAAATTGTTCAAGATAATCATTTCAAGAATTTCATCAGATAATCATGTCACTTCAATAAATCATTCATATAATCGCTAAGTTAGAGCATGTATACTCATTTTCATCATCTCATGACATAATCATAACGTGATAATCATTCGGGAATTATAATCATTATGCGACCTTCCTACTTCAGTATGGGGAGAGCTGTCAGGGGATGCACGGGGAGAGGCCGCGGTGCGGGCCGAAACTCGGGAAATAATCACTCGCTGTCGGGAAATCGTACCCAGGACTCGGCTCGATCAGAAGATGTTCGGGTTGATCCACTCACTTTTATGCAGGCCATGATGACCCATGTGCAATTGCTCAATCATCATTGCGCCACTGTGGCCGGATTAATCGAGAGAACTCTCCCGTATGAGCCGGCTGCTAAGGAAATTGCTGAACAACAACCTTCATCTGTCAGCAAGAAATCAACGAAGCGTGATCAATCCGAAGGCGGTCAGTCAACCTTCAAGAAGCCTCCTGTGAGTCCTATCGTTTCTGAGCGACCTCCTACGGTGCTTAATCATGCGGGATCTTAGTCCCGAGCGGCCAGTTCGGCTATCACCTGCTTCAACTGTGGAGCGCCGGGTCATTACAGCACTAAGTGTCTGAAACTGTCTATCACGTGCCATAATTGTGGGAATTTTGGGCATAAGTCCCATTTTTGCCGAAAGAACTCCAAGTCGGCTCCGGCGGCATCTCAGGCCCCGAAGCAATCAGCGATTCAGAATCGGACTGCTCTATCAACGTCGTTTAAGACAATGGAAGCAAATAAAGTTGGAGCTCATATTTATCAGACGGTAGCGTTCGGTTCGGGGGCCGGCAAGTCCCGGATTCATGTGATGGAGAGGATCGACGATCCGGTGGCCCGAATGATCTCAGGTATACTCGTAATTTTAGTTCAACCTGTGTGTACCTTTTGATACTGGTACACCGCTTTCATTCATTTTTGAATCATGTTTGAATAGACTTATTTTGGGATAGTCCTATTGCTTGTGGACCTCATACCATCGGTCTACCTGACGATGGAAGAATTTTCGGAAATCATACCGAGGTAAGCTTAATGACCGCGATTGGTTGGTGGACCTAATTGTGGTGAATTTATCTGAGGACGATGTAATATTGGGTATTAGTTGGATGGATCGTCATGATACTAACCTTAGTGCTGCAAGCGTTTGGTCACTATCATTCCGTCGTTTGTTGTCGAATGTGTGCTTCAGGGAAGTAATCCCCGTTGTTCCAGAAGAATTATTATTATGATGGAAGCAGAGAAATTCCTCAATCGAGTTGTTCAATCATTCATTGTATCATTTTCATCGATTGGCCATTCTAAGGCGATTGAGTTGTTCAATCATTCATTGTATCATTTTCATCGATTGGCTATTCTAAGGCGATCGAGTTGTTCAATCATTCATTGTATCATTTTCATCGATTGGCCATTCTAAGGCGATCGAGTTGTTCAATCATTCATTGTATCATTTTCATCGATTGGCCATTCTAAGGCGATCGAGTTGTTCAATCATTCATTGTATCATTTTCATCGATTGGCCGTTTTAAGGCAATCGAGTTGTTCAATCATTCATAGTATCATTTTCATCGATTGGCCGTTTTAAGGCAATCGAGTTGTTCAATCATTCATTGTATCATTTTCATCGGTTGACCGTTCTAGGGCAATCGAAATGTTCAATCATTCGTGGTATCATTGTCATCGATTGACGATGTATTTCCAGACGAGTTATCTGGTTGCCTTCACATAGAGTTGTGGAATTCAGGAGTGAGTTGGATCCCGGTACGTCCCCGTTATCGAAGGCACCGTATCTGATGGCCCCGACCGAAATGCAGGAGTTGGAGATTCAACTTGAGGAATAGTTCGAGTAAGGTTTGTTGTGTCACGATTTATTCATCCCGACAGGCGATCGACTATAAGGCCGAGCGACCAAGTCAACATCAGTCAAACTATGGCTAGCTCGCCATGTCGAAGATATTAGACCCCTATCAGATGCCTGGCGATCGACTCCCAAGGCGATCGCCCTTTGGCAGCTGGCGATCTACTCTACTAACCAGCTAAGGGCAATCGACCTGCGCCCCGAGCAGAGACGATCGCCCGTCAAAAGTCATCAAGGACTGGGTCTCAGGAAAGCACCCACGTGCAGATCCACCAAAGGCGCTGACAAGATCTTCGTAGCAGACAAGATCTTTAGCTGACAGACAAGACCTTTGACCACAGCCTGCCACCTACCTCACCTACCAGCATGCGCGCCGAAAGTTGTCAGTAGGACCACCCGTGTCAAGAACTCGGTGACGCGTGTAAGCTACCCATTGGACCGCATGATCGCCAAAGAACTCCTGCAGACTTTGAGGGGACAGGCCCATGTGCTGAAAGACGATCGCCCGATTATTATATTGCAGAAAAGGCGATCGCCCGGCGTATCCAAGCCCTATAAATAGAGAACTTCCTCCTACTGGAAAAAGGTTGGAAATTGACGGAACCTACAGTTCACATTCTCTCACATTCAACCTACGGTTGGGAATTCATTCGACTTACGTCCGAAATACATTCCACCAAAGGTTCACATTCTCTCACATTCCGATACATTCACGGAAACACTGAAGAACATACATATCATCAAGCTCCGGCTATCTCACCGGAATCCATCTCAGGACTTCTCTCTCCAAATCTCTCGTCCAGAAGACGATCGGCAGAAGCAGCAAGTCTCCACTAGACAGATTCCAAGGGATTCATAAGCCCAGAAGCCCAGACATCCAGCTAAATACTCGCCGTGAGAGGCGGTCGATCTCTCGCCGCCGCGACTGTTCATCACCTTTGTTACAAGAACTCACAGAGCATCAAATCTGGTTCTTCCGGAAATCTACACGCTCACTAGCTAAGATAACAAGAAACTTTACACTCATTGTAATTGTATTCTTACATTAGTACTTGTATCCCCGAATATCGGTATTAATAATATCTCGCGAGAGCATTCAAGCCCGGGACTAACAACCCCAGCAAATCTTGTGTTATTTATCTTTCTCACGGAAGTGCTCTTGCATTTGTTTGCTATCCCATCCATTCCAGCAATATCTATCTCCGGATAATATTTTGGGTAGCAACAATTGGCGCTAGAGGAAGGGGATCTAACCCTCAAACTTTTATTCCTACCGTCCCGAAGAACACTCACTGTTCTCGGGGCACATACTTAAAGTGACACTCACTGCACTTCAAAGAAAACCTTCAGAATCATGACATCCGCCGGTCCATCGAAGAAAGCTGCTCTCCGAACCGCCGGACACCATTTCCCGGTTCAATCCGAACCCCAGCCAACGACAGGGGGAAGCCGCAGCAACGCGAGACTCTCGATCCCGCATCCGAGAGATGGCCCCAACCTCTCACTCGATCAGTTCCAAACCGAAGAACAGATCGAGGAGGCTATGGCCATCCTGGAGGAGCGACGGAGAGCATGTGCGTCGCCTGCAATAACTCCCTCGATCATCCGCCGCATGGGAAAACGGAAATTCAGCGGGCTACTGAACGAGCGATCGTCAGAAAGCCCCAATGCGCGAGGAAAGGCTCTCGCACGACCGGACGGATCTATATTCAATCGCTTGGGACGCGACCCATCCGGGCGACCGGGGCATTCAGTCTCCAACCTTGAAAAGACGGAATCCGAATCCGTCACCAGGACTTCGGCCTACCCGCCTCACAGCCGAACGCAGGTCAGCCATCTGACTCCCGCCCCGATCGCCAGGGGATCAGTACTCGATCGCCTCGGCTCCCGCTCCGAGCGCCGAGCCGCTAGCAATCAGGCCACGGCGATGGCCGCCATACAACGCCAGCTCGACGAGATGAGAGCACTCTTGGACACTGGGGCAAGCACCAGCAAAAAGATCGCCGGGCCGACCGAGCCACTCGCGGTCCACATCGAGCTTGCCCCCATACAGCCAACGATCGCTCCTCCCAAAACACCTCTGTATGAGGGGAGATCGGACCCCGAAACCCACCTGAGTAAATTCCGAATCTACATGGTGGGTGTGGGGCATCTGATGCAACCAAGTGCCGGATCTTCCCGTTAACATTGGGCGAGCTGGCCCATAGATGGTACGTCTCACTACCACCGCGATCTATCACATCTTTTAAGAAACTGGCGAACGACTTCACGTCATACTTCGCCAGCAAGGTCGCCAGACCAGAAGGCCCCCACCGCATGATAAAAATCAAGCAGGGGAAAGACGAATCAGACGCAAATTACATTGACCGAGTGGACGAAATCGTCCTCACCGGCGAACCCGTCAGTGACGAGCTCGCTCTCTATTCGGCCATGGGGGGATTCCGTGGTCACTCTCCCATGTTTAGACATCTCTCCAAGGATATTCCCCCAACTTACGCGATCTTCCGCGCTAAATCCGCCGACTTCCTGGCCAGGCAAAGGCTACTCACCCTCCGCTTAGACGAGGAAACGCCACCTCTTGTCCAGAAGATAGCGATCGCCAAAGCAAAGAAGGCGATCGCCAAGACACCCGGAGATCTCAAGGCTTTCGAGGACATGGAAGCCCATCTCCTCCATACGTTCAACAGAACTCCGGCACATATTTTCTATGCCATCAAGGGGCACGAAGAGCTCAAAAAGCCAAAGGCGATAAGGGACCACGGTCATCTGGACAACAATCAATATTGTGCCTACCATAAGAGTCCCGGCCACAGCACCAACAAATGCCGCGACCTCCTCAAACAGCTCTGGAGATTGTTTGAGGAGGGCAAGTCGATGACTTATTGGTTTAGCCAAGTCCCTACCTACCTCTACGGACGATCGTCCGAGTCGAACACAAAGCAGTGGAAAGCTCATACGGGCCGACCCCTAGATCAACCTCGGCGACCGTCTCTACATGCTTCAATCAAGAAAAGGAGACCTCGGAGGTCTCCCCGATCTCTTTCCTTATTCAAGAAACCGGGGGACTCGATCGCCATCTACAGTTCACCATCTAACATGATGGACTAAGGCACGAGATCGCCTCCCCGCTGCGTACACCGTCGAAGGTCGGCATCTGCATGACGATCCAAGGTGGAAGAGTGCAGCCATGGTCCTGGTGGTCGATGGAACCGACTACTTAGGCCATGCAAGGTCCCTTTGGGCCAGGATCGCCCGCCCTTCGTTTAAATACGAGGCCGGCGTAGTCTGAGGGCCCTCCAAAGTTAATTAGTGGACACGATCGCTCGCCCTCAAAGGTTCATCATCTAACATGGTGAACCCGGACAATGCGACGCGCCACAACCCCCGTCTCAACGTACACCGTCGAGGTTCGCCATCTTCATGGTGGGCCGAGGTGGGAGCAGAGCTAAACAAGCCGCGGGCGTAGAGTTGAATCATCCGACGCTGCCCCGCGCAAGGACTCCTCTAGACCGAGACCGCACGCCCTTCGTTTAAATACAAGGCGAGGCGCAGCCTAACAGAGGACCCTCATAATAAAGTGAGTCACGAGACACTCAATGTCTTCGCGCAGAAAGACATGATCAAGGAGTCGGTCCATCGAACTCCGCGATCGTGCACGGTTCCTCAAGAAGGACGACCGTCCCCGAGGACTCGTCAAAGTTGAAGACCGCTCACTCAAGGAATTATTTTCATCCCCTTCCTTCCACTAAGTGAATAAAAACAAGGGGCAATAAGAGTGCGGACTACCTACACGACGATCGTCGCTATTCAACCACATACGGAGATCGTCATTTTTTCAGATGTAGTGCAGCGATCGAATTTGTTGTAAAAAGTTATCTTTATGAGTTTATCAATTCATTTGGAACTACCCTCGCAACGATCTCTCCTCACACATTTGTACAAAGTCAAACAAAGACTTAAAAATAACCATTCATTCAAGTGATAAGTCAGAAAGACAAATGCTCATTTCATTACTTGAAAAATCGGAGTACATGATCGCCCGAAGGCCTAAGTGCTACAAAAGAAAGCTACAAACTACAAAGAAAGTAAGCTAAAAGCATAAAAAATGAAGCGCCTCAGGCCCCTGCCTGGCCTTCGCCATCTGCATTCGGCGCGGTCCCCTCATCCTCCGGAGCGTCGGGATGAGCAAGACTGTCTGGAGACGGATACCAGCTCAAATCCACGCCGATGTCCGCCAGGTCCAAGATCGGCAAGGAGAAAGCCGAATGGAGAGGATGCTCCAATGCATATGATTTGAACTTCTCAGCTAGAGGACCGACCTCCAAGACTCCCTTCTTAGCCGCTCGGATCGAGTCGGCGAATGCCAAATAATAGGCGAACTCGCTGACATACTCCAAGTTTTGGAAGGGATCGGCCTTGGTCGCCTCAACCTCTCCTCTCAGCTCGGCCATCGCCTGTTGCGATCCCTGGAGCTCGGCCTCCCTCGCAGCAACCTTCTCTTTCGCCTCCACTCGGCTCAGTCGAGCGATCGTCACCTTCCCGGCGATCGGCCTCCTTCAGAAGCATTCCGCGCTGGGCGGCACTCTGAATCTGGTCCCGAAAACGGTCCACCGCCATTCGATATTTCTCAGTCTCCTTCTTCTCGGCTCAAGCTCATGGCTCGCCCGCTTGGCCGCCTCGAGAGTCCTTCTCCATCGCCGCGATCTTGTCGGCCAAACTCGGCGTTCTCTTTCCGAGCCGCCTCGAGATCCTCCTGAAGGCGAATAGTGGAGGGCCGCCCCTCAAACTCCTGGGCAGCCTGGACGGCCATGGTCGCCGTCTGCAGAGAAAGGGCGACAACAGCATGCATCGAACTTGACGATCGCTGCCGAGCGATCGCATCCAGATCAGTGGTCCATGCCTTCGGCAGAGCAGACGCAGCTTTGCTAACATATGGAGGAATGTCGCAGGAATGGCGAGGAGATCGGCTCGCCAGGAAATCCACGACCATCGGTGGACAAGACGGATCTGCGCGACGGATCCTGCATCAAAACAACCAAGGTTAATACAACTCCTATGCAGATGCAATTTTCAACACAGAAATGCTATCTACCTCTCAGCCTTCTCGGGATCCCGACCGAAAAACGGTTTCCCTCGAGGGGTCTCAGCATCCGCGATCGCCGTCTCCCGCAGAAAAGCCGCAGAGGGCGACTCGCCCTCCGGAGCAACGATGGTGATCGGAGGAGCGGCGATCGGCACTTCATCGCCCGGGGCAGGAAACGAAGTTTCTTCCGGCCTCGGCCTCTGCGATCGCCCAAGCCCCTCCTCCTGAATTTCCTCCTCAACCACGACCTGCTCCACGCGAGGCTCCGGCTCCACGCGAGGCTCCCCCTCCGGAACTATAGGCAATGCGACGGGTGGAACCCGAGTCGACCTCTTATGACGAAGACGGCCTAGGACTCCTGGGTTCGACATAGCGATCTCCGCCGGAGGCTCCAAAAGCGAGGAAACGAACCTCTGCGATTAAAGACGATCGACTAACGGTCGAGACACTTTCCTCAAGTAAGGCGATCGCCTAGAAAGTGAAGATCGCGAGCTCATACTGCACCGCGAGATGTCTCGGGAATCGGAATAGTCGAGCCGACAACCAGCGACTCTCCTTGTTGATCCGAGTGGCGTCTAGGTCGTCGTCCGACAAGCTCCTAATTCGCTCCCAAACAACGAGAAAGTCGAAAGGCAGCTCCTCGATCGCCGGGATATGGAAGCTGCAAAATGTAAATCAAATTAGATCAGTCAAATCGCATCCAAACGAAGGAGAGTCTAAACCCTTACCGGATTCCTCTCCCGAAATTCGGTGGGGATCTCCGGCTCGCCGTGGGATTGTCGCTCGCGAAGCTCTCCACTTGCCGCGACCCGACCACTTCGATCGCCACGTATCTTATTCGGGACTCCATGAATCACCCGACCAGATCGGCCTTGAATATGGTAACCGCCGACCAACCTCTCGTGAGCCGTCAGTTTAAACAAATGATTCATCTCCAACGGCGATGGGAGGCGTACTGGCGATGACCGCCGAAAAGGGTGAGGGTGCAAATAATTTGGAGCCGGGCGTTCGGCGTCACCTGAAGTGGCGCCACATTCCAAGCGGCCAAGATGGGAGACCGCAAAGGACGAGAGGAAGCGTAGCCGGCCTCCATAACGGCCTCACTCACTGCGACCATACCCATCGGAGGTGGTCGGCTCGTTCATTCTCGCGGCGCGAACATGTCCACATACGAAGGAACATGGAATCTTGTCCTCCAGACGGCTAGATCTCTCTGGTCGCCGAGCTCCGTATTTGGCCGAGCGACCACAACGATCATTGCGCGGCACGACATCGCGACCGCTTGGGAAGCACATAGGGATAAGCGACCGAATATCCCGGAAGTCGAATCTCGGAGTAGACCGCTAACCTCTCCATTATTTCGGCAAAGGCCCTATAGGCCCGACCAAAAGTGCTATGTTGCTCCCGGTAAGCCCCGATCGCGGATCTCTCTCGTCTGCGATCGTCTCTCTTCAAGGCCGACTCCTTAGCAATATCGGCCTCATTAAACAAAGCCTCAACTTCAGGGTCGATTCCGGCTCGAATGGCTTCACCGCCGTCTCAGTGGAAGACGGAAGGATTTTCTCCGGGCGGCCCGATGTCCGGCGGCAGTACCGCTCCAAACGATGATGAGGCTCGGCCATTTTGAGTTAGAGAAGAAGAAAAGGATTTTTTCTTACCCTAAAGTGAAATCGAACGACGATCGGCTCTAAGATCTTCAGAAAATTCGGCAGCAGGTCCTTCTTTCTCCAATAAGCACGCGTGAGTAACACTGCAGCACCGCGCCACCTTTTTATAGGAGGAGGCAGGGACCCGATTGCAATAAGGGAAAACCTCAGGGGTCGGATCTCAAACGACGCAATAGTTGACCCCCTCGAGACCCGCGTACGCGTCTTTTCAAGGATGCGTCAGCCGAGGAGTCATTAATGACCGTTGGCGTCCTCCAATAGAAGCCCGACACGTGCACGGAGACTTTTCAACGCCCGTTGTTTTTTCCCGCGCAGTTCAGCGGCCAGCCAGGTCGTCCGAACCCAGAGTATATCAGCTCAAAGACGATCGCCAGTTCAGTTAAACACAAAGTCGCTCGTCAAAAGGTCAGCGATCGCCAAGAGAGCCACCTCACCCCACGTTTCCAACGTATGAGCGGAATGAGGGCAATTGTTGTGTCACGATTTATTCATCCCGACGGGCGGCGACTATAAGGCCGAGCGACCAAGTCAACATCGGTCAAACTATGGCTAGCTCGCCATGTCGAAGATATCGACCCTATCGATGCCCGGCGATCGACTCCCAAGGCGATCGCCCTTTGGCACTGGCGATCTACTCTACTAACCGGCTAAGGGCAATCGACTGCGCCCCGAGCAGAGACGATCGCCCGTCAAAAGTCATCAAGGACTGGTCTCAGGAAAGCACCCACGTGCAGATCCACCAAAGGCGCCGACAAGATCTTCGTAGCAAGATCAGACAAGACCTTTGACCACGGCCTGCCACCTACCTCACCTACCGGCATGCGCGCCGAAAGTTGTCGGTAGGACCACCCGTGTCGGCAACTCGGGACGCGTGTAAGCTCCCCATTGGACCGCCTGATTGGCCCGGCCAACTCCTGCAGACTTTGAGGGGACAGGCCCATGTGCTGAAAGACGATCGCCCGATTATTATATTGCAGAAAAGGCGATCGCCCGGCGTATCCAAGCCCTATAAATAGAGAACTTCCTCCTACTGGAAAAAGGTTGGAAATTGACTGAACCTACAGTTCACATTCTCTCACATTCAACCTACGGTTGGGAATTCATTTGACTTACGTCCGAAATACATTCCACCAAAGGTTCACATTCTCTCACATTCCGATACATTCACGGAAACACTGAAGAACATACATATCATCAAGCTCCCGGCTATCTCACCGGAATCCATCTCAGGACTTCTCTCTCCAAATCTCTCGTCCAGAAGACGATCGGCAGAAGCAGCAAGTCTCCACTAGACAGATTCCAAGGGATTCATAAGCCCAGAAGCCCAGACATCCAGCTAAATACTCGCCGTGAGAGGCGGTCGATCTCTCGCCGCCGCGACTGTTCATCACCTTTGTTACAAGAACTCACAGAGCATCAAATCTGGTTCTTCCGGCAATCTACACGCTCACTAGCTAAGATAACAAGAAACTTTACACTCATTGTAATTGTATTCTTACATTAGTACTTGTATCCCCGAATATCGGTATTAATAATATCTCGCGAGAGCATTCAAGCCCGGGACTAACAACCCCGGCAAATCTTGTGTTATTTATCTTTCTCACGGAAGTGCTCTTGCATTTGTTTGCTATCCCATCCATTCCAGCAATATCTATCTCCGGATAATATTTTGGGTAGCAACAAGGTTATCTCAGACCGAGTGCGTCCCCGCGAGGAGCACCAGTGTGATCTGTCAAGGAGAAGGATGGCTCGTCTCGTGTGTGTATTAACTATCAGGAGTTGAACAGGGTGATGATCAAGATTTGTATCCTCTACCCCGTATTGTTGATCTCTTAGATCAACTTCAGGGAGCTTCAATATTTTCCAAGATTGACTTAAGATCTGGATATCATCAGTTGCGAATTCAAGAGTCAAGTATCGCAAGGACGGCGTTTCGTACACGCTATGGTCATTATGAGTTCGTAATTATGCCGTTCGGGCTAACTAATGCACCTACGGTATTCATGGAGTTAATGAATCGGGTTTTCATGGACTTTTTGGATCAGTTTGTTGTTGTCTTCATCGATGACATTTTGATTTTATTCTCGTGATCGAGGGGAACACGAAGTATATCTTCATCAGGTTCTCGACGTGTTAAGACGCGAGCAACTTTATGGAAAATTTTCGCAATGTGAGTTCTAGATGTCCGAAGTGACTCTTCTCGGGCATGTAATTTCATCAGACAGAGTTCGTGTCGACCCTCAGAAGACGGAGGCTATCCGAGATTGGCAACCTCCGAAAGATGTTAAGGAAATCCGAAGTTTCCTCGGATTAGATGGTTAATTATCCGACCCACGACCTGGATCTAGCAGCCGTGGTTTTCGCATTGGAAATTTGGCGTCGTTCCCTTTATGGCGTCACCTGTCAGATCTTCACTGATCACAAGAATTGAAGTATATATTTACTCAGAAGGAGTTAAATATGCGACAAAGACGGTGGTTGGAACTAATCAAAGATTATGATATCGAGATCCTTTACCACCCGGGCAAGACGAATGTTGTCACCGACTCCTTGAGTCGTAAGTCCGTTCAGGGGCAGATGCTTGCTCGTTTAACAGTTCAGAAGGAGCTTCAGCAGGAATTCCTTAGACCCGAGATCGAGGTCCGGCTTCAGCGAGTTCAGGGACAGCTTTGTATGTTAGATATTTCATCATCACTTGAGGAGGAAATCAGGGAGAATCAGGGTTCAGAACCAGCATTGTTGCGCATCCGTGAGGACGTGGCTCAGGGGAAAGCCCTGGATTCGTGGTCCATGAGGATGGACTGTTGAGATTTAAGAATCGGTTGTGCGTACCGGCGACTGACGAGTTGAAAAACTCGATTTCGAGAGAAGCTCATGCTACCCCTTACTCTGTTCACCCGGGTCTAGCAAGATGAAAAAGGACTTGAAACAAAATTACTGGTGGAGTAATATGAAACGAGAAGTTGCGGAAGTTGTTTCGAGATGCTTAACCTGTCAACAAGTCAAGTTTGAACATCAGCGACCGACGGGTATGCTCAAACCGCTCCCTATTCCAGAATGGAAGTGGGAAGACATTTCTATGGATTTCATCATGAGTTTGCCGACGATTCGTCGTGGCATGAATACGACGTGGGTGATCGTGGACCGCTTATCTAAATCAGCTCATTTCCTTGAGATCAAGGATACGTGGGGTCCCGAGAGACTTGCCCAGCTGTTCATCAAAGAGATAGTGAGACTGCACGGTACTCCTAAGAGGATCGATTCCGATCGTGACGGACGGTTTGTGTCTCATTTTTGGAAATCAGTCCATCGTGCTATGGGAACTCAGCTTAATCTCAGTACTGCTTTTCATCCTCAGTCCGACGGACAATCCGAGAGAACCATTCAGACATTAGAGGACATGTTGAGGGCATGCGTCCTCGATTGGAAGGACGATTGGGAAGCCCAACTGCCATTGATCGAGTTCACGTATAATAATAGTTGGCATGCTTCGATTAAGATGGCACCTTACGAGGTCTTGTACGGTCATCGTTGTCGATCTCCTTTGTGTTGGGACGACTTATCAGAATCAATCGGCATGGAGCCCGATATACGTATAGCCGCGGTGAGAAGGTAGCCTTGATCGGGAGTCGTCTGTTGACTGCTCAGAGTCGACAGAAATCATATGCAGATAATCGTCGTCGACCGCTAGAGTTCGAGACGGGTGACCACGTTTTGGTCAAGGTGTCCCCGAGTCGAGGTATTTTCCATTTCGGAAAGCGGGGAAAGTTGCGTCCGAGATTCATTGGACCGTTTGAGATTTTGGAGCGAGTAGGAGAGCTAGCTTATCGTTTGGCTTTACCACCGGCGTTAAACCGAATTCATAACGTGTTTCACGTCTCTCAGTTGCGGAAGTATGTTGCTGACCCGAGTCACATACTTCAGTTCGACGAAATCGAGATCGCGGATGATCATTCATACGAGGAACGTCCTGTACGAGTTTTGAGCGGCGAATCAAACAGTTGAGGGTCAAGACGATCCCTTTGGCCAAGATGCAGTGGTCTAGACACGGAGTCGAAGAGGCCACTTGAGAAACCGAAGAGAGTATGCGGGAGAGTTATCCCGAGTTGTTGACCCCTAGTTTCGGGGACGAAACTCCTTTTAAGGGGGGGAGTATGTAATACCCGGTTGAATTTCATTCATTTTTATTCCATATTAATCAGTCAGTAATTATCATTCAGTAACTTCACTCATTATTAATCACTCATCATTCATGATTCATTCATTGCGTTCACTGTTGGTATGTTGTAATCGTATATTAGTTACCGATCGTCATTTCATCTCCGTTTATAGATCGAGACGGGAATATTATCATTTTCATCGGGATTGGTAGTCTTGTACTGGGAGTATCATTTTTTGGCATGTGTTGGACCTGTTCACTTTCACATTCGTATGATATGTCGGATCATTCATCAGTCGTAGCGAGGAATCGGAGTTGTCGGATTTTCATCTTGTCCAGCAATGAGTTACGGCCGTAAGAATGGTAGGTTACGGCCGTAACAGGTGTTCTTTGGTTTCAGGCCATTTTAGACGAACGGGACTTACGGCCGTAAGGTTGCGGCATACGGCCGTAAGTTGAGCAGGTATGGCCGTACAAGTCGAGCAGGGTGTCCGGATGTTATTGGCCGAAGGGCGAGTTACGGCCGTA
This sequence comes from Orobanche coerulescens, assembly GCA_033398695.1. Lineage (NCBI taxonomy): Eukaryota > Viridiplantae > Streptophyta > Magnoliopsida > Lamiales > Orobanchaceae > Orobanche > Orobanche coerulescens. The sequence goes on from CM065813.1 coordinate 23,257,886, forward strand.
AGAGGGGCAGGATACGGCCATAAGGAGTGTTCGTGTTTTTCAGGATGTGTCGGACTAGAGGGACTTACGGCCGTAAGGGTTGCGGCATACGGCCGTAAGACGAGGAAGGTACGGCCGTAAGGCTTGGCGGATTCTGGCCGTGCGTTCTGACGAGTACTGGTCATTTTCGACGAAGGGGGGCTTACGCCCGTAAGTTTGTCCGGATACGGCCGTATCATCCGAGTTACGCCCGTAAGGTGTGCGGGTACGGCCGTAAGGATGTCGGCATATGTTTTAGACGAGGGCGAGTTACGCCCGTAAGTCAGGGCAGATACGGCCGTAAGGCTGTCGGCAGGTTTTTGGACGAATCCGAGTTACGGCCGTACGAGTTGGCCGGTTACGGCCGTAAGGCCGTTGACCTGGAATGTTACGGCCGTAAGAAGGCCGAGTTACGGCCGTAACTTCCGGCAGTATATAAGGACCCGGCCGGGACTTTTTCTTCACTTTCACCTTTTTCTTCCATCTTGTCCGAGAGAGAGAGAGCTTGAGGGAGGGATTTTCCTTCATCAATCACTTGTGTGTTCGGATTTCATCATTTTGATTTCGTTGGGAAGCTTGGATAGCCGATTTAACACGTTTTCATCGGATCAAAGTGTTTGGATCTTCAAGAGGTAATTTCTTCAACATTTTGGATTTCGATTTTGTGTTGAGATATGATGTTTTGGACGTTATAATCATGTTATATGAAGGGATATGCATATGATTATGAGTTTGTATAGAGATTCATTGGATTATTGAGGGATTATTCAAGAACACCTTGAATATCGAGTTGAATTTGGGAATTTTCGATTAATTGTTGTTATAATTACGTATTTGGATATTCATAACGGATTATTGATCGTATTGAAGATGTTTTGTTGGTTTGAAACACTTCTTGGGGATTTGATGTTAGTATTATTGAGGTTTGGTTGTAATCAATCGAAGTTGGCCACAAAGTGTTCGATATAATGCCCCAATGAACTTGGTTTAATCGTATCGACGTTTTGAGTTCGTTATATTCGTGTTTGAGTCGTATATTGAACGGATTGTTGGTAATTGTATTGATTCAAGGTTGTTCGAGCGACACTTCATTTAGGACATTTGTTCGTGGAAGGACATTCTTCATCGGTATTGAGTAAGTAAATTCTTACTCGGTTAAAAGGATATTCATTCCTTTTGTTGTTGATCATTCATAATCATAACTCATTCATCATTGTATTAATCATATTGAGACTTGTAATTGTCGAATAATCACTTCATTAACGAGGAACGGCAGTTCCAATCATTTCATTGAAACTATCAATCACTTCATTATTACCTTCTTCTCGGTGAGTCATTCTTGACTTTGTCAGATTATTATTATTCATTGTTATTCATTATGGTCATTCTCGTTCATATGACCCTCTGGGTTCATATTGCGTGGCCGGGTGCGGATGTGTGGAATTTTTAGTCGGGCACGTGATGGCCATGTATTGGGAGTGATACATTGGGCGTGCACGGGGTAGCATTAGCTCCGTGAGACTAATTAGGTACAAGGACGGGTGTGTCCGTCATTCGTCTTGTACACTTGCACGTAACACTACGGGCGTACTATGATACTCCTCTTGCGTAATTCATAACTAAGGATATTTCATAACTTGGTTAAATCATGATTGTGTATTTTCAACCCTTGAGGATTGTTGTTACGTATGGCGGCCATTTGGGATTTTGTTTTTCAGGTCATGGCAAGGCAAAAGCACGGGAATAGCATGCTGACGTCGAGGAGTCCCAGTGATACTAGTAGGGCCCCCGATCTTTCAGTTATTCATGTTGTCCTTTAATTTCCGCTGCAGACTTTCATTTGGATACTCCGTTTCATTCAGTGTTGTGTATTTTATCTTCATATAAAATATACTAGTATTCGGTATTGTCCTGGTGTGTTGTACTTAAACTTCTCATCGGAGTATATGGTAATATAATGTGGTTCGGTACTACAATTATATTATTTAATTCATCATTTTCATTCGCCTGGTGGGTCCCATTCAGGGATTCACGGCACTGTAATATCCGCCTAGTTTGGGGTGTTACAACGACGTTTTGTACTAGGAACGGTCCATGAACTACATGTTGGTAGCAACTAGGTTGTGAATGTTTATTCATATGGTATGAATGCTGCAAACGCGCTTAAATGAATTAATGTGCAAAGTGTAACATTAATCGCGAAAATTCTCCCACGAAAAATTATAAGTTTAAAAGGTTTCAAGGTTTTCCTTCCCTCCATCGAGCTTTCGGAAAATTGAAATCCAAACCGGATGTGCTATGCTTCGGAGTTATCTGGGTAGTCATTCGAGGAGGATGGATAAATTACCAAAAGCGCATTGGATGCCTTCAGTTAGAGTAGATTTTATCCCTATAAACATGTTCGGTTGCCGGATAAGATTCAATTGTGAAACTGATTTGCATCGATGGTATAAACTTAACTTGTTCATGAACCATAGAAATCATATAGGTTGAGGGGAGTGAACAAGGGGAAAAATAAGATCGAATCATCCATTAGATGGGTTGGTGTTGGACACCACTTTATGAATATTAATAGACTAGAAACTTGTTCGGTTGCCCTCTATTAAAATTTATAAAGAACTCGACCACCACTATTGTAACACCCCCGATATATTCAGGAATATTACAGCGCCGTAAATCCTTTACGTAAGAATTTACAAGACTAAGGAAATGAAAAGATAATAACAATGCCAACAAACAACGACAGCGGAAATAAATTACAACACGAGTCTGAAAACAGTACTGAAAGACAAACGTCAAACAGTGAACATTAATACATGACCAAATCCAACATCACAAACGACAACGTACTCGAGTACTTTATCGAAAACAATATAAACATACGACAAAATAATCCGACTGTAACATCACTCTGCACCCTCGTCGTCATGCATCTCTAGTGGTTGTTTTCCCACTCTCCTGGATCCTGAACATAAAACAAATGTTCATCCCCGAAGGGGTTAGCACAACGATGCTAGTACAAGTACGATAATTATACCACAATGATTTATTCAACAATCCCTGAATAATAACATCAACAATATCAATAATAATCACGACAGGTCTCTCCAAAGAGAAACAGTAACAATGTACAACATATAATATCAATCTCAACATACTCGTGGTATTCCAACGATCCAGCGCACACAGCTATAGATTCCCATAATGATCCCGTCGGACTAACGCATTGTGTAAATACCTATCCGACGATCCAGCGCACACAACTATAGATTCCCATGATGATCTCGTCGGAACAACGCATGGTGGACAAACAATCGCAACACATATACACAATACAACAAACCTGTCTGTTTAAGGGAATAGGTAGAGAGGTCGGCTCAACATAACCGACATCAATATGAATAAATGTAATTAAGGTACTTGCCTTAAATTCACGACAAGGATAATACTTCGATGGATGTCAATACACTCGAAGATCGTCCCTTCGATCAATCACGTTGCAAAGCTCGGACCTTAAATAAAAGAAATAATATAGAGTTCATCTTACGTCATATAACTAACGTACGAACATCTAACATTCTAAACTATGTCCGAACATTGCCAACCCTTCGGATCCTGTCCGATTCCCTTCATAACGGACACTACATACCCAACGTAACGTATGTTAAATCTACGCCTTAACGTACGTAAGCTCCTATGCCTAGCTAAGCTTGTATTTGACAAAATTCTCTGATCAGACGACTGTCTCACCTGATGCTATAACGTACGTAAAGCATGATACTTAACGTATGTTATACGTACGAACACATTTAGGTACAATGCTGGTGTCTACTATTTCAAAGATATTCATCAAAACAATATAATTCTATATTTCAATCTTCATTCATGGTTCAGTCATTCATACAACTCGTATCAAAGGTATGATCATACGAATACTAACAAATACTCGAAGGAAGATGAAACAACCGTGTTCTAGGTTCAATTCGATTATCCTCAACATAATCAATCCATTCTAACCAAGAATATATCAAAGTTTATCAATTCAAACACCTCTTACGAAATACGAAACGTTCTTGGTGAAACTCCTAGAATTCGTCTTCTTTGAACACTTTGATTCTAGGTGATGATATTAACATGGCATTGTATACAACTCGACCAAAACGTACCACAATCTCAGAAACTACGTCCTAGGGTTCAACATGCCAAGGTTCATTTCGCAACTCTATTAACAACGAAGAACACTCCAAGTATAATCAAACAAATCTTCCTAAGACATGATATTCGATTACTACGACATCCTTGAAACGTAATAATCTCAGTAACATACTCAAGAAACCGAATTCAAGGTTGTGTTTAGTATCAATATACCTTTCACGAAGAATAACGATGAAAACGATCGGTAGAACTCAACTCTGGAAGCTTGAACACTACTCCGAGATGTCTACGATCTTCTAAACGAGGTACAGAGGCTATATAAAGATTATGTGAGGGTGAGAAAGCTCTCTGGACTCTCAGAAATCGGGTAAGGAATGAAAAAAAAATGAGTTGAAATGAAATGGGGTGTTGCCATATTTATAAAACTCAGACCTTTACGTACGTTATCCTCACAGTATTACGTACGTTATGGCCTTAACGTACGCTATCTGAAATATTTAGCGTGCGTTATCGTCCGACTATAGCTACTGCCTCATTTCTAACCTTCTTAACGTACGTTAACCCTTAGCCTTTACGTACGTAATAAGCTCTGTGTAGCATACGCTACTTAGTCTTTTAGCGTACGCTAAACCTCGTTGACTTGTTTTTTTCAAAAAGCTGTTCGGGCCATGCTGGGAATCTTATCCTTGTCCCCGCCCCAAGATAGCTCATGTGCCGACCAACCTTATCTGCCTGACTGTACGTTACGTACGCTATGCTTCGTCCATAGCATACGCTATCACTACCAATATCGGGGGTTTAGCCGACGACTTTAAGTCGTCGGCTAAAGGTCAATGTCGTCGGCTAATCCCCTCAGTCGTCGGCTAAAAAACCGTCGGCCGATATTCGTCGGCCAAGGTTTAGCCGATGAATTTTTCTATAGTCGTCAGCTAAAGCTCAAGGTTTAGCCGACGACTTCATCCCGTCGGCTAAAGTTTAGTCGACAACACTTAAGTTTCGTCGGCTAAACCTCTACGTTTTAGCCGACCACTACGAAAAAATGTCGTCGGCTAAAGTCTTTTTAAAAGAACAAATATTTACACTTTAGCTGACGACTTTTTGAAATGTCGTCGGCTAAAACCTGTTTTAAAAAAAAAAACTTTAGCCGACGACATTTTAAAAAGTCGTCGGCTAAAACATTTTTAAAAAAAATATAACACATCTTAGCCGATGACATTTAATAAGGTCGTCGGCTAAAACTTTTTTTTAAAAAAAATAATATACTTTAGCCGACGACTTTTACCAAGGTCGTCGGCTAAAACCTAATATAAAAAAAAAAATTCAGATTTTGGGATCCCAAAACCTGTATTTTTTGCATCTGCAATTTTTATACACCAGCTCCCATTATCAACAACAATCAACGCACAACACATTCAACTAATACCATCAATAATATGCAACACAACGCACAACACATTCAAGAACATAAATTTCATCAACATACTAGTAGCGTCAACAAAATCACTTACACAATTCTAACACAAATATAAATATACAAGAATACTACAACAACACAACTACAATCCACTACCAAAATCATCTAAATGTCGAAATGTAGAAGTAGAAGGATTACCACCATCCCCTAGATCCTCGTCAGGAGGCTGTGAAGATGGGGTCTGACCGAAGATAGAAGGCGGTGGAGCAGGTGCCTGCAGTCCATCCTGAGTAATGATCTGAGTCAGCATCATCATATAGTCTATCATGGCCTGCTGTTGTCGTGGAAGTCGTCGGCTAAAACCCCCGATTTTTTTAATAATATTATTAATATTATGTTAATGTTTTGATTATTATTATTACTATTTTTTCCATTATATATAACGTATGAAAATAAACATCTAATTTAAATTTATGGCTCATAGTCTGAGTCTTCACTACAGTCTGTCTCATTATCTGAGCTGATATCCGGCAACATATGCCTCAAGTCGTCCACATTATCTTTATCATAATTTTCAAGTAATTCGTCTGTATCAACGTCAATGTACCCGCGAGCATCACCACGGAGTCGGACGACTCGTCCTTCAGGAACATTATTCATCGTAATTGTCGTTGATGGTGGAATATTTGCTGCATTTGGCTCTTGATAAGCATCATCGTCATCAGTACCTGTTGTTTCTCCCAATGTAGCAGCACTATAAATATTCCTCGTTGTCACAACGTTCACTATCTTCCTTGTGCCTTTCTTCACCAAGTCGTCCAAATAATACACCGACTTTGCTGATGTTGCAAATACAAAAGGATCACTTTCATACCATGAAGCGGAAGTGTCAACGGATAATAGCCCGTAGTCGTCTTGCATATCGGTTCCAAGACTGGTGTCGTACCATTGACACTTAAACAAGTAAATTGTCATGCCTTCCCCGTAAATTAGTTCTACCACTTCCAATAAAACACCGTACCATTCGGATAACTTTCCTAGAGTGGTACCTAGCACAATCTGCATTCAAGCACACTAGACAACCTCTATATCCGCTAATAACAGATCCAGACAACATTCCATATGCAGGAAAATCACTAATAGTGCCAATACACATGGCGTGCAAGTAGAACATCTCGGACGAGTAACTGTCGTACGTGGGATGACCTTGCTCCCACAACAATTTCAGCTCCTCTATCAAAGGTCTCATATACACATCGATACACTTTCCCGGATATCCCGGCCCCGGGACTAACAAGGTCAACATATTATACTCCTTCCGTATACACACACGGAGGAAGATTGTAAGGAATCACTACAAAAGGCCATATGGTATATGAAAGACTCCCGAGCCTCACATTTCGGATATCTGAAGAAAAATTCGGATACTCCCTATCTATATGCTTCCACGCCTCTCCATCCGAAGGGTGTATCATAGTATCCCTGTCATTAGTGTGCGGCTCGGCGTGCCATCTCATTGCTTTTGCCATGTGAGGAGACATAAGAAGCCGTTCCAACCTGTCTTTCAGTGGAAAATACGAAAGTACCTTCACCGGTTTCTCTTTTCCAGAAGGAGTGATCCTATATCTTTCTGTATCACATATAGGACATCTCGTGAGGTCTTCATTCGGATGCCCCCAGAATAGAACACAATCATACATGCATACGTGGATCTTAATGTAGGAATGACCAATATCTTTCAAAATTCGTCTCACTTTGGTATATGTGTTAGGAAGATGATGACCCTGTGGAAGCATATTACTCTTAAGCTCCAAGTAATCATCCACAAACTTGATGAATGATCTGTTTTCCACCTCTAATCTCATTGTTTCCATGACACAATCAAGAACAGTCATGTTACACCCTGGGTATAGAGGGGTCTGTTGGAGTTGAATTAGCTTGTTGTACCTGTAAAGCTCAACAGTATTGCAAGGCATCAGTCTACGGGGTCGTGGAATTGGCTCAGTTGGTACAAACATCTCGGAATAACCAAACACATCATCAATCAACCTACTCTTCGGATCGGTGAACCCGTCGTTACCACTAAATTGTCCGTGATCATACGGAATAACAGAATTTGGTGCTTCACCGTGGTATATCCAACAGGTATATTTACTGTAAAAACCATTCTTCGTTAGGTGTTCTCAAACCTCATCAAATGGAAAACGATACATATCACTGCAACATCTATATTTATTACACGGACAGTAGTGCAACGTATTACCACTGTCGTGCTCTTTTACAAACCTCATAAACTGCTTCATCCCATCCATTACACTTGGATCCCATTTTCGTAACCCAATCCAACTCTTGTCCATCCTGAAAATGTCTAAATTTTCTAATATTAATCCAACATCCTGAAAATGTCTAAATTTTCTAATATTAATCCAACTAACTAATATTGCTCAAATTATAAATGAAATCACAACAAACAATTAATCATAATGATTATCATCATAAAACTTAATCGTTATACATAAAAGATTTCGAATCTACAACATGAATAATACAAAGTTTCGAAATTATAATAAAACATACAATAAAATACCTTAATTAATCGAAATGGTGATTACAGCAACCGGTAGAAACCTTCGTCACTCCAGCTAGCACAACTCAAAGTAGCAACACAAACTCAAAAAAATACACAAAGGGGTTTCCAAGAACCGGGTTGATCTTTTTCGCAAGGTCGCAATACTCAAAGTAGCAACTCAAAAGCTTTTTTCGGGAATAACTGATAGGGTCGGGAATAGAAAGGTGTTATTTAGCGGGGAGAGGGGCAAGATTGGGTTGGTATTCCGTGGACTATATATAATTTTAAATTGGAGGTTTAGCCGACGACTTAATCTAGGTCGTCGGCTAAACCCCATTTTTTTTCGAAAGGGGTTTAGCCGACGACTTGATCTGGGTCGTCGGCTAAACCATTAACAAAGTTTAGCCGACGACCCAGATCAAGTCGTCGGCTAAAACCCCCCTTTTTTTGGAAAGGGTTTAGCCGACGACTATGTTGTACTATAGTCGACGACACAGATCAAGTCGTCGGCTAAAACTGTTTAGCCGACGGCAGTTTGGGTCGTCGGCTATAGTGCAAAGTTTAACCGACGACACTTTAAAGTCGTCGGCCGTTTTTTAAGGGTCGTCGGCTAAAGTGTGAATTTTGGTAGTGTATCCTTAGTTCATAACGTACGTTAGGCTCATCTTCTAGCGTATGTTATGACGTAGCTGCATGCATGAATTTGCAATTTCTTCCTAATCTGATCATGACTGATTGGAATACGAGTACGGGAAAACTCATACTTCGATTATAGATACCACAAGATCTAATATTACAAGGTTCAATTACAGATGAAAATACTCAACAATTATTCGGATATTACATACTTTCCCTTTCGTCCCGAAACTTAAGACGAAAATAGTTCTGGGTATCTAGATTTCATACTGTTCTCTGTCTCCCAAGTGGCTTCTTCAACTCCGTGTCGAGACCATTGAACTTTAACCAAGGTGATTGGTTTATTCCTCAATTATTTGACTCGACTCTCGAGTATCTTGATTGGTTTCTCTTCGAACGTGCCATCCTTAGCGACTTTGATCTCGCTGAAATCAATTACATGACTAGGATCTGTGATGTACTTCCGTAACTGAGACACGTGAAACACATTATGAACATGACTCGGCGACGGTGGTAGGGCCAACGTGTACGCCAACTCCCCAACTCTCTCAAGAATCTCGAATGGTGCGATATATCTCGGACTCAGCTTTACTTTCCTCCCAAAATGGAAAATTCCCCGAGTAGGAGAAATCTTTAAAAGCATGTGGTCCCCAATTCCAAATTCCAACGGGCGACGGCGCACGTTTGCATAAGATTTCTGCCGACTCTGGGCAGTGAACAACCTTTCATGAATCAAGGCTACCTTCTCTTGAGTCTGTACTATCAACTCCAGTTCTGTCCCGATCAAGTCTGATGAATCGTCCCAACACAGGGGTGATCTATATCTCCACCCGTATAATACTTCAAAAGGTGCCATCTTAATGGAAGCATGCCAACTATTGTTGTAAGTGAATTCAATCAACGGTAGATGAACTTCCCACTCAGTCGACCAATCTAGGGCACAAGCCCTCAACATATCTTCCACTGTTTGAATAGTCCTCTAGAATTGTCCATCAATCTGAGGATGATAAGCTGTGCTATAGTTCAGCTCGGTTCCCAAGGCTCTATGAACTGCTTTCCAAAAATGTGACACGAAGCGACCGTATCGGTCAGAAATAATGGTCTTCGGCGTACCATGCAATCGGACTATCTCCGCAATAAACACTCATGCCAACCTCTCTGGTCCCCAAGTATCCTTGATGCCCAGAAAATGAGCCGACTTGGTTAGGCGATCAACTATCACCCAAATCATGTTCATCCCTGTTCTGGTCTTCGGCATATTAGTGATAAAGTCCATCTATATATCTTCCCACTTCCATTCAGGAATCGGAAGTGGCTTCAACATCTCGGCGGGTTGTTGATGTTCGATCTTAACCTGCTGACAAGTTAAACACTTCAAGACATATTCCACCACATCTTTATTCATGTTGCCCCACCAAAAATTCTGCTTCAAATCCTTATACATCTTACTGGTGCCGGGGTGAATAGAATAGGGCATACTGTGAGCTTCCTTCATGATTGTCTGCTTCAAAACATCAACATCGGGAACACAAAGTCGATTCTAGAATCTCAAAACTCCATCATCATGAATCACAAATCCTGGGGCCTTACCCTTGCTCACTTCGTCATGTAATCGAATCATCAGAGGGTCATCTAATTGCTTAGATTTGATTTCTTCGATTAACGACGAAGTTAATTCCATCACAAACAGTTGCCCTTGGACTCCTTGGAACCATACTTCAATTCCTTCATGAATCAACTCTCGTTGAATGCTGGACTGGGAGGTGAGAGTCTCAAGCATCCGAATAGAAACTGGTTTGCGGCTCAGTGCATCGGCAACTACATTTGCTTTGCTTGGGTCGTAAAGAATCTTCATATCATAGTCTTTAATCAATTCTAGCCATCTCCTCTGCCGCATGTTTAATTCCTTCTGACTAAATATGTATTTGAGACTCTTATGATCGGTGAAGATCTGACAGTGAGTCTCGTGCAAATAATGTCTCTATATCTTCAAGGCGAAAACTACAACTGCCAGCTCCAAATCATGAGTTTGATAATTTACTTCATATGGTTTCAACTGCCGTGAAGCGTAGGCGATCACCTTCTCATTCTGCATCAGTACACACCCGAGACCTTGATTTGAAGTATCACTGTAAACTATGAACCCTTTAGTTCCTCGTGGTAGTGCTAAAATTGGTACCGTCATCAATCTCTTCTTCAATTCATCAAAACTGGTCTGACACATATCGTTCCATTCAAAAATTTGGGTTTTCTGCAGTAATCGAGTAAGTGGGCGGGTAATTTTGGAAAACCCTTCCACGAACTGACGATAATACCCAGCAAGTCCTAGAAAACTTCTAACTTCCTTCACGTTCTTATGAGGCTTCCAATCCAAAATTGCCTTGACTTTCTGGGGATCTACTCGGACTCCTTGCACTGATACAAAATGACCGAGGAACATCACTTCCTTTAGCCATAATTCACACTTAGAAAGTTTGGCATATAATTACTCGCTTCTCAATAGGTCCAAAACGATTCGTAAGTGCTGCTCATGCTCATTCGGGCTCTTGGAATAAACCAGAATATCATCAATAAACACAACTATGAATTTGTCTAAATACTCTATGAACACTCGATTCATTAATTTCATAAACACAACAGGCGCATTAGTGAGGCCAAACGGCATCACTACAAACTCATAATGTCTGTAGCGAGTTCTGAATGCTGACTTCAGAACATCGGATTCCTTAATCCTCAACTGATGATATCCCGATCTCAAATTGATCTTGGAAAATACTATCGCTCCTTGTAACTGGTCAAACAAATTATCGATCCGTGGCAACGGGTACTTGTTCTTGATCGTCATCTTGTTCAGCTCCCAATAGTCAATACACAATCGAAGCGATCCATCTTTCTTTCGGACAAAAAAAACTGGTGCACCCCAGGGTGAAACACTTGGCTGAATATAGCCTTTGTACAGTAACTCTTCCAGTTGATTCTTCAATTCATACATTTCGGTAGGTGCCATACGTACGACGCCTTAGAAATCGGTGTAGCTCCTGGTTCTAGCTCGATGGTACACTCTACATCTCGTCGTGGAGGTAGTCCAGGTAATTCGTCAGGGAACATGTGCAGAAATTTAATCACAACAGGAATGGATGAAAGCTCTACTTTTCCATCTTCTTTCTTCATTGCGTAATACCAGTATCCAGTACAGCCCTGTTTTAGCAATTTGATGGCTTTCATAGTTTTGATCATTTTTCCTGAGCTTCCTGGCCTTCATCCTTCAAATAATAATTCGGAACCATCTTCGGATATCATCGAGATATTCCTCTTCTGGTAGTTCACAATAGCTCCATATCGATTAAGCCAATCGTCTCCGAGAATCAGATCGTCTCCTTGCATCTCTATCACAATCAGATTTGAGGGCCACTCTTTGCCTCCAATTGATACAGAAAAATCTCTAGTTTATAAGTTCCCCATAATTCTCTCTCCACTTGGTAAACCCACAACATAAGGCTCACATTTATGAAAATAAGAAATGTTCAAACGATTAACACAAGACAATGATATAAACAAATGTGTGGCCCCTGTATCGAACAAAACACTAACTGGTTGTGAAAGGATCTGAACGGTACCTGATGCAACAGCGGCATCCTGATCGTCTGCCCTCCTCATTTCATAAAGGCATGGGGGAACAGATCCAGCACTCGATGTTCCCTTTCGGCCGAACTCTCCTCTACCTAGTCCTCGACCAAAACTCTGGGGTAGCTGGACACTCTGCTGCGTCTGCGGAACACTTGCTTCCTTCTGAGCTGACTGAGAAGTACGAGCTCCATTTAACTTAGTGGCATCCCTGCAGAACATTGCACGATGCCCCTCCTGTCTGCAATCATAACATGTCACTGGAGAACGAAACAATCACGCCAAAGGTGTCCTGGGCGACCACAATTAAAATAGCTCTTGACCACATCTATCGGTGTTGATACTGATCTGAAGTTCTTTCCGCCTTTGGATGGGTGCGGGGGACTCTTAAATGAATGAAAGGATGACTGGGCTTTGCGTGGCCCATTACTCTTGTGCTCTGTGAAACTACCAAAGACTTTCTGCTTCTTGGACTCCGAGAACTTTTCCACAGCTGCTTCTTTCATTTCATACGCCAGGGCTTTGTCTTGGTACTGGCGGAGAGTGGTGCATTTAAAACCTGACATGTACCTCTGTATTTACGGCTTCATTCTCATATCAAAGTGAATCATCATTTCTGCATCGGTTCTGGCTAGGTGTCGAACAAACGCCAGTTGCTGATTAAATGTCTTAATCGCCTGAGCCACCGGCACATCCGACGGTTGCGCATAGAAAAATTCCGAAACTTTAGCTTCTCTCACCGGACGAGGGCAGTACTGAGCTTCCATCATAAGTTTTAACTCTTCCCAACCGACATCATGATCAACAGGTCGGATGGCTTCCCACCATTCGGACGCTTCTCCTGTCAGAAAGTACTGGGCAATGGGGGCGCTACGGTCGTCTGGGCAGTTAATCCCGGCAAATACTTTCTCTAGTTCTCTCAACCAATGATCCTATGTCGGCGTCTCAGAAAATCCATCAAATTTTGGCGGGTGCATCTTCGCCACCTCCTGTAGCCATATGTCTCCTCGATTTCCCAAGTCTGGGATGCCCTGCGGTCTTTCTCCTGGTCGCAATCCTACCGCCACTTGCATCCTGTCCACCACTTGAGCAAATTGAGTCATCTAGTTGACCACCTGACGAAGGATGTCGGGAACGGCAGGATTGGCATTTGTCTCCACTGTCTGTTCTTGTTCATTATTAATGGACTCCTGTTGCTCGCCAGAATTGGAGTTAGCCTGATTTGACAGCGAATCAGGGACAGAAGGTGAAGCTTCTCTCTCAGCATTCCTACGTCTACGTCCACGACCGCGACCACATCCACGTCCTCCCCTCAACATACTGTAAGCATAAACACTCAATATACAGGGAATAATATCGTCCTAACGTTCAAGTATAAAAAGTTACAACATGTAAAGGACAAGATAGAATTTAGAAAACTTACAACCACCGCTCGCACGAAGACGTAGGCAGTACAATGATGTTATGCGCGGCCGGTTACCTCAAAAGATATATACGACCCCTATTTTAACCCAACGGCCAAGATATCCATAATCTTAGCTCCGATACCATATTCTGTAACACCCGCGATATATTCAGGAGTATTATAGCGCGGTAAATCCCTTACGTAAGAATTTACAAGGCTGAGGAAATGAAAAGACAATAACAATGCCAACAAAGAACGGCAGCCAAAATAAATTACAACACGATTTTGAAAACAGTACTGAAAGACAAACGTCAAATAGTGAACATTAATACATGACCAAAATCCAACATCACAAACGACAACGTACTCGAGTACTTTATTTAAAACAATACAAACATACGACAAAATAATCCGGCCGTAACATCACTCTGCACCATCGTCGTCATGCAGCTCTAGTGGTTGTTTTCCCGCTCTCCTGGATCCTGAACATAACACAAATGTTCACCCCTGAAGGTGTTAGCACAATGATACTAGTACAAGTACGATAATTATACCACAATGATTTATTCAACAATCCCTGAATAATAATATCAACAATATCAACAATAATCACGACAGGTCTCTCCAACAAGAAACAGTAATAATGTACAACATATCATATCAATCTCAACATACTCGTGGTATTCCAACGATCCAGCGCACACAGCTATAGAATCCCATGATGATCCAATCGGACCAACGCATGGTGGAAATACCTGTCCAACGATCCAGCGCACACATCTATAGATTCCCACGATGATCCCGTCGGACCAACGTATGGTGGACAAACAATCGCAACACATATACACAATACAACAATCAACATAACCGACATAAATACGAATAAATATAATTAAGGTACTTGCCTTAAATTGACGACAAGGATAATACTTCGACGGATGTCAATACACTCGAAGTCGTCCCTTCAATCAATCACATTGCAAAGCTCGGACCTTAAACAAAAGAAATAATATAGAGTTCATCTTACGTCATATAACTAACGTACGAACATATAACATTCTAAACTATGGCCGGACATTGCCGACCCTTCGGATCCTGTCCGATTCCCTTCATAACGGACGTTACATACCCAACATAACGTACGTTAAATCTGTGTCTTAACGTACGTAAGCTCTTATGCCTAACGTGCGCTAAGCTTGTATTTGAAAAAGTTCTATGATCAGACGACTGTCTAACCTAATGTTGGGATTATGTGAGGGTGAGAAATCTCTCTGGACTCTCAAAAATTGGATAAGGAATGAAAAGAAACGAGTTGAAATGAAATGGGGTGCTGCCATATTTATAGAACTCAGACCTTTACGTACATTATCCTCACAGTATTACGTACGTTATGACCTTAACGTACGCTATCTGAAATATTTAGCATGCGTTATCGTCCGACAGTAGCTACTGCCTCATTTCTGACCTTCTTAACGTACGTTAACCCTTAGCCTTTACGTACGTAATAAGCTCTGTTTAGCGTATGCTATCTTAGTTCTTTAGCATACGCTAAACCTAGTTGACTTGCTTTTTTCAAAAAGCTGTCCGGGCCATGCGGGGAATCTTATCCTTGTCCCCGCCCCAAGATGACCCATGTGCCGACCAACATTATCTGCCTGATTGTACATTACGTACGCTATGCTTCGTCCATAGCATACGCTATCCTCAGTTCATAACGTACATTAAGCTCATCTTCTAGCGTACGTTATGACGTAGCTGCATGCATGAATTTGCAATTTCTTCCTAATCTGATATTGACTGATTGGAATACGAATACGGGAAAAATCATACTTCGATTATAGATACCACAAGGTCGAAAATTACAAGATTTAAATACAGATGAAAATACTCAACAATTATCCGGATATTACAACTATGAAGTGTGGCGAACTATACTTTCGGATTTCACATGGGAGTGTGTTATTCCGATAATAATAGTGGGAGCTGGGTTAAAAAAATAAAAGGACCTTAATTCTATACTCAGGTCATAATTGAACGAGTCACTAATAAATTTGTCGTACTTAATGCAGACAAACATCAACTTTCAATATGACAATGAACCCACTCACTATACTACTCGAAAAGAACACCTTAATCGGCCCTAACTTTGTGGATTGGCTCCACAACCTGGTGATAGTCCTCAGTATAGAGGCTTTGGGATACGTCTTAGAGACGGACATTCCGGCACCTCCGGTGCAGACAAGAGCCAATCAGGAAGAAATTGAAAACCACGAAAAGTGGGTTAAGGGTGACGTAAAAGCCCGTGCTTATATGATGGCTTCTATGTCTAATTATCTTCAGAGAGCTCATGAGAAAATGACTTCTGCTAGGCAGATTTTATCTCACTTAACCAAGCTTTATGGTGAGCACAGTCGAACTGCTAGATATGAGATATCCAAGCAACTTTTCGGTGCAAGGATGAAGGAAGGTGAGAAGGTTGGGGACCACGTCCTCAAAATGATATCTATGATCGAGAGATTGGAGGCTTTTGATTTTAAGATTGATACTTCTCTTCAAACTGACCTTATCCTACAATCTCTTCCTGATTCCTTCTCACAGTTTGTTATGAATTTCAACTGCAATGAGATTACTTGCAACTTAGCAGGGTTGATGAACAAACTGGTGACCGCTCAGTCTCAGATGAAGACTCCGCGGATGAAGGAGTTGACACGTCTTTTGTGTAACTATCGCAAGTGCACGATATCGTATAAAGTAGTAACTAGACTTTTTGAGTCCGGTTTATTGATCCCACGAGGAAGTTAGGTTATATATTGAATTATACACTATTTATCTATTTTTATCGAGATTTAGATGAGTAAAACACACAATTTAAGAGTTTGGTTTGACAATTGCAAGGAAAATACAATAATAGTTCTAAAATTTAAGGAAATGAAAGATTGCACTTAATAATAGATTAATAAAAGGTAAAATGAAATAGTTGGGATTACAAACTTAGTTCATCATTAGTTATAGAAGATTTATAGGAGAACATAAGATGAATTTACTTATTATGTTGTGTAGATTCGATTTTCCTTAAAAAGACGGTTCCTCTTTCGAATATCAAAACGCCCCTTATATATTGAATCAATCCACTATATTTCTATGTTGATTGGCTTCAATACATAGCATTAGGTTTTATGAAAATAACTCAAAGAATCATCTAAGGTCTAGAGGTATATTTCTATCCCCTAGAACAACTTAGAGTGAAGATCATTTGATCTAATCAAACATATTTTCTTTCAAAACATATGAAGACCATAAATATCATCATTTATTGGCCAAATAAATAAAGATTGGTAAAACAATGAAAATCACACACAATAATAAGTAATCCATAATAGATCTTTATACAAATTTAAATAACATGACAAACCTTGTTTATAATCCCAACTAAGGATAACTTAGCCCATGAAGGGTTTATTCAACATATTACAAGCTTGAGTGGTCATTATTAGTTGAAAAAGGGAAAGAATTGATCCTAACTCCCTTAGTAGATAAAGGAGAAAGAAGCAATAAACTCCATCAACAACATAAGCTAAACCACTATTACATACACTACCTCAAGAACACAAGTGTGTTCTTCACACAAAAAAAAGTATTACAAAAATGAGAAAATAATAAGATGAATGATCATGAATGATGGATCTAAGGGATCTATTTATACAACTAAAGTCATCTAATAGCTCCAAAACTCCAGCATTATTACATTAGATCGGATCAAGGCCAGCCATACCCTCAATAATAGACCAAAAGTATAAAAGATTAAAAAATGATCAAAAATCTATCAAGAGTTACGGCCATAACTTTGAGGAGTTACGGCCGTAACTTTGAGGAGTTACGGCCGTAACATTCAGATCTTACGGCCGTAACATGGCTACGGCTTTTGCACATTAGTTTTTGTGTGAGTTAATCCCGTAACTTTATGATGTTACGCCCGTATGGAGTTTCAGACTTCATTTTCAGCCCAGAATTTCTTAGATTTTGCGTTTTCGCCCCAAATCTTCTTCGGTTGATAACTTTTGATATAAAACTCTGATTTTGAATCCGGAAAGACTGCCACCTCGTCTCGGAAAGCCCTACAACATGAATACATAAAAATTCAATAAAGAGAATATTTTATAAACATGTTATTTCTTGAGTAAATCAGTAATTCAATCCGATTAAGACTAAATTTATATCTTCATCCTATAAAAATAAAATTATTAAGAACTAATTAATTCAATGCAAAAACGAGTAGACTAGCTCATAATTATGGGTGAAATATATCAATACTAATCACAAATAAGTGTATAAAACTAACACTTATCAGGAGTCTGCCCTTGTGATTTCTCGGAGGTCTAAGAATAAGAAGAAAAAGACCAAAAAGAAGATGGGACCACAAGTCAAGGACCTTAAGGGTAAGGGCAAGGCCCCGTTGGTTCCAAAGAGCAAGAAGAAGAAGAACGCATGTCTCAAATGCGGTGAGCTGGGCCACTGGGCTAGAGACTGTCCGATTCTTCATGGCGCTTCAGGTACAGAACTTTTAGTTTTGGAAATGAATTGTTCTGCTACTGTATTTTCTACTTCTTGGATACTGGATTCAGGTGCTAGTTCTCACATTTGTACGGTGAATCAGGATCTGGAACAAAGTAGGAAGCTTGGAGCTCAGAAGGTGATGATTACTGTCGGAAGCGGGCATAGTGCCGAAGCAACTGACATAGGATCACTTTTTTTGGATTTGGAATCCGGCTTTGTTTTAACTTTAGATGATGTACTTTCTTTGTTCAATGGGCATAATATTGTATCCATTCCAGTCATGGATCGGAAAGGCTTTTCATTTTTCAATGGTGATGGTGGATGCAAAATTTATTTTAGAAATAAACTAGTAGGCACTGCTACATTGTTAAATGGATTGTATCATCTTAACCTAAGTAACAAAGTCGTCGTGAATACTATGACTAGGAAGCGTGGTAGAGATGAAACTAATCAAGTTTTGAAATGGCTTGGTCATGTTGGCCAGACCAAGGTTTACAAAATGGAAAAAGATGGACTTATAGGTCCATTGGGATCGGATCCCTTTCCAACTTGTGAATCTTTCCTTAAAGGCAAAATGACTAAGTCCCCCTTCACAGGGACTTTTGAAAGAGCCGTCGATAAACTTGGATTAGTCCATACCGACGTATGTGGTGCTTTGGAAGCAGCACATGATGGATATCATACTAGGTATGGTTATGTATACTTAACGAAACATAAATCTGAGGCCTTTGAGAAATTCCAGGAATTTAAGGCCTTAGTCGAAAAACAAACTGGAAATCATATGAAGCACTTCGGTCGGACCAAGGTAGCGAGTATATGAGTATGGAGTTTGACGAGTTCCTAAAGGGACATGGAATAGTATCACAACTAACACCTCCAGGAACTCCTCAGTTAAATGGTGTGTGAGAAAGAAGGAACCTAACCTTGTTGAACATGGTCCGTTCTACGCTAGGCTATACTGACTTACCAATTTACCTGTGGGGGTATGCACTCCTGATTGCTGCTTATATCTTGAACAAATGTCCTTCCAAATTCATTCCTAAAACTACATATGAGATGTGAGAGGGCAGGAAACCAAGTCTTAATCACATTAGGATTTGGGGATGTCACGCCTATGTCAAGAAGACTAAGGTGGAGAAATTGAAAGCTAGGTCCGTGAAGGGACGTTTCATTGGATTCCTATTTGGGACGATAGGTTATCTATTCTACATGCCCGAAGATCAAAAGATCATTGTTGCTTTGTAAGCACACTTCGTGAAAGATGAGTTCATTTAGAAAGGCGGAGCAGGTAGAAGTATTTCTTTTGAAGAATACAATGAAACTCCTCATGAGACACCTGTATAAGAGGTTGGAACCAAACCTTCTGAAACACAAGTACAACCACCTCGTAGGTCTAGTAGGGTGTCTCATTTACCTGAGAGGTATGTCCTTGTGCACCTGGAGGAGCTGGGTCTCCATGAGGTTCTATATGATAGCCAAGATACTGACCCAACGACCTATGACCAAGCGATGATGGATTTAGACTCCGCGAAATAGTGTGAAGCTATGGAAGCCGAGTTAGACTCGATGCATGTCAATCAGGTCTGGACTCTAGTAGACCGCCCCAAGGGCATAGTGCCTATTGGGAACAAGCGGATATACAAGAGAAAGACTGATGGGGATGGCAAGGTTGACATCATAAGGCCAGGCTTGTGGCAAATGGTTATATCCAGAAAGAAGGGATCGATTATCACGATACCTTCTCGCATGTAGCTATGATCAAGTCTATTCGCATGATGCTTGCTATAGCTGCCTACCATGATTATAAGATATGGAAAATGGACATAAAGACGGCTTTCCTCAATGAATTCCCCGAGGAGGAAATCTATATAGAGCAGCCTAAAGGCTTTATGTCTGAGGTCGATATTTAGAAAGTGTGCAAGTTTCTGCGTCCCATTTATGGACTGAAGCAAGCTTCGCGTAGTTGAAACCTTCATTTTGACGAGGCAGTCAAAGAGTTTGACTTCGTGTAAAATGAAGAGGAACCTTGTGTATACAAAAGGGTTAGTGAGAGCAAGATCGCATTCTTAGTACTATATGTAGATGACATTCTACTAATAGAAAATGATGTGGAAATGCTTAGTTCTTGAAAGCTCAGCTTTCGAGTAATTTCTCCATGAAAGACTTGGGAGAAGCAACCTATATTCTTGGTATTCGGCTATACCGGGATAGAGCGAAGAGAATGATAGGTCTTTCCCAAGCCCTCTATATAGATAAAATCTTAAAGCGATTTAAGATGGATGATTCTAAAAGAGGGTTCCTACCGATGCGATATGGAATAAAACTCTCCTCGAAGATGTGTCCTTAAAGTGAGGAACCACGAAAGGAAATGAGTAAAGTTGGTGCAACATTAATGACATAAAGTCCTTCATTATAAGTACTCGTTCAAACATATTCACCATTTCTTTTAATAACTGCATTATCTCCAAAAGAAACTGAATATCCATCACAACGCAATTTAGAAACTGAAATTAAATTCATTCTAAAACCAGGTACTAATAACATATTATTTAGGACTAGAATCCTATCATTAACTTTTAACTGCACGACTCCCACTGCAACAGCCTTCAGCCTGGAATAGTCGCCCCAGCTAATAGTAATCTCATCGCACTAAGTACTTTGGTTACTTGGAACCCCTGCGAGTCATAACAAACATGATCAGTGGAGCCCGAATCTACTATCCACAAAGTGATAGAACAGGCAACCAAACATATTTTGACTACTAGTGCATGAGACGTACCTTTCTTAGGGCAGTCACTCTTGAAATGCCCCTTCAGATCGCACTTATAGCATTTGCTCTTCGGCTTTTTGTTTGCCTCGGACTGAGGAGCCTTGACCTTACCTTTGAAGGTTGCCACTTGCTTCTGGCCAACCTGCTTTTTCCTCTTTCCCCATTTGGCTTTTGAAGAACTAGCACCGATTGCCGCAAGAATTTGATGATAACCTTGTTTGAAGAGACCTTCAGGAGATTGAAGCTCTGTCAGAAGTTCCGCCAAAGTGTAAGTCTTACGATTCAAATTGTAGTTAAGGCGGAACTTCTCAAAGCTTCTTGGCAAGATGCCCAAGATAATATCGACCTGCGACTCGGCATCGATAGTGGCCCCCAGTATGCTCAGTTCGTTCAAATGAGACATCATTTTCAGAACATGATCCCTTACTGGAGTCCCTTCAGACATTTGGGTTGTCATCAACACCCTCATTGCATTTTGCCTAGCTGCCCGGTTCTGATGACCAAACATCTCGGTGAGATTTTTTTTATCATATCCGTGGCTGAGGCCATTGTCTGATGCTGATGCTGCAATACATTTGTCAGTGAAGCCAAAATATAACAGCGAGCCATCTCATCAGGCTTTTTCCATTTTTGGAATTCAGCCAACTCTTCAGGAGTGGCATCCGGTTCTGGTTCTAGAGGGTTCTCCTCAGTTAACACAAATTTATGCCCCTCGGCAGTCAGGATAATGTCAAGATTTCTTTTCCAGTCGGCAAAGTTAGTGCCATCAAGTTTATTTTCTTTGAGAATAACATCTAGTGGATTGAAAGACATCTGAGAATAAAATTAAAAACACCATTAATCACATAATTCGACGCAAAATATATTGAAAAACCTTAAAACACAATATATATGCAGTCAACCAACACCTCAAAAAACCGCACATGCAAGCCACGTTAGTGTGGATGTTTACATATACGTTTTTCAAGTAGATTTTAACGTCTTTAATTTTACTATCTAGTCAAGATGTGTTTTGACAAGTAAAATTAATAGTTGGTTCCTCTTGGCCATGTATTAAATTAACATAGACTCCGATTGGGAGCTGATTAATTAATACACCTAAGTGAATACCATAATTTAACAAACCTTAGAATATTATTTAATGATAATAGTCCTAAAGATGGAGAGGTCCTATCATAAAAAATAACATTTACCTTTTTGCTATCTAATCGAAGTTTAAAACTAGTGAGCTAATAATCAGCACATCTGATGTGGAGGAAGACTCTGATGTCAATGCGCATGCTAATTATTTCACAATTTAAACCAATTATGGAGGCCAACTTGATTTTAAAAAAAAAATCAATTATTAAAATCACTTAGTTATTTTGAAAAATAAGGTTTTTAATTTTCTCGTCCTAACATGCAAGAAACATATCACGCATACATCCATACATGTCATTCATCAAAACAGTAAAAACCAACACAATAAAAAAATTAGATAATTAAATCCAATTATCATGGCTTTTATTCCTTGTTTTGAATAACGAGAAAATCCTTGGCTCTTTTGCTCCCACTGCTTCAAGTATCTCGTCACTTCCTCCCGGTTGGGGCATAAAAATTCCCAAATTTAGAAACTTCCTTCCATGCAAAATTAAATGCACAAGAAATTTCTAAATTAAAATTATTGTGCTCCAACGGACGCAACGAACGGCGGATAAACGAATAGGACCATACACCGAAACAAACCTTCCCGAACAGGGCCGACCCGCTGCCCGACCCGACCCGCAACCCGGCAGCCTGCCCCTGGCCGACCCGTGGTCCGAGCCCGCCTATAGTGGCCGAGTCCGGATCGGCAGCAGCCTGGTCTCGGTCGGTTCGTCCGATCAGGACTCTTTTTCGCGCTTGACTTTTTTTTCCTTCAGTAGTTTGTGAATTCTAATTCGATTACAATTTGACACCAAACAAAATACATCGACACAATTACAAGGAAAAATAAATTCTATCTACCCGTAGATTTTCTCACGGAAAAACATTATACATGCCTCAAAACCGGGCCAAATTACCAAAACGCGTAAATAAATAAAAATCACATAGCCATGATAATTGGACCATATTCACCTGCAAGACAATTTCTAGCAAAAATATTCCAAACATCATACCATATGAATATTTAAATTGCTAGCAAATTAATCACAAATTAATTAAATTGAACAGAACCTAAAGACTGTCTCTGATACCAATTGTTGGAATATAAAACGCAGCGGAAGCGAGATGGATGAAACGAATATATTTGGTTTTATAAACTAACCAACAAAATTGCGGATCTATTTAGGCATGTCAATTAATTAATTAAACAGACTAATTAGCAATTTAAATATACGTATTTACGTAGTAGAATTGGTAATTCATACCTTTGAAGCGAAGTGGTAGAAAGACCCCTTTTTGGTCGATCGAACTATTGCTTGTACTCTTTCTTGATCTTCTTGTATTTCTATCTCAAGATCTTCTAAAGTATATCCCGCCTATATCCGGTTGTCGTGTGGGCAACAATCTACCGGACTACTCAGAGAGCAACATGGATCGGCCTAAATTACTTCAAGAAATACCTCACGAATTTTTCTCTCTATTTTCTTAAATATTTTAGTATTTAGAAAAATATTGTGTTAGCTAAATTATGGAATCCAAGACACAAGTCAAGATCCACAATTAAACACAAGTATGAAAAAATCAAAATTTCTTGTTTCAAAGAGTCACAAAAATCGGCCCCCCGTGTACTCCTTTTATAGGTGTTTTGGGCTACTCTAGGGACCTTAAGGAGTATAAGGTAAGGACTCCCATATCATCTTTCCAATATTAGGACTCTTCCTAATATAATGACTCTATTAATATCAACTTAGTCCACTAAAAGGTTGATATTGCACTTCCTACCAAAATCCCAAATTACGAAACTAGGCTCTCTTTTGAATCAATTATTTCACGTGTTTAAGATATTCCATGTCCATTAATTAATTTAAGCTACTGACAGCTTTTAATTAATTAATTAATGTGTTATACATGAGTATACCACTCGAGCTTTATTATATCGGAAAATTAATTCCACCTGCAGGGTTTAATATAATAATCTTTTCGAGTGCCTTAAGGGACATGATCAATCTGACTGGTCGGGACACGATTTCTAGCTACAATATTAATTATTATATAAATAATAATATTACCCAAAATATCGAGCATATTGTGTCAATCATTTTGGCTCTCACACATGATAAATCAAAGCAATAAATATTAAACATATATAATTAAATATTAATCACTAGAATTAAGAAATAATAATTGTCCGAGATGTACGTTCTTCTTATAGTCAGTACAGAAGAATCTATCTCACCTCAATCCTATTCAACGTATACCGAATACGCTAATATATACTAATGGTCAAGACCAACCAATCTCAAGTATATACTACAACCTCTCACATAACGGTCTAATGTTATATATGTTGTGAACTAATTATTACTATATAAGGAACCGATAATGTGATCTTCTGTGTGACACGACACACCATATTATCTACAATATAAAGTAATTAGACAACATTTGCATAACTATAGTGTGAATAAATATGCAAAACATGTGACAAATGAATTAAATATTCTCATAGATAAATACCGGGAAATTAGGTAATACAAGCATAAAGTATGCTTTGATGTATACAACCCTAACAGAG
The DNA here is from genome assembly GCA_033398695.1 of Orobanche coerulescens. Lineage (NCBI taxonomy): Eukaryota > Viridiplantae > Streptophyta > Magnoliopsida > Lamiales > Orobanchaceae > Orobanche > Orobanche coerulescens. The sequence goes on from CM065813.1 coordinate 23,282,731, forward strand.
AGTGCCTATCGAACACTAATGGTTAGTGGGAGCACACACTATATGTATACTAATGAGATTAGTATACTCGAACTGACTCACCCTCGATTCTGTAATACCCGAGATTTCTGATATGTATTTGAACCTTGTGATATTGTAATTGTTGCATTTTGATCTGAGTATTATTCTCCGTATTCATAATCCGGTGTTGTTGAGCGTATGATTTCATGAATGTGATCTAAATTGTGATTCTGCGCATGTAGCGCACGCTATCGACTAAGTGTAGCGTACGCTAATTTGGATCCATAGCGCACGCTGTGCAGGAACCTTAGCGCACGCTATACGTGGTCAATATGATTGAGACAGTGTGGTAGGTGAGATCGGCCGCGGATCTTGGTCGGATTATGTCGGGATGAACCTGGACGGCTTTCGGGAAAAGCCAAGTCAACGCGTTAGCGCACGCTACTCATATGAGGATAGCGCACGCTAAAGGCCGAGTATAGTGAAGTCAGTAAGTTTCGTATAGCCGTTAGCGCACGCTATGAATATGGACTAGCGCGCGCTAATAACCATTTTCTATATATAGGACATCATCCTTTTTCATATTTTCAGACTTTTCACTTCCCACATCCGAATTCTTGAACTTAGAGAGTCACTCTCTTCATCCTAAACCCTTCATATCATCATCCTAGCCCGAGTTGAAGATTGTAGATCATAGGAGATTGGTGTTCAAGCTCTCGGTGTTGGATTTCTTCAAGTTCCTTCGTGTTCTCTGCTACTTTGAGGTAGGTGATTCTTCACCAATATTAGTAGTATTCTGAAGGACGTTTTGACCATGTTTTGGGATTATCTAGTCAGTTAAATTCGTAAGTAGTCGAACATCATGTGTTAGAAGGATATTTTCGATGTTTCGGAACTTCTTCATCGTATAAACCATTGAACCTTTTTAGGGTTTGAACTCCCAAGCATATTCATGTATCTTCAAAACCGATTATGACCAGTAGGTGGAGATGATCAAGTTCTTATGTTTTACATAATGGAATCATACGTTTTGGAACGTAGGATGATTGGAACTTAGGATATTTTCTCGAAAATCAAGATGAATTATGATGTTGTGATGATTATACGTACCCTTGTATCTTGTAGTCGTTTAATCCGTAGAGATCTTTCACAAACCGTATGAGCATGATATGCACGGAGATGACATGTATTAACACTGAAGATTTCATGAGTTTTATCACCATTAGATCAAGTTTTCTGCCCTGTAGTACTGCCATGCACAGTTAGCGCACGCTAAGATAGTCATATTAACGTGCGCTATCGGGAGTGAGTTAACGTACGCTACATTGGGTACGTAACGTACGTTATGTTATCAGTCGAGTCAGTCGGCTGATCAGAGAGGACTGTCGGAACATAGTTAGCGTACGCTAGACTATGCTGTTTACGTTCGCTAACGGGCAGACTTAGCGCACGTTACGTAGGGTACGTAGCGTACACTAAGTAGTCCAGGCAGATTGCATTTTTAGAGCTTTCGGCCGTAGACCGGGTTGTTAGACATTCGTGTGACATAAGATAAATTCTATATTATTCCTTTTGTTAAGGTTCGAGCTTGCTACGTTGATCGAAGGAGACGGCCTTCGAGTGTGTTGAGATTCGTTGGAGTGATTTGTTCTTGCCATCTTTGAGGCAAGTATCGTATTTTAAGATTATTGATATTGCAACTACACCATAAATGGACTTCAGCAACACCCAAAAAAGTGTGCTCAAAGGGGTAAAAAGTGTTGCTTAAAGCAAAAAAACATGCTACGGTAACACTTTTCCGAAATTTGGTGGTGTTACAAAAACGGCCGCTACCATAGGGGTCTATGCCAACACTTTTTAACTTTATAGTAACACAGGAAAAATGTGTTGCTACAGACCTCAATGCCAACACTTTTTACCTCTGTAGCAACACCAATAGAAGTGTTACTGTTGACCAATGGCAACACCAATACCTCTGTAGCAACACCCATAAACGTGTTACTGTAGACCAATGGCAACACCACTAATCTCTACCGTAACACCAGCTGCTGAAACTCATTTTTGTTTTGGCAACACCCTTTTCCATTATTGTAACATTTATTTTGTGAACAAGTTTTTGTTTTGGTAATAGTTTAAACCATAATAAAACCATTCAAATAAACCATAATCAAATAACCCGTCAAAGTTTTACATAAACAAGGCTTTTCAAGCCATCCAAATAAACCATAGACATTATCATCATTCGACATAAATAAACCGGTCAAAAAGCTAACTTAAGTACCATAGAATAACTAACTTAGTACCATCCAAAAGCTAACTTTAGTACCACTGCATTAATACCATCACAATCCGAAAAACCCGAAAGATAACGTAAATACTAAGAAAGACTTAAATCCGGATTCTGGCCAGCCAATTTTTTCATCATCTCTCGAACTTTATGGTCAAGTTCTCATCCATCTCTTGCTGAAGTTGAGCCCGAATCTTTGCAGTTAAGTCTGACATGCACTGATCTGGAATGGACGTTGCACATGATGTTGAAGAAGACTTTAAACATTTTCCGCACCTTTTTGGTTATCTTGTCAACTTCATCGATATACACAATCCCTCACTGAGCTGCTTCAACATCGAAGTCTGCAGCCTGGTATGGACATGAAAAGAAAATATTTTATACTAAAACCTGGAGGAAGGGAAGAAAGAATGTAATCAAATATGCCTGATGTGAATTGTGAATTCTACACCAAGTCATCCCTCGTGTATATCAATTTCGAATCAGATGCGAGTCTTGAAGACAGATATAAGCAAGCAAAATTTTTGTTATGCTTTTGCTTTTGTCTACACCAAATCTGGATTTTGGGCTGAAATCATTTGTTTTCCCCTATTACTGTGATTTTTCAGGGTACCAGGTAAAAAAAAATCTCATTTTTTCTTGATTTTTTGGAACTTTTTAGTGGTATGTAATAAAATGTGTTGAAAAAAAAAACAATGTTTCTGTTTGAAGGATGAGTTATTGTGGGGTGTTGCTTGGTTACATAGAGCAACAAGGAATCCAACATATCTTAGGTACATTCAAGTCAATGGACAAACACTTGGAGCTGATGAGTCTGATAATACTTTTGGATGGGACAATAAACATGTCGGAGCTAGAATTCTTATTTCTAAGGTATTATGTAATGTTTTAAATATATTTTAAAAGTTGCACAGTGCTCTGCCTGCTTAATTATTTAACCTCTTATATTAGATTGGGGTTTCAGTGTGTGTGTGTGTGGAACATAAGTACTTTCTGTTGGGCAATTTTTTTCAGGCATTTCTTGTCCAGCATGTTTGGCCTCTCCATGATTACAAAAGTCATGCATATAATTACATCTGCTCTCTATTTCCAGGGACATCCTTCTCCACTGCTCAATACACCCCAGGTTCCTTTTTTTTATTATATAAAGAAAAGAGTCCCATTGGTCATGGTTCACTTTCACAAAATAGAAGCAAATTTACTACTGCTAGGTATTTTTAAAAGATAAGCCGTACTATTTTGTTTCGAGTAATTAGCCTATATATCGGGGGTGCCTATAGTTCGAGCTAGGCTCGAGCTGGCACGATAACTTTATCTAGCTAAACTCGAGCCGACTCGACAACTAGGAATCCTGACTAGAACTCCGCTACTCAACTCGACAATCTGGAATCCTGACTCAAACTCGAGTCGGAACCCGCAGAGTGGTAAATAATAAATTTTTCCTTTTCTTCTCTTCTCTGGTTTCAGAAAAAATGTACAGAAATATTTCCATTCCTTCCCATCCCTGATCTAAATCAAAATGGAGAGGCAACTTTACCTTTTATGAATCAGATTTTGTAAGAAAACATGAACATCGAGATCTTAAATCACTGCTAGATTAGAAATTCTAACAATATCAACAAAAAAACACTAAAGTGAAATTACTTGGATTTGTTTTTTCCCTTTGCCCCCTTCTCTAAACCATTATGATCCAAGTCATCCATACACAAAGGTTTAAAAATGCTCCAGAAATTATCAATCCATGGAAAATCCCTTTCACTAGAATACCAGTACTACTACTTTACATCTTACCTTCTAAACAATCTGCTTATCATATTAGTTACAGCTGCTCAAAGAAAGTAGTTAATGCAGCTCAAAATATTAAGTTGCCCCTTACAACAAAATCCTAACCACCAACTTCCAGATAAAATTTACAAGGTACAATTTTCATGAAGCATCAAGTCAATGCAATATAATAAGGAAAAACAGTTGCATTGAAATGAGGGCTTAAAAAAAGCAATTTTGGATAAGGTATCAACTACACTCTTGATACGGACTTCAAAGTATCTAATAAACAAATTTATACCCTCTCCATCACTGTATGTACAAACATTTATTAGCGACATGGTGAAGGAACGACTAGAAACCTTTATAATGTGAGAATAAAAAAACAGTATTTCGTTCCTTCATGACTGCTGTGAATATAATCAAGAAAATATTTTACATCTGATTGCACTTATAAATTATTCAATTCATCTAAATCGATGAGGTTTTCGACGGCAAACTTCAAATTCAACACACTAACTAGTGTTACACATAAGTATGTTGTATATAAATTGACCTTGGCTGGTATTGTCTCTAGTCAAAGGAACAAAAACAAAAAAAAAAAGAGAAGAGAGAACAGAAACTAGAAAAAAAAAATCTTAACTGTTTATTGCCACGAGGACCTCCATAACATGATGCAACAACTTCTTCGCATATAATTTGAGAACCAACAGTGCGACCAACTGAGTGCAAATATTAGAGACTATGAAAACTGAGATTGCAATAGCAACAACTTTGTTCATGCACTTCTATGGGAGGGCAAACAGTCATGACAATAAGATATTAATCAATAGTTCCATAGTTAAATGACTCAAATGGCATGTACAATGGCACTTTCAATTATGTCAGCCAAGTAGCCAACTTCTGCAGCCACTGCGCAAAGCTAAAACAAAATGCCTCTATCATTTCATTTGACATTAACACATCATGAGATAAGCTTCTGAACAACCTGGTAAGTTTGTGAAATATCTAATATCATGAAAGCATTATTACAATATTTAAATACTGATAATATCCTACACTTACAGCCACCCATTAGCAAACATTATTCGTTGAAAATTTACTATTCGTATTGACATTTTTTTATGCCTGAGCAGTGGTGAAAAATTACCTCTGAGGTGAACTGATTCGTGTGGTACCACGATTTGTGTATATACTCCGGCAAGATGTGGCGGAGCTCGGTGGAGGCGACGCCGTAGCCGTGGTTGGAAATGATCCCACATTCCCAGTTTCACGGATCTAGGTCTGCGCAATTGGTAAAGACCAGGTCTCTGTTCAGAACGGAAGGAAGATAGCGGATGGGTACAGCGGAGGAGACAGTGGCGGTGCAGTCGGGAAAACACAGCGGCGGAGCACGGGCGATGGGGATGATTAGGGCTTGGGCCTAGAAAAAAACGATGAAAAAATTCACACTGTGTCTGTGTTGAGTGCGTGTTTTAGGAGACGGGTCATTATTACCAACAAAAAAATAAAAACGTGTCTTTATTTTTATATATTAGAGACCCGTTGGATCAAACAACGGGTCTCTTATTTCTTATATATTAGAGATTCGTTACCTTAACTAACTAGTCTTTAATTTAACTCCAAAAAAATAGTAGACCCATTTAACACATTAGAGATTTGTTATTTTTAATATTGGATCTCTTATACTAAAGAGACCTGTTATCTTAACCAACGGGTCTATTATCAAGGGTCTATTATAAATGGTAACACCGAATTTGGTGTTACCATAGATACTATGGCAACACATGTTACTATCAACTGTAACGCTAAAAAAAGTGTTAGCGTAGATCAATTTTAAGGCATCTATGCCAACACTTTTGCTTGTAACATCGAAATAAATGTTGCTGAAGGCCATTTGTGGTGTAGTATATTGATCATGTGTACGATTTATTCGTGTTATTGAACATGTGACTATATTCCTTAAAGTTGTCATGGTATATACGTTGATGAACGTGTTGATTTGCATATGTATGCATAATTATAATGGTTGTGTTGTAAATGATCCGAGGGGATCATGAGGATCTATGATGAGGGCGCTGGATCGAATGTCCACCATGCGTTGGTCCGACGGGATCATCATGGGGATCTATCTCGAGGGCCCGGATCGGCTGGGACGGGTTTTCCACCATGCGTTGGTCCGACGGGATCATCATGGGGATCTATACCGAGGGCGCTGGATCGTTGGATTACCCTGTATTGTGTTGATGGAATCGTGAGGATTCACATTGTTGGATTCCGATGACAGAAGTCCGTTTTTTATGTTTTATGATGCATTGATGATTTATGTATTGCGATACTTGTACTAGCATTGTTTTGCTAACCCCTTCGGGGGTGGACATTGTTTTGATGTTCAGGTAGCCGAGGAGCGGGGAGACAACCACAGTACCGACATGACGATGAGATGGCTCAGTGATGTGGTTGATGTTTATTGTTATTGTGATTTGTCTTCTTGGTTCACTTTAGTACTCGAGTACGTATGTTTTAATGATGTCATTTTCGATATGATTGTATAAGTTAACTCATTGGATCAGTGGAACCAGTTATGTATTTTGAACTTCAGTTGTACGGTTGGATTATATTTACATTTCTTTTATTATTTAGCCTTGTAAATACTTACTTAAAGGGTTTACGGCGCTGTAATTACTCCGAATATCTCAGGGTGTTACAGAATATGGTATCGGAGCTAAGATTCATGGATATCTTGGCAGTCGGGTTTTAGTTGGGTTTGTTTACGTTATTTACGGGTCGTTTGTAACATCACTGCTGAGCCAGCATCGTCGTGTAGACCGTGGTTGTAAGTCTCCTAATCTCAGTTACTATCGTTTTATTTAATTCCTTTTTGTGAATATTGACGGACTTTCTTTTTGAAAAAAATTGCCCTGGATATTGAGTATTTGTGTTTACAGTATGTTGAGGGGAGGTCGTGGACGCGGACGTGGAAATGCGAGACAGGAAGATTCGGTGTCTACCCCAGAAATAACCGCTAGTCGAACGGATTCCCATTCCGGAGGACAACAGGGATCAGCAAATAATAATGCAGATCCTAACGTGCCGGGGGTGCTTCAATAGGTGGTTGCCCAGATAAACCAGTTTGCTCAGGTTGTTGATCGCATGCAGACGGTGATGGGACAGCAGCATAATGAGGAAAATCGGGGGGACAAATGGCTTACTGAGGTGGTCAAATTGCATCCTCCAAAATTTGACGGTTCTGCTGAGACGCTTTCTTGGGATCATTGGCTGAAGGAGTTAGAGAATATCTTTGCAGGGATTAACTGTCCCAATGACAGAAAGGTTCCGATCGCGGTATCTTCGGCGGGGAGGCTTTCGACTGGTGGGAGGCCATTCGACCTGAGGAGCATAATGTTGACTGGACGAAGTTCAAATTAATGATGGAAGCGCAGTATTGTCCTCGCCCAGTTAGAGAGGCACGAGTCGGGGAGTTTTTCTCACCACAAAATTCAGAGGCATCTGTGACCGACGTGATTAAGGCTTTTAATCACCAGTTGACTTATGTGCGCCACTTGGTCAGGACCGAGGCGGAGAGGATTTTCCATTTTGACATGCGGATGAAGCCGGAGATTCAGCAATATATGTCCGGATTTGAATGTACCGCCTTGCGACAGTATCAGGACAAGGCGCTGGCCTATGATATGAAAGAGGCGGCAGTAGAGAAATCAACAGAAGCAAATAAGCAGAAAGTGGCTGGCAACTTCACGGAGAATAAGAGTAGTGGGCCCCGCAGGGGCCAGTCCTCATTTCATTCATCCAAGAGGCCTCCGCATCCTTCTCGAGGCGGAAAGAAGTTCCGGGCAGCACCAACCGTTTCAGACGCAGGAAAGAAATGTTATAACTGTGGCAAAGCGGGGTATGTTTGACGTGACTGTTTCGCACCTGCTGTGACCTGTTTCGAGTGTGGACAAGAAGGGCATCGTGCAACATTTTTTGGAAATGCAACTCGATCTTTTGGTACTCGCACTCCTATACCGGTTCCGAAGGACACTAGTGTAAACCAGACGCAGCAAAGCGGTTTCCAGCAGCAGAATGTTGGGAAAAGAGAGGCATCCAGCGCTGGGTCCGTTCCTCCACGTATTTACGAGATGAAGAAGTCAGACGATCAGAACACGGCTGTTGCATCAGGTACAATTCAGATCCTTTTGCAACCAGTTAGTGTCTTATTCGATTCAGGAGCTACGCATTCTTTTATATCTTTGAACTGTGTTAATCGTTTGAAAATCTCGTGCTTGTATGATTGTGAACCTTATGTTGTGGGGTTACCGAGCGGAGAGAAAATTGTGGGAATCTTAGAAGCTAGAGATTTTCCAGTGACTATAGGAGGGAGAGATTGGCCATCAAACCTTATTGTAGTTGACATACATGGTGACGACTTAATTCTCGGAGACGATTGGCTCAACCGTTATGGAGCTATACTGAATTACTGAAAGAGAATCATTTCTATCATTGCTGATGACGGATCCGAACACTTATTCAGAGGATGGATACCGGGAAGCTTGGGAAAATTGATCAAAGCAATGAAAGCCGTGAAATTACTGAAGCAGGAATGTCATGGACTTTGGTGCTATGCCATGAGGAAAAAGGAAGGAGTAGAGCTCTCATCTATTTCAGTTGTGAATGAGTTCTCAGATGTATTTCCTGACGAACTACCTGGGTTACCTCCGCAGAGAGAAGTGGAGTTCACTATCGAATTAGAGCCTGGAGCCGCTCCTATTTCCAGAGCACCATACCACATGGCTCCAACCGAGATGTATGAACTAAAGAAGCAACTGGAGGAATTATTGCAGAAGGGTTACATTCAACCTAGCGTCTCTCCTTGGGGAGCACCCGTTCTCTTTGTCCAAAAGAAAGATGGATCCCTCCGATTTTGTATTGATTACAGAGAGCTAAACAAGGTGACGATCAAGAACAAGTATCCTATACCTCGGATCGACGACTTGTTTGATCAACTGCAAGGGGCAAGGGTATTCTCGAAGATTGACTTGCGATCAGGATATCATCAGTTGAGAATTAAGGAATCGGATATACCGAAATCGCTTCGTGTCCCAGACGGCACTATGAATTCGTGGTTATGCCATTCGGACTTACCAATGCTCCTGCGGTATTTATGCAATTGATGAATCGGGTATTCTTAGAATACCTAGACAAGTTTGTGGTCGTTTTCATTGATGACATCTTGATCTATTCGAAAGACACAGAGGATCATGCCGAGCATTTGCGTGTGGTTTTGAGCACCTTGAGAAATGAACAGCTTTATGCGAAGCTTTCCAAATGCGAGTTCTGGCTTAGGGAAGTAACCTTCCTTGGGCATGTGATATCAGCTGACGGAGTTCATGTTGGCCCGAAGAAAGTCGAAGAAATCTTGGAATGGGAAGCTCCTAGTAACGTGAAAGAAGTCCGAAGCTTCTTATGACTTGCTGGTTATTATCGCCGTTTTGTAGAGGGATTTTCCAAAATTGCTCGTCCACTCACTCAGCTGTTACAGAAAACTCAAAAGTTCACGTGGGGTGAGAAATGCCAGGCTGGTTTTGATGAACTTAAGAAGAGACTGACTACAGCACCTATATTAGCGTTACCAGATGGAACTGATGGATTCATGGTATACAGCGACGCTTCAAATCAGGGTCTGGGATGTGTGTTGATGCAAAAGGATAAGGTGATTTCCTATGCTTCTCAGCAGTTGAAACCGTACGAGGTTAATTACCCGACTCATGATCTAGAGTTAGCAGTTGTGGTCTTTGCCTTGAAAATTTGGCGACATTATTTATACGGCACTCATTGTCAGATATTTACAGATCATAAGAGCCTCAAGTAAATTTTCAGTCAGAAAGAATTAAACATGAGGCAGAGAAGGTGGCTGGAATTGATCAAAGATTACGACTTGGAAATCCTCTATCATCCGGGTAAAGCAAACGTAGTGGCTGATGCACTGAGCCGTAAACCTATTTCTCTTCGAGAGTTGGAAGCACTTACGTCCCAAACCAGCATTCAACGAGAACTGATCCACGAAGGGATTGAAGTATGGGCACCAGGAATCCAAGGGCAACTATATGTGATGGAACTGACTTCGTCATTAGTCGAGGAAATCAAATCTAAGCAGTTGAACGATTCTCTGATCCTTCGGTTATGTGACGAAGTAAAGAAAGGAAAGGCCCCAGGATTCGTGATACAAGATGATGGAGTTCTAAGATTTCAGAGTCGACTTTGTGTTCCCGATGCTGATGATTTGAGACAGACAATTCTGAAGGAAGCTCACAGCGCGCCTTATTCTATTCACCCGGGCAGCAGTAAGATGTATAAGGATCTAAAACAAAACTTCTGATAGGGGAATATGAAGAAGGACGTAGCAGAATACGTTTCAAAGTGTTTGACTTGTCAACAGGTTAAGATTGAACATCAGTGACCTGCCGGAATGTTAAAGCCGCTTCCGATCCCTGAATGGAAGTGGGAGGATATTTCAATGGATTTCATCACAAGTATGCCAAGGACCAAGACGGGAATGAACATGATTTGGGTTGTAGTTGATCGACTAATCAAGTCGGCTCATTTCCTAGGAATTAAAGATACTTGGGGACCCGAGAGATTAGCGCGAGTATTTATTGCAGAGATAGTCAGATTACATGGGACACCGAAGACCATTATTTCAGATCGAGATGGTCGTTTCGTGTCGAATTTCTGGAAGGCAGTTCACAGGGCTTTGGGGACCGAGCTAAACTTTAGCACGGCTTATCATCCTCAGACGGACGGTCAGTCCGAAAGGACTATACAAACAGTAGAAGACATGCTTAGAGCTTGTGCTTTGGATTGGTCAACTGATTGGGAAGTTCATTTGCCGTTGATCGAATTCACCTACAATAATAGTTGGCATGCTTCTATTAAGATGGCACCATTTGAATCTTTGTACGGGAGAAGATGCCGATCACCCCTGTGCTGGGATGATTCTTCGGATTTGATCGGGACGGAACCGGAATTGATAGTTCAGACTGAATAGAAGATAGCTTTGATTCGAGAAAGACTGTTGACTGCCCAGAGTCGACAGAAGTCTTATGCAGACGTACGTCGTCGCCCTCTAGAGTTCGACATTGGGGACCACGTACTATTGAAGGTGTCTCCTACACGAGGAATTTTCTGTTTTGGGAAGAAAGGTAAGCTAAGTCCGAGATATATCGGACCATTCGAGATCCTCGAGAGAGTTGGGGATTTAGCATACAGGTTGGCTTTACCGCCATCGCTGAGTCACGTTCGCAATGTATTTCATGTATCCCAACTACGGAGGTATGTACCGGATGTAATACCCGGTTGTAATTCAGTCATTATCATTCAGTAATTTCATTCGGTCATTGTCACTCAGTGGATTTTCACTCATTTATAATCGTTCATCAATCATGTTCATTCACCCGTGTTCACCGTTCGGAGAAAATTCGAGTTGTGTATCGTTATTGTTAATTGTTTCAACTTTCCACATATGAGTTCGACTTTGTTAGATCACCATTAATTTTTGGTAACTCCAAAAATTCTGAATATTTGCAATATTATAGAGCATCGAGTTATCTTTCCAATGGTTCAAACGTTGAGTCAATCGGAGTCCGGACGAGAGAGTTATGGTCGTTTTAGCTCACCCGCTCATTTTTTCAGTTATTGGCCGATCACTGCCGACCGAACTCGGCCGTGTCGTCCGACACGGCCGTGCTGTACTCGTCCGGAAATGCCGAAGTCTCTGCCACAGGACTCGACCGTGTCGTCTGGCACGGCCGAGTCGAACCCTTCCGGATAAGCCAGAACCGACTGCCCAGACGCCCGACCGTGTTCCAGGACACGGTCGAGTCAATGCCGAGCGCCGCGATGCAGTCACTATCGGACAGTCACTATCGGTAGGCCCCTTGGCGCCGCGACCGTGTCAAGCGGGACATGGTCGAGTCCTCGCCGACCAGTGCGCCGCGGCCGTGTCGAGCGGACACGGTCGAGTCTGTCAGACGAGTCAACCCCTATAAATTCGTTTTTTGAGCATTTCAGCTCATTTCTTCCATTTCTTCCACCTTCATACGAGAGAGAAAAGCTTGAGGGAGATATTTTGTCATCATCAATCACTTGTGTGTTCGGATTTCATCATCTTGATTCATTGGAAAGCTTGGATAGTCGATTTTACACGTTTTCATCGGATCGAATTAGTTGGATCTTCAAGAGGTAAATTCTTCAACATCTTGGATTTCGATTTTGTGTTGAGATATGATGTTTTGGACGCGATAATCATGTTATATGAAGGGATATGTATATGATTATGAGTTTGTATAAGGATTCATTAGATTATTGAGGGATTATTCAAGAACACTTTGAATATCGAGTTGAAATTGGAGGTTTTCGATTAATTGTCGTTATAATCACGTTTTCGGATATTCGTCTTGGATTATTAATCATATTGAAGATGTTTTGTTGGTTTGAAACACTTTTTGGGGGATTTGATATTGGTATATTGAGGTTTGATTGTAAACAATCGGAGTTTGGCCGCAACGTGTTTGATTTAATGCCTCAATGAACTTGGTTTATTCGTATCGACGTTTCGAGTTCGTTATATTCGTGTTTGATTCGTGTATTGAACGGATTGTTGGTAATTGTATTTATTCAAGGTTGTTCGAGCGACCGATATCTCAATTAGGACGTTGTTCGTGGACGGACATTCTTCATCGTTGTTGTGTAAGTTAATTCTTACTCGGTTAAAAGGATATTCATTCCTTTTTGTTGTTGATTACTCATAATCATAATTCATTCATCATAATATTAATCATTTTGAGACCTGTAATTGTCGAATAATCATTTCATTCACGAGGAACGACGGTTCCAAATCATTTCATTGGGTTATCAATCACGTCACTATTTACTTTCATATCGGTGAGTCATCTTGGCCTTGTCTAATTATTATTCATTGATATTCATTATGGTCATTCTCGTTCATATGACCTTCTGGGTTCATATTGCGTGGCCGGGTGTGGCTGTGTGGAATTTTTAGTCGGGCACACGATGGTTATGTATTGGGTTCACCGATACATTGGACCGTGCACACGGGAAAACGTTACACCGTGAGACTAATTAGGCACAAGGACGGGTGTGTCCGGTCATTCGTCTTGTACACTCGCACAGAACACTACGGGCGTACTATGGTACTCCTCTTCAGCGTAATTCATAATTAAGAATTTTTCATAACTTCAGATATATCATGATTGTGTATTTTCAACCCTTGAGGATTGTTGTTCTTTGTAACTGACCCCGTTTGGGGATTTTGTTTTTCAGGTCTTGGCAAGGCAAAAGTACGGGGAGAACACGCTGACATCGAGGAGTCCCAGTGATACTAGTAGGGGCCCCGATCTTTCAGTTATTCATGTTATTGTCCTTTATTTTCCATTGCAGACTTTCATTTGGATACTCCGTTTCATTCAGTGTCGTGTATTTTATCTTCATATAAAATATACTAGTATTCGGTATTGTCCTGGTGTGTTGTACTTAAACTCCTCATCGGAGTATTTGGTAATATAATGTGGTTCGGTACTACAATTATATTATTTAATTCATCATTTTCATTCGCCTGGTGGGTCGCAGTCGGGGATTCACAGCACTGTAATATTTGCCTAGTTTGGGGTGTTACAGAGTTAGTATCAGAGCGTGGTTTTGAATACTACCTTCCGAGTCATGTCTCATTTGAAATCATCGTCATCAGACTAGTATCATTGGACTTTCGTGTCACGTGTGACCTGTACAAATGCCGAGCCAATCAGACCAAGAACTGTAAGATTTCTTTAGCCAGGGTATAATTTATGGCAATAATCATTCATTCATAATTCAGTAGTTAACAATCCTCAAACATCATTTTCATTTTGACCAGGATGGTCATTTTAACGCACTAATCACTCAATTCATTTCATTACTCAGTTGTTGATTTGGAAGATCATATAATTAATCTTGTTAACCTGTTCAAGATAATCATTTCAATAATTTCATTAGATAATCATGTCACTTCAGTTAATCATTCATGTAATCACTGTGTTAGAGCGTGTATGCTCATTTTCATCATCTCATGTCATAATCATAACGTGATATTCATGCGGGGATTATAATCATCATGTGACTTTCCTACTTCAGTATGGAGAGAGCAAGAAGAGGACGCGGAGGACGAGGCCGTGGTGCGGGCCGAATCCCGAGAACTCGTGCGAACACACGTGCGAACGCGAGGAATAATGTTAACTCATCTAGCAGTGACGCTGCCACTCATTCACCAGGGCGTGATCATTCACTTTCGGGGAGTCATACCCGGGACACGGCTCTGTCAGAAGGTGTTCGGATCGATCCACTCGCCTTTATGCAGGGCATGATGGCCCAGATGACTCAGATGACACAACTAATGGAGACGATGCAAAATTCAGCTAATCAAAATCAACAGGCTCCTCCGCCGCCACCTCAGAGGCAAGAGAGGAATGTGAGCAGTATCATCGGTGACATCTCTCGCCAAAGGCCACCTACTTTTGAAGGCTCATCTGAGCCGGCGGATATTGTTCATTGGCTCGAACACTTCGAGAAGCTATTTGCGATGGTAGAGTGTCCCGAAGGACACAAAGTTTCAGTTGCGGCTTACTATCTGGGTAAGAGCGCTCATTCTTGGTGGTTATCGTTGAAGCCCACCGAAGGATCGTGTACTTGGGATCAGTTCAAGACTCTCATGATGGAGAGGTATTATCCGGCCCCACTCAGAGAGGCCAAGCTGTCAGAGTTACTCACTCCCGACCCATCATCAGACGTGGATGTTCTCGCCATTGCCGAGAAATTTCAGGAACTTCTTCCGTTTGCCTCATCCATCATTCATTCCGAGGCGGATAAGATTAAGTATTTCAGCAAGAGGCTGAAACCACGTATGAGATTACAGTTGCTTAATCATAATTGCACCACGTTGACCGAATTCATCGAGAAAGCTCTCACTTATGAACTTACTGCTAAGGAAATTGCTAAGCAGCAACCTTCGTCTGCTAGCAAGAATCGAAGAACCATAATCAGTCTGAAGGCGGTCAGACAACCTTCAAGAAACCCCGTGCGGGATCTGCTTTTTCTGAGCGACCTCCTGTGTCGTCTAAACCCGCGGAATCTCAGTCTCGAGCGGCCGCCCGCCATCACTGTTTTAAGCGTGGGGAGCTTGGTCACCTCGGTACCAAGTGTCCTCGACGACTATCACGTGTCATAATTGTGGGATTGCCGTGCATAAGGCCCGTTTTGCCGTAGGGACTCCAAACCTACTCGACGTCATCCCGTGCCCCTAAGCGGTCGGCCGTTGAATCAAAGCCACTCAATCGGCGTCGTTTAAAGCAGGGGCGACTAAAGGTGGAGCTTTTAGCCATCGACGGAGTTGGTCGCACGGACTAGCAAGCCCCGGATTTATGAGATGAAGAAGACCGATGATCCCGAGGCCCGAATGATCTCAGGTACACTCGATATTCTATGTCAACCTGTGTGTACCCTTTTTGATACTGGTGCATCGCATTCATTCATTTCCGAATCATGTTTGAGTAGACTACGTCTGGGTAGTGCTACTAGTTGTGAGCCTTATGTCATTGGTCTACCTGATGGTAGACGAATCATCGGTAATCGTGAGATTCAGAATTGTCCGATTCAGTTTCATGGTCGTGTATGGCCAGCGGACCTAATCGTAGTAGATTTGCCGAAGGACGACGTCATCTTGGGTATTGATTGGATGGATCGTCATGATGCCATCATTAGTGTCCGTAAGCGTATGATCACTATCATTTCAGACGATGGGGTTGAATGTGTGTTTCAGGGAGGTAATCCCGGCTGTTCTGGTAAGGTCATTAATTTGATGAAAGCAGTGAAATTACTCAATCAGGGGTGTGTTGGTTATTGGTGCTATATGACCAAAACCGAGAAATCATCAGTAATGTTGACGGATATTCCGGTAGTGAGGGAATATGCCGATGTTTTTCCAGACGAGTTACCTGGTTTGCCTCCACAGAGGGATGTGGAATTCACGATTGAGTTGGAGCCTGGTACGTCCCCGATATCAAAGGCACCGTACCGGATGGCCCCGACCGAAATGCAGGAATTAAAGAACCAACTCGAGGAGTTGTTCGAGAAGGGTTATATTCGACCGAGTGCGTCCCCGTGGGGAGCACCAGTGTTGTTTGTCAAGAAGAAGGATGGTTCATTTCGCTTATGTATTGATTATCGGGAGTTGAACCGGGTGACGATCAAGAATAAGTATCCCTTACCCCGTATTGATGATCTCTTAGATCAACTTCAGGGAGCTTCAGTATTTTCCAAGATCGACTTAAGATATGGATATCATCAGTTGCGGATCCGAGAGTCGGACATCGCGAGGACGGCGTTTCGAACACGCTATGGTCATTATGAGTTTGTGGTTATGCCGTTTGGATTGACTAATGCACCTGCGGTATTCATGGAGTTAATGAATCGAGTTTTCATCGACTTTTTGGATCAGTTTGTTGTTGTCTTCATCGATGACATTTTGATTTATTCTCGTGACCGAGAGGAACACGAGTTTCATCTTCATCAAGTGCTCGACGTGTTGAGACGAGAACGACTTTATGGGAAGTTTTCCAAATGTGAGTTCTGGATGTCCGAAGTGACTTTTCTCGGACATGTAATTTCATCAGACGGAGTTCGTGTCGATCCTCAGAAGACGGAGGCTATTCGAGATTGGCTACCTCCGAAGAACGTTAAGGAAATCCGAAGTTTCCTCGGTTTAGCGGGTTATTATCGGCGATTTGTGGAGGGATTTTCTAAAATCGCTCAACCCTTGACGAACCTTTTACGGAAGGATAAGAAATACACGTGGTCCGACGCGTGCCAACGGAGTTTTGAGGAACTCAAGAGCCGGTTAATGTCAGCACCTGTACTTTCCTTGCCGCAGGGGATGGAAGGATTTGTGGTTTATAGTGATGCGTCCGGACAGGGTCTCGGATGTGTACTCATGCAGAACGGGAAGGTTATTGCCTATGCTTCACGGCAGTTGAGACCTTACGAGGTTAATTATCCGACACACGACCTTGAGCTAGCAGCCGTGGTGTTCGCTTTGAAGATTTGGCGTCATTACCTTTATGGCGTCACTTGTCGATATTCACCGATCATAAAAGTTTAAAGTATATATTTACTCGTAAGGAGTTAAATATGGCGAGGCGGTGGTTAGAACTAATCAAGGATTATGATATTGAGATCCTTTACCACCGGCAAGGCGAACGTTATCGCCGACGCCTTGAGTCGTAAGTCCGTTCGGGAGCATGCTTGCTCGTTTAACAGATTGTAAGGAGCTTCAAGGAATTCCTTAGACCCGAGATCGAGGTCCGGCTTCAGCCAATCGGTGGACACTTTGTATGTTAGAGATTTCATCGTCACTTGAGGAGGTAATCAGAGAGAATCAGAGTTCAGAGCCTTCATTGTTGCGCATCCGTGAGGATGTGGCTCAGGGGAAAGCCCCTGGATTCGTGGTCCACGAGGATGGACTTTTGAGGTTTAAGAACCGGTTGTGCGTACCGGCGAATGACGAGTTGAAAAACTCGATTTTGAGAGAAGCTCATGCTACCCCTTATTCTGTTCACCCGGGGTCTAGCAAGATGTATAAAGACTTGAAACAAAATTACTGGTGGAGTAATATGAAGCGAGAAGTCGCGGAATTTGTTTCGAGATGCTTAACTTGCCAACAAGTCAAGATTGAACATCAGCGACTGGCGGGTATGCTGAAACCTCTCCCTATTCCAGAGTGGAAGTGGGAAGACATTTCTATGGATTTCATCACGAGTTTGCCGACGAGTCGTCGTGGCATGAATACGATCTGGGTGATTGTGGACCGCTTAACTAAATCAGCTCATTTCCTTGAGATCAAGGATACGTGGGGTCCCGAGAGACTGGCCCAGTTATTCATCAAGGAGATAGTAAGATTGCACGGTACTCCTAAGAGTATCGTTTCCGATCGTGACGGATGATTTGTGTCTCATTTTTGGAAATCAGTTCATCGTGCTATGGGAACTCAGCTCAATCTCAGTACCGCCTTTCATCCTCAGTCCGACAGACAATCAGAGAGGACTATACAGACAGTAGAGGACATGTTGAGGGCATGCGTCCTCGATTGGAAGGACGATTGGGAAGCCCAACTACCATTGATCGAGTTCACTTATAATAATAGTTGGCATGCTTCCATTAAGATGGCACCTTACGAGGCCTTGTACGGTCGTCGTTGTCGATCTCCCTTGTGTTGGGATGACTTGTCAGAATCAATCGGCACCGAACCCGATATGCTTATAGCCGCCCGGGAGAAAGTAGCTTTGATCAAGAGTCGTATGTTGACAGCTCAGAGTCGATAGAAATCATATGCAGATAATCGTCGTCGACCACTAGAGTTTGAGACGGGTGACCATGTTTTGGTCAAGGTATCCCCGAGTCGAGGTATTTTCCGTTTCGGAAAATGGGGGAAGTTGAGTCCGAGATTCATTGGACCGTTTGAAATTTTGGATCGAGTAGGCGAGTTAGCTTATCGATTGGCGTTACCTCCGGCGTTGAGCCGAATTCATAATGTGTTTCATGTCTCTCAGTTACGGAAGTATGTTGCCGACCCGAGTCACATACTTCAGTTCGACGAAATCGAGATCGCGGATTATCATTCGTACGAGGAGCGTCCTGTACGAGTATTGGAGCGGCGAATCAAACAGTTGAGGAACAAGACGATCTATTTGGTCAAGATTCAGTGGTCCAGACACGGAGTCGAAGAGGCTACTTGGGAAACCGAGGATAGTATGCGGGAGGGTTATCCCGAGTTGTTTGACCCTTAGTTTCGGGGACGAAACTCTTTTAAGGGGGGGTGTATGTAATACCCGGTTGTAATTCAGTCATTATCATTCAGTAATTTCACTCAGTGGATTTTCACTCAGTGGATTTTCACTCATTTATAATCGTTCATCAATCATGTTCATTCACCCGTGTTCACCGTTCGGAGAAAATTCGAGTTGTGTATCGTTATTGTTCATTGTTTCAACTTTCCACATATGAGTTTGACTTTGTTAGATCACCATTAATTTTCGGTAACTCCAAAAATTCTGAATCTTTGCAATATTATAGAGCATCGAGTTAGCTTTCCAATGGTTCAAACGGTGAGTCAATCGGAGTCCGGACGAGAGAGTTATGGTCGTTTTAGCTCACCCGCTCATTTTTTCAGTTATTGGCCGATCACTGCCGACCGAATTCGGCCGTGTCGTCCGACACGGCCGTGCTGTACTCGTACGGAAATGCCGAAGTCTCTGCCACAGGACTCGACCGTGTCGTCTGGCACGGCAGAGTCGAACCCTTCCGGATAAGCCAGAACCGACTGCCCAGACGCCCGATCGTGTTCCAGGACACGGTCGAGTCAATGCCGAGCGCCGCGCGGTACCGAGTCACTATCGGACAGGTCACTATCGGTAGGCCCCTTCGCGCCGCGACCGTGTCAAGCAGGACACGGTCGAGTCCTCGCTGCCAGTGCAGCGCCGCGACCGTGTCAGCGGACACGGCCGAGTCCGGCTGACGAGTCAACCCCTATAAATTCGTTTTTGAGCATTTCGGCTCATTTCTTCCATTTCTTCCACCTTCATACGAGAGAGAAAAGCTTGAGGGAGATATTTTGTCATCATCAATCACTTGTGTGTTCGGATTTCATCATCTTGATTCATTGGAAAGCTTGGATAGTCGATTTTACACGTTTTCATCGGATCGAATTGGTTGGATCTTCAAGAGGTAAATTCTTGACATCTTGGATTTCGATTTTGTGTTGAGATATGATGTTTTGGACGCGATAATCATGTTATATGAAGGGATATGTATATGATTATGAGTTTGTATAAGGATTCATTGGATTATTGAGGGATTATTCAAGAACACTTTGAATATCGAGTTGAAATTGGGGGTTTTCGATTAATTGTCGTTATAATCACGTTTTCGGATATTCGTCTTGGATTATTAATCATATTGAAGATGTTTTGTTGGTTTGAAACACTTCTTGGGGGATTTGATATTGGTATATTGAGGTTTGATTGTAAACAATCGGAGTTTGGCCGCAACGTGTTTGATTTAATGCCTCAATGAACTTGGTTTATTCGTATCGACGTTTCGAGTTCGTTATATTCGTGTTTGATTTGTGTATTGAACGGATTGTTGGTAATTGTATTTATTCAAGGTTGTTCGAGTGACCGATATCTCAATTAGGACGTTGTTCGTGGACGGACATTCTTCATCGTTGTTGTGTAAGTTAATTCTTTCGGTTAAAAGGATATTCATTCCTTTTTGTTGTTGATTACTCATAAGCATAATTCATTCATCATAATATTAATCATTTTGAGACCTGTAATTGTCGAATAATCATTTCATTCACGAGGAACGACGGTTCCAAATCATTTCATTGGGTTATCAATCACGTCACTATTTACTTTCATATCGGTGAGTCATCTTGGCCTTGTCTAATTATTATTCATTGATATTCATTATGGTCATTCTCGTTCATATGACCTTCTGGGTTCATATTGCGTGGCCGGGTGTGGCTGTGTGGAATTTTTAGTCGGGCACACGATGGTTATGTATTGGGTTCACCGATACATTGGACCGTGCACACGGGAAAGCGTTACACCGTGAGACTAATTAGGTACAAGGACGGGTGTGTCCGGTCATTCGTCTTGTACACTCGCACGAGAACACTACGGCGTACTATGGTACTCCTCTTCAGCGTAATTCATAATTAAGAATTTTTCATAACTTCAGATATATCATGATTGTGTATTTTCAACCCTTGAGGATTGTTGTTCTTTGTAACTGACCCCGTTTGGGGATTTTGTTTTTCAGGTCTTGGCAAGGCAAAAGTACGGGAGAACACGCCGACATCGAGGAGTCAGTGATACTAGTAGGGGGCCCCGATCTTTCGATTATTCATGTTATTGTCCTTTATTTTCCACGCAGACTTTCATTTGATACTCCGTTCATTCAAAGGTCGTGTATTTTATCTTCATATAAAATATACTAGTATTGATATTGTCTGGTGTGTTGTACTTAAACTCCTCATCGGAGTATTTGGTAATATAATGTGGTTCGGTACTACAATTATATTATTTAATTCATCATTTTCATTCGCCTGGTGGGTCCCAGTCGGGGATTCACGGCACTGTAATATCCGCCTAGTTTGGGGTGTTACACCGGATCCCAGTCATATCATTGAGTTCGATGAGATCGAGATAGCTAATGATGGCACCTTCGAAGAGAGGCCAATCAAGATACTTGCTGTAACACCCCCAGAATATGACCGGGAATGTCACACGCCGTAGACCCTTATCGCAAGGATCTACCAGGCTAAACTCCAAAAGACTACTCGATGATTGACCGACCGGGGTCAAAATTAAATAGAAAACAGACCGACAAGGTCATAAACCACTTCAGAAACTAACGACATTCATATTACAATGACCACAATAAACTTGAACATAGAAAAGAATGACAACTCAATTTAATAAATGATAACTACACCCAAACAAGGGTGAATACTCGAACGACAAAGAAATACCGACCAAAATGATACAAAAGAAAAGGCTCTGACTCTGGGGTGATTAGCATCGTCGTCTTCCATCTCCTTCCAAGCCAATCCGTGATCGCTCCCGATTGCCAAAACACGAGCGCATAACAGCACCAACCCCGAAAACTCGGGTTAGCAAACCGGAATTTTGCTAGTGCAAGTACATAATATACAAGATATACGAACAAAGAATAACACAAAATTCAACCGCCGTGAAGCCTTAACACAAACCATACATTCCCACGATCGGACAGAATAACACTCGCATACACGAGGTGAAAGGTAATCACATAGTCATATTCTCCTTACGGAAAATAACATTCATGAAACTTTAAACGAGCCCAAGGAGTCAGGAAGATCTCTTTTGTAAAAGGAAAAGTATTTTGATAAGATAGTTTGCAATCCTTATTATTGACTCGGGCCGTTTAGGGGTTTTTAAAATCGAATGGGAATACTTTTGGAAATAATTTCAAAACTTTCGGGTCCTTGACCCAACGTATGGAAAACGATTACACAAAACCAAGTCAACTTATTTGGGTTTCTCGACCCAATTTATAGAACACCGTCACAAACGAAATCATTACAACATCTCACAGGGTTCTCAACCCATTCCAAATAACATCATCACGAAACCAATCATCTCAACATTCCACAGGGTTCTCGACCCAATACACAGAATAGCACCACAATACAATCAAAGGTACAGAACTCTCATTCGACATATCCTGCTCAAGACCCCCGATTAATTAACCCTGAGATTTCACAAACCTCCGTGGTTAACTAACCCTGATACCAACGCTTTAAAAACAATTTGAAACAAGCTTTCAAAAACACGGATTGCGGTCTGTATCAAGACAAACATTAAAAGTGAGTTGAAAGAATTTGAGATACGAACATCGTTCGGTAACGGGGTCTTAGATATCACTCAAATACCCGTAACCAATAAGCATGCCAGCGCCCATCGCACACTGCACCGGCGTTCACTCCACTATGCCGCCGCTCCTTGAACATGTCACCGCACCGGCGTCACTCCCGCAAGAGCCGCCTTGCACGCGCATTAGGTGACACCGGCGTTCACCACCCATATGGAGCCGCACATTGCGGCGTACACCAGTGCCGAGTACACCGCCCGCCTCGAGGTTCCCGGATATGACGTTTCTCACAACAAGTATCCACATTGTTCAAACATCAAGCACACGGACAATTGTCACAACAATTTTCAACTCGGTACATCAAGTCACACAATTTCTCCGCTAGTCCATATCCACACAAATAAACAATAACACGCACGTTATCAATCAAACTCAATCAACACCGCACATATATCTCTATGTTGCGACTCAACCGAATATATACACATTTATATATATATATATATATATATATAAATATATAACCTCACTATATTATATGAATAACTATAGTTCGCCCATCAATCCAAGTTGAGCACGTCAACTAATGGTAGAATTCAACACTCGTCGATCACCGACATAAACATATATATTAATATACGTATATACATACATATATTTAACATGTAACTATATATATAAACACACATATATATATATATATATATATACACATACATATATATACCTCCATATAAACTCATACACTTCGACAACAATGATTTCACGCAGTTACAATTCGTATATCGAGGTACTTGCCTTGGTAATACGACGCGAAGGAGACGACGAAGGAATAGGTTCCGGTCCGAACAATCCTCTCAAATCCGACCCTAACACAATAATGATATACAATCAATCTCACATCATGAATACGAAGAAATCCCTCCTAGTTCTACCCGTTGGGACAATTTATCGAACACCAAGAGTGCGTAGGGAATTGAAATCGGTTAATGGTGAAATAACGGGATTTCATCCCAACCAAAAACAAGAAAACCAAGGGTCACGAGAGTACTATCAAAATCTAACAACAACATCGGTTAATTCGGATTAAAACACAAGATCACCACCAAACCCTCCCCAAAAATCATACTAGGGTATAAGAGATCTTACCTCTTGAAGATACAAACCCTATAATCCGAAGAACACGTGCTAGATCCACAATCCGAGCTACACGATCGAAGGAAGATGAAGAAAAACACACAATCAAAAGGGTGGATGGAGAAGAAATCCCCCTCTCAACCCTCTCTCTCTCGCGCACGGTGGAAGAAAAGGAGGAAATGAGCGAAACTCGCTGAAAACACCCAGTTATAGCGCTGACCGCATTGTGTGCCGCGGCACAGGGCCAAAAATTGCGCCCAGTGGTCGGCTGACCGCTCGTTGTGCCGCAGCTCATTCGGAGTGTGCCGCGGCTCAGACTCGGCATGTGCCGCAAGATCACGGATCTTGAGGCACGCGGACTGAGAGGTTTTAGCCGGCAGGTGCCACACGGGTGTGCCGCGTGTAATATCCGGTATTTTTCTTTCCCTTGTATTTTCATTTTTGGTATATTTCTCGGTCATAGTGACCCCCGTGTATCTTTCAGTATGTCCTTCCTGTCAACTGTTGAACTATAATCTCGTTATTGTTTATTGTTTCAACTTTCCTCAGATGAGTTCGACTTTGTTAGATCACCATTAATTTTTGGTAACTCCAAAAATTCTAAATCTTTGCAATATTATAGAGCATCGAGTTAGCTTTCCAATGGTTCAAACGGTGAGTCAATCGGAGTCCGGACGAGAGAGTTATGGTCGTTTGATTTTGGCGATCATCGCGACCAGACTCGACCGTGCCGTCCCGACACGGCCCGTGCTGCACTCGTCCGGAAATGCCGGTTTCTGCCGACCAGGCTCGACCGTGTCGTCCGACACGGCCCGTGCCGTACTCTTCCGGATAAGCTGGAACGATCGCCGACACGCCCGACCGTGTCCCGGGACACGGCCGAGTCATGCCGAAGTCATTGTCGGCGGTCATTGTCGGAAGGCCCTCGCCGCGACCGTGTCAAGCGAGGACACGCCGAGTCCCTGTCGGCCGCCAGTAACACGACCGTGCCGATCGGCACGGGCCGTGTCCGGCAGTACCAACCCCTATAAATGGCCCTGCAGACGTTTTTCTTGCCATTTTTCACCTTCTTCTTCTCCTCTTCCGCAGCTGGGCGTGTTCTAAGCTTGAAGCCATGTTGTTTAACAACATATCCATGGAGTTCTTGAGGTTATATCATCAATAATCCGTCCGATATCATCCCTTGATCCAGCGAATCAAGGTTAGATCTTTAGAACCCTACTTTTGGGAAAATTGGGGGTTTTCGTGTTTTTGTCCGATTCGTTCCATTTTGTTGATTAATTCATGATGAATATGATTAATCTTGTTGATATTCTTAGTTTCCCTACGGATTCATGGTATATTTCGTGATTTTTACGGAATCGAGAGGGTTTGGTTGTGATCCGCCCTCGTTGTTGTTTATATACGAATATACATGAATCGTAGGCGGGTTTTCGGGTGTATTCCAATTCCGTATTCATTTAGAAATGGTTGTGATTGTATTCGTCGAATCGTTAGGTTCGGTTTCATTGGTTCCTAGCGTTTATCGGTGACTTTCCTTTCCGTTCGTTGCGTCGTCAATAATTCAAGGCAAGTACATGTATTACATTCCGTTATGTGCATATGATTTTGATGCGAATGATGTAAATGGTTTTATTGAGCGAATGTGATTGTTTCTCTTCCACAGGGATGGCGTGTGGCCTCTGGGGGCCGATACTAATGGGTACGGCCACGGAAGTGGACTTGGGTGCGTGTGTTGATGTTATTCCACCAGGGACGGTTCGACGGACCTGGGGCCGATACTAATGGGTACGGCCGTGGAAGTGGTTTCTCACCGGGACGGTCAGCGGGACCTGCGGGGACCGATACTAATGGGTACGGTCGCGAGTTACCAAGTGTGGATAAATGTGATGTGGGAAACTGTTATTATCTTGCTTTTGGTGTTAATGTGATATTAGGAATATTGGTTTTCAAAATGACTTTCCTAGCGATTTATTTGCGTTGAATCGTGTATGTATATAATGTTGTGTAATTATGTACTTGCACTAGCTATTCGAATGCTAACCCCTTAAATGGGGAAATGCGTCTTATGCATTTAGTGCAAGGAAGGCTAAGGGCAGGCAGGACACGCACGCGGAAGATGGTGGCTTGATGATGTGGCTCAGTCCGCATTTTTATGTTTTGTTATTGCATTGTCGAGTATTGAAGTTAGACTGTCTGCTTTTGAGACTTGGTTTAAGTCCCTGCGTGGGCAATAAATTGGTATTTAACCTCTGTTCATGTATTACGTTAAAGATGTTTTGGCGAGGCCACGGCCTTATTTACTTTTGAGTGCATTATTCGGGACTACATTGTGGTTTATATGTCATGTGTTAGCTGGTAGACCTCACGAGGGTTCTACGGCGTGTAATATCGATTGTGAATTGGTGTGTTACATTTATGGTATCGGAGCTTAGGTTTTGAATACCTAGGTGTCGGTGAATTTTGGGTCTGTCGGTTGCGTCATTAGAGTCATTCATCGAGCCTAATATCATCATGCTACCGTCTTTTCGTGCGACCCGTGTTGTAAGTCTCCTCGAACTCTTATATCTCTGTAATTCGTTTTCTTGCGCTGTTCGGAATCGTGACTTGTGTTACCAACTTTGTGAATTGTGAATCTTTCGATCTTGTCCTTTTCTTATTTTCCTTGGTATGTTGAGAGGTCGTGGTAGACCGGCTAGGGGACGCGGCCGAGGCCGTGGTCGGGTGCCGATAATGAGGAGGGCTCACTTTCTCTCCTCTGCGGACTCGCCTCTCACTCGGCCGTCGGTAATAATGCCGACGCTGGCTCTTGCCGTACTTCCGATTAGTAGCCCAACTTGCTCGAATAGCTCGGTGGTGGACGCGAATCCGCCCCGACACTGAAGAGGAAGCTAGTAAGTGGCTTCAGACGGTGTCCAAGATGCACCCTCCTCGTTTCTCGGATCTTGACTCCCTCGGTTGGGAGAATTGGCTCTTTCATTGTCCAGACCTTTGATGCCATAGCTTGCCCCAAGACGAAGGGTACATATTGCCCAAGACCTCTGGATAAAGAAGGCTGCGGAGTGGTGGGAGGCCGTTGCGCCAGAGATCGTCGGGCCACTTGGGAGGAGTTCGGGCTGCTATGGAAGCGAATATTGTCCACCGCCGATTAAGGAGCGCAGAATTGTGGAGTTTTTCACCGCTACACCTCGGGATGTGCCGATTTCTCAGGCCATCATTTCTTACAATCAGCAGTTGGGGTTCGTAAGAGATCAAGTGAGAACGGAGGCTGATAAAATCCGATACTTCAATATGCGCATGAAGCCGCATATTAGACAGAGTATGGCGCCGCTCATGTGTGCCACTTTGAAGGAATACCAGGATCGCGCTCGCGTCGAGATGGTCGTCCTGGCGATTCGGTTTGGAAGCTAAGAAGCGAAGACTACCGGCGGGTTCTCGGCAGTAAAGGTGGTCGATTTTGAAGTCTCGTTCTGCTCCTACACCAGGGAAGAGGCCGTTTCATCAGGCCGGTGGATCCTGTGGTAACTGCTCGGTCGATCTGTGGCACTGTGGAGAGTTTGTTTTAATTGCGATCGGCCGAGCACGTTATGAAGGATTGCCCATTTCCGTTAGTTGCTTGCTTTACTTGCGGACAGACCGGACATCGGGCGACTCATTGTGAGAGGGCCACCAGGGCCGCTAGAGTTCCGACTACCACTACCGATCGGAAGGATCACGGTTTTCGACCACTCATGTTCCGCAGGTTCGGGTCGTGGTAGGGTCTGGTCGGCGGATCGCCGTGCACCTCGAGTTCGGGTTCACCCCCGGTTGTATCGATGAGGCGCAGAGGAGGCGACATTCGGTGGCGTCAGTACCACTCGGATCCTTACTCATCCAGTTTAGTGCTTTTGATTCGGGTGCTACCCATTCCTTTATTGCATCGGATTGTGTGAATCGTATTGGCTTTAACCGCTTGTTTGAATGTGAACCGTTTGTGGTGGGTACGCCTAGCGAGATCGCATGGTTGGGGACCGGGAAGTTAGGGATTGTTCCGTGAGGATCGGGAGCCGAGGCGGCCCTCGAACCTCATTGTTATCGACCTCAAGGGTGAGGATTTAATCCTCGGGGACGATTAGTTAGAGCGTCACGGTGCTATCATGAACTATCGGACTCGTTCTATCTCGATCGTGGCCGAGGATGGCACCGAGCATACTCTCTACCGTAAGCCGGTAGATCGGGAGCGTGATTAACGCCTTGAAGGCGATGAAACTTCCGAACCGGGGTTGTGTCGGCTATTGGTGTTACGCTCGAAGGCGGAAGGTGGTGGAGTTGACATGTCGTCAATTCCAGTTGTTGGTGAGTATCCCGATGTTTTCCTGCACGACTTGCGGGGTTACCACCGCAATGAGAGGTGGAGTTCCCTATCGATCTTGAGCCGAATGCAGCCCTATTTCTCGAGCACCGTATCGTATGGCACCGTCGGAGATGTTAGAGTTGAAGAACCGGTTGGGAGAATTGTTAGATAAAGGGTATATTCGACCGAGCGCATCGCCTGGGGTGCGCCGTATTTTCGTTAAGAAGAAAGATGGGTCGCCGTTTATGCATCGATTTTCGAGAATTAAACAAGTTGACCATCAAAAATAAATACCCTTTGCCCGGGATTGACGATTTGTTTGATCGGCTTGGGGCGACAGTCTTTTTCAAGATTGATTTGCGATCGGGCTACTACGATTGAGAATTCGGACGTCGATATTCCGAAAGCCGCCTTTCGGACGAGATATGGCCATTACGAGTTTGTGGTTATGCCTTCGACTAACCAATGCCCAGTGATGTTCATGCGGTTGATGAACAAAGTTTTCATTGAGTATCTAGACAAATTCGTAGTCGTTTTTATCGACGATATTCTTATCTATTCACGGAATCGGGAGGAGCACGCCTTTCATCTCGGATTGTATTAGACACTTTGAGGACCGAGCATTGTACGCGAAGTTCTCTAAGTGTGAGTTTTGGCTCGAGGAAGTGACGTTCCTCGGGCATGTGATTTCAGCAGAGGGAATTCGAGTAGATCCGAGAAGATAGAGGCGTGATGGCTTGGGAGCCGCCTAAGAATGTAAAGGAGGTGAGGAGTTTTCTAGGTCTTGCCGGCTATTACCGCAGATTCGTTGAGGATTTTCTAAGATCGCTAGACCACTCACTCGATTACTCCAAAAACTCGAAGTTCGAGTGGACCGCAGACAGCAGATGCCTTTGACGAGTTAAAGAGACGTCGACTACCGCACCCGTTTTAGCATTGCCTCGGAAACGAGGACTTCGTAGTGTATAGTGATGCTTCGGGCCTTGGTCTAGGATGTGTCTTGATGCGAAAGATAGAGTCATTGCTTATGCGTCCCTTGATTGAAACCGTACGAGGTGAATTATCCCACGCACGATTTGGAGTTAGTCATGTCGTTTTCGCCTTAAAGATCTGGAGGCATTATCTTTATGGGTCGTCTTGTAAGATTTTTACGGATCATAAGAGCTTGAAGTATATCTTGATGAGAAAGAATTGAATATGAGACAGCGTAGGTGGTTGGAACTAATTAAAGATTACGACCTCGAGATACTTTACCATCCGGTAAGGCTAACGTAGTGGCCGATGCGTTGAGCCGGAAGCCGATGGCGTTGCGGATGTTAGAAGTACTTACACCACGCAGTAGGATCCAGGGATTTTATTTGTCGGGATATCGAGGTTTGGGTTCGGGAATTGTGGTCGATTATATACGTTAGAGATCACTTGCCCTTGATCGATGATACCAAGGCGAAGCGATATGATGATCCGTTTTGGTCCAGTTGAGGAGGATGTGAGGAAGGGAAAGCCCTGGATTTGTGGTTCACGATGATGGAGTTTTGAGGTTTCGCGCGGACTTTGTGTACCGAGTGATATTGGTGAGACAGAAAATCTTGAGTGAAGCTCATGCTACACCTTACTCCATACATCCCGGTACGAGTAAAATGTACAAGGATGTGAGGAGCAACTACCGGTGGAGTAATTTGAAGACAGACGTTAGTGAGTTTGTGTCGAGGTGTCGACTGTCGGCAGGTTAAGATCGAGCATCGGCGACCCGCTGGGCTGTTACGACCACTTCCTATTAGGAGTGGAAATGGGAGGACATTTCTATGGATTTCATTACGGGTATGCCTAAGACTCGGACGGAATGAACATGATTTGGGTCGTTGTTGATCGACTAACCAAATCAGCTCATTTTCTAAGTATTAAGGACACTTGGGAGCCGGAGAGGCTTGCACGAGTGTTTGTTGCGAAATAGTGAGATTGCATGGGACCCCTAAGAGTATTGTTTCGGATCGTGATGGCGGTTCATATCACATTTTTGGCAGCCGTTCATAGAGCTTTGGGAACCGAGTTGAGACTTAGTACATCCTACCACCCTCGGAGCAGACGGATGCCGAGCGGACGATCTGACGCTAGAGGATATGTTACGAGCCTGTGCTTTAGATTGGAAGGATGATTGGGAGACACACTTGCCATTGATCGAGTTCACGTACAACAATAGTTGGCATGCCTCGATCAAAATGGCACCTTTCGAAGCGTTGTATGGGAGGAGGTGCAGATCGCCGTTGTGTTGGGATGATACGTGCGAGCTAATCGCACCGAGCCCGACATGATAGTTGAGACGAGGGAGAAGGTTACCTTGATTCGTGGTAGATTCTCGACGGCCGAGTCGGCGAAGTCTTATGCCGATACACGTCGCCGACCGCTGGAGTTTGAGGTGGGAGATCACGTCTTGCTTAAGGTGTCGCCGACACGGGAGTTTACCGCTCGGAAGGGTAAACTTAGTCCGAGATATATCGGGCCGTTTGAGATTTTAGATAGAGTTGGAGAGCTTGCGTATCGGTTAGGCTTGCCGCCGTCCCTGAGCCACGTGCATAACGTATTTCATGTTTCCCAGCTTAGGAAGTACGTATCGGACCCTAGCCATATTATTGATTTTGGAGAAATCGAGTTGGGGCCCGACATTACCTTCGAGGAGAGGCCGATTCAGATCTTAGAGCGTCGAGTGAAGCAACTCAGGCACAAAACAATTCCTTTGGTCAAAGTGCAGTGGTCGAGGCATGGATCCGAGGAAGCCACGTGGGAAACGGAGGAGAGTATGAGGTCGAGATACCCCGAGTTATTCGTGTTGTAAGTTTCGGGACGAAACTTATTTTTAGGGGGAGATAATGTAATATCCGGTATTTTTCTTTCCCTTGTATTTTCATTTTTGGTATATTTCTCGGTCATAGTGACCCCCGTGTATCTTTCAGTATGTCCTTCCTGTCAACTGTTGAACTATAATCTCGTTATTGTTTATTGTTTCAACTTTCCTCAGATGAGTTCGACTTTGTTAGATCACCATTAATTTTTGGTAACTCCAAAAATTCTAAATCTTTGCAATATTATAGAGCATCGAGTTAGCTTTCCAATGGTTCAAACGGTGAGTCAATCGGAGTCCGGACGAGAGAGTTATGGTCGTTTGATTTTGGCGATCACCGCCCGGACTCGACCGTGCCGTCCGACACGGCCCGCCGTACTCGTCCGAAATGCCGAAGTTTACGCCGACCAGGCTCGGCCGTGTCGTCCGACACGGCCCGTGCCGTACTCTTCCGGATAAGCTCGAACGCATCGCTGACACGCCCGACCGTGTCCCGTGACACGGCCGAGTCATGCCGAAGTCATTGCCGGCGGTCGTCATTGTCGGAAGGCCTCGCCGCCGCGACCGTGTCAAGCGGACACGGTCGAGTCCTGTCGGCCACCGTGCAACACGACCGTGCCGATCGGCACGGCCGTGTCCGGCAGCGGCCAACCCCTATAAATGGCCCCGCAGACGCTTTTTCTTGCCATTTTCACCTTCTTCTTCTCCTCTTCCGCACTGGGCGTGTTCTAAGCTTGAAGCCATGTTGTTTAACAACATATCCATGGAGTTCTTGAGGTTATATCATCAATAATCCGTCCGATATCATCCCTTGATCCAATGAATCAAGGTTAGATCTTTAGAACCCTACTTTTGGGAAAATTGGGGTTTTCGTGTTTTTGTCCGATTCGTTCCATTTTGTTGATTAATTCATGATGAATATGATTAATCTTGTTGATATTCTTAGTTTCCCTACGGATTCATGGTATATTTCGTGATTTTTACGGAATCGAGAGGGTTTGGTTGTGATCCGCCTCGTTGTTGTTTATATACGAATATACATGAATCGTAGGCGGGTTTTCAGTGTATTCCAATTCCGTATTCATTTAGAAATGGTTGTGATTGTATTCGTCGAATCGTTAGGTTCGGTTTCATTGGTTCCTAGCGTTTATCGGTGACTTTCCTTTCCGTTCGTTGCGTCGTCAATAATTCAAGGCAAGTACATGTATTACATTCCGTTATGTGCATATGATTTTGATGCGAATGATGTAAATGGTTTTATTGAACGAATGTGATTGTTTCTCTTCCACAGGGATGGCGTGTGGCCTCTGGGGGCCGATACTAATGGGTACGGCCACGGAAGTGGACTTGGGTGCGTGTGTTGATGTTATTCCACCCGGGACGGTTCGACGGACCTGCGGGGCCGATACTAATGGGTACGGCCGTGGAAGTGGTTTCTCACCGGGACGGCCTGACGGACCTGCGGGACCGATACTAATGGGTACGGTCGCGAGTTACCAAGCGTGGATAAATGTGATGTGGGAAACTGTTATTATTATCTGTTTTGGTGTTAATGTGATATTAGGAATATTGGTTTTCAAAATGACTTTCCTAGCGATTTATTTGCGTTGAATCGTGTATGTATATAATGTTGTGTAATTATGTACTTGCACTAGCTATTCGAATGCTAACCCCTTAAATGGGGAAATGCGTCTTATGCATTTAGTGCAGGAAGGCCGAGGCGAGGCACGGGACACGCACGCGGAAGATGGGGTGGCTTGATGATGTGGCTCGAGTCTGCATTTTTATGTTTTGTTATTGCATTGTCGAGTATTGAAGTTAGACTGTCTGTTTTGAGACTTGGTTTAAGTCCCCTGCGTGGGCAATAAATTGGTATTTAACCTCTGTTCATGTATTACGTTAAAGATATTTTGGCCGAGGCCACGGCCTTATTTACTTTTGAGTGCATTATTCGGGACTACATTGTGGTTTATATGTCATGTGTTAGCCTTGTAGACCTCACGAGGGTTCTACGGCGTGTAATATCCCAGTTGTGAATTGGTGTGTTACACCGCGGCCCGGACAAGTGTGCCGCGGCACTGACTCGGCTGTGTGCCGCGGCGCACAATCCTTGTGCCGCGGCACACGATGCACCCGCCGCCAACAATCGGGTAGTATGTGTGCCGCGGCGCACAATCCTTGTGCCGCGGCTCACACCCCCCCTCGGGTCCCAAAATGATGAAAAAAGATCCGGAAAGAGAATAAAAGCAATAGGAATCGATATTTGGGCAACAATAACACGAAATGGAAGTACGGAACCCCAAAACGATCTGAGGTACACAACCAAGGTCGAACAAGGAACAAATTCCCTAAATTTCTAGGAAGTTACAAAAACGGCCCAAACATCCGAAAATCACGATACAACGTCGGATTAACAATCCGAAACTCACAACATGTTCTACTCAATCATACGAACTCATGGAAGTAAGAAAGTGACGGAATCGAACGAGTTTAAGGAGAATCGAATACGCATGAGACAAAATATACCACAAGATGAAATTACGTAAAAACATCATCGAGACCCGTCTAAGCGGAGAAACTCCAAGAACAAAATAGGTTCAGAATTCCAAAACAGCGACAAGCGAGTTGTCGAAACGGACCTCCGCCGGAAAAATGAAAATTACCGGAAATCGAATTTGCGGATATTACATTCTACCCTCCTTAAAAGAAGTTTCGTCCCGAAACTTAAAATAAAGAGCGGCGGAACAATCAAGGAAATAACTACTTGCTCAGCCCCAAATCATCACGAGCAAAGCGCGAAATCAAGGTTCCAGAAATACGATGAGTTGAGGTGAAGGGGTATGAATTTGGATACCAAAGCTCCCCGAGTTAAGAAAATCACAAAATAGTTCGACGTCACGAAAATCATGTTTCGAGCTCAACCAACCACAATCCAAGTTCATAACACATTCAGAAGTGTCAATTGCACGCGAGGGAATATTAGCTTCGAACAAAATTTCTGCAAGAATTAGGTTCAGATATGGAAAGACCACAATAATTCACGGAGTCTAACAACACGGTTCTGAAATTCGTTCGGAGAACGGTAGGCTAAGTACAACAGGGTAGTTTAAAAAAAATTATCGAGAGGGTCATAGATGAAGTACCAGCAATGAAAGTCACCCAACACTGAAAATACTATGAAGAGTACGGGTAGTACATTTCCCCATACTAAGAAAACATTTCGATCCCGAACTTAGAACAGCAAGAGTTGGTAACATAGAGCAATGAAATGAAGAACGATCAAAGTCACGATTGTCCAAAACAGCAACGATTAGGGCATATTACAAAATATTCATCCTCCCATGTTAGGTTCTTCAGGAGGAAACATAGGGTTCAGGACATTCTCCAGTCACTTGCTCGTCCGCCAATAGGTAGCATTCTTTGCCGCCGTAAATTATCTCACAATGCTCCTCCCGATGACCTTCACACCCGCACCGGTAACAAGTCAAGAGTGGAAAGGGACAATTTGCACGAACATGTCCCTGACGATTGCAGTTGAAGCACCCTCCCTTCTTACCGAGAGTCACCGATGCTGGCTTGGGATTCCAAGCGTTCACTCCTGATCGCGAAGACGACGCGTTCGAACGACGTTGGGGTTTGGGAGCCTTAGGCTCTGCACCGCCCAAAAACTTCCCAGATATCCTCGGTCTCTTGGCTTCGCTCGTGGGCTCGACCACTGAGGAGATTTCATAGGATATCGATTGATCTAGATACTCCTTCACCGTAGCATGGATCGTGGTCATACGAACCACCTTGCCGCTTCCACTTCCGTCATCACACTTACGTCCGCCAAGGCTCGACATACTAATACAGATAGTACCATTCAGCATTATCAAATAATCAGTCGTACAGTATACCACCCTTATCAACGCAAGGTTTAGTTAACATCTATAGAATAACAATACTATCGTAAAGCACAAAATTTTATGAAGTCAAGTTCGAGTTCCTCGACGAGGACGATCATTATATGTATGCACTTAATGAAAACAAATTTTTGAAAAAGGGGCTAGTCACGTTGCGCCCAAGACTTGTAAACACTGTCTTTTATTTCGGAAGAGGAAGTTTACATAATGACTCTAAAAATTATTTTCGAGTGATGAATAAAAGAAAAAAAAAGGAAATCGAAAATTAATTCGTAACTAATTTGAAATATTTCGAAAATGTTGAGTCCCAAATATCAAAATTTTGAAAATCTTTCCTCTTCTTCAAAAATGTTTATTCGAAAGAATTCTCCACCGAGATACGTGACCATTTAACATGACGGTATTAAATCATGGCTTTACACAATGTTAGAAAATTTCAAAGCATTGCTTTAAAATATTCGAGATACTAGTGGGCCGTGGGCCAGGAACCCACTGAGCAAAAATTCCTTAAAAATGATCTAAATGCCAAAAAGGCCGAAGTCGGTAACATTCTCAAATACTCACAAAAGTCATTTATGAAATATCAAATACCGTCATAAGAATACTATCAAAATATGCAAGACCAAAATATCAAAACTCGGTTTGCAAGATAACAAAAACCATCTTAAAATACTCATGCGGTGGATAAAATTGTCGTTCGTAAATTCATTCTAATAAAGTACCGAA
Source organism: Orobanche coerulescens (assembly GCA_033398695.1). Taxonomy (NCBI): domain Eukaryota; kingdom Viridiplantae; phylum Streptophyta; class Magnoliopsida; order Lamiales; family Orobanchaceae; genus Orobanche; species Orobanche coerulescens. Next base: position 23,318,232 of record CM065813.1, read on the forward strand.
ACAGATAAACATGTTCGACTTCCGAAGCATACTACGTAACTATTTATGCTCGGACCGCATGCGCATGTTATATCCTATAACGATAATATCACCAACAAGTTCCAATTCCTAGTTCACATTAAGCAT